>CM061359.1:2412500-3612500 GCA_030867105.1 Liasis olivaceus | reverse complement strand
GACATGCCCAGCCTACAGAAAAGACAGTTGAGGGCAGAAATTACAGCAGTCTTCAAATATCTGAAGGGTTATCAGACAGAAGAGGGAGTGCATGTGTTCCCTATTACCCCAGAGGAAAGAACTATAACTAATGGGTTACATCTACAAGGGAAGAGGTTCAAGCTAGACATCAGGAGGAACTTCCTGACCTTATGAGCTGCCAGCTATTGGAACAGGCTGCAACTAGATATGTGATTGGACTTTTTCACATTTTTCCTTTGCTCGGCTTTGTGTGGAAATCCTCCTCAAACTGGTATTTCTATTAATAATTTTTAAAATTATATTACCGATTCCAATGGATGGTCTAGAAACAAGGATGACTGCAACTAAACGTCTCACCCACCTTCCTCACTAATGTAATAATTGCACTAATGTAAAATCACAGTGATTAATTATATCTTAAACCTTTGTCCCAAATTGACTTGACAATTAATGTTCAAATGTCCATGGAAATAATAAATAGCTTGGTAGAATGTGCTTACAGTAAAAGGTATTAATGAGTTTACACATGTTGTATATAAGGTACAGAAAAAGAGGACAAAATAGCATTTTTTTATCTACCTACCTACCTATCTATCATCTATCTATCTATCTATGTATCTATCGAGGAATACTGTCAAATTTCTGGATAGGACAACCAACGTATTTCCCATTTTTTTCATTTGTTTGCTTCTTTGTGATGTTTGCTGTGCTGTTTTTACAGGAAAGTTGATACAATACTATGAAAGCTATTAAAAAAAAACTTGATTTGAAGATTTGAAGACTTTGAGCAGCTCCGCTTTTTGAACTATGAAGTTGATTAGATGACCTTGAGCCCACCATTAACTATTAGCGGAAATACAGGTATTAGGTTAACTTGAGTTACTTGGAGGAAGGATGGAGACCATGAAGGCCAAGAAAAAGAAAGGAAAAGCAAAGGAGAAAAAGAAAAGAATCCATTGTAGTAGGATGCCAGGCGAATGGAAAAATCACACTCTTGTGGGTGTGCATGCTGCAGAAGAGAGAGGGAGCAAATGGTTCATATTAATGCTAAATAATAAATACTCAGCCAAAAATAAAATCCAACTGCTCATGTGTTAAAGCATTGTCTAATATTTAAAATATGTCAACCCTCTGCTGGAGGGTATCATAAGGTGAACAGAATGTTGTTCGCTCAATCTCAGAAATGTATTTGTCTTGCAAATGACACCCAGTGGAGGCCTGTGAAAAGTTTACCACTCCTGTTATGATTTGCAAGGCGGAGAGGGAAGGACATTTGAAAAGGATACCTGGCAGAAGGTTCTGGGGCTCAGGGGCATGGTCTTGATCTACCCCCTATTGCCTTATGTTGCAGAATCAATGTTGCGATGGCCAAAACACTGCCCCGCCAGGAGATGGATCAATAGCCGGACTTAATGAACTTCCGTGCTGTAACTGTTTTTTAAAAAAGGATCTTCCTCTGCTTTCCTACCAATATTAAGGTCACAGTTTACAACAAATGTGGTGACCATTTGCTAAATGCTAAGAGATAAGCCACGTCCTCATGCTGTACTTAAATGTGGAAGAAAAGAGACCTAGTAGAATTGGGTTTGTTTTGTTGCTCAATGGTTACTGGAAGAGGTCATGACTGTTGTGAAGAGTTGTTTTCTCCCCAAAGGAAGATCCAAAATATTGCTTACCTTGATAATCAGGTAATTTTATGATAGGGACAGGCTGTAGAAGTATTGTTCCCATATTAATTCTTTCCTCTGTTCTAATTCTAAGAAAGAGCTGATGCCCGATTTGACGCACTTGGGGGGGATCTAGGATGAAGCTTGGAGTCAGGGTAGAATGAAAGGGGGTGGTCATTCAAATTATTTTGGTAAAACACGAAATCCTAATGTAGCAATTAAGACTCCATGGATGGACAGGCAAAAGGTGAGGACAATAGTTCTAGATCAGGTGTTAAACACCTTTTCCATACAGAAAGCCCCAAAATTCAACCTGACAGGGCTAAGAATCACACTCACTGGACGAGCCGGCGGGTGTAGATAAAATAGGAAGACAGATAAACATTGAAATTGATTCTTCTGTTGGCTCCTACCAAAAGATGGAGGCACAAAACATCATCCATGTGGCTTTTACTGAATTAACCCAATTGCCACAACACAGTCAACAATAGACTAAACGTACTGGCCAGGTTTGCACTTTAGATAATAACCAGCTCCAGTTTAAGCTTTCATGTTGGAAGAATCTAGCCATCATCACTTGCGATGATGATCCATTTTTAGGCTTTTATCTGTAATGAACGCAGCGTGTCTATTTTAAGCACTCAACAAAACTTATTGTAAACTTACTAAGACTTTCCTCAAATTTGCCATGCACACAATTCTCTCTCTCTCTCTCTCTCTCTCTCTCTCTCTCTCTCTCTCATTCGCACACACACAGAGAGAGCATTACATAAGAACAAAATACTCCACCCTTTTGAATTTCACCAAAATTCTCCTCTCTGTTGAAAAATTTCCAAATCCAGAGCCAATTCATCAAATTTAATGAGAACTGATGGTGGGGGGGGAATGCAGGAGTATTTCTCTACGTGGCATTAAAATGTACAATTATGTCTGGCACTTTTAAGTTCCACTGATTTAAATGGAAAAATCATTTATGGCATCCTTGAATATATATCTATGCCAAAGTGAGTCCTGCTAATTTTAAAGGAAGATTTAAATGTGTCTTAAATCAAATCGTATCCCTGGTTGATGGAATATATATGCCTGTGTGTCTGTGTAAACCCCATATCACCACACAAATTCTTCACTGCCTCCTTGATTCCAGAGAACATGATCTGCAAAGTCTTCTCATTTTTCTTAAATAAAATAAAAAAAGTGTTCCTTGGAATCAGACTGATCATATCTAATACTTCCAAGCCTAATATTTTTCTGTCTCCCTCTTCTCATAGCAAACAACGATATGCATGGACTTCTTTTAAGAAAAGCACACACATTTTTATATCTTCATATACTCATTTAAATGTGCAATTCACATGAAAAATATCCCCAGAATCTAGAGACTCAGATAACTTAATGGGGGGAAAAAAGGTGAACCGCAGATATCCCCAGCCTAAACTGCAGCAAGGATTTTGGATGCAACGCCCTGTAATTTATATAAATCACTGCTTTGTGAAATGTAATGAAGTTAATACCTTAAAAGTGGCAGAGAAAAATGAGCTTGTTTTGGGGGGAGAAAAGTAGTAAAATATCAATTTGAGAAAGAGAGGGGGAAATGCTTTGCTCTGATAAACTAACCCAGTATGAACTGTGTCCATCTCTTTTGTAAGGAGTTCATTAAATAGGTACAAATTATTTATTTATTTGTTTGTTTGTTTGTTTGTTTATTCGGCTTGTATGCCGCCCATCTCCCCCAACGGGTGACTCTGGGCGGCTCTATTAGCTCCAATCTAGGGGGAAAAATAGTTACGTTTAAATCCTAATGAAATCAAAGGTATGAAATATTCACCTTACGTCCTATTAATTTCAGAGCAGAGGTTGCAAGGACAGTTAATAGGTTATTTTCCCAGATAAATCAGAAGCTTTTTGTATTTCATTGTCAGGGAGAGCCACACCTGTATATTTCTGCAAATCAGACTTCTGGTAAAGGAACGGAAGAAGGAGCGTTTAGAGGGGTTTTCTAGCTGGCTTCAAGCTTTTCCAGGAGCAATTCCTGTCTTCTGGCCTCAGCCAAATCACAAGTTTTTTTTTTTGGGGGGGGGGGGGGAGGGTGTATTTTCTGTTTTTGGTTGTTTTTGACTTCTTTGGGCCCCTTCTCAATGTTCCCATTCCTATGCCAAATTCTAGAACAGTTTTCCCCCCCAACCTGGAAAAATGTATTGGGAGTACAGTTCCCAGAATTGCTAGCCAACACGGCCAAGAGGAATTATAGAAGCTGCAGCCCTAATACATCCAGGTTGCTCCAGAACACCTGTCCATCACAGACAAACAGTTCGTGTCTCCTGTGCAAATTTCTGTAGATACAAAGAGCACGTTCTAGGCTTCCAAAGCTTGCCCTGTAATTTCTGCTAAATTTGCCATTTTAATGCAAAAGACGGGCACTTCGGTCTGGGTTTACTCTGAAGCCAAACATGCTGAGCTTAAAAACTTGGATGGACCTTTCTATTCAGCTGAAGTTTCAGGTATGATGAATGCTTTCTCTGATCTTGTGCTTCTCTGATTAATTTGGGTGTGTTCTATACCCCAAAAAGCTTTGCCTTAGCCCCGTTTGAACCTGTAGGTTAAGGCCTGCAGTTGTGCCCCCTACGGAGTGCACCCGTCACGGGCACCTCTGACTTCCTGCAGAATATCGCTTTTTCTTTCAATGAACCCAGTGGTAATAGGCAGTCATCTGTTCTAGAATGAAGTTCTGTTGTTCAACGCATGTCCTTCCCTTGGACCAAATGGCTTTTTTTTCCTTTGCAAGAGGTTTTCACCGTGGTGTTCTGCCTGAAACAGTGTTTCTCAACCTCGTCAACTTTAAGACCTGTGGACTTCACCTCCCAGAATTCCCCAGCCAGCATGAAGTCCACAGGTCTTAAAGTTGACGAGGTTGAGAAACACTGGTCTGAAACCATGAACTTTGCTATTAAGAATGACATGGCAGTATTGATTTTCTGCAGGCAGGCAAAGCAAAGCCTTCTCCAGGGACAAATTCTCCAAAACCTTGTCTTCCTCCCAATATTCAGAAACACCTTAGCATCCCGCCCCAGGAACACTCATCCATGTGTAAAGCACTTTCTGAAGTCAAGTTCATTGCAGAAACCTGAGCACGAAGGCAAGTGAAATGTCAGGCATCTCTCAAACTGGAGGAATCTAGTTTTCTTCAAACGTACATCCTCTTCTTTATCATTTCTGGAAGCGAAACTTCATAGCATTGATCATAGCATTGATCCCAACTTCCACAGCTGTCAAGGTCTCTCTTATCCCCGTTTCTGAGATCAGAGGATAAGGAAAGCAATCCCATCTTCAAATGGACGAGCGTGCTTCTCATCAGGTCCCCAAATCAACCAGACCTGCATTTAAATGCCATTGCAATTTCTCCACCAGAGTTAAGAGTGCTTCCCTTTGTTTATAATGCCGAACCACTGCTCCTTCTGTTAAGATCATCTGGAGTTTTTTCTCTTGCCTTGGAAAGGTAAGAATCGGTAATCTGGCTTAGAAGAGGCCATACTTCATAAATTAGTACACATGTGCTCTGTCAAGTTAGGATATCTGCCTGTCTCCCACAGAGAATTGCTCTGCAGATTTCAAGTGAGGTTATCCCACCACTGGCATCGGACTGAAGATCCCAAGGACTTACCCTGTGCAGTGCTATTCTCAGAAGACAGATCGAGAGATCGATAGACAGACAGACAGACAGACAGATGATAGATACAGACAGACAGACAGACCTTATTTGCTTTAAGCAAATATTAGATGAACCACTGTCATAAGATGACACCAATGGTCATGACTTGGTTTAAGGGTTTTATGTCTAACAGAGCAATAGCAGTACCAGCGTCATACACTAGGCTAAAATGTGTTTGGCAACTTCACGTTTGGCAAAAACTCAGGCAGTTGGGTGAATTTAGCAACCACGGCTCGGTTACAGTAAGTGCAAACTCACCCAATATTTAGCAGCACCGTGCAGAGGAATTACACAGCCGTAGTGACAGGTCGGTCTCAGTCTGGGGGAAAGAGGAGGAAAGGGACAATCAATAGAAAGAGAAATTGGACTCCTCCAAGGCTCCGTGCCAGCCAGATCCACTCCTTCCAGCTCTGCTTTCCATTGGCTGCAGCTTCTGAAGAGCCTTCAAGGGACTGCCCTGGAGCACTCATTGCAGCAGTCCAGTCCTGAGCATGAGATATCACAAAAGGCTCAAGGTGAGATGCTAAAATGAGTCGCTGCTGGAAAAAAAAGCACCTCCAAACAATTTTACAGCAATATTGCTTCTCATTAACAGTCTATTCATTATTAATCCTGTAGTGCTGAAAATAACTTAATTGATTTCATCTGTCATGGGGTAACCGAAGAAGCTGAATGCATAATTTTCTTCAGTGATTTTGCTTGCTAATTATTTCGAAGAAAACCAAACCATGTTTTAAAGACAACATGGGTGGGTGGTAGCACACGTGACCATCTCTTGCATTTCCAGACAGAACTGAGTATTGATTTCCTTGGGGCTAATTTATTATTTCGTTTTTTAAAAAATCACAGGGTGCTGATGTGTTTTGATTGCGCTTCCATTTAATTGCGGAGACCTTCCATACTTTTCGTATTATATTTACTTTCCTTTCTTCAAAGGAAAGCATCTGAGATCGGTTTCCTTCCAACAAATGGTGCATGAAACTACTTTTGGAAAAGTAATTCTGAATTTGAACTGTCTTCAGAAATGCTTCTCTAATTTAAATACAGAAATGTATAAATATTTAAAACGGAGGAGGGGATGGTGAAGATGGCAGAACTTGCTGAGATGGCCAAGTTGACTTGTTTGAGTAGGGAAGGAACAACAGGTTGTTTTGAATGGTATGGAAAGAGAAAACAGTTCAATGACAAGAAAATAGGGCTGACGCATATGTGTATGTTGGAACTGATTCCAAAAAAGCACTTTAGAGCGTGTGTGGAGGTAGAAATGTAGCCCCTGGCTGCAACTGTTTAAAGCAGCTATGTCCCTCTTGGGGAACGTACATCTGCAGCCACACAATCCCAAGAAAAGACGCGGCTGCTTTAAAGAGTTGCAGATTAGAGCTCATGTCATACCTTCTTTGGAAACTGGACCTTTAATACTGCATAGCCTTACTGGAGAGTAATTGTATTCATTTAAATAATATTAACTCACTGTAAATGAAATCAAAGGTAGGTCTTGTCCTGCCATAACACTACGTAACCAAAGCCGGATCAAGTCCTCCACCTGAAAAAAAAATTGCAGTCCTGGCCATTGACAAAAAAAAAATAAGTTTTTCTTGGCTATCCTTAGAAACACTACTGAATGTACCTACATCTTACCACAGGATCAAGATACAAAGTGCTTAGAAAATGGAAGATTTAATCTATTACTGTGCATTATGCTTTATCTGTCAGAGTGTGAACGAATCTAGCTCTCTGTTTAATGAATACATTGTGAAAGCATTTGGATCCCACTGAAGTGCATATTTTTATAAAGCCATCTGACTATGATAAATTGAAATGATACAGCTTATTATTAATTAAAATCAAGGATCAGCAAAGCTGGAGATGGCTCTTTCAGCACACTGTTCATTCCTCCAAGCTCCACTGTTTATTTTTCTGCTTCAGGAGTGAATTGTTGAAATTTTTGCAGATCAGTTTTATTGTTGTTATTCGCCAGCCAATACATTTGAATTGATCCATCCTAAATATGCCTGCAGGAAAATGTTTTATTATTCAGATACTTGGAAGAGGAGGAGGAGGTCAAGCAATTAACCTGAAATATTATCTAGCAGAAGCTACTAATTCATTGGGCTTTGGATCAGTCCATGTTTGCAGAAAAATTAAGATTATTTTCCTATATTTAGGTGAAGAAAATTAACGTACTGCTTAAGGATGATAATGGATTGTGCACAGCGCAAGCTTCACTTCCATACAGCTTTGCAACATTTTTATGTGCAGCTGGGGATCAGATTCTGTGCTCAGGACCCCTGCTTTTTAAAAGTAAAGGTGATCTAGTTGACCTTAACTCTTTTCTGTCATCCTTGCAGCTTTCTGGCCAATATTATCACTGCATTGCCAGCGCCTTCTAACCATCTCGGTCTACACCAGTGTTTCTCAACCTTGGCCACTTTAAGATGTCCGGACTTCAACTCCCAGAATTCTACTGGCTGGGGAATTCTGGGAGTTGGTCCAAACATGTTAAGGTGGCCAAGGTTGAGAAACCCTGGTCTAGATAACAACCTTGGAATCTCCATCCAGATACTAATTAATGCCACTTAGCTTCTGAGGTCAACTGAGTTTGGCTCAAGACTGCCACCTGGTGCCAGAGGGCCCCCTTTACTTTGCCTTAAAATGGGGTGGGAAAGGGGGAAACACTAAGAAAGGCATTTCACTTTACAGACACCAGCCAAATAAAAAAAGACATCTCCAGAGAGATCAGAGCCCAGCAGAAAAATATTCTCTAGTCTCCAAATGATAGTATTTGACAGCAGGGGAAAAAAAATCCACATGATTTTCAAATGCAAAATTAACATGAACATCTCATCTTTATGGTCATCCGTTCTCTTAGTATTTCTCCCTCTTAGGGAAAAAACTATCTTTTGTACATTGAACAACAGACAGAAACCTTATGCAAAGATGTTGGCTTTGGGTGCCCAATTCGTAATCTTTTATGGATTGCACTGAAAGAAAAGTCCCTATTTTCAAAACACCCGATTGGAGGCGGGGATGAAGATTATATTCAATTATTTCTACCAGCTTGTTAGAGACATTTTATAGTAATCTATTTACTACCTTTGCAGCACAAACATCTCCTCCAATCCATCTTACCTTTGTAAGCATCTGGCGAGGTATATATGCAAGGGAGAACCGGGGACTGGCCCGAGATCATTCAGACAGCTTTATGATGCGGTGACGGTTTGAACCCAGGTTCATCTGCTTTTAATCTGGCCCTCTAACCACTGCATCCCATAATGTTCACAGGTGCCAGTCTTGACAAGCCAAGCCTGGGACCAGATTTAGCAACTACAGGCCATGCAAGCCAGTTTTAGAAGCAGAAGCCAGAGAGAAGGTATTCAAAGAGAGTTAGGTAGGCAGGTATAATATGGACCTGTCTGAAACCTGGGCATGATCATCTGCAAATATCTTGGGATGGTTGCTCTGATTGGCACAATTACGAAGTTTCCTTATTTTTGAAAATTACTTTCCTCCTGTAATGACTCTCTCCCTCCCCTCCTCAGTCCCAAATTCTATTGTGTCCAGGAGCAAAATGTGTTCCTCATTTTCCTTCCCCACGCAAAGGACTTCCTTTGATTTTCTTTAATTGAGGATGACTAATTGATTTGCATTTGGGGGAAAAGGGTCACCAGAACCTGCTGGGTTTTTAATTTCTGGAAATTAAAACCTCTTTCCCTTTTTTCCCCTAGATCTAGATCATCTTTTTAGTAACTTATTAACTTACTCTCATGTTTCGCCTTTTGCTTCAAAGGCATCATTTAATCATTAAAGTAGCTATTTTATGCAGTTTTTTCTGTTGTTTTTTTTTAAAACAGGTGAGAGTATCTGGTGCTGGAAAGGATTATTTGCTCCTGGCTGAAGTCCTTGAAATCCTTTGCTGTGGATCTGCCCACTATGTTCCAACCTTTGCTCTCCTACCTGCAAAAAGTGAGGTGGGCGACAAGTATATCGTTTCTCTGATAGATGTATATAGCCCACCTGACTGCCCAAGGTCACTCCCATGGGAATCTCCCTTCAGGTTGTCTGCACTGCAAAACCCTAGGAGAGGGGATGCGTTTCAAGGCTGGGAGTGGACTCGGGCCTGACTCTTCTCAATTATAGCCCAACACCTGGATTTTGGCTCTTGGGAACGGTCTTTCAAGGGTTACATCTCGGTTGCAAGATGGGATTCAGAAATGCTCAGCTGTTGTTTCTTCATCGCTTCACGTAAGGATTCCATAATCCTTACTGGCCACCGAGGGTATCCGCAGGGGATGATTAAAAAAACCAGACTGGTGGCTGTGACAATGCAATTTCCATGTGTTGTTTTTATGCTTCACATATGCAATGCATGTGGAAAAAGCAGGTGGAGATCCAGCCTCCTTGCTGCAGCCACCATGATGTGGACATCTCTGCCAGCAACAGCCCTTTGGCATCCTTGGATGAAAGAGATTTCACACAAAAAAGCAACACCACCAAACGCTCGCCAGGCCAGGGTCCTGCACTGCCCGAGCAAAGTGGCTTTGCGAGGGAAGAAAACTGATTTTCCTCTGGTGTCACCCCACAAAAGATGTGCTTGTAAGGTTGCCAAAAACGAAACCAAAGAGAGCGAACGTCTTCCTCAAAACCAAAGGCCTTCCTCACTGAGCTCCAGGAGCAAAGGAGAATCCAACCACTCAAGATGGTGGCCATGATGCACATAAAAAAATTGGGGCTTTGATTGCACGGCTGCAGCTTCCATCTTGACTTTTTTACCCCCCACCCCAAGTTGCCCTCCCAGTTTAGCTCCCCCGAATAGCAAATGCCCAGCTTCAGTAAGTATCGAGACATCAGTGTGCACAAAAAACATCCAGAACTTCAACTGCACCATCGCAGCCGCCATCTTGAGTTTTTGACCATACCCTGCAGAGAAGGGTTTAGCGTGCGATTTCTAATCATGGGACGACTTCTCTGCCCCTTTCGCCCACTGCTTTTAGCCTAAAAGGTATCTTCGTGTTTGAATAAGATGCTCCCTTTTAAAAAGATCTTTTTTCTTCATCATTCTTGGTTCATCTCCATCCAAGAACTCTTCCCCCATTACGTTTCAAGTCAGTCCAACAACTGAAGCTCTCTGGGCAGAATCCAAGGTTAATAAACATTCACAGAAAGAATTGTGCATCTTTTCCTCACTTGCGTTGATAAATTGCATGCCATTCTATCTGAATATATGCCTACTTTCTGCTGTGGCTCAGTGAATCCGCGAATTAGGAGCCAGCGAAGGCGCGCTCCTTGTTACGGTGGAGAAGCTCCCACGATTTCATTGCGAGCGCTTCTGCTGCTAATCTAGCTGTCTAGGTACATCAGGGTTTTTCAAGCCGCCTGGCCTCGATGGGGGATTGTGAGGAACGAAGACAGCTGCAGCAAAAGAGCAGAAGTTAATTCAAAGGCAGCCGATTAGCGCTGTGCCTCTTGATCAGGGGCTCCCGGAATTTATGTTTTAACTGTCAGGTTCTTTTCAGCGGCCCCGTGCATTGCCCGACATGGTGGAGATCGGAGTCTTTACTTGAAGAGCATGACTCTCTGTGTTGGTTCTGTATTAAATGTAGTATTATCCTTCATACAAGCCTGGGCCACATTCGTGTTTTAGGGCAATACGATGGCTTTACACCGAGCTCCAAATAGCAACAGCGCCATCTAGTGACCAGTCTGTGCTGGTCGTTGTGGGTTTTGCATCCTTGTTCTGAAAAGTGCCTTGAAAGGGCCGTGCTTACTCAATGCATCCCTCAGACATGTTTTCCAGCTGTTTGCTTTTGGAAGCAGAGGTGAAAAGAGATTAGCAATAATTAAGGTTTAACAGCAGCTCCAAAACGTTGCCATTAAGGAATTCATTCAGTCTACTGCTGTACGGTGTTTCACAACCTCAGCAACTTGAAGACGTGCGGACTCCAACTCCCAGAATTCCCCCAGCCAGCCACGCTGGCTGGGGGAATTCTGGGAGTTGAAGTCCGCACGTCTTCAAGTTGCTAAGGTTGAGAAACATTGGTCTATTAAAAACATACATAACTCAATGAGGTTGCTGGGACGCATGGACTTCCTTGATATGCGAAAAGGAATATCGTGTCTGTAGGAGATTCTAAATCATAACAGCGCAAACCTATGGGGATAGAAAATGTACAGAGGATCCCTTGCCAATTGTTTGCTAGCCTCTGTGGGGGGAAAAAAAAAACCCACAGAGAGTTTCTTTTTTAACCAGGCATGACTCAATTTGATGCTAGAGAATTCACTTTTGAAATGTATTACAAAAGAAGGGAATCTGAGACAAGTGACATTCAACATAAGCTCTCCAGCTTCCTGAAAATAAGGAAGAACTGAGGTTCCCAAACTTTTGGGGGGGTAGTGCTAGAGACAGACATACACACCCTTCTCTGAACTTCTGTTCTTTTGATGCACCAGAGGAGATCACCTCTTCGCCTACCTGCATTCAGGAATTGATCCTAGAGACTCTGTTGGGCGATGGACATCAATAGATATGTGTCAAGGGTAGCATCTCAAAGCAATGCAATTTGCTAGATGCAGACCTTTCCGTTGCCATTAGAGAGGTAGATGAAAGCTAACAGGAAAAGAAAAACCTCTTAAAATCGGGAATCAAACAGGGAAGCTACGAATTCTTCTCTCATCATGAAGCCTGAGTGGACCTTTAATCATCTAGTCACCTGTTCTGCAGGATCCATCTACAGTATCCCTGGATGAGACTGAAGTCAATTGGATGGCACTGAACTGCACTTTCGAAAGAGCGTGACAACTTTGAGTTCTCCAGAACTCTTCAGCAAACAAGATATTATCAAAGAAGAAAAAGAAAGGAAAAGAAAAAAGGGGAAAAAAAACCTAGGGAAGTGCAGCTCCAAGTCAGATGTAAGGTGGAGATTATGGACTGACTGCAAAATTAATGTAAGTAGTGTTGGTATCAAATTATCTCAGTGTTTAGGATAGAAGAAGTAGTTACTTACCCTCAGCTCTGAAAAGATAAAGAAAAATACAATCTATTATCCATTATTAGGAAATCTACACAGGGACCTTGGTCAGGCAGATAAGAAAACAAAGAAACATCAATCTCTAAATCTGATTAAGAGTCTTGGACAACTTAAAAGTCTGCACACCACGTTGTATCATTGGTCTTAATAGAGGATTGTGAGAACAAGCCATCTATTGATCAACTTCCTCTTCTGTTCTGGGCTTTGACAACATGGAAAACTCTGGTTTAGGTAAACCAATCTAAAATAGGACAACGCTTCAGACTGTGGTTAAAGTTAACCAACACTTCAACTACTATATTGTCTAAACTCACACAACATGCTAAGATAAACTGATAATATGGCTTAGCATGACATGGGAGAACGTCCAGTGGATGTTCAGTAAAGGTAGCCTTCAGGAGGAAAATATGGCCTTGATCCAACCCTAGACCAACTGCCTCTGTTCTTTCAATTAATTCAGCTTCTACTTAGTGTGTGGCAAATATATAATTAGCTCTGAAATGAGACAAAAATGTTCTTCTTGAATAAATGAATGAAATATCCCAAAGAGACCTTCCGGCTGGTTTCGCCAATGCACTTTCCATGGTATCATTTTTCATTTAATTACTCCTGAGCTGTCTTGTTTAAAGCTACAGTATTCCATGGACCTGGTATTCCCCACTGGTATACGAAAGCACTGGTGCAGAGAAGTTGTGGAAAGAGTATTTCTGCAGAGGGAATGGATGCAAAACTGCCATAAAGTATGAGGTTTTAGCTGCATCTCATGGGATTTAACATTTGGAGAAAGTGGCAGTACAAATAACTAGAAAACCCTTCGAAAGAGCATAGCACCACGAACAATTAAAAGGCATCAGTATACATTCACCCTTGGGGGAAGAAAGCTTCCCAACCTTCTATTTTTTTAAGAAATGTAAAGAATCTAAATATTAAACCAAGTTGAAAGAGGCAATCCATAGGAGCCATCCTTCAGATTTTGAAGTCTTCCCAAACTCATGCCTTTCTTCCATTTGCCTCCTCTAGTGACTCGGGGAAAGCTCGGGGAAAAGAGAAACCCCGGGAAAGCTCGGGGAAAGAGAGAGGATGGAAAATCCCAACACATCTCTTAGACCTCATTACCATACCCTACTAAGCTATAGTTTATCCCGGCTGGATATGTGCTTTAGTTCACCCAACACACTAACCAACAAACAGCGATTTGCTAACCACACGGTTGGGTTTATGCAAGTTGCTAAACCAAAAATAAACCAGGAAAATTGAAGTTTAACCTAACGCCTGCCAATCCAAACAAGTGACCACTTCAGAAGTGAACGTGCTTTCCCCACCTCCCTCATTCAAAGAAGGATCGAGCGTGGTTCATTTTAGCACTTTATTTATGGGGTTCTACCTGCACAGGCTCCAGAGAGGTATGTCTTTTTGCAGAATGAGCTGGGTAGAGTTGTATGCAGATTGGTTTACAGGAAGAACTGCATACAGGAAACAGAATTTGCTTTCCTGTGTCATAGGGTAAGAGTAACCTTAGCAAAGTTTTATTCTTCTTCTAGCAGATAGCAAACTGCAAAAGAATGGTGCAAAAGTCAATTGCAGAAGATTTTATTGGGCATTAAAGAAGCCTCGGGGAATATAATGGAGAGCAATATGATTTTTTCATAGAGCTCTGTATCCCAAGAGAGTCTATTAAGTACTTCCTAGCTCTTTTCGCTTCCTTAAAATGCAACCGCCACTGAACCTAAGCCTCATTGTCCAAATTCCCTAATCATTTACAACATGTCTATGGATCTTTAGCTTGCTCCTGGGAATGTACATAAACAAGTTAGAGCTAGAACGCTGGAGGAGCTGATAATTAATCCCTAAGACCATTTTATAGAGCAGGCTGCACACATGATGGATGAGGAGCTGTTAATAAAAAGTCAAGGACAGCATGTTGACTGGTACCGAACTGTCCACTGCTGAAAACCAAAACCATTGCCTGTAGCTCTGATACTGCAGAGTAAAGGCCAGTCTAGCAGAGTTGGGAGTTTCAGTTGTGACACACGACCAGCGTAATATTTGTAAGGCAGCTATGGGTTGATGCCCTGATTTTCCAGAAGTGTTGCAGCACCATGGATAGCACTCTGGTTAGGAGAGATGCTGCTCCACGGGGTCACAAATGAATCTTTATAATGCTGCAGCAGCAGCAGCAGCATTACATCATCATCATCATCATCATCATCATCATCATCATTATTATTATTATTATTATTATTATTCTGTATGGCACAGATTTCCTGCCTGACAGCAAGGGCAAGATTCTCCAGCTTCTCAGAGAGCCAATGTAAAGCCAAGCAGCTGTCAGGAAAGTAATGGCATACAAATCTTAGTATAAATAAGATACTAAAAAAAGGATAAATCCAGGGCCTGCGTTCTGCATCCTCTAATTATAGACACTGTGCACTAGAGGGCGTTATCTGCTCTAAAACTGGATTTAGATTTAAATTTCCAAAAGTTGAGAAGCATCAAGCAGGGGAAGATCAAACAAGGAGAAAGAAGCAGTTGATCCTTTCTGCCAACCAAGTAAATATCTTAAGTCATGGACAGAGAGAGAAGGGTAGCACAGACCTGGTTAAACTTCCACATCAAAAACTAGGCAACCGCATCATACTTCATTTAACACACAATCCAGCAGGGTGGAGGTGACAAAAAAGAGACACCAAGAAGGGGCTGAGGGAATGGGAGTGTTGGAGTCCCTAATCCCTCTCTTTCCATGAGCTGAATTTCCCAATCTGGGAAAGAGGCAATCATGGAGGTTGCAGAGGAGGCAAGATCCAAAATAATTCCCACGTCTGAGAACAACCCCATCTCCAATACTGAAGAGGAATCCAAGAAATTCTATAGCTCCAGAATATTGTCTCAGGAGTTAGAGGACTGTTAGAGGATGGTAGCTTGAGTATTGGAAGCTTCCTCACTCTTTATTGGATGTATAAATTGCCCAATAACTGACCAATAAACCAAGGCTCCCCAGTCAGGTGACCACCAGCTATGTTGGACAAGTGCCTCTCAGCCACGGTAGCCTTTGGCAACATTGGTTAGGATGATGGCAGCTGCGGTAAAATTGTTATAAACAGCCAGTAGAAATAGTTCTCTTCAAGCTAAAGCAAGATGAAAAGAAAAGTGTGCAAAACAGGTAAATCTGGTAAGCCTGTACAACAGATAACTTCGATTTGGGAATGTTATTTTTCATCCAGTATGGTTTTCATTGCAAAAAGATGACACACGTCAAAGATTGTGATGAGGTTTTTCTGCAATATTCAAGCCGACTGTACTCTTGAAGTCACCTGTTCATTATTGTGCATTGCTTTCTACAAACTTCTGACAGTCCCTCTTCAGCTGATGAACCAAGAAAGAACAAAAGACATAAACTCCTAATGGGCAGTCCAGACCAAGCTACCATTGATTCAGGAAAAGAACTTCCTGATGTCTTTTCCTTTGCCTAATTTAGGGTTGGGCAACCAGAAACCCTCCAAATATTGTTGAATGCCACTCTGAATGCTCTTCTCAGTTTCCTAGGCTGATGGGGGTCCCCAGAGCTACATACAATCCCTACAGATTCATTGATTTAAAATGCTACTTGTGATATTATCCACAAAGGGAAAGGGAGAGAAAGAAAAAAACCTGTGCAGCTAGAAATCAGTGTGGAGGAAAGGTTAAACTTTTCCCTGAATGCTGAGGACCTGATGCAAATCAGTGTATCTCTACAGATGGATAGATGTGTAATTGCCTCTCGGGTGAGACAACCTGATGGGAATCCATGGCAGGATTTCACTGAACAAGTAAATCCGTCTTTCTCTTTGCTCTACAGTGTCCATGAGATGCCTTAGCCAAGCTGAATGCTAATGAAGCTTTAGCTTGCTGACATTTAAAAATGAAATTGAAAAGGATAAAGCTCCACCTTAGGCATGGAATACTGCACCCTCTCTGCAGCACAGGTAGTCCTCGCTTAACAAATGTTCATTAAGTGACCATTTGAAGTTACAACAGCACTAAAAAAAATGACTTACAACCGGTATCCAAAGTCGCAGCGCCCTCATAATCACATGATCACAATCTGGGCATATGGCAACCAGCTTGCACTTATGACCATTGCAGCATCCCAGGGTCATGTGATCGCCATTTGCGACCTTCTCAGCAGGCTTCCAGCAAGCGAAATCAATGGGGAACCATGTGATTCACTTAACATGATTCATTTAACAACCCTAGCAAAAAAGGTCATAAAATTGGGTCCAGTCATGTGATTCGCTTACTGACCGCATTGCTCACCAACCTAAGTTCTGGTCCCAGTTGTGGTCATTAAGCAAGGACAACCTGCAGAAGGGAAAAGGAACACATTCCAGGGTCACATTAATATATAGGCCTTATATCCCCTTTATTCCAAAGGCTGTGCGTTTCCTGGAATGAGGGGGCCCTGGAAATGGGAGAGTGGGAACAAAAAAACGAGAATATTTGACAAATGAAGAGGCTGAAGTGGCATGCTTTCTGCTATGAATTCTCTATCCTCACTGATCTGTACAGGTTTGTAAAAAATGCAAACCTGAATCTATATCTCTAGGATGCCACAACCCATTGTGTGCCACTGCACACAACTGGCTTTTTGCTGAAAATTGTAAAAACTACGGCCCACTACCCCCATGATTTTCCAACAAAAAACCTATACACTTAAGACTCTAGTGCCATGCAGAGTGAACAATGCTGTTTTTTATCCTTGGGGGGAAGTCTTTTTTAACATCTTTTCTTTGGAGAAAACACCTTTTCTGTTCAGAGAATAAATCATATTTTGCAGCACAGCATTTGCAATAAAGTGCTTGGGATATGCAAAATATCCATTAGTAACAAATAAATGATTGGGTAGCCTTTGAATGCAAGTCCCTATTCATGCAGCACTTAATCTTTGTACATTTCTAAAGTACCTAAAATACACTATAATATTTCAACTTGTCATAATATAACCTGAGAAGGTCATTTTGGGGCTTAAGAAGTATTCTTTAAATCCTTTGTGTTTTGATATAAAAAGGAGATCCAGGTTCAACTGCAGCTGTGGCTTTTGCACTTGTATCTTAACTATTAATAAACCTTTCTGTGCATCAGTTTTTTAACTTAGCCTCAAGACTCTGCTGACGAAAAGGCAGATTAGGGTTTTTCCCCCCTTGTTAGGGAAAATTCTGGGTAACTCTTTAAACACTGTCTGATGGAACAAACTAGTTTATTTTGAGCAATTCAGTATTCAGACTTCCAGTTTTCCAAGAAAAGGTTGAAATTGGTCATGACATGGTGGCTGGAATACCAAAACTCTGCTGTTTCTGAAAACACTCTTAGGAAAGAAGCAATCCAGTTTACTGTCACTTTTTAATGGCAAGCCCCCTTCTTAAGAAGCAAACGGAGAACTTCTCCCCCCAGACTCACCTCCTGGCCAATTTTATTGAAGCTCTCCAATTTCTCAGCAGAACTTTTAGCAAAGCTATTTGCACAGATCCCTAATTGCAACAGGATAGCAAACAACTGCCATACATTTCAATGCCATACATTGACATAAAGGAATGCTCTCAACACCCCCCCCCCCCGCAAAAAAAACCTCCAAAGGTATCTCGCTGGAAAGCCTACTTTGCGAGTCAGCATTAGCCAGCCAGATGCTTCAGGGAAGCTCAGCAGCAGATGGAGAAAAGCAAAATCCTCCTGTTGTTTGTCCAGAGCAAGTAGCATTAAGTGCCTCTAAACTTTTGATAGACCTGCCTCCCTCCTGAATGCGTCAATTCCCCTTTTACAGCCATCAAAGCCTGCAATAATTAACCCGGAGGGAAATATAACTTAATTGTGCAGTAAATAAAGTGCTTTATTTTCTCAGCCTAAAATCTACTGCCAAACCACCACTATGTATCCAACAAACTGAAAAAGATGCTCAAGCTACATATTCTACATATAGATAATACTTGGTGCCATTTCAGCATTTTATTTAGACATGGTTAATAGCAGGACCAGAAGGATCTAAGGCTGGCAATACAGGATACATTTTAAACCATCTCCCTCTGTTTTCTTAACATAATGTAGGATGACTTCACTGACAGACTGAGAAATGATTATTCAGATGTTACCAACCCACCACCACCATCACAAGTGCCATGATTGTTTAAAAAAATAAATGGATACTACAGGTAAAGGGCTGCTTTTCAGCCGGGACTGAATGCAACCATTTCCACTAATTTTAGTAACACCAAAGAACTGTCTTTCTCTTTTCTGCTCCATTAAGAAATATTCAGTGGAATAAGGGAAATCTTCCAATGGGGGGGGGGGGGGGATAAGACTGTTTTCGAAACAGCTGCTCCCATCCACACAGGTAGAGTATCTTCTTAAAAGCCAAATTGTTACATGGTATTTGCCAATTATTCCTTTTCCCATGCAACCCAGGGAATTTACTATTCACATTTTCCTTACAGCAAACCCATAATTACCTGTTAAAAGAACAGGCTGGACTTGAGGGACGCGATTTCTTTTCTGTATTTTTGTGGGTTTGGGCTCACTCCACAGCAAACTCCTTTGTTCAGCTGCTGCCAGTGCAAGGGAACACACACACATGCGCGCACACACACACAATGGAGAGCATGAAAGAACTAAAGACCCAAAATTGGAGGGAAGAACAGAGCTCTGAATCAGGTGGAATTTCCCTTTCCACCCTACAAGGATCTACAAAACTGAGCAAAGGACCCACCGTTCATTTTTCATGGTACTTCCTAACCTATTTTTAAAACAAAGAAACCCAGGAGGAGCTCCTCTGAGCTGTGGTAAGTTTATTCTGCAGCTTTAGGAGCTAGGCAACAATGCTCTAGTCCTCTAATGTCCTCAACAGCTTAATACTCCAAACACAGACCCTTCCATAAGAAGGCTGCACAGAATAACTTAGGAGAATTCTAGCATGTTTACACAGTTACCCACGTTTACCTTTATCCAAAACTGTACATACAAAGTAGCATTTAGAGCATTCTAACAGCTCCAACACTAGATGTGTCTAAACAGTCACTTTGCAACTAACAAGATGTAAAGGCAAACTGGCAGTCCAGGGCCAGAGGTCTACTGGGTCACCCTTCAAAAAAAGTGTGCATTTTATAACAAATTCAAAGACCTGATCTCTATAATTAGAACTATCAAGTATCTTGCTTAAGGGATACCTCTCAATAACAAAATCCTGTTTCCAGGCCAGTGTTAGCCACTACTTACTTCCATATATCAACTGTCCACTCTCTGAAATCACGGGAATGCCTAGATCGATAACAGGAAACTTAGAAGAGTTACAGCTCCAAAGCAGATTATTTCTTGCTTTAAACTTATTACTAACAGAGTAACAAATCCGCACAATGACTCAGAGCACATTTTCATCCTTGCGCACAAAATAGGCTGATAGAAAGCACAACACTTTTTACCCACTCAGTAAAAGGAATTACAAAAAGGCAACTGGGGAAAGGAATGTTTTTACATCCAAATTCACAAAAAGTCCACTTATATGGCATTAACATTTTAGTTGACCCATCAAGCTATCAAATTATGTTTTAATAATTGAAATTAGTACAGAACATGGTAATTCCAAAAAGTGTGTGAAACTCACAATGCACGAGAAGTCAGAATAGAAACTGTTCCAAATCTAGTCATACAAGGTACATTAAGAACGCAAGTTCTACAGCTGTAGAAAAATGCTTTTACACACTAGTAGTTGGAAAAAGGAAACAAAGAAACAAAAATGGTGTCCGGAAACCCATGTAGGCTTGTAAAAATGTCTCTTTTCTGTGACCATCATAGATTACTGGCAGGCTGTTGAGAGAAAAGTAGGATAATCAGTAAAGAATGTCAGGAGAAAAACCAGTCAAATTCCTAAGTGAAATTTTAAAAGGTTGTATCCTGTACACTCCTAACTAAAAATACAGAGAACGGAGTAGCCAGCCTGGTCACATGTTGGGACAGCCACATTCACACCTTCACTCAGCCATAAGCAAAACAGATGGCCTTAGACCAGTCCCCGGTATTCAGAAGTACAGACACAATTTGTGCCCTCATCCAGCCTTAGGTACAGCTCTGAGACCTCTTCTAAAACTGTCCACCAAACTCTAATTAGTATTTTCCCCTTATGTTACATTATGATTAAATGCCTAGGATGTAATATTAATTGCAATCAAATACAGGTTAATTTGATTTACTGAGGCATCTCAAAAAGTTGTACACTGTATGACCTTTGTGGTTTTTATTATTAAGTGCTCCTATCAATACGGCTACTGCAGATACATCATGCCACTTCGTGTGACAATTCCTCCCCTATAAAGAGGTCTTTCCTTCTAGCCTTCCAACCAATGGACTTCAAGAAGCATCACGACGTTTCTTATACTTTGCCTCTTAAGCGATTCTACAAGGCATTTAGCTCATCCAGGCACTTAAAAAGCCAGACCTGCTGGAACAGCGTCTAAACTACTTGGTGGACAAGTGTCCCCTGTTCCAACCAAAAAGGGAGTTATACCTGCTGGACTGGGGAGCAGAGCAGGAGACCGTGAGTGAAAGTTCAGTACATCTTGATACTTCTAAACCATTTTTTTTTATCTTTAAGCGGGTGCAACTATCTACTTTCCCCTCCTCTTATAAGCAAATAAATAAAACAAACTAATACCGCGTCACATGCAGGCCTACGGCCTATTTATGATCCCAACCCACCAGCTGACAGCCATCCCACCCAATTTAACCTGCAGGCACATTGAATCATGTCAGAGTAAAGCTCACTTGAAGTCTTGGTAGCGGCCACCTTGTTTTCTCCTTCCAGCTCCTCCACTCCGGCCTGGGTCATGAGATCTGCTATGTTCTTCTCCAGGTCATCGATGCGGCAGCTCATGTCATCAAGTGAATCTGAGTTAAGCAAAACCCCCTAGAGAAATGCAGGTTAATGGAACCACCTTTTGACCCTAAATAGTTTGAGGTCCTTTTAATATGCAACAGGAACTCTTCAGCAGCTCTAAATGGGATATATAAATAATGGTTTGATATAATGGATTAAAAGGCAACTGCAAATGTCATAAATGTCATAAATGTCATTCTCTGCAAGAGAAATTGGTGGAATGCTGTGTAAATGTTAAATGTTGAATATCGAATGGGGAATGCTTAGCAAGAGACCACTTGTATTAAAAGCCTTAGGCCCAACCTTTAAGTAAAAGGATCTCAGAAACCAATGTTGGGAAAATTCTTTCTCTGCCAAAGGTCCTGGAGAACTCCTAGTAGTCCATCTACTACTTGCACTGCTGACAAAGATCAAGACGGACCAGAATTACAGTACAAGCCAGCTTCCCTGATACCCTCCAGATATCTTGAGAATAGGCGTGGAAGCCCAAATATTTTGGGAAAACATCAGGTTGGAAAATTACATTCCTTTCCTATGACCTCAGAGACTGAACGAAATTACTTATACAGGTAGTCCTTGCTTACCAACCACTCGTTCAGTGACCAAACTTACAACGGTGCTGAAAATAGAGATTTATGACCAGTCCTCAAAACTGCAGCCGTTGCAGCATCCCCATCATCACAACTGCGATTCAGGTGCTTGGCAACCAGCTCACAATTACGATAGTCACAGCATCCCCCGATCACAATTGTCATTTGCGACCTTCACAGCCAGCTTCCGACAAGCAAAGTCAATGGGGAAGCCAGCAGGGAGTCACAAGTTGCGGTCACATGACATTGCGCTTAATGACCCACAGTGATTTGCTTAACAACTGCAACTGGAGGACTGCTAAACAGACAGATGAAAACAGAGGCACAATATGACATTATTCCCATTTAATTGTCACATATATGTGAGGCCTTTCTTCAGTGGATTCTTCCCATATATGGAGGTCTAGCACAACCAAACCATTTGGGGAAATCTTAGGTTCACTGCTTCTTTGCATTACAGAACTCTTCATAACTTCCATACTCAAAGGATATTCCTACCAATTATTTGATCAGACATGGTTTGGAACTTGTCCTGCATTTGCTGCAGGAGGGTCTGCACCTGATAAGAAAAGAAAAATTTTGTTTTAAATGAGAATACCACTTAAACCCCAATTACAAAACCCCATTAGAGAAATATTTGCCTCCCCCGTTTCCAAAAGCAAAAGCTTCACGAATGTGGGTTATAATACATTAAAAGTAATGTTATAAAAGTTAGCATGGTAATGATTTGGGCCTGGCCATCTATGGGCAGGGGGGAGCGATGTCATCACAAAAACCACGCCAATAATTTAATTTACATCCTGCATTGTTTGTGAAATGTCTTCATGACCCAAACAACATTGTTGTGGCTTTTCCGGGGTGCCTGTGTGTTTAAGACAATTCCTCAAAGCTATCCTAAAGCCACTCAATGGATTTAGGAGCAGCAGCATCATTACATGGGACCTAAGGAGATGGAAGTTTCTTTTCTGCAAAGCGGCCGCCAAGGCCAGATGCTGAACCTGATTCCAACCTGCTCCAGGCACCCAAGGTGAGCGAGCAGGAGGGAGGGACAGGAGAAATAAATACCTTCCAGAGTGGGGGGCTATAAGAAACTGAATTAATAATAACAGTAAGCATACTAAAAGCTTTGCAATAAGGTAATATTCAGAGGATCTTTTGTCGTCTTGGTTCAGTACGGATCCGATTCTGTTTCCAGTTAAGTTATTTATCATTCAGCATAGGCCAGTATTTAAATACATATTTAAATAAGCCCGTATTTAAACCTCTCGGTGCCAAGACATTATTCCGAAATGGGGGGAGGCATCACGGGACGTGGGCAACGCTGAAGGCAAACGATCAAGGACCCACTGCGCAGCCCAGCACCCCTGACTGGATGCAACTGGGCAAACTGGGTCTAACTGGTTCCAGCGCCAATGGCTTCCCTTGCAGATGAGAGACTCTGCCCAAACTCTGGGGCAAAATATCATTTTAAACCACCTTACCCCGCCCCCCGGTGCAGGATAAGCTTGGAGAAAGATAGGGGCCGTATTCCCACAGTACACCCACCCCGGGTTCGCAGGAACCATTGCAAAGGTGGGGTTAAGCCCCCCCATTAACCCAGGTTGCTCTTAACCCGAGTTGGTCGTGTGAACGCGGTCCCTGGGCCCTGCACGGATGTCTAAATCTGCCTCTTTAACCAGCAGCGCCCAGGGAGCCCCCTCCGTCTCCATGGCAACCTGAACCGCCCGCCCCCGAAGCGCATCGACTCCCGCCATCTCCACAGCAACCCCAACCGCCCCGCCCGCCTCCCTAGTAACGCTGCCACCTCCCTTCCCCGTCTCCATAGCAACCCCAACGGCCCTCCCCCAGGCTCCGCGGCAACGCCGTCGACCGGGTGGGCCGCTCCTCCGCCCCTGCAAAGGCCGCTCACCACGGTGGTGAGATCCTGAACGGTCTTGGGGTCCGTCTCCGCCATGTCGGTCCGCTGTGGCTGCCGCGCCTCCCCGTCGCCCGTCCAGGCCCGACTCCCAGGCGCTTCTGGCCTTCTCCGCGAGAACACTGGCCCGCCTGCGACCTCTCGCCAAGTCTCGCGAGAGCGAGGCGCGAAAGTGGCATTGTGGGAAATGAAGTGCTTCCTGCTCGGGAGCACTCGCAGGCACTTAGGCTTTCCTGATTAACCGGGGAGGCATAAGGACCTGAACACCAGGCCGCTTTGCCTGGGAATGATGTGAGCTGTAATTCCAACGAGGAGCTCCGCCTTCAACGAAGCGGCGATGGCGCTCTAGCCCTTGCGTCTCTACTGCCCGTGCCCGGAGACCGGAAGTGTCCTTTCAGTACTGCGACTGGCAGTACTTGACAGTTCAGCGATGTTGTCACATGACTAGGAAGTAGGTTACAGGAGCATTCTGGGAAATGTAGTTCTGATTTGGACAGACGGCATCAAGAAGGCCGTTCGCTCCTTTAGGAATCCCATCAAGCCAGCAAAGGGGGGGCATGTTGGACTACAATGACCATCCTGTCCTGCCGGGAGAACAGGCCATCATTTTGACCCTGTTCCCTCAGAGATCCCCGCAGATCACTTGCTTTGGACTACAGCTCCCATCAGCCTCAGCCAACATGGACGAATGGTGGGATTATGGGATTTGTAGTCCAGAACATTTTCCCTTCCGGACCATAACCCTCCTTGAGACTGCAGTTCTGCATATCAAAGAGACCACCCGGTTGAACTAATTTGGCAATACATTTAAATATATAAAGGCACTCAATCTATCTATCTATCTATCTATCTATAAAAAATTAGATTTTATCCACCTTTAATTATGTGTGTGTGTGTGAATAAAAGGCAGGATAAAAATAATAATAATAAAATTCTATGGCTATATAAAATTAGATTTTATCCACTTTTAATTATATATGTGTGTGTATATATATAAAAGGCAGGATAAACATAATAATAATAAACTTCTATGGTTGTAGCTGCATACAAGTCTGGGCGGATTAATATGTTTATGGAGAGGCACTAATTCAGTCGATGACACTTCCAGTCTGAGGGATACTTTGAAGCTCAGCTCGTAAAAATAAACTTTGTGTTGAAAGCCGCCTGTGTTTATTAGGCTACATCACACAAAGTTTAAACACATCATTCTGTTGTGTATTTTGAGGCCAAAAATGGACTCGAGAAGCAACCATCGCAGTGGAAGAATTCGGGGAAAGGATTACGTGGAGACTGGCATAAAACCGCTCCATATCCTCTATTTCTTCAACTTTTTTCTCTCGGGACCCCTTCCCGCTTTCAAAAATTATGGGGGGGCCCAGGAGCTTTTGTTTGCACGGGTGATATTTATCGATATTTACTGTATTAAAAATTAAAGTCCGCTCCTCTGCCACCACTCCTGCTTCTCGCAATTGTTTGATGGGATTTTAGTATTGTACTATTTTGCAACATCACCTGGCAAATCATTTTGATTTCGTGGACCCCTGAGAGGGTCTTGGGGGACCCCCAGGGGCCCTAGGACCACACTTTAAGAAACATAAATAGATGATTGATTGATTGATTGATTGATTGCTAGATGGACAGATAGGTGCAATAATTATTGGAATGCCATCCAATTAGTGTCCACCCTTAGCAACCACATAGATAGATTTTCTCCGGGACGATTTCTCCTCAACCGGGTCTTCCAAGTCTCCCAATGGTGCACCCATCGCCACCATAACCGAGTCCCTCCACCTTGCTGCTGGTCGTCCTCTTCTTCTCTTTCCTTCCACCTTCCCCAGCATTCTGGACTTCTCAAGAGAACTGAGTCCTTGTATAATGATATGCAAAGATAATTGGAATTTGAGCTTGGGCATTTGACCAGATGCGAAGAGAGGACTCTTTGGAAAAGACCCTGATGCTGGGAAAGATGGAAGGCAAAAGGAGAAGAGGACGGCAGAGGATGAGATGGGTAGATGGCATCACTGAAGCAATGAGCATGAAATTGAGCAAACTCAGGGAGGCAGTGAAAGATAGGAAGGCCTGGCGCAATATGGTTCATGGGGTCACAAAGAGTCGGACACGACTTAACGACTGAACAACAAATTCGACCAGAAACGTTGGCAGCGGCGAAAAAAAATTTGTGGATTCTAACACCCTTCACCAAGACCCTCCCTGTAGCCATTTGTTGAAGAAACAATGTAAAAAGTTAAAATGTAATCCCTTCTTGTTTTCCAGTATTTCCATTTCCTTCGGCGTGGCGTTTTGCCCAAAGAAAACTTCCCTTTGCTTTGAAACTGTTATGTGCGTTGTTTCCCCATTACTTCATCTTGGAAGTAATAAACCAGAGAAACAATTAGTCAAAAATTGCATCCTGTTCAAATTTTGGGAATGATCCAAATTCACATAAAGAAACCCACTGGGACAATATTCCTTTCAGTTCGAAACAGCAGTAAAATCTCCTTCAAATCTTGTATGTTTTCCACTGTAGTGCCAACACTAAGAAAAGTGTTCTTTGTCACCTTCCTTTGAATTCACCCTAGCTTCTTATACTGCTCTAAATATTGTGGTTTCTTTAATTCTGGCTTGGGGTCAGCTGTTCTGATCTGTAAGCCATGACTTTTGGACAAGTGTGGGTGAACCAAGCCAACTGTGGTTTATTTACTAAACCATGGCCAAGAAAACCATGGCTTTGACAAAGTGCGAAGCCAGTCGTTTTCTAACTAAGTTTAGCACGCTCCGGAAACTGTTTTGTTTAATCTGTGCTAGAGCAAGATATCGGAAGATGGAGTGAAGGCTTTCATAGAGGGGTTTTTAAGGATTGCAGGTAGAAAACAGCCATTACCTGCGCTCTGCAGATGTTATATTATCACTTCCCTAGTAGCGAGGGCTTTGCAGAACATGATAAAGGACAACGCACATACATTGCGTTAGATCACCAGCTAATACATTCACACACTAGTTCCTTCAAATGCCACCTCGCTTTGCTGTGTTCTTTTAAGACATTTGAGCAAAGCACATCATCCATATGTATGACTTCCAAGTGTGCTGCAATGTCAAAAACGAGAAAAGATGGAGGGGGGGGGGGACACTGTATCTGTTCAATGTTACCCCCTTCCTGTTCTTTTTTCAAAAATTACCCAAGAAGGAATTAACCTGGAGTGACATGACATTAAATAATTCATTTCTTATTTTATCATTTTATCGCTTTAGTTAATTGGCTGAAAGGGGCCGCGGCAGCCGGAGACTTTGAAGCTTTGCCGTCGGCTTGCGTATCAAAGGGCACCCTGAAGAAAAAGAGCTGCGTTCACACAACCTGCTTCATCCGATCAGATGAAGGCTGGGAGGGTGCCGTTTGCACGGCAGATCACGCTCGTTTTCACACATGGGACTTCAAGTACTGGCCCGCTCGGTCCAACTGGAGGGTTCAGGGATTCGCTGGGTAATGCAGACCCAGAAAATGGGTCCGTTCCGCAGTCAAGTGAAAAGTGTACTGTATGCAGAAGTGAAAACATTCACAGAGTCCAGCAGACTTACTTTTCTGAATCAAGTATCTGAGGTCGCTTCCAACTGTGCTCACATCGAAGGAAGGAGCTTGGCTATTTGTTCCCCAAGAGCAACTCGAAGGGGAAATTACATTCTTCTTTTCTAAACGAGAGAAGCTGTACTTTGCTAATGACTTTGAGGTATTAAGTACCGTGGCCCTGCTGCAGACCTACCTTTTTTTCTTTAGCTGATGCTGAAGCTTTCCGTTAGCAACTGCTGCAGACAAGACAGAAAGGGAATCTATTAAGAATAGCCTCCAGCATTTTGAAGAGTTATATATATATATTTTTTTTCTCCCCATTTGCTTTGATGTGAGTGCCCTGCTGTGAAATTATGTTTTCTGGAAGAACCAATTTAAAGAGACAGACTCAAATGCTTGGAGCTTAGTACAAACCTCTTTGTAGGGTTAGCAATTTCTAATTATGCTATATTTATATATTATAACCTATTGTCTCTATTTATTGTCCACCTCTAGCCTTGCTCGGTCTTTATTGCTAGGTGGATGACCTTAGGATCAATGCATACCCTGGAAAATGTTCCAAAAAGTTCAGGATGGCCCAAAGTGTGTGAAATTGGCGGGGGGGGGGGGGGGCAATGCTATTTTGAGAGTTGGTTCAGTATTGTGTGTCATTTTAAAATATTTATTCTCAAGCCTTGCTGCATTGTTTTTCCCCTTCTCTCTTTCTTCTTTTTTGGATCACGCTGTCAACCATCTAGCAGGCATTCAAATCACACACTGTTCCTGCTTGAAATGAAGGAATTCAGAACTTTGGAATTGGAATTAGAAACATAAACATGATTTTTCTTCTTTTTTTAATACTTTGGTTACTACGGGTGGGTAGTCAAGGGCGGAGATTGTTAGGAAGAGCGCAAGCAGAACCCATCTGCATGCCTGGAGACCGAGGGATGTTCCATGCAGACTCTCAGATATAGATGAAATGGTTGGAGGAACATTAACCAAAGGGATGTAATTATGAATCCATAGGCACAGCTCACAACAGTCTGGACTTGGGTCTTTTGCAAATATATAGCATCAGAATGAAGCGGGGGGGGGGGGGGGGGAAGGTTGGGGACAAGAGATTGGGCATGACCAAAGCCAAAAATAATTAATTGGCAATGTGTAACAGACTGGGAAACAGCTTGCTTGCCCTATGGATAACGGGTTTGGAAACCAAGTGACTGGATTTTTGTTCTAGGCCTGCTGAGTGTGCTAAAACTAAGGAATACTGAAGTCCTACTCACTTCATTATAGCTTTGTCTTCATCCTCCATCCCCCCTGGTGATGGATGGCAAGGTTAGAGCATGTCACGAAAAGTTATTGGAGCGGAGAAAGTTTTCTCATGCTTAATGACATTGAGCAGAACGTGGAGCATGAACGCAGACTAATTAAAGGAAGGCAAATTCTTCGGCGAAGGAAAGTCTTCCAGATGAGTTCGTCTGGGGCGGTGGGAAGCAGAGAGTCACCCAAAATCTGTCACGAGATTCTTTTCAATCACAAGGGTATGATTTTGGTTGGAATGGAGCTGATCGCAACACAAGAAGATGCACAAGGGGTCAGCTGGAGGGGTGGGGGGCCTGGGAGTTTTCTCTTAAAATACTGATCCTCTGAAAATTTGCTCCAGAAATGTGCATAGTTTTGGAAGGTTGCATGGAGGAGACGAAGCATACATTTGGCAGCGAGATATAGAAAATCCATGCTTTTTATGTATTTTTAGCTTCCTGGATCACTAGGTTGAGATGGGCAGCCTGTTAAATTTTATCTACCTGTCTATCTGCCTATCTTTGTCCAATAATTACAAATGAATGTCTTCATCCAGAGTTTGGCATCTGATGGTGGTTCTTACTGTTCTAAAAATGGGAGGTAGGCTCCAAATTAGATTTCTTTTAAAGAGGTACGACTGAATCAATGCATTTTAAAGTGAATTTCAGTGACTTCTTGCTCCCAAAACTGCTGGCTGCAAAGTAAGAAAACTCTGGGGGGGTGTCAAAATAATTCTAAAGGCTGAATCTCTTGTCTCCCTTCTCTGACAGCAATTAGCCCTGCCAAAAAGTGTCTCCCCTACGCTTAACATTCGTAATAGGATTTTGTTCTCGTGTTCCTGCTGCAAATCTGATTCTGTGACTTTCTCCTTGCCTCTCTGAAGGTCAGGCAAGTCAGGAGTTAGGAAGGAACCAGCCAACATTGTCCTCCTGTTAGACCACATCGCAAAACGAAGGATTTAAGCCAGGCTGTAGTTGGATGCAAGTCACTATTAGGCAAACTTTCCAGTAGCAAAGAATTTACGAAGATGAAGGCTTCTGACTGGATTCACACATCACAAGAAGCCATAATGCCTGTCAAAAGCTGGACATTGAGAAGATCAAGAGAGAAAAAAAGGCCGTTCAAAGGATGGAGTTGGAGATGGTTTCTAAGAGCATCATGGACCTCAAGAGGAATCAGTCAGTCCTGGATCAAATAAGGGTTGGCTGTTCCTTTGAGGCTATGAGAAACTAGCAGAACTCACGCACTGTGGGCTTGTGGTGCAAGTGGATGATGGATGAGGACATAAAAAAACAATTATGCTTACTGAAGTTGGGGGAAGTATCAGAAGCAGGAGACAATTGATAACGTGGAGGGATGGGATAAAATGGATGATTGGAAAGTTCATGGAAGAGCTACACATTATTATTCAGGACATGTTGAGATTGTGACCATGCAGTCACCAGGAACAGAGCCTGACTTGAAGCCATCCAACTAACTATAGTGAGAACCTTTCCACTGTTCTTTGTAGTTTATGGTGTGCTAGGTAAATTGGCCAATTCTTGTTTATGTAGTAGACCTTAGTTAAACAAACCACAGTTCAATATGATGTGCTGTAGTGACCGAAGAGACGTTTTCACTTGAGGCAGGAGGAAAATCCACTTTCCCCCCACTTTTCTCATCTATTCATTCATTTCTTCTAGCCATCCTCATCTTGTGCCACTGCAGATGCCATGTTTACTTTACCCCATACCATTCTGAGGACCTCCTAAGCATTATGCATATAGGTTGGCTGGTCACAGTTGCGTATGGCTATCGGGAGCCCTGAGTTTTAGGTGTGGTTGCTGTGGGTGATGGGCTCAACATCAGTGGGGCCTGAATCCAATTTTACACCTGTCCTGGTCCAGAACATTTCATGTTGACTAATGGTAGGACCAACGGTACTGATGTTTAAGTCCACACTGGTGATTAGTGATTTCAGAAGCTGTTTGAGATACTGATGGTCAGCTGTGTCTCACCACCTTCCTGTATGGTTCATCTTGGGACTGGAAAGACCCCCTTGGACGTGGACCTTTGCTTCCTCAGTGGTCAAGGGAAGTGATGTGACCTAGCCAGTTTTCTGAGACTAACCCAGGAAAACGCCCCTGCCTGATGCTTCTCTCATGGAGAACTTTCCACAACATTTTAAGGAAGGCCAGTCTTTAAGTGATGAAATCCCACTTCCAAAACAGAAATAAGAATGAATTGTTATCATTAAAAGTCGCATACCTTCTTTCTGGCCCGAGGGAAAGAGTTGCAGCAGAGAAGTCATGCTTTTCCCTCATCTGCAAGTGAGCATGTAGTGAGACTTCTCGTTTCACTGCACCATCTGTTACGCCGGAATAAAACAAAGGATCAGAAGCACTGATCAAACACTACAAAAATAGTCAAGCATAAGCCAGTCAGGGATGAGGGTGGGGGAGCAGTCTAGTCCTAGACCCCTGTTTTGTGGGGTGCCTCAAGGTTCTTCCTCTTCCTCCGTCAGGGTAGAGTGTAATATCATCAATATATATTGCATATATTGGGTTATTTTCAATGATGCATTATTGTTTCTTTTTCTGCTATGTCACAAAGTCACATTGTTTCAGGAGGGAGGAAGGGAGGACAGGAGGAAGGGAGGAAGGGACAAAGGGAGGAAGGATGGGAGGAAGGACGGGAGGAAGAATGGGAGGAAGAATGGGAGGAAGGACAGGAGAAAGGGAGGAAGGAAGGACGGGAGGAAGGACAGGAGGACGGGAGGGAGGAAGCAAGGAAGGAAGCAAGGAAGGAAGGAAGCAAGGAAGGAAGCAAGGAAGGAAGATAGATATTTTTTCTCAATGTAGTAACTGCTTTGAACCCACATTAAAAAAGGAAAGAGGAGACCAATGAAAGACTCCTGGCAAATTCATGGAAAAGTTCTTGTGGCTTCATCTTCCATACAAATCCAAAATTACAAAAGAGTCCACTGCTTATGGCATTGAAGAATATTTTCTGCTTTCTCCCTGAGTATGTCAATAGCTTAGCTTTATGGTTCTTCAAAGTCTCAGGCAACAGTAGTATTCTGCCCATCACCTACCATTAGATTCTTTCCCCTCCAATCCTTTCTGGTATTTAGAGATGACAGAGAGTGAACTCAGAGCCTTCCTACATGCAAAACATGTCGCCTTCATCTCATCCGCAGCCCATGAGCAAGAAGGATGTAAAACTCTCAAGTTTAGATGTAAAATGTCTCAGGGTGCTAACATCTCTTAAGCTTTGTCATCTTGGAGGAAAGGCAAGGGACTGCAGTGGTTGGAGACAGAGGGGGGGGACAGGACAGGGATTGACAAGGGGACAGCAGTTGTCACACCAGCATAGTTTCTGCCATGTTAAGGCTGGACAGATGAGAAATGTTCAGCTCAGCAGTGGGGAAAATCCCCTAACGCCAAACTATTTTGGTTTGCAGATCTGGACAGCTGTTTGGTGGCTGAGGCCCCATTTAATGTGCAAGTGGAGGAAGAGAGCTGTAACAGAAACAACAAAGACGCAGAGGCAGTTTGTTTTGTGGGGTTACTTTGCTTCTCAAACCATGTCAGGACTGCTTTAAAGACTGTACAACTGTCTCCATGCATTTCCTGCCTGGGATGGTGAAAAAAAATGCATCACCAGTTTTCAGCGGTTTTAGAAGCTCTGAGATCTCTCCAGAGAAAAAGTAAGGTTAGAGGCCCCATGAAGCTTGGGGCCACTGGTTGAGGGTGTCCACCCTACTTCCATCTTTGCTTGAGGCAATTGCTAATTACAAATGATAAATGATAATTTGTCCGTTGGTTGAATGACCGGTTTCTGTCCCTTTGTTTCTCGTGATATTTTTCCATAGCAAAATGGGGTGTTTTGCTGCTCGAGATTAAAGGAAACAAAGGCAGAGAGGATTCAAAGTGCTGAAGCTTCTCCCCACCCTGGGAACCGAAAGAGGGATCAGACCAATTTAGAAAGGCTATTCGAGGAGCAATTAATACGAAATGTTGGTCAGTAGCCCCCAGCTGTGCCCAACAGGAGAGCAATAAAATCAGCAGAACCTCCCAGCAGCTGGGTCTTGTTAGCACTTAGCCTTACACTCCAAATGCCAGAACTGCAAGTGTGTTTTATTACTCAGTCACCCCCAAACACAACAAAATCAAGCCTGCGGTAAATGTGAGATTATATCACAGAAGCCACAACATCCGTTGCATTCAAAAAAAAAAAGAATGAATGAATGAATGAATGAATGAGCCAAACATAAGGATGATAGAAAACAGAGTAGCAGTGAGGCCAGTTAAAGTGGGGTCCTTCCAGGGGATCCACGGGAGGGGAGGTAAAAAAGGCCAAGATGGCAACCCCCTTGCTCAATCAAAGCCCCACCTCTTTTATATGGGTGTTGCACGACACCCATAAAAAGGAGTGGAGCTTCATCACGTGGGGGCAGCTGACAAGCTGCCTCTTCTTGACACCCCCACTCCTCTCAGATGCCCTTGGTCCTTTATCTGGAACAACCCTAACCCTTTTTTGCAAAAGAAAACCCTTAGCTGATCCTAGCTCCCCTGGCCTGTGTTTTGGGCTTGCAGCTCCTGTTCACGATCAGTATTTGGCACAAGATCTACTCTCCCAAACCATGTTCTAAAGCATTGAATGGATTTGTAACCACCTTCCATCTGCATTTCCATTTCAATCACGCTTAAAAGCACAACTCTGGCCCAGCTTTTAGAAGTAGTCCTGAACTCAGCCAGTTCCTTGATGTGACAGTTATATTGCAGTTTGTGTGGTGTGTGGTTTTTTTTTAACTTAATGTTTTTGTGTTCAACCTCTTGAGATAATAGGAATGTCACAATGTCATTGGCTGGAAATACTCTTGCTTCTCAATAATAAAAAGGAAGAAAGACTCAGCTGCTGGGCTTTTCTTTTCCTCATTTGCTAATTGGAAGAATCTGGAGTGAATACTTCATCTGATTGAGGCAGAATATAAGGATCTTTCTGGTCATTTGTATTCACGGGAGCTGGATGTATTTCTCCTCAAAAGCTTTAAGAGGATTCAGTGGCATCTCCTCCTCCATTACCTGACCACTTTATTGTATTCCTCAAGATCCCGGAAATGTGTCTTTTGTGATAAAATACACTTGGGAGAAAAGTATGTTGCACACTGCTTATCTAAATGAAAATATTGCCTATTAATGTAGAAACTGGATGGAACACATTTATGAACACCCAGAAAAATAGAGAGAAGGGGACTCATCTATCCATTTTTAGTAATTTCCCACCCATATGGAAAAATCCTGACTGCATAGACTCTGGATCATGACAAGACTTCACAAAATTGTCCCACCCACCAACCAAAAAGATTCAAAAGAAATCCTACACTGCCCCACCCACATAGTGCTTAAATAAATATTCCTACCAATTCATCCAATTCTTCTTTTGCGTGGATTTCCAAGGATACCACTTCTAAAGGTTGCCTCCTTCATATCCGGCATCTAATTGAGATGCAAGCCTTGCTTCTTTGTAAATTACGATTGTCTGTCACTTGCAACAGCCAGGTCCAAAAAAGCCATACCCATCAGGAAACTCTTTAAAGAATTATGGCCATCAGAACACATTGCCAACTGAAATCAAATGATTGTTCTTTGGAAGAGCAGCAAAGGTTGTTTATCCTTTTGCTTTCCTTTCTTCTTCAATGGACCAATATTTATGCTCATCAAGGATGCTCTAGATAGGTAAGTACCACTGAAGAATTCCAAGAACCCTCGTACTGTTTGAACAGCTGGTGGAACAGCTGAAAATACACCCAATCCCAGACTTTGAATCCTAACTCCCCCACTCACGTCCCCAAAACTTCAAGATGAAAGGATGGCTTGTAAAAATATATACTCCCCTTTTTTTCTAGAAAACAAACCCTTCCCTGCAGCTGCACTGAGAATTTCATGGTAGACCTTTGGGGATGGAGCTACCTGATCAATACTGGCAAATAGAGGAAAAGGGGGAAACATTGCACGTTTTTCATTCCCCAAGGGGGACCTATTTAATCTTGATGTGATCATTCAAAACGTATGGGAATCAGAATGATCACTGTGTCTTCAGATGAGATGAACAAGGCTTTTGGAATGGAGTCTCCCTCTCTATAGAAATAATTGCCCAAAGATTGCTTTATTGTTGTATGGTATGTAACAGAGTCTTGAAAGCCTCTTCAGACCTTTACTGCCCCTTTTTTAAGGACAGCAAGTTCAAGGCAGGACTGTCCTGAGGCTCTTTCTCATGCTTTCTACTTTCCTAGGCTGAGGAGCCGTGTCACCTCTACCACTTCAATCTCAAGGTCAGAGCTAAATTCTTCTACATTCTGGCATACCATCAATTCTGCATCTGGATATCTTATCCAGGAAAAGGAAGGCAGAGCAGGGCAAGAATCTTCACAGCTAGGAAGGGAATAGAGACCATCCCTGCAAGCAGAAGGTGGAGAGAGAGAAACAGACAAACAGACATATTTTTGGATTTGAAACAACTTCCAGCTGGGGGATTTGGGAGATTTGGGGGATTAAATTTTGACCTTCCTTCCTGAGGCTTATGTGATTTTCAATTTCTCCTTGACCAGATTTATAGGATGTTTGTCAGGAAATAGGAGTTTTGTTTGTTTTCATAATTTCCAAAGAGATTCCACACCCAAGACAAGAGGTGATTAGAGGACTTCATGATTTTCACACCCTTTCAGTTCAGCCCTCCCTCTTGGACACATCTGGAAATGAAGCAGAAGAATCAGGGTAGGATGCAGGTTAAAGACTGAGGGGAAGCACATATCCTCAAGAAGCATTGTGCTGGAAGACTCCATGAACTGGTCATGCCATACCTTTCACAACCTGAGAAAATCCACTCAACCATATACTCAGATTTTGATGACCCTATTTTGAAGTCCATAAAAAAGCCAGGCCCCCCGTCCCCCGATTGCATAAAAACTAGGTGGACTCCTTTAGATCTCCAAAGTCTTCCTTGTTCAGTGTGGAACTTAGCATTTAACGTGAGCTTCTCTCTCCATCAGTCTTTCATGAGCTCCAGGTTACTGCTGGAGGAACATCTGCTTTCCTTTATTTGCATGTTGCATTGTAGCTTGGATCTTGGCCTGGCTCCACTGAGAGTTTTTGGCATTCTGGATCCTTGTTTGAAATGCTACCTTACCCACTGATTCCACTGAGTTTGGAAACCAGGCTTTGTTACAGAACAGTAAGAATCTGAAATTTCTTCTAGCATGGGGACAAGGCAAGAGGAATTACAATAATTCAACCCACCTGTTTTTTGTTTTTTTTATTCCCAGTAGTGCAAAACAAATGTAAGTAACCAAGCTTAGGTAATGACTGTGTACTGCCGTTTTACAGACCAACCCAACTGATTGCTGCATTTTAATCAAGCTTCTATGCTTGCCCTGTTTCTGATCTGAAATAGTGACCATTTGGGACATCTGAAAACCAGGACTTGTTACCCGATATTTGTTACCCCAAAATTGTTGCAATTCTGGAACACCCCAGAACATGATTGATTTGCATCTGGCTTAGTGCATTGAGTAAATCCGTTCTGGTTTGTAAACTATGAATACTGGCTTAGTGCAATGTGTGAGCCTGGCCTAGGTGTTGAGCACCTAGGACTCGTGCAATGAGTGAACCAAGTTTAAAAGACAAGAGGTGATCAACTCTTTTAGGAACATATTGTAGTTTCTTTAAAAAATCCATGTGAACATATGAAGCCTCTTTGAAGCTGATGCAACAATGCAAACCAGCAAACTACAGCAGATTGGAAAGACACCAAAAACTGCTCTTTTAATTAAGCCTGGTTATGAAATTATGTGAGCAATGGTCCTTTGCTGACCCCATAGCTGCTGGTTTTGACTGCCTGTACCAGGCAGAATTAAATTACATAAGTACAAAACGTTCTTTTCAACATATTGCTTCTTTTTGGAATGAAAAAAAAAGTACAGAGAGAGAGAGAGCACATGAAAGATGAAATCTAAGGAAAGAAGGAGCAAGGCAGGACTCATCTCAAGGAGGTGGCTAGAATAAACAATGCAAGAAGAGGCCTCCAAGAGCTTTAAATTGCTTTCACCCAGTTGTTTATCTTTAATCTTCCTTTTTGATTTCCGTGAGAGGTGATCGCTTGGGACAAATTACTTGCAATTCACATGCAAGTTTGGTTTTACATCAGCGACAAGGTGTGGGAGCAAGCCGCATTGGGCTCTGCTCCAGCTCAAGAAATTGATAGAATATGAATGAAAATAGAGGCATATTTGTAACAAGGAGCATAACGTGAAGGACTCTGCCGCTTCCCGTGTTTGTCCTTTGCTGCTTAGTTTTGCATTAATTTCTTCCATGGCTGAATACTCTTTCTGCCCTCTTCACTCCCCACCATAGAACCTAAGAGACAATTTGTTCTTCAGATAAAGATCTGGAGAGCCTCATGTAGAACTCTTGTTTATTACAGGCTCTTCTGGCCTGATGTTAATGTTCCTCTGCCTGTGTTTTACCTTCAGGCACCTCTGAAGATATATATCTATCCCATGATTTCTACAGAGTTAAGATGCAGCAGGCCTGAAAGGAGAAAAATGGCTGATCAGGCACCCAAAACATTTCAACCAGGCGTTCCCAGAAGGGAAGTAAATAAATAAATAAGCCAATGGGTCTTTTTTTTCATGATGAGGACTACAAAAGTCATCTGGCCTGTTCTGTAGATTACGCTAAGGCAGTGTTTCTCAACCTCAATAACTTTAAGATGGGTGGACTTCAACGCCCACCATTGCCTCTTATTTATATATGTAGCATGTGCAATGTACATTCAAAGAAGTGTGGCTTTGATTGGGCAATCACAGCCACTATTTTAACTTTTTCTACTTCCCCCCTGCAGGTGCCCCCAAGTGACTTGATGTTGGCTTATTGTCCATCTCTGCTTTTCCTTTATTATCTGAAGGAGACCATTTTACATCAGCCTTCCCTAATTTGATGCTTTCCAGATGTATGGGGTTACAATTCCCATTATCCCAAGCTGGAGAATCCAAAGGGAGGAATTTTGCCATAAGGATTATAAATAGGCATGGCGTCTCCTTGAAAATCGTTGACCGTGAACATGGTTATCACAAAACGTGGTGCTTTGGATAACACAGGTAGGTCACGATTAGTGTGTGTTCCAATAATGTGATCTTCGATTTAGTATGAATTGTAAATTGATACCAGGTTGCATTTAATGCGACCCAAAATTCAGTTAATGGCACAGGACCAGGTTATCTGAGGAACCGCCTCGCCCTGGTCACTTCAGCCCGTCCCACTCGGTCCAGCAGAAGGGGCAGGTTGCAGACCCCACCAGTCAGGGAATTTCGATGGGTGGGGTCTAGGCAGAGAGCCTTTTCTGCTGCAGCGCCCGCCCTATGGAACGTCTTGCCTCCTGAGGTCCGGTGTGCCCCCTCCCTCATGGCCTTCAGGAAAGGTATCAAATCCTGGCTCTGCCAGAAGGCCTGGGGGCCAGAGGGGGGCCCGCACCTGTGGAGATGGCTGGTGGGGTGAGGGGTTGTCTCCCCCCCCAGCATCTTACAGGTTTTTTAGGGCCATAAGCCAGAGGAGGTTTTTTAGGGTTTCTTAATATGTTTTTAATTATTTATAGTTTTTAGCCATCTCGGAGAGAGCTCTGTTTTTATTGTGAGCCGCCCAGAGTCACCCGTTGGGGGAGATGGGCGGCATACAAGCCAAATAAATAAATAAATAAATAAATAAGTAAGTAAGTAAGTAAGTAAGTAAGTAAGTAAATAAATAAAGTGAGGCTAGTGCCTGTGCAATTGCAGTTGGGGTCTTAGAGGCTGTTAATCCTTGTGTGTGCAAGATGGAGAAAAGGGAGATTCAGTCAGAGGAAAACAGTCCAAGTTTTAAAAAAGATGTTTTTGTCAGCGTAATCTTTTATATTTAGAAGTGTTTCGGTTTTATTGTGCTTTCTATAACTACCCTGTGACTTTGTTAGCCATAAATTTAAATGATAAGTATATTCTTTTTACCCTGTACTGTAATATTTCATTACTATGCATATTAAAAATTTAGGCTTAAATTTTTTCATGACCTATTTCTGTCAAGCAGGAACCAATGATCCTATTTTCCATGGAAATGTCACTTCGAATAGTGCGAATTCAAATAATGCCACCATTTCATGGGATTCATGAACTGCACTAATCGAGACCCACCTGAAATAAGATTTCCTAACTGCCCTCCCCCCCTTATGTCACACGTTGTTAATACTACGCTTGAAATAATACACTGCAGTCTTTCTTTTTGCTCACTTTTTTATTCCTTGTTTCATATCTCAATAAAGAAGTTGTGAAAAAAATTGGTTAGTTTGGGTGCAATGTTCACAAGAGGCAGGCTGCATTCTCCAACATGTGGCAGTCATTCTTTTTCTTTCTCGGCGGAAGAAGCCCTAAGTGCTCAGGTTAGCCATGTATTGTGCAAACCTTGTACAGCTACAGATCAAACAGCTGGAAGAGGATTAAAAAGCATCGGGAAGGTTTTTGCACTTTTGACGTTGGGGATATGACCATGCATGATCAAGAGAGCCTTGGTGCTCAGCATGTTACGAACGGCCAAGGAAATATCGGATCTGGGTGTGCCCATTCCTGGACTTTGAAGTCACCGGTAGCAAGAAAGGTGTCTTGAAGCTCAAAGAACTCTGCAAAATCTGTGTGTTTGCTGTCCTTTCTCACTTATCCCAAATTGGGAGGGAACAGGGGTGGGGTGGGGTGGGGTGGGGTGGGGGGAACAGCAGTCCAGACTGCCACGACTTTAATCAACCTGATGCAAGAGCTGGCAGAATTGCAGGATGCAGTCGCCAGACATTACTATCAATTGACCTTCAGATGGGTGGAACTGGACGCATGGACACCCAACAACAGGACTGGTGGTGATGGGATCCAATGCCAGCTAGTGCAGCAGAGTCAAGAGCTGGGAAGCCAACAGGCCACCGTCCAGGCCTTCTGTGGCTTTGTGAGAGAGATCCCAGGAGCAGAGATTCATGCTTTGCAGGCACTTGTTCCACCTTTAGTATCTCCACCTGAAAGATGTCTTCTAGCTGGGCTAGCAAGGACCTCTGCCATTCGTGGGATAAAATAAGCCCACATTAGAGGCTTTCCGCAGGCTTCTCCCCACTGCAGAGTTTAAGTCTTGAGTCGCCAGACCATAACATGGGCATAACATTGGTTGGCCTCAGGGCCATACCCTGCTCCGTTCCCTCTGCTTTTCAAGCCTTGCAATTCCCTGGCCCCCCAGCAAGGTAAGGAGGGACACAGCCTAACCAATTTTGTACATCTTAAGGTGGCCCACGGAATAAGAGGGAAATGCAACATCAACAGGGGTATAGCTAAGGATGATCCGAGCCTGACTCAGTTACGGGGTGGAGACAAGATGAAGAAAAAAAATGTTGCCAGGCATATTTGTACTATGGTTAGAGGCACAAGCAGAAAGGCCCAAAGAAGCATGTTTGAACTGGAATAGCTCTAGCTTTGGAGTTTACAAAACAAAGTTGGGCTGTAGAGATTTTAAAATCTTCACCATCTTCTATAACTTTAAAATGTTGTCCAGGTATCTCAAGCAGACCTCAGATTCCCCTCAGTTTTTCTTCTTTTCTTTTTAGCCAGGGTATGTGTGTGTTGGGGGGAAGGGGAATTCTATTAATTTGAAAGCTTTTACAGAGTGCAATGCCTTGAAAAAACATGGAACTTAGTTTAAAACTGATTTTTTTGTTGTTGGTTGTTCAAATTGCCCATCTTTTTATTCGTTTTTTAAAAGTTGCCTCCCTGGCTTGCCTACTTTTGGGGTTCCATGCCACTCAAAGCCAGGTATAATCCCTTTGGCCAGAAAAAGTTTACAGAGGCATTTGCTGCCGGCCAAGTACAGTGATTGGCGGGGAAGGGGAAGGAGGAGAGGAGAGGAGAGGAGAGAAGACAAATGGGCAATTTTGTAAAGAAGTACCTTAAGATTTGCATGCAACTGAATAAGAGCTAAAATGAACAATGATTATGATGGCTATTTCTTCACCTTCTGGTTTATGCCTTGTCTAAGAGGTATCTGGTTGGATCTGAGGCTGTTTTTGCACAATTTGGGTACTAAATAGGGTACTAAATTAATCAAAGCTAAATCATAGAATCATATCTAAGTAGCTACTAAATTTTTCACTGAGCTGGTTAAGCGTGTGATACGATCACAGACCTGAATAGAGAAACTGGCTTTGACTAACTACCTTTGGTCTGATCTCATCAGAGGCTTTTCCCACCCTCCTCTTCTGACTCTGGAGTGCTCGAACAACTCTGAAAAGGAGCATATTTTTCTAAGTAAGAATTGTCACTCTATTTACTGAATTTTTTTCATCCTGCAGTATGAAACACTGTCTCTAGTTGGTTCTGTCTTGCGTCCTTGAAAACATATTGCTTATTTTCCATGATGCTGACCTTTCCTTCCTCCATGTTAATTTAAAGATATTTGCCTATGGTTTCCTTGGTCAAATATCTGAATACTTTTTCATCCCTACCAACCTTTCTCTAATTTCTCAATCTCACGTTCTCCCTGCTTTGCTATGCCTTCGATGCAAAGTGTCTTCCTGGGTATCGTGGCTTCATTCTTGCCTTCTTGGCCAACAGTGGTACTTGTCTTATAGTTGGAAATTAATCTGTGACAGTTTAGTTCAGCCATTTTGTTCTGGCAAGCTCTGAAGGGCTTGGACTAAAACTTCTATCATCTCTAACCAGTCAAATAGAGATGACAGGACTTATAGTCCTACACTCTGGAATTTCCCAAATTCCAGAAGGCTACCTTAGGACCACAACTTGATAGGCCCATCAGTCCAATTTCTATTAGATGTTTAACCCAGCACCATCAGCAGCATTTTATAGTTTCCATTCCCCCTTTTGGGCTGCAATCTTGTCCAGTTCTGCCTGGTCTCACTCAAGCGTCCATGGCTTCATCTCAGCAAAAAAGCTTTTTAAGCTGTTGATTTGAATGGCGGATTGCAAGAACCTAGAGACTATCTATTGTCTTTGGGAGGCCTGGCAAATTGGTGGTGGTGGTGATTAAAGCCTACATTCTGCAGCATGGGGGGCCTTATCCCTTGTAAATGTACTTGATGGGAGATCCGCTTTCATCTGAAGCAAAGCTTTCACTCTCGTTCAAGGTATCTCTTTCGACGACCATGTTGGCACTTTTTATTCTTGCGATGTGGGAATGCAGTCTGCCGTGCCGTTTCCTCAGCTCCGCGTAGGAACTGGAGAAAGTATGGAATATGGAGGTAGCTGGAAAAGCCATAATCAGAATCCCACTCAGAATGCTACTCAGAGCCACCATCTGGCCTGGAACACTCCTCGGGACCATGTCCCCATACCCCACTGTAGTCATGGAGATGATAGCCCACCAATAGGAGGCCGGGATGCTGGTAAACTCCAGGACCTTCCCAGATTCATTCTCTGCAAGGTAGACCAGGGGAGAAAACAGAGTGACAGCCACGCACAGAAAGAGGATCAGGAGGCCAAATTCACGAGCACACCTCCGCACTGTGAGACCTAATGTTTGCAAGCCCAAAGAGTGCCTTGCGAGGCGCATGACGTACAGTATCCTCAATGCCCGTAAGACCCGTAGCACCAAACCCACCTTCTCCAGATACAAATTCCCACTTGGCCGGTGGTCATTCTCCACAGGTTCGTCATCCAGCACAATGAGGGAGACGTAATAAGGAGAAATGGCCATGAAGTCGATAATGTTCAAGGGCCCTTTGAAAAACTGACATTTGCTCTTTGCTTGGATGAATCGAAGGCAAAACTCCAGGGAGAACCAGGCTACGCAGATGGTCTCTATGATGAAGATGTAGTAGCACTTTTGGGAACATTCACCCTAGATGCAGAAAAGGAACAGGGGAAAAAGCCAAAATAATGTATGTATCCTGAGGTTTTATTATACACCAACACATACATAGACACCCCAACCATGCAACAGAGGCTGAAATGCACAACTCATTGAATATTCTTCAAGGATCTCAGAACCATTCTAGCAGCAATGAAAATACTGCCCTATTTTAAAAAGAAAACAATTAATGGATATTAGCTCGTTACTTTTCAATAAGCCACTCTTTTAGATGAAGGAGATTTCTCTGCTGAAGGATTTCCATCGCTTCCAGCAAGATGCAGAATAACAATTTCCTTCCTAAAGGAGTTCAGGGCATGAAGAGTAATGAACTTGATGTTGTCTTTGAGAAGAGTCATCACTACTTGGAAGCAAAGTATATCCTTTGCTCATGATAGTCCGTTGTTTCACCCAACTAAAGAAAGAGGAGGTATCAGTAGTAAGAGGTTCTAGTACTGGGCGTATGCAATGCCAAATGAACTATCTGGTTCCATATAAGCAGAAAACAAACTGGCAACTTTCCATTAGAGGTTTTGTACCAGTGTATCTGTCTGGATGGCCCCCGAAGCATCCTGACCATTTTAGAAGAGAACAGTTCTGCAAAAATTAAGAGCCTCAAGATCTTATTTCTAAAAACATCCAAACAAGACCACCAACTGAGCAGAAAGCCATCTGGTGTTGATATTGGGGATTCCTGTGAAACATCTCCCTTGGTCCTAACAGAATGTCATATCCCAGGATTCCCTGGGGGACAACCCCATGTGGGTGAGTATCATAATTTTATCTCATGGTTTAGCCTCCTACCAACCAGCTGCTACATTTAGAACTTCATAAAACTCTTCATTCCCTGTGAAAATAACATCCATCTATCTCTCTCTCTCTCTCTCTCTCTCTCTCTCTCTACCTACCTACCTACCTACCTTTCTCCATCCATCCATCCATATTAAAATTATGATGATTGTTGATTTGATTAGATCACCAGTACAACAACCTTCCCACCTGCAATAAAGCTTGCCAGTGTCCAAAGCAAAGTTATCCTCTTCCCTGCAAGCTCTGTAAATTTACTGTAAACAATTAATTAATATTCATCACAGTCACAGGAGAAAAAAAAATTGAAAATGAAATGAATAAAGCTGCACAAATTAGCTAGCTCTACTCAATTGACAAGAGAGAAACAAAATTTATAAGAAGTAATCACTGCAATGCAGGGATGATGGCTGCATGAGAATTTTATTGCAAGGAAGTAGATTGGACTTTGCTGGCATTTTTTAATTGTGTAATTTTAGGAAATGTATTCCTTGGAAGAAGATCTGCAGTGCAGGAGAAGTTTAGCTGAAAGTCTTAGATGGGCCAGTGGCTCATATATTTTACCTTCCTCAGACTGACACCTTCCAGAATTGATGGAACAGCTGTGTAGCCTGTGGATGACAGGACGTCTAATCTAACACATCTGGAAAAGATTTTTTTCGAAGAAGGTTATGATGACAAATAAGGAGATGAATGAGTCAACACTGTTTTTCTGTGTGTGTTCCTCTTATTCGCAGCACAGAAATCTCCAACCCCATAAGGCACGCTAATAAGAAACTCCTGACCTCAAATCACATTTTACTCAACAAATATGCAAAGTTGATAACTTCCCCACTCTGGTTTCAGAACTGGACTTTGCATTTGTTCCACTACTTTGTCCTTATGGTTATTCCCATCTGCTTTAATAAATACATAAGTGGGCCATAAAAGCAACACTTTATATCCAGTACCTAGTGTCATCTGATTGTCTTTGACAATGATCTGGTCCCTTTCAACCTGGATCTGTGCAGACTTTAAGCACCATGTATGGTGCAGACTAGAATCCTTTCCCTGAAACTGGCATATCAAGGGAAATTGCTTTGTGATGTGATATCTGCCCAGTGACACATTGGAAGAGAGGGGCATCTTCATACTGCTCACCATGGCAGGAGAATATAGCCCCTATTTGTGCATCTGCAGAAACTTCTGAAAAGCACACCATCACAAGACATGTATGGCTTTGATTCAGAATGGAGAATTTATTTTATCTGCATTCAATCTGTAAACATGATATTGATAACACCACTAAAATCGTTGCCTATTTGGATCCAGATATGAAGAAAGGTAAGGCCTCCTTTGAGTTAAATTCAACTCCTGTTGACTTATGGACACAAACATGTGGTTTTCTTGTCAACCGTACAGGAATGGTTTGTCACTGCTTTCTTCCCAGATATCCTGGTTTATCTACAACCCTATCTGTCTTTGGCAGTCTTCCAACCAAGGATTAACCAGGGTTGCCCCTCCTTACCTTTTTCAAGATCAGTCAAGGTACCTGGATATATGTGATATTTGGATAAATAAATACAGTTATAGATGTCAGGGATAAAGAGAGAGATAGTGTTTCTGGGCGTGATGGTTTTAGGCCAAAAAAATGCATATGAGTGACAGTCCGTTTTGAGTTCAAATCTTCTGACTGGTTAAGTAAGGAATAATGTGATTGATCAAAATCCAATGGATCAACTGTACATTGAAGGTGGATAGCTTCCTGCCTTAAAACTGCTAGAGATTTTGCCTAAATAAATAAATGATTGGGCATTTGACATCCGAATTCTCCCCACCACTACCAGCTGGAATGGCTGAAGCTTCTCACAGCTGCATTCATATTACAAGGACTGCTGAGTCACATTTTTCTGCATTGCTGGTTATATTTGAATAATTAATCCAGGCTAAATCAAGCCATGCAAGGTGAGAACTGGACAAATTAAAAAAAAAAAATCCTATTAGCAAGAAGCCACAGTATGTAGCAGTACCAAATGTAAACCAACATCTCTCCTCTTTCTTGAGTGATAAATCCATAAGCTCTAGCAAGAATTGTTCTTTATGGATCACTGGAAAGGTTTTATTTAGTAATGCCATTTAACAGTAAAGGTTATACAGCTGCCTTCCCCCCGCCCACCCCCCCTCCCCCAAAAAAGCAGGGATCTGATTTTAAAGGCATTAGAAAGTTTTAAAAAGGGAGTTACACTGAAGAAGAAAAGGTCTTCTAATCTCATTTCTGTTGCAGGGGGGAAAAAAGGTTAGGATGCAAATAGTTTGATAGGATATGATTGGCAATGCGATATAATAGCTAACACATTGAACTATGAAAAGAAAGACTGGGTTTAAATGCAGACGCAGCCATTTAGTTTAATTTCCTTTAGCCTAGACTGTGTCATGCAACTATTTTAAGTTGAATACGTGCATGAAACTTCAGCAGATATGGTGGGATAAAACCAGGAAAAGTGTAAACAATTTATATATATATATATATATATATATATATATATATATATATATCCATATTTAAAAGATGTACTAAGTGAATCTCCCTCTTCTTCTTAACAGTTTTGGGAGACAAATCCAGAATTCCATCGCCTTTTTCATGCCAGCACATTGAGATCCAAAGATTTGGCATGTCAAGATTTGGGTTTGGCCCTAGACAGGCTACTAAGTCTTGATTTGGTTACAAGATGACATTACAGCTGCAAGAACAAATTTGGCACAATTGTGGAAAAGGGGACCCTTACTGACAATATTAGATTGGGAGACCAAACTTGGAGAGTATGGACCAATGGCAAAATTGACAGTATGTATCCATAACAGAAGCCTAACCAAATTTAAGAAGGAGTGGTTCCCTTATATATGACACATTACACAGCAAGGCAAATTTGGACATTTGGAATACAGTTTCTAGGAAAAAAAGTTATAAGACCAATCAAAAATAAGAGATGAAAGGGCATATTAGCAAAAATCCTCAATGTTCAGTGTCATGTATAAATATCTAGGTTGTGGTCAATGTTAGAGCAGTGTTTCTCAACCTTGGCAACTTTCAGATGTGTGGACTTCAACTCCCAGAATTCCCCAGCCAGGCTGGCTGGGGAATTCTGGGAGTTGAAGTCCACACATCTGAAAGTTGCCAAGGTTGAGAAACACTGGGTTAGAGAAAGAGATGGAAGGGGAGAGTGTGTTATGGGAAGTTTTCCCATAATGTTTTAATTTATTCTTAGTAGTTGTTCATTTTATTCTACTGTCACTACCTAATGTAGATATTTTTTCCTTTGTATTTTACTATTCTAACTAGATAGATACTTTAGATACTGTAGATGGATGGATGGATGGATAGATAATACATTCTAATTGGTGTCAGAGAGATGACAGACAGACAGACAGAGATGAAATTAGATGGTTTCACCATCTCAACCCAAACCATAGTACATTCTTCAGGACCATGGTACAGGGCTGAACCACCTTTCCATCCATTTTCTAGTCTCTTTCTCTTTATTGCTTAATAGGACCTTGATCTGTAAACACTGAGCAATGAAACTGTTTATTGCCTTGTTAAAAGATCCAGCTGCTGATTTGTGCAGATCAGCTCCTGGCTAAAAGCACAGGAAAATCAGGTTATTTCTGGTTGGATTTTTTGTTTCGTTTGTTTGGTTTTGTTTCAGGTCAGCTGGCAATCTTAAAGAAAGGATAACCCTCTTCTCCATCATCATTTCCCTATGAAAATCTCCCACTCCTTGCCACCCCTTTCTTTCCTGCATCTTGCCTTCTGAGAAAGCAAAGAAAAATGGTTAGATATAAAAAATAAGCAACATATTCCGGTTACATTATTGTACTTTCATTGTCAGTTCCATCCACTCTCCTTTTCATCCTTTCTGTTTCTTTAAATGCCCCGGGCATTTGGGGATTTCAGTCCATAATACATGCCTTGGATTGAAGTGTCCAAAAAAAGCTAAAGTTATATACATCCATACAGTCTGTCTGTCTGTCTGTCTGTCTGTCTGTCTGTCTGTCTGTCTGTCTATCTATCTATCTATCTATCTATCTATCTATCTATCTACTGTGTATCCTGCTCTACAGGTGGCCAAAATATGTAAAAATACAAACATTCGTCTTGTAAAACTCAGAGCCAACAAAACAATATTTTTATTTGAAAGCTGTTTTAATTAATTCCCTCCATATATCATTAAAATATGCCTACACGTGCATGCACTTCATCAAGGCTAGGATGTTTCAAATGAATAACAGCCTCATCCCAGAGATAATGGGAGATTGATAGCACAACATTCAGAAACAAGTCTAACTGAGCTCAACTAAATTGATTCCAAGGTAAGCGAGGTGTGGAATTGCAGGGCACTCACCTACATCCTGCATTTTCCCTCCATAGCCAGCCATTGGCATGGTTGCCTTCAGCATCTTCTTCAGATGCTTAATCCCTCAACTTAGAGCCTTGTGGCTTTTTCAATTTCATATGTCCCCTGGTGTGCAAAAATGTGCAAAACAGTTGGACTGCATAATGCACAGGAATGAAAAGGGAAGGAGTCTCTGATTACACCTGGAACCAAGATGTGCTCTCTGGACTGCATTCCTGCTTATGGATTCCGGCTCCTCCACCTGTAAATCTTAATCATAGGCAGAATCCATAAGCAGGAACGCAGTCCCAGAAAGAGAAATAAGTTTTGCTATAGGAAGTCTACAAGGATAGTCACCTTGGAATAAGATATTCCATCTATGATGCCCAATGGCTAACCAGTAACATAAATCAAGTCAAAACTTGATTATGGTCATTGACCAGAAATTAAATAGTAGCATTTCACTTCTTTTAAATGAACACCATTTCACCCTTACAAAGGAATTCCCCAGCCTATCTCCAAGGATGTCTTAGAACAGATTGGCCAGTGACTTTCTAGTCATTTGGGCAACACTGGAACTTGTAGTCCTGCCCCATTTGTAGGACACCAGATCAGGGGAGTTTGCCTTAAGAGGTCCTAAGTTGGTTGATCTTTGCTGAAGCTCCCTTTCTCTCTCCTCTAGATCATGGTTCTCACCATCTTTTGAACTTTCTGGGCAGTTAGAGTTTGGTCAGGAAGCTTGGTATTGCTTCCTTAGGCAGAGTTGGACCTAGCTCAAGACTGTCTGAGGCTGTTTCCAGTATGCCCATTTTTCCCACCACCCCCTGCTAAACTGGCAGGAGATATTAGAAGTTGCTGTGCAGCGTCTGTGGAAGCTGATAGATTGGGAATGGCTGGTTTAGTCTTAATGATAGCAGCTTTCAAGGTCTTTTTCTAGTGAAGGAGACAGCCTGAAAAGAAAGTAACAATGGAGTGTTTTGGGGCGGGTGGGATGTTACCAGGTCTCAAAGCTGCTATTTATACTACATCTTTCCATGAAAGGGTATGTAGAAATTTAGGGGCAAAGAAGTGATAGTTCCCTACCCAACAATGGACAGGTCCATGTCAAGGTAAACCAGGGCTGACTTTCTCCTTTTGCTTCTGAGGACACCTGGACAACCTTGAAAAGAGGTTTTTACTATCCTTAACCTATACAAAATGCAAGGACTACAGTTGTGCATATGGGAGAGGCCCTGCTCTCTCTCTCTTTTTTTTTAACTAAGGTTCCTCCTTTTCCCCCACAGATAGTTTTACATGCTTTACAGAGATATGAGGTATGATGACCTAGATATATCCTGACCATTGTGCTTCTGGTAGGGAACTGGTGTTGTTATTTGGTTCAACTCCTTACAAAAATCATCTAGGAACTATGAAGAATGGAGGGGACCATGTGGAGGTTATCTAGCCTGACTTCTGGTCTTCCCAGCATCATGTTCCCAATGACAAAGGAAGAACCTTCTGTGTGCAACTCTTTAAGTGTGGGAGTGGGTACCGATAACAATCCCATAGAAATCAAATGGGACTGGCTCAATCTTTCCGCACCCCAATGCATTTATCCACAGCTAAACATGGCAAACCAGTGGTGTAAAATAAAGTGTGGTCAAATAGAGGAAAATGCTTTTCCTAGCCAAGGTTTGAATGACAAGCTAGGCCCATGTCCCAAAATGTAATGAGTGAGGTAAGAACAAAAACTAAACTGGATTTCAGTTACAGTTCATTAAAGCCGACTAAAGTTAATAGGATGACTCTGTCTGTATGTAATTACTTTTCCTTTCCATCACATGAAAAATGATAATTCCGTGGCAATTGTTGGGAGATGTTGCTGAAAGCCCCATCTAAGGTTTGGAGGAGTTACCTGAGATGCTGGGGAGATACTCAGGTTGTGTATCTCACATGAAAGCCAGCTTGCCCCATCTGGCCACCTCCAGATGTGTGGGAGGACCCTGACCTTTGACCTATGCTGAGCGGGAATAGGGCAAAAGATACAGAGAGCACTGCTCTCAAGAGATAACTGTGAAATATCTGCCTAAAAATGAGTAAGATAATAAATACTACTACTAATTAATAATGATCTTTTGAAAATTGACCACTGATCCTTGATTTATTATGCAATAGCAATAGAACAAGGACTTCCTTACCCTGTCTTCTTCTTCTCTTAAGTCTGGCATTGTGCTGACACAAAGACTTATTGCTGTGGTTGCCACAAACAGAATGGAGAGACAAGCAAAAATTTTCCCAGGGAGACCCGACTGTGGGTTTTCAACCATGTCCCTCAGCTTGCTCATGAACCGACCAAATTTGGTCTCCTCCTCCTGGGCACAGGCCATCATCTTGCTCCTCTGCAGTTCTTCTTCTCTGTGCGTCTCTGCTAATTCCTCCACCTTTTGGAAGAGCTTCCGGAAGCAGCAGTTCTCCAGCCTTGACTCTGCAATCCCCCAGTACTTCAACTCCTCTTGGAAAGACAAGACACACATGTTATGGAGAAGCATCAGTTTCCCTGCTGCAAGGAAGCTGACAATCATCCCAAATGCACTCGGGTTCCGGTCAAAGAAGAATTCATGGGTGTCTTCATCATAGTCATCACAGATCTGGGTGATTTCCTCATAGCTGCTGCATGTTTTCAATTTGCTTAGCCTGGAGGATGGGAACTCATCCAATGTGCTCCAAGGTAGGAGGTATTTGATGCCACCAACATTGATCATGACCTCCTTCTTTAGATCAACTCTTTGGAACTGATCTGAGCAGTAAATTCTCTGGATCCTTTGGTAGTGGATCCCTTTGGCAGATGGAGTCTTGACCCCTGAGATGGGAATCAGATGGTTCAAAGATTTGCAGGAAGCAAAGCTGTAGTCATGTTCTCTGCTTCCAGAGAGAATAGGCATCTCTGAGAATTATCATGGAGAACTTGAAGCAGCATCTGAACAGTGCTGACAAGGGGATGGAAAGAGGGAGATCAATAAAGAGAGAGAGAAAGAGAGAATAATGGTCACTGTGAAATGAAAAACAAACGCAACCAGGTTTCAAAACCAGTTTTCTTTCATTCTTCAACTTTGCTTTGGAGAACATCTAACTTATTTCAGGATACAGGGAGCTGCCTCACACACCATGGTAACATAAGCACTGACTGCCAATAAATCTGCAGAGTTTCAGGCAAAGAATTTTCCATTCCACATGGAGGTGCCAGGACTTGAATAAGAGACCTTCTGTGTACAGCAGTTAGTTGTTTTGAAAACATGAAGACCACGAGAGAACTATTTTGAGTGTGAGCATAATAACTAAATTAAAAGCAGGCAGTAAAACAGCCCAGCTGCGCCAGACCAAAGGTCCATCTGGCCCAGTGTCCCACATCCAACAGAGGACAGCAAAATGCATCTGAAGTTCATCCATTGTATATGAAAACATTGATTTTCTTCCACGGTTTGACCCCATTACCTACTATTCAGAGGCAGACTGTCCTGTGCATGGGACATGTTTAACATTTGCTAGACCAAACCATCCTGCATTTATCTAATTCTTTTTAAGCTATCTAAGTTAGGGACTTCCCTCAGCTGGATCCTATAAATTAATTAGGTTTACATTGAAGGATTGTTCTTGCTTGACCCAAACCTGTTACAAATCAGTTTAATCAGATGACAACATTTCAGTGACAAAGGTTTGCCTGTGGTATGAAAATATCTAGGAGGGGTTAATTAAGACCCCTGTGATTTTTCTGCCTTAGGAGATTACAATCCTTAGCTGTCCATCCTTTGCTGGATACTTAGCACGTTAATGCTTTTATCTTGGACACAGTGATCAGGCTCTTGTTTGAAAATAACAACCAGGGCATAAACCACAGCCGTATTTTCTAAATGAAGGAGGTGATCATTTTTTCAGATCCTGGGATGGACAAAAGCATGTCAGGATTGCTTAATTTCAGACTGATGAAGCTTTTGCTTCTTACCAAAGAGAACCTCTGCGGCTAATTGCGGAAAATTCAGAGCAGCCTCAAGTTTTGAAATTGCTAAGGTGCTGAGAGTTTGGGAGGGACGTCAGAAGCATTGGAGAAAGTTGAAAGCTTGCATATCATCCCCCAAATTCCCCTGTAGACGGCTTAATATAAATATTGATAAAAGTAACCTGAATACCAGGCATTAATAATAGCAGCATGAGAGAGTTTTTGAGGACTCCCTGGTCTTTGCATAGTCTCACAATGCTTCCAAACAACCTTGTATGGTAGCATGATATAATTTTGCCCCAAGATGTTGCACCTGGAGACCCTAAGCACTATCTTGTCCCTTCCAAAAAGGATGGTTGGGCAATGCTGTAAAACAACACCATTGTGAATGGATACCTGGCTATTTGTCCAGGCAGAACCCATTTTTCCATGCATCTTGAGACAGTCTGTCCTTCTGCAAGGCTTCTGAGGGTCCAGGGACTTGGCAAGCAATAACCCAACTGAAAAAGGACCCCGGCGTCCTTCATCCCCTCTTGTGCCCTGCGGCAAGCAAGCAGCAATTCCCAGACGAACTTTCGCAAAGTTACTTACTGCGCTAAACACCGGCTGGGTGCAGGCTAGTTCTCCCTCCAGCAAAACCAGGAGATTCCGAGGGAGACGGAGCCGCATCGCTGGGTGGGCTTGACGATTCGATCGACATCTGTCACCTTGATTCCACAGGAAGAATAAGCAGCCCTTGGCAGCAGTCAGAGACCTGCCTCTTGCTTTGAATGTTATCACTCAAGCATCTTTCCTTTTTTTCCAAAGGAGTAGCCAGCAGAAGCTTTCCGAGAGCTGGAGGTCCTTCTTCTGCAGGCAAAGGGAGCCAGGGGAGGCGGACATCCTCCCTGGAGACCGTCAGCGTGGTCCAGCACAAGGCAAGGAAGGGAGGGAAGGACTCAGAAATCCTCTCTCCTTCCTCTCTTTCCAGCATCCTCCAGCCGTTCCTCCTTGGAGCTCACTGCAGGGGGAACCGACAGTTCATCAGCTCGCGGGATGATCAGAGAGAAGCACCAGTTTATGAGTGAAGTGAGGCTGGCCAAGGCAGTTCGTAAAATGCTCCTCTTTCAGACCTTCACACTTTGAAAGGGACTTTGTTCCCTGGCTTTTCTTTGACTTTGGGGATGCCCCAAATGGAAGAGTTTGTTGTCTTCTTTCCTCGGGAGCCATCACATTCCAGCACTTAAGTTTTGAAAGTTCAAGATCACGGGAGACATAAACATCCTGCAAGAGATTGACAGAGGATGGGGGAAATGTGACTAGGTCAGGGGGCTGGGGTGGGGGACAGAATTGCCACAGAAAGGAATCAAAGGGGTCAACCTTTTTCTAGGAGAAAAGTCTCCCCCCCTCCCCAATCTATAAAACTGGGGCTATGACTGCTGACCAAATTTTGGAAAACTCTATTAGTTCAAGGAAACTGGCCATCCTCGCATGGCTGTTTTTGACTTTGCACTCAGTACAGAAATTCTTCACTTGGACAAGAAGTCATCAGATGTTTAAGAATCCTGACAGAATGTGTGTGTGTGTGTGTGTGTGTGTGTTTATTGCATGTACTTGTAATTACACACATACACAAGTTGCCAAGATTCCATCCAATTCCCCCAACTTTTTTCCATCATATTCTGATGTTGCCATGATTGCTTCTGCATCAGAATCCTTCCTTCCTTCCTTCCTTCCTTCCTTCCTTCCTTCCTTCCTTCCTTCCTTCCTTCCTTCCTCTCACCGTCCTTCCTTCCCTGTCTCTCCTTCCTTCCTCCCTCCCTTCTTTTTTCTCCTTCCTTCCTTCCTTCCTTCCCTCTCTCTTTCCTCCCTCCCTCCCTCCTTCCTTCATCAACCCCCTCCTCCCCTCCTCCCTCCCTCGCGTGGACTCCTCAGGCGCCACACCCTGCAGACCAGCCCTCCCACCGGGAAAGGGAGCAACACCTTCAGCACCTGCGGCTCCACCCCCTGATCTTTCCTCAGTATACTCCAGGTCGGTGGAGACTGTAGTTGGTGTCCGTGGCACGTGGCCTGTCCGAGTGTCTGGCGCCACTGGTAATAACGCGCCACCTGCCGGATCAGTTTCTGCATATGGAATCCGGTCCTTTGCCTGAGGCAGCAAGCTGTCTTAGGGGCTTTAGGCCTGCTGAAGTGATTCTTTCAAGATTTTGCTGGTGGCCAAAAAAGCAGAAGTCCCGCACAAGTGCTTGAACAGAGCACCGAACTGCCTCTTGATAGCCCGCAGGTGACTCTCTGCTATTACATTACCCGATGGATTACTTAATATTAATGATTTTCTTTAAAACTAGCATATTTTGAATTTCTAGCATTTCTTCAGGAATTTTGCATTTTATGCACCTGGTTTTATTATCAAGATTGCTGACCATCATTATTGTTCCCGGACGCAACATGCACACACACAAAGCACACTGCAGAACTCCGTTCCTGGCTACATCTTAAAAAAAAAAAAATTGCTTCCCCAGGAATCTATTACCAACTGAAATGTTTCAAGCCTGCATTGCCAAAAAGAAAGAACAGGGCAGATAAAATTAATTTTTCCAAAATTTGCATAGGCATCGCTTAGACAGAAAACCCGGGTCAATTATACAGCCCTTACATTAGTGCTAGCTTTTAGATTTCTGAGAATGGATAATTTTTTGATTCCCAAGCCATTTCTACATTGCAAAGTCGTGCTCCTTTTAAACTAGATCACCTTCTTTGGCTCTCCAAAGGGATCTTGGGTGCTTCCATAAGGATGGCAACATTTCTTGGATAACAGGTCCGATTAGGGGCCAGAATTCTCTTTCCCATATGCTTTGTTTTCTGCATTTTTCTGCATTTGTCCAGTCCAGATGGGAGACGTTGAAACATCTTTAAGTGTCTGTGGCAGAGCTGATGGAGAATAAACATGACCTAATTGCTTTGCATTTGTTCTTTTTTTCCCTCCCCTTTCACACTCTTTACATTACGATCAACAGAATAAAAAGCAAGTCATTTTGCTTCCTCCAGATTGTAACAGAGTGGTAGGTGTCTGGGAGAGAGAAAGGGCAGAAGTGATGTCATACGCATTATGACATCATTGAGCAAATGACACATCTTTGTACAATGATGTCGTGGTAACTTCTACCAGATGCTTCTTGAGAAACTGCAATATCCATCTGCCTCATACGAGTGAGACAAAAAACAGAGTGCCATCTCCTTTTTTGCTCACCAGCAAGGAAATATCTTGATTTCTTGCAAGGTGATATCAACCAAACCTCCAAAAAGTAGAATTTAGAATCATTTGATGGAATTTGCAATGTGCTATAAAATGAAGACGGAAAGAGAAAATGGGCTGGAAGGGCTGGGAAGTTGCATCCTAACCAAAGCACCCTCAAATTTTTAATCCAGTTTCTTTAAAGTCCTCTTCCTTGCTCCCTTGCTGAAAAGAAGACTAATTCAAATGTTGCCCCCGCTGTCCATAACAACATGATGCAAATCCGGTCTCTTCCCTTTTCTGTTATTTACCTAACGTAATAAAAAGGATTTATTTTAAGCAGCAACCTACAGACTAGCGCATTTGTTATCATATAAGCTTCTGTAGATCCCAGATCATTTAATCAGATGGACTATGAAGCTGGAAGGTTTATTTTGTAAAAATGCTCCCCCCACCCCCAACCAACCATCATCTTCTGGTTCTCCTGAACTCACAGGCATTTGGAAGCAATGGTGTTATTTCATTACAAGAGCTGTCACATGAGAACAGGATGCATGCCAGCTTTATGTAAGTCTCTACTAAATTATACATCCAAAAGTATAGTTTACAATACCGTGGTAATCAGTGTATTCATTGTGAGAGCTGAAGCAATGAACGTGAGGACCCTTGATTCCCACACTAGAAAGAACCATTTGATAGACAAGGGAGAAGTGGGAGGGGGCTTCAAGGCTGGGGAAAGAGCATCCAAAAGTCCTTGGCTAGAAGGGGTGACAGAAAAGGATCTAGGATTTGAACTTTGGGACCCAGAGGGAGGGGGCCGGCAGGTTTCCCGTGGGCTGCTAAAATGCATGCACTATACCAAGAACCTGGTGGAAGGAGTCATCTGTTTTACATGGCTTCTCTATTCTTGCCAATAAAACTACTTCTCAAAGCTTCTCATGGCTGCTTGGGGATGTAGAGTGGAGAGAGAGTTTTATCACCTTGCTTGGCAGGAAGACTTGACAGCTTAAGTTAATCATTTGAAAAATATACTCTTGCAAGTTTGAGAAATGTATGTGAACAGGAAAACAATGTGTGGACATGAAGGATGTGCCCCTCTTGGAAGCACATGGAAGCCTCCTCTAGAAGGTTCAGCCCAGCTGGTTCAAAGAGTTTCCCAAATGATTGTCTGCATAACCAGCACTTTAACTGAGACTGCTAAAGAAAAAGTTATGTGTGAACACACATGTGGAGTCAACCTGGGAAAGCCTTCAAAGCAAGTGCACTGAGACTTCCACTGGTAGCGATCCCAACAGCTCTAGAAATACTATGCTTAGGTTGCATTAGATTTTGGAAGGAGTCAGTCACGTCGTAGAGAAGGAAATACACTGCCCACCATGGAGAAAACAATGTGGAGAGAATCCTGGAGTTGAAAAGCAGCCTTGGAGATCTTCTCATCCAACCTCTGTGTTCTGTTTCAGGTTGCAGGCACACACACACAGAGACACCGTTGCTAAGGAGTTGAGGTTTTTACTACAGCTAAGCAGATAACAGCAGACAAGATCGTAAATCAAGGACTTTGCAAAGAGGGCTTGCCTGAATAATTCTATTTAAAGTGCAAGAAGCAAGAGAATGGTCTAAATACGTTCCAGGAGTCACAGAGAGCTGAGTCGGGTAGTCAGATGGTCCAAGAGTCAGGGATTCAAGAGCAACATACAGGGACAAGAGTCACGAGCTGGAATTCCAATCGGTGGATTCCAACCAAGGCTGAAGGCAAAGTGGCTACATAAATCTATCTGTAGAGAGCTGGCTGAAATTACTCAGGCCTTGCCCTTTGCTTAGCGTGGAGCCTCATTGAGTGGCATTGCTCTGCTCACCACTGCATGTGTCGAGATCTGGGGCTTGGAGGTTATGCCCCATCATCCAGCTGATCGGGAGATCCCTGTGGTTGATCAGCCTCAGAAGAATCACAGCTTGATGATTCCTGAGGCTGACAATCCACAAGCTCAGTTGAAGCAACTTCATCAGATTCTGATTTGAGGCTCCTGACATTCTGCCCAAGGCAGGAATTCTCCCACCACCCCAGAGAAATGGCTGTCCAACTTTTACTTGAGAACCTCCAGTGAGGGAGCCCTGGTGACTCCAGAAGACAGGCAGTCCCAGCGCTCACAGCTGAGACATTCCTCCTTATTCTGAGTTTGGAACTCTCTCTGTAAAGCTTCTGCCTAGTCTTACTCTCAGGTGTTGTGGAGAATAAATCCACACCTTCTTGCCTGGGACAGCCCTTCAAGACTGCTAGGAAGCTATCAGAGAGTGAGGTCATAAAGAACATCAGGATTGTTCAAGATTCCTGGTTCAGGTATTGCATTACACCTCCTTCCGTCTTGTTTGAAAATAGGTTTGCCTTCCCCTTGGATTCTCGATTGGAACAATAGTTCCCAGCATCCTTTTCCATGAGCCATGTCAGCTGGGGCTTCTGGAAGTTATAGTTTAGCAACAGCTGGAAATTTTACTAACTCCAGTTAGTAAATCAGTACCAGCCTCAGCCTAACATATTTCACAGGGTGACGCTAAAACAGAGGAAGTGAACAAGACGCTAAGTAAGCATTCCTTCTGGCGCTTCTTGTCTTGGTGTTGAATCCAACTGTAGGTTACTGGCTGCTGCTGAGCTCCCACTGAGTTTGGAGGGAGGCATCTGAGAAAGCCAAACATTTTGGGGCTGATTCAGTCCATTTTGCGCATCTTTGTTAGGTTTGCTTGTTGTTGTTGTTTTTTCTTCTTCCCACTTTCATCCAATAGAATAGAAACTCATTTCAGCTTCTGGATCTTCCGACGGCTTAGAAGTGGGATGGGTGGAATGTTCCCCATGATGAACTCTTTAACACAGACAAAGGGCAGATTCCCACAACATGCTAGCCCATGCTAGGTCCTCCAGAGGTGACTAGGTTTAGCACAGGCATCCTCCTTCTTTTATGCATCACCATGCATATAATGTGCACAGGAAAAAAAGGGGATACATGCAGAATGGAGTCTTCCCCCATAGGGATTAATGGTTAGTTGGCTTTTCACAACACATGTCACTTCCACTGTTTCCACTGACATCTGGTGCACTTCTGTGTCCTTACTGGCACTGGGATTCAAATCATTGTCCTATGAAAATAGACCACCAATTTAAAATGCTAAAGATGCATTCTTCTATCAACCTGTGCTACAGGGGAATGAAAACCACATCTCTTTGTCTCTGTTTTAGCAATATTTTATATTGCAAATGTCTAGAGCAGTAGCTTGCACTGGCAAAGAAACCTGCCTCTTCTTGGATGCTAATCTCAGCCACCGGAACGTTATCGCTCCAGGATGGAGCTGCCCAATTTCCAAGCACTGTAATGTTCAGATCTGAAGGCTTCTTGGTGACCGCCAAGGTGAGAAATTAAGAAAGGTGCTTCTGCTTCATTGCCCTGCACAACAAATCAAGGGGTGAGCTAGATTGCCGGTTCTTTCATGAGCTTCAAGGGCATTTCATTGTGTTGAGTTCTAAAATGATCATAAGAGGTTCTCCAGCCTCAACATTGGGAATTGTGCATGGCTACATTTTTCTCAGGGTGCAAGTGTTTAGGTGTTGACTTTACTTCTACGAGGTGGAAGAGTTCTGGCCCTCTCTCCATACTCCTGCAGTTTCCCGGGCTGCTCTTAATTGCTCATCTGAACAGATCCCAAGAGAGGATTCTTCTGGGATCTTTCCTTGGGATTTTATGAAAGTGGAAAAAGCGAGGGAAGCTGCAGATCAATGGAGAGAGGATGCTACACTGACAGGAGAAATAATACCATATATCCATTGACCACCTTCCCCTTAAAGGGAACATGTGAACCTTTCACCCCACCCAAGGAAATTTCACTGAAAGTTTGTTCTCTTCTGGACACTTCAAAAACTACTTCTTTTTTTCATCAAATGGAAGGAAATTAGTACAAGAAAAGAAAAGAAATATGCAGTTGAAAATTCAAAACCCCAGTTAGAATCTTTCATTCGTATCAGGGAAGCTGCCTTGTACCAGATTAGATCATATTTCATCCTAAATTGAATAAAAGTAGCTTTCCAGCACATCCACCAATGTTATTTTCCTTCCCAGCTACCTGACCCTTTTAGTTGGACAATCTGGGATTTAAACAGACTTTTGACCTGCAATGCAGGTGCTCGGTACTAATAATGATGTTTTCCATTCCAAGTTAAAGGTCCCAGAACTCAATAGCTCAAGTTGCCACTTGAGAAGCTAAAGACTGAAACTTGAGATACAGAAATCAGCAGCTCCATCTACGCTTGTCTTGTATGGCTCTGTTGGCCCTAAATCTTTAGGAAAAAAAAAATCTGTCCTGACAGCATATTCAACCAAGAAATACCTCCCTTTGGTGTGATTGACCGATATAGCTAATTTCCTTCTTTTCTTTTCTTTTCTTTTCTTTTCTTTTCTTTTCTTTTCTTTTCTTTTCTTTTCTTTTCTTTTCTTTTGTTCTTTCATCAACAGAGAAAATTTCCCCCTGTAAAAAAATCTCCCCAAACAATTCTGTTCATGTTTCAGAGATGTTGCTTGATGCAGTAATGGATTATGGACAACCAGATTCATCTCGGTGGCCTCCATGGACTGCATAGCCCCCAACTTCTCCAATTTCTCTCTCTGAGTAATAATTTACAACTTGGATCTCTCTCTGTATCAACCGAGGGGGGGGGGGGTTGGGAACCCTGGAAGTTCTAACTATAACTTCTGAATTGTCTCTCTTCCCCTGCCTCCATTATGGAAGAAGGCAGATTCTTCAGGTCTCAACTGTCACAAGTTACTGATTATACAATCAGATTGGAAAGGATCTCAAAGGTCATTTAGTCTATTCTGTTATGGATGCAGGTTAAAAACATCTCTAATAGCCATCCTACATAAGATTAATCTCTCCTGAGTGAAGAAATCCTACTTTTTAGTGCTGATACTTGGCAAAAACTATAGAAGTTTACCCCATTCCTCTTTTTAAAATGCCCATAGCATGTATAAAATCAGTATTAGACAAGGCAGCCTGTTCCTTCAAGCTTCAATCTAAACCAAACAGAAAAATTAGAAAGGAAGAAAGAAGATTTGCACAAACAAACCCAAATGCACGCTCATTCTTTAAGGCTTATAAGTAAGAGGAAGAAGACAGATGAAACCAACAATTAATTAGCACTTAATTCTTGGACAGGCTGAGTGAATAATAAAAGCTTAGTTTCCTCTTTCAAAGGTTTATAAAATCAGGTGAACTTGGAATATATTTGTAATTACAGGCTTTTTGCCTTTAACTATGTTTTTATTTGTTGTGTTGCATTTTTCTTTTCCTGAGTGGTGAGTTCATTTTATTTTATGTATCATTGTTTGAAAATGGACCGCCTTGTATAATGTAACCCATTAAATAAAATAAAAAGTTAAATTAAATTGAAAGTCTTATGTTAAGGTATAATAGAAATTGAGACCCAGTGATCAGACTGGAAATATTTATCCTGCCTGATTCCCATTTTGTTCCCACAGTGGACAGTTGGATCCCACTGGGAAGCCCTCATAAAAAAGACACTAGTATCTTTCTGTTCATGTTTCCCAACAATAGATATTCAGAGGTATACTTTGTAACCCCCCCTTGAAATGTAGGCAGAAATGCCCCCTGGCCATACTCTTGTGGCTCAAATGTAAATTGTGACCTATGCAGACTTCACTGAAAGCTGCATCCTGACTCCCATCTGGTTCTGTACAACAGCTATAAATCAACTGCACAATTGACCCAGAAAATTATCTGAAAGCACCGTCCTCCATGTAGAAGCTGTTCCATTATAATTAATCTAACTCAATCTGCTTGCTCCATTGTAAAGGATGCAGCTCCTTCCTATCTCCAGATCACCTTTCAAACTCTATCCTTTGGAAGGTCATGAGAAATGGTGAATATCTCCCAAAGAAGACTACGCCAACCAAGATCTTCAGAAGTCTATCACCAAACAGTTCCCTCTCCTCGAGGAGATTGCATTTGTTTTGAAAACTGACTCGTGTGGACTTCTCACGTCGGAGGGCAAACAGATCCTATTAGTGATACTGAGCTGTCCATTTTTTTTTTCCTCCATGTAACAAGCTGACAGCCATTCCTTGTTCATTCAAGGAAGCTGAAGTGTCCTGTCTCAGCTCTACGATGACATTCAGAGGCAGCTGGAGGGAAACTTTAAGAAAGATCCTGCCTCTCTTAAGATTTGCTTGTAAAACAAAGCTGTTATCCACCAAATGGGAAAAGGAGAGGAAAAAACAGAAGCGTAAGCTTTGCAGAACAGCTGTGTGTGATCTCTTGCCATCTCTGCACGTGCATAAATATTGTTCTCTTCTGAAATCCTTCTGACAAAATCATCTGACATTTAGTTCTTGGCCATTTCTGATGGGAGATTCATAATGACTAAATTCTGTTTTTTCTTCCTTTCTCCTCCTCTTCTATAATGGAAAATGTTTGAATCTCAGAGGGCCAGGTCTGTGTTGGCTGGATAATTCTTGTTCTTTTGAGGGCCACATTTCTTCAAGAGTAATATATTGGGGCCTGATCATGAGTGCAGGTGATGAAGGTTGCCCAACCCAGATCTGTAGCATGTTCATCATCCTAGTTGCCTTTTCTATTTAGGGCGGCTTTCATATATATTACATGGAAAGCATTGGGTGTGCAATCATCTGTTCCAAGACTGAAAAGGAGTCAGGAGCCTATTGTGTAAGCAACTGCAAGCTTCAGAACTTTGCAAATTTCACATGGCTTAGAAGGACGAGGGCTCAATAATTTCAAAGTGCCTGGAATTATGGAACAGATCAGGACAGGCTTAATGGAGAATAAATGCAATATCAGAGATGTTCCTTAGTGCCACCTGGTTGCTAGACAATATCAGACTATGCTGCTAATAAACTATGCAGCCTAGGTGACCTCTACTGTGCCAGTTGAAGACACTACAGAGAATCTCTTATTATCATTTTCACAATATTTACCTTACCATAACTACAAAGACTTATGGCAAAGATTGAGATAATGGTAATAAGAACCCATCACCCCATTCCCAGCCTAATCCAGGGTAGATTGAAAGAAGGAGGTTATTATTTGTATTGTAGTCTTAACAGCTTTCATGAAATTTGATGCACATAATTTTACTTATTTATTTACTTCTTACCTTCTATCCAACCAGAGATGATCACGACTGCTAAAAATACGACCAGTTTAGCTGTAATGGTAAGTGGCAATGACTTTGGGAGATAGGAGGGAGAGCCACAGACTGGACAACTGGCGTGTAAAAGATAGCCCACAGAAGGAGAAGGGGCATGGGAAGCATTTCAGAAGGGACCCTTCCTAATTTTCCAGAGAGTAAAAGGGAAGAAGGGAAGAAGGGAAGAAATACTTTCAGTCTTACAAGATTCTGTTCATGTCACCTTACAATAAAGATAGAGCTAGTACTCCTGGTTGTGCTTCTTGTCCAGACTATCTCAAAGGGATGACATTAGCCGAAAAGAACTATTAGAAATTTCCTTCTGGATACTCTAATTTAGAACATTTATAATTTGGGCTAGAGGTGGGAGACCTTTACACATAAGGAAGAAGGAGAAAGCCACACATCAGCTCAAAAACAAGGTAGGAAACATGGAAACGGTGACCGAAAAGTTAAATGAACTAGAAAAGAAGACTAAATTAGATGGAGGCGGGAAGGCCAGAGATGAAAGAAACAGTAAAATGTAGGGGAAATGGCTGAGGAGCAAAGGAATCCAAAGGGAAGAAATATGGACAATTAAAAAGAAGAAAGGGAGGAAGTGATGCTAAAACGTCATCCGGCTATAGGGTTAATAAGAGTTAATAAGAGTTGTTTGTCTGGATGTTTTGTTTTACATGGGCCATAAAAAGAGGCAATGCGGGAGGACAATCTTTGCTGGCAGAAGGAGGTGTGGATGCTCAGAGAGAAGGATTACTAAGTTCCCTCAAGCCTGGAGTGCTCAGCTTTCTCTGGACCCTTGTCTCAAGCAGTAGCATTTGGTGCAGTTGGATGTGTTGGCCTCAAATTTAAATGGTGCTAAAGGCAGGCTGACCAACCTCATGGTGTCTGAAAGTATCAGCTGTTAGGGAATAACTGCAGAAGAGGAAAATGATTCTCCAGCGAACTCCTCTATGTTGCACAATTCTGAAACAGAACAATCCCTTACTGATCCAGACTTGGAGGTCCTCTATGTTCTCATTATTTAGCCATCCCCAGACTCCATAACCAGGAAAGGGGCAACAATGTAGAAGAGAACGTTATTGTACACATTTTTGATGTGTTAATTTATGTTTCTGGGATCAAGGGGGTGACCAAAGAGTTTTGCAGCAGTTCCCCCCCCCCGCCCCACAAAAGTGGCTTTACCCATCAGGAAGACCGCTTTTAGCGAACAAGAGCAAAACTCTCTGGAGGGGAGAAGAGGACATCTAAATATTTTATAACATTAATATTTGATGCCTTGAAGATTACTTCTGAATTTAAGATGGAGTTGAAAAACAAGAGCCAACATGTTAATTTCTCCCCACCCTCCTGTAAACTGCAAAGGCTGCAGGTTTTAGCACTAACAGATTCATTTAATAAGGCATTTGTGGTAGCAAAGTCCTGGATAAATGTGGACATGAGTTTTATAGGAAGGTGAAAAGACCGAAGTTGGTTGAGGCCTTAAATGTATAGTTTAGTTCATGCTGGTGACCAATATCTTTCAGAATGTGGTTCAAGAAACCTTGGAGAATCTCAAAAATGGGAGACTGCTGGTGAGGCCATGACAAACTAGACATCCTGTCTGAGCAGGATGGTGTTTACGGCAGGGATTGCGGCCAGATGCTGGATCACAGCAGGCGAAATCACTCTGGAGAAAGGAGAGATCATGAGATTGCCCATGCACACTCCGGACAGCTGCTCCTTATGAGTAGACTGCAGGAACGAGGTTTCTGCAATCAGCTTATGAGTTGAGTGGCTGGGAGTCAAGGAATTCCATCTAAGCTCACAGTCGTAACACAGCCTTTATGGACAAAAAGCTTGACCGAGCCTCATTTCTTAATCACCTTTGGAATTATTTTGAACTGCTTTTGAAATATTAGGACCCTTCAGAACAGCAAGTTTTTATTGCCTTCACTGGGTGAGCCTCCTTCTCCTTCACAAAAGAAGCTTTAAATTTGAGTTTAAAGATTTAGAAAAATATTATTTTTTAGAATAAACAGCCAAAGGTTGTTTAGAGTGTTGATCTTGGAAACTTAAAAATGAACTAAGGGTCCAGATGGATTTGAAATAAGAATTTGAAATCAATTATAAGAATCCTTCCCATGGGAAATTGGTTGTTTTGGTTTTGTGGGGGAAAAAAAACATGATAAGATGGGACTTTGAATGTTGGACACTAGAGGGAATGAGAAGAAACTAAAGATTACAATTAAAGGAGAAGAATACTCAGATTTGACACGCTAGTACAGAATGGAGCAAAACACTTTAACAATGGATATTTTTATGGAGATTTGTGAACTATGGTCTTAGCAATTAATTTTAAGAATGTCTAACATCATAGATGGATAGCATGCAAATGTTGTTACAGAAGAGGAACAAGCTATACTGGATAAGACTGAAATTGATTTGAATGTGGATTTAAATATGACAAGTTACAAGAATGATATGGAAAAAGATGATATACTGGATATACAAATGAAACCAGTCGATGTCTTGATATTTAAAAAGGACATACAAGTATCAGATCAAAAGAGATATTTGGATAATTTCTTTTACTGGATTTACAAAAGAGATTTGTTAAATCTTTGAAGGATTTGCTAAGAGGAGACAAAGAGAAGGTGAAAAGAAATCAAGTTCAAGGACATTATTTGAAGGGATTAAAAGCCAAGATTGTTAAAACTACAGGGAAGGAATATAGAGTTAGCTTATTTGATCAAGGTTAAAATAGATGTGTCATTATCTCTGGTAGCCCTTAATGGACTTTGGCTGACTAGGAATGAATGACAAGCTTTAAGATTTTGTTTATAGTTAAGATGTGAGTTATGGGAAGAAGAGAGCATTTGTTGTATTTTAAGAGATGGTGATAAGTTACCAAAGTTGTTTATACTTTGATTGCTTTTTTCCCCTAAAATACTTTTATTAAATATTACAAATGGACAGAATAAAAACTAGTACAGACTAAAAATACATATAAAAAGAAAAATAGTGTAAAAAAGAAAAATAAAAAAGGGAAAAGAAGTAATCCCCCCCTTCATCCCAGCAGGTATAAACAATTTTTGTAGTTTATCACCATCTCTTAATATAACATATACTCTCTTCACCCCATAACTCATCTTTTAGCTAAAAACAAAATCCAAAAGCCTTGTCATTTGTTCCTTATCAACAAAAGCCCAGTAAGGGATACCAGTTATAACTAATTACAGGTAGTCCTTGCTTAATGACCACAATAGGGCCCAGAAAATTTGTTGTTAAGCAAGTCACACCCAATTTTATGACTTTTTTTGCAGGAGCCATTAAGCGAATCACTGCAGCCGTCAAGCGAATCACATAGTTCCTCATTGATTTTGCTTGCTGGAAGCTGGCTGGGAAGGTCACAAATGGCAATCATGTGATCCCAGGATGCTGCAACCGTCATAAGTGCGAGCTGGTTGCCAAGCACCCAGATCTCAATCACATGACCGTGGGGTGCTGCGACGGTGTAAACATGAGGACCAGTTGTAAGTCCCTTTGTGCAGCACCATTGTAACTTTGAACAGTCACTAAATGAATGGTCATTAAGTGAGGACTACCTGTATCTATTTTAACTTTGATTGAATAAGCCAACCCTGCATTCCTTCCCTACGCTTAGAAAAGCAATGGCTTTGATTTCTTAGCAGTTTTCCCTACCCAGTTGAGAGGAAGAGTTACAAAACAGGGGCTGACAACCTCTTTCCAGGCAAATGTCAGCTGTCTGAGAAAGCTAACAAGTCTCAATGGGATCCTCGACTTGAGGCAGTTTCAGTGGTGCCTCTAAGGTTGATCTGCAGCCAGAGTAACGGGCTCTGCCATCTGCCATCTCCTTGTCTACAGTTACAGCCTTTTTGGAGCGCGTTGGCATTTTCTGATCCAGTGGAACTGTGTGGTTCCTCAGCAAGAAACAGGTGGAGTAAACAAAAAGGGACAAGACAATGTTTAAATTGTCTACCATCAGGGGCGGGAGAGAAAATCCATGTATTCTATTCATGCTTCTGTGCAAGCTTACCAAATGTTGCCGCGTGGAAGAAATGGACCAGCTGGAACGCGGTTATCCTTTGAAATGTACTCCAATTTTCTCTGATCAAAATGGTCCATGTGTTCAGGGAAGGTGCGGGCAAAGAGCAAATGGCTTGGAAAATAAAAGACCTGAATGTTTTACCTTGGGGATGGCTCCTTTCAAGAAAACAGAAACCAGCTATCCAACTATCTTAGCAACTTTGCTTACAAAAACTCATACACTCAGAGGCACGTGCAGCAAAATATGCACGAATGTTATGCACACTTAAAAATAATTCTCCACAGGGAAACAGAACAAACTGAAGCAGGGGGAGGGGAAATGAAAAATAAAGAAAAGATTAAGTAGACAGATTTGTCTTCCTCTGTTTCAGCTTTGGACACACAATACGATCATATATGCCTCTCCCAATTTCCTTCTTTTCCTTGGCCAAAAATATACTGCATATCTTTGATGTTAGTCATTAAGTCAGCTTCAGATTTCAAATAAAAGCAAATGTAAAATGCATTAAAAGACCTTTTTGGCTGTTGACTTATGTCCAGTTGGCTTAGTGTGTGTGTTTTCTTCCAGGCGAGCTGAAATATAAGACTTCAGAACCGGGCCATCTCTTTTATGAACTTCTGAGGAACCTGAAGAGACTATCCTTGTGCATTGCAACACAGAACCTGCTCATCCAAGATCCTTTTTCTGTTACATGTATGCTGGTGTGCTTTTGATAACTGATGTATTCCTCTATCCTGCATCACCCACCTCTAAATTGGGGTTTAAAGAAAGAAAGGAATATAACAACTAACAGCTAATGGATGGGCTCACTTATAGCAGCAGTGGGTGATGGTTGGAGAATCTGAAAGGTCAGGTTGAGGACAGAGAAGGTCTATCTATATCATCGCTGAGAGTCAGCACCAACTTGGTGGCACATAAGCAAGCAAGCAAGCAAGCAATTCTACAAAGTTGATGTAAGCAGTTGCACTAAGCTTCTAGCTAAGGGGTACAAAAAGTATGGCCTGGAGGCCATGTATTGCCTGCCAATAATTGTTTTGAGATCTCCTGATTCCTAGCCAGAGTGAGGGGTGCCAAACATTTCAGACTCTTTTTGCATTTTGGAGACTTTGAGAGCCTTTAAGAGGCAAATCCAGACTCTTCAAGATGCTTAAGGTACCTATTTTGGCCTTTTAGAAACTTTACCCCCAAATGGATTCTGGCCCCACCATTTTGGGAATGTAGTCTTTGAGATGCCCCACATAATCACCTGTGGCCTCCAAGCTCAATCCAGCTCCATCCATTCTGCCAATACCTTTTCCTCATGTTACTATCAACGAACTTTATAGCTGAACACCCCAAGAAAGACGCTAAGATGCCTGCATAACAAACGTTGTAGCCCTAACTCTGCTCTGCAATTCTGCTCAGCAATCCCTAATGAACTGTTTTATTCCATGGCTGGTTATCTCATTTTAAACAAGAGAGGAAGCAACTTGATCAAATTACCACATATACACACACATGATGATAGAAGATGCCAGCCCACATTCCCATCTGTCTGAAGTGATGTCAGAAGTTCACACCCACACAGCCTTCGCAGCAAAACAGTATAACAGTTCCAGTCATTAATGTTACAGATTTGCCTTCTCATTACAGAGCTATCTTGATTTTTAGAGAAGTTTGGTTTTTGCAGTGCCATTCTGAGAGGTGTGAAAATCTTCATGGAAACCCTCCATTTCCTATAATACTTAAGCTTTATCCAAAATTAAAATTAAAGAAAAATTAAACAAGCACATTCAGAATGCTTTCCATTCTGTTCAGGCAGAAGCACTGGGAATGAAACGTGTTTCAGGGGCTCAGGACTGCGGAGAAAGTTAAGAATCCAACTTGGGCGGTTGAGTTGATCTTTCTGCAATGCCTGTACTTGTTTGTAAGGTCAACACTTCTCCTGGAAAGAATTCTAAACATTTTACTAGCTCCTTTTCCTGGGCCTTTTTGGGATCTGTAGAAAGTAGCAGGTGTCAGATCTTTCTCCTTTGGCCATGCAAAGGAGTGTTGATGAAAATACAAGCCATGAGTCTGCAGGCGGTCGTGCCATCAATACAAGTCTGCCCAATCTTCATTTAATGAGCTTGCTGATTAGAAGGGCTTCTCTGCTATAAAACACTGTTCATACTAAGTAATTCTGGCTCAGCCTTGGTGACTCCAACTTTTCCCCATTAGACTAATAACCTATGAATTTCCTGTATCAGACCCCTCCCTCCCATCTTCCTTCCTTCCTTCCTTCCTTCCTTCCTTCCTTCCTTCCTTCCTTCCTTCCTTCCTTCCTTCCCTCCCTCCCTTCCTTGTACATGCTAAAAGGAAGGACAAGACAAAGGGGAAAATCAAGCTGATAAAGCCAGCTAGATATAAATCATGATTTTCCCCTGCAGCAAACAGCTGGAAATAAACAAAATATCCTGAATAAAGATCAAGAATAAATTAAAGAATAAAAAGTAAAGTAGGAGACTTTGGAGTGATAGTTCTTACAGCCCAACCTACCTCTGAGGATTGTGTCCCAGGGCAAAAATGACTGTCTTCAGCTTCTGCACGAAAGGGGAGAGATAAATCTAACAAATAAATACATGAATACATCTGAATTGTCCATTCAGATTGCTGATTTGATCCACTTTCAATCACCAGTTCAGTTTGGAAAATCGAGTCAATTCAATACTTCAAACTGAATTGTCCAAATGGGTCACTTTGGAGAATGGAGTCAATTCAGAAAAAGGTCCGGGGCCTTTTCCTAATCACCATTTAGTGGTTTGATCAACACTGTTGATCCCATTCGGAAAGTTGATTTGATCCAGAGATTTGATTAAATTGCCTAGGAATCAAGGCTCCAAATCTAAGCTCTCACATTTTCAGGAAAACAATATCTGAAATGTAATTCTTCTCCTTCTTTCCAATTAAGCGTATGCTGCCATCTGCTTTCATTATGACAATCTGCATTTCCTGCTGAATGCATTATTTGCCAATCAAAGTTGGTCAAGAAAAACACTAGAATAGTGTCTGATGGGGGTGTTTTGTTCTCAGTGTTAAAAAAAAATGCCTTTCTGGGAAAGGTTTCGTGTATTTTAAAAGCTGCATGGTATTAAGTTTGTCAGTTTTTAAAAGGTCAAAAAATGTTTTCTGCATTTGTTTTCCATTTTTAGATGCCATACATGTTCTGGGAAATGAGAACAGTTGCAAATTTGATTTGATGGCAGGAATTGGGGAATGCTGGTTAGAAATCATAGAGACAGCAACAATGTGGAAAAAACCGAGAGTGCGACGAATCAGAAAAAAATGCCAAGCCAGCCGCTATGGTTTAAGATGGTGCCATCACTTCACATTCATTTATAGTTTTGGTTTTGGTTTTGGTGGGAAAGAAAATTTACTTTGGAAACTTATTCCTTTTTTAAAAAAATAATTTTTATTGGAGACATTTTTAACAAAGTAAAAACCATGAAAGAAAAGAAAGAAGAGAAAGAAAAATAGTAAATAGTGAAAAGAGAAAAGAGAAAAAGAAGGAAAGATTATAAAGAAACAGCTTCTGATCTTCTTAACAGCGGTTATAAATGCATTTCTCTTTTACCGTCTGTCTCTAAAGTTACATCATAATTTCCTTCTGTCCATAAGCTGCCCTTTCTAATCTTCAAACCCATGAATCGCAAGTTCATTTTTCCCTTTTTTCAGCAAAAAGTCCATCAGGGGTTTCCAGTCACTGATAAATGTGGTTGTTGATCTTCCTCTGATCAAACAAGTTAATTTTGCTATCTCTGCAAAGTTTTGTCACTTTCACCAACCATTCCTCCATGGTGAGTATTTCAGAGTCGGAAACTTACTTCAGAGGAGAAGACAACTGGGGAGAAAATTCTCATGGATGCGGAGTGTTATTCATGCACGTATTTAATTACAAAGAAGCCAAGTGACATTTGTGAGCATCTTGTTTTTTCTTTACACAATCTGCTTTCCAACCATCTGCAGTCTCCAGGGCTTCTCCCACTTCCCTTCACTCCCAGGGGAAACCATAGAAGCAAAGTCTTCCCAGGGAGCTTCTCCAGACTTGGATGAACAGGCAACCAGGGAGACTTCAGAACAGTGAAAAGTTGTGTGACGCCCAACTGTCAAGAACTGTCAAAATTCCTCGGATTTATGGACAAAGAAATTGAGGAAAAACATGGAAATCTTCTACTACACCTGATCACCGCAGCTAGAGTTGTCTATGCAGCCAAATGGAAAGAGGAAAATGTACCAACCCTAGAGGAATGGTCACTCAAATCTTTCAAAATTGCTCAGATGGCTAAATTGACTGACCAGCTAAAAAATAAAGATGTTGATGACTTTATAACAAATTGGAAACCCTTTTTTGGCTATATGGAAATGATACACTCCATACAGATGAACATTTAGAGTAACAAGTAAGAACTGTGAATAAAATAGAAACAGAGACAAGATGAAGGAACCAAGAAAAGAAGAAGACGTGTAAATAGTTAAAACTCACTGTTTAGTTAGAAGGAAACCCTGTTTTTAAAAAAATTTGTGTTTCTTTTTTCTTTTTTTTTCTTCTTCTTTTTTTGGCTGTGTGGTGTTGATCTTTAGGGTTTTTTTTTCCTTTTTCTATCTGTATTTGCTCTTCTCATTTTATGTGTGTTAGGTATTTGTGTGTGTTAAATTTTATAAGCCAATAAAGATTTATTTTAAAAAAACAGAACTGTCAAAATTCAGGTGAAATTCAAAATAAAAATTCAGCTACCCTAGTGATATAGTAGAAATACAAACATCTGTTTTGCAGGAGAAGAAAGCTCCCGTGGTGAGTCCATGGTTGGTGAAGAGTTGCCTGTCAAAGCAACAGTGGAAAGGACTCTGTGTGTGAACCTACACCCTTTGAGCATTTCTCCGTGGCATTCAGAACATCTTAGGTACCCAAGATGGGTGGAATGAGGGTTTTTATATGGTTAAACCAAATTATATTCTGCATGAGCCAGCATGGATATGCCTTTGTGTTCCTAAAACACTGTTCCAGCCTCCCTAGTTGTAAACAACCACGTTTCCACCAGCCCTGCCAGATCTCTATAACTAAGGAAGCCCAAATTGAAAAGTAATAAAGATTAAACAGTTTTGACCCTAACACTGTAATCCATCCACGTTAATGCCAGAACACCCCAGCAGAACGGCTATAATCAATTCCATATTTAACACAGTTTGCTAAGCTGTGTATTTTTGACTTCTTCATACCCTTGAGGACCTGAAGCTCCTTCTGAGATGTCTGATCTCATTGGGCATCTGTTCCAGATGTGAATCTCAATAAACCTGACACACATTTGTTCTTGATAATTAGTCCCGCTCTGTTTATGCCGAAACTAATTTCCTTCTGGTTTGTTTCTCATCAAAGGACACCATTCTGGGAGGCCTGTTGTTGATTTGTCATCTTGCATCGCATGCCATACGGGAAGCAATTTAACTTCCACGCAAATCAGAAACGAGGAGCCTAAACCAGGAGTCCTTTGCAGACATCTAGAAAGAGGATTGTAGGTGAGCCTTCTCCACTGTTTTTTTTAAAGTTATTTTTTTCATATATATTATTTTCATTAAGACATTTGAAAAGGAAGATAAGAATGAATCCAAACTAATATAGAGTAAGGAAGAAAAAAGAAAAAGACGGAAATCAAAGAGAAAGCTAAACGTTCAAGAAAAGAAGAAGAAAAGAAAAAGGAAAATAGAAAAGGAAGAAAAAAGATGCAAAGAAGTGGCTTCCAGTGTTCTTCACAGCATCCAATATTTTTCACAAGTACACATATTCTAACCTCCTTCTCTAAATTTATATCGTGCTTCTCTTCTTTCTATAATCAGACAGGACGTTTGCCTAAGCCAGTGTTGTCCAAACTTGGCCACTTTAAGATGAGTGGACTTCAACTCCCAGAATTCTGGCTGGGGAATTCTGGGAGTTGAAGTCCACTCATCTTAAAGTGGCCAAGTTTGGACAACACTGGCCTAAGCCAACTAACATGGGAACAGTATATCTGAATTGCACAAATCCACAAATTAGTGTTTATCTCTTTGATGGCCTCTAACAGAGGAACAGATTTTTGCACCCTAGCTACGATATGCCTATCTAACAAACTCACAGAAGAGGCAAGATTTCAACTCAAGGGTTCAATGCAGTGTTTTTCAACCTTGGCAACTTTAAGACATGTGGACTTCAACTCCCAGAATTCCCTAGCAGCACCCTTGGAACCAAAAAAAAAAAAAACAGACAGTGTCAATAATGAGGAGCTGGAGGTGGTAGAGACAAGATTAGAACTCTTAAATTTAGGCCACAGGGAAGAGATAGCTAGCTCCAATGTAATTTGTTAGAAATCAAAGCAAGCCAAGGTTTCTAATTTGTTTATAGAAGGGACCCAAATCCAGTTGCAGCCATACATTGGCAGAAAGAGAATCCTTCTTTAAGACCAGAAAACTCCAGGCTTGGTGTTCTTCTAGTTTTAAATTATGACTCCCCTTCCACCAAACCCTATTCATGAACAGTGTTGAGGGGACCAGAAGGACACAGGGGAAGATCTTCTTCCTTTGCAGTCACTTTCAGCCTTTTTTTCCTTAGCCCACATAAAACTCACATGCGACCTTCTGGAATTGTATCAAGCCAGCCTCACAGCTCCTTGGCGTGGATGGCTTTTCTTCCTTTTTCTCTATTAGTCTCCAAGGACAGCCACAGCTACATAGAGATAAGCTGAAACGTGGGTCAAAATACAATGGCAAGGTCTTCTGAAGGGGGGGGGGGTGTCAAAAAATCAGTATGGTGCCTGTGACCCCTCCTTTGCAGATGCTCTTCCACATTCAGTCTCTCTTCCTCCGTTCCCCCCACAAATATGTCAGTAGATAACAAATGTGTCCTATTACTGATTTGGCAATCACATTAATTCATTAACATGGTTTATCAGGTAGGCAAAACCAACTTTAGCAGAGTAGAAAAGCAGCATTTTACAATCCCAGGAAAGTAGCTATTATCTTTAAGCAGATTCACCTCTGAGCTAAAACCAGATTGCTTAACTGTGGTTTATGGAGTAAGACACAATTATCTGGGTTCATACAGCATGCTAAACCAGGATTTAGAAACCACAGAGAATGGTGAACAGTGCTGCATTCTAAACCAAAATGTGGTTGGGTTTGATCTGGTTTTGTGGTTTGCATGACTCCAGCCTAAAAGTGCAAATGCAGCTTTGTGTGTGAGCTACGGGTACTTTGAAGAACGTGTTCATCGTAAGGACGCAAGATAATTTGTAAGCTTGATCGCATCCTTCAATTTTGCAGCTTCAGCTGGAATATATTTCTTCCAGAAGAGGGTGCTACACAATCCTCTTTTAAGCTGGTATCAGAAATCCTGCATTGCATATATATTTGAGAAAAGCAAAGTGTTTAATTTCTAACAGAGCTTTGCTGTCCGAATGAGTTTAGAGTTTTTCCTTCAGCACTGGATTAAACCTTGCCTTCAGATACTTCAGATACAACTGCTTCAGTGAACGTGTGTGAACCCAGTTATTGTGGTTTGTAAAACATAGTTTATGGCAAAGCGGGTTGGTTTCTTACTGTTTCATCTCAGTTTTTCCATGAAGACCTCAACACAGTGTCCAGGACAGTACCCTTCATTTTATTCTCACAATAACAAGCCAATGTTCAGAAGCACACTGATCCTGGTCAGATAAAGACTTTGCATGGATTCCAGTTCACAAAACGTAGCTTTAACTTTGGTCAGCTTTTTGCAGTTTAGCATATTATGGAGATGCAGCCCTTTTGATTAGTGGTTTAATTTACTGTGTGAAGCCAGAACATGGGTTAAACTAATAAATAGGTAAAGTATGTTCTGCAGATGGAGTCTGTAAGGTTGGTGGAGCTGAGAGAAGATGATTGACGAGGATCACTTTATGATCTCTGCGATCAAGTAAGGATTTGAACCTGGGTCTTCTCAATGTGAGCCCAACAGGTTAACTACTACACTCCTTGCCATGCTTAGGAAAAACATGGTCGAGCAATCTATGAAACTATTCAGGGTTTGTATCCCTATCAGAACGCTTCTGAACTGGTTGGAAACTAGATCCCTGGATGATATTGCAAATATGGCCTCTTTGGTTAAAGAGTTGGTGTAGGAGTAGAGACACCCAGTTTTAAGTCTACTCTCAGCCATGGAAACCCAGTGTGTGACTCTGGGCCAAACACTCCCTGAGCCCAACCAACCTCAGAGGGCTGTTGTAGGCATAAAATGAAGAGAGATTCTTATGCCAACCTTCTTGAGCTCTTGGGGGAAAAAGATGAAATATAAATTGAACTAGTAAATCCATCACTCAGTCAAGGAACCATGGAGCAGGCTGGTTCTTTATCACTCCCTCGAGGGAGGCGATGTGTCTGGAAGCCTTTATGACCATCAGAAAACAGGCAACGATACAGTTCATTCTGCAGTGACCTCTTAGTCTGCAGCTTTTTCAAGCAGAGCCTGAATGGCATTGCCTGCTGATTGATGCTTCCCTACACAAAAGCCGAGGTCACAGTGAGGGCAACACGAGGAGAGGCCACTCCAGATCGACATCTGCATCTTCTCTGGTGCTGAGAACAGCTGAACTCTGTTATGCAGGTTTGGGGCCGAGCTGCCTTTGCCGTTCGCAACCTTGAATGGGGAACCCTTTTGCCTTGTGTTTTAGCAGACAAAGGAGCAAGACACTGGTCTGAAGGTCCAAATGCTTGGATGGATGAAGACTGTGATGATGAGATGATGAAGAATCACCTGACATTTTGTTTCTGGTGCCAATCTGGATCTTTTTTTTTTTTTAATAAATGAAAATCCATACACCCTTGAGTTCCTTTTTTTTCCTGGCCTATGATTTCTGAGCAAATTTTGCTCCACACAGGCATTTTGCAAATTAAAAAAGTGTAACTTTTTTCACTAATATATATGAATTAGTGGAAATACTAAATATAGATTAGATATAGATACATATCTCACACACACCATCATAACAGAAAGACAGAAACACATTTGCCTTAATTAATACAACTGCCATACTGTTTTCTCTTTTTTCTTTTCTTCCATCTCTCCTAGATGTTTGTTACTGTTTGGTTTTACTGTATTGTTATATTGTTTTTATTGTATTTTAATTAATATTTATTTATTGTTTTATTGTAAACTGCCCAGAGTCAATTCTTCATGAGATGGGCAGTGTCTAAATTCGAAACACAAATAAATAAATATTTTCTTTGTACTTTCCAGATGCCAAATTTTGGGATGCAGCTTTCAAAAGTCCTCTTACCATTGATGCAATCTGAAGACCTGAAGAAGTTTGAGAAACCTCTCCCTCCGCCCTCCTTGATATTTCCTTTTTCTTTAAGAGCTTCCTGGTAAAATCAGCATTTGCTAATCTTGAGCGAATTCCTGGAACAAGCTGAAGGTCTGAGCAGCTGGACTCCAGTTTATCAGCCTCTGAAATCACCCCTGTCATCTAGCAAACCAGGTCTTCCATGATCCCACCACCTACCCTGCCAAAATAAAACAAAAAATGGTTGTAAACCATGACTTTAAAGCTGCTGAATCCACAATATAAAGCAAGAATAGACAAGGCTTTGGAGAAAAATGAAATGTGAGGAATGTTGAGGAAGACGTTCTTGAGTTTTTATAGTACCCTGGATTTGCCTGAATCCCAGGGAGAGTAGAGGGGGGAGATCCGTTCTCTTGAATCTCCTGGACAATCAGTGCTCCAGTTTCATTCCTTGAGAGACCACCCTGCTCCTACAGTAGTGCTGAACAACTTTTGCCAGCTTGTGCAAAAGTGGATGGGGCCCAGGTTATAATGGACTTTTCCTTCTTTGGTTCCTAAGTGATGGAATGGTGGCCTTAATTCAGAGCAACCCTTTTGCCCCAAGTCTCCCCAAATGCAAAAAATGCCCTACATTGTTACCCTCTTCTCCAAAAAGAAAAAGTCGGTGGGCCACGCTTCTTATATTTTTTTAGTGTGCAGCTGTCAGTGTACCATCCCATGTGGTCCTTGGCTCAACCATAGGAAACATAACAGGAATGTGTTTTGTTCAGACTCTCTGTCTCCTTAGACTACAAGAAATTTGTTGCAGGACTGAATTTAAGGTCCCTGCCAAGCCACTGTATATAACAATGCAATCAAATTGATGAATTTACCAACAACTGCATGAAATCTGAACTCAGCATAAAATGCAACTGTAGCAAGCTTTCATTTGTGCTTCCTAGGAACTAATGTCAAGATACCTACTACCCACATTGTCAGGGATAATATGAAGTAGCAGCTACTGATATGTGTTTGCCACTACTTAAGACTACGGAATCTGTAGTACAAAAATTCAGACAATCACTAGATGGCACAGGGGTGTCCACAGCAGAGCTCGCTGGCTTCAACATGATGGACGCAACTGGATGATCCAAGTCTCGCACCTTTTTAACATGTGTTGCTTACATTAAAAATGGGTCCAGATTTCAGTCACCCAGTGCCATTTTGAAACCAATAACCGTCCCTGGGAACACCCTGGGGTGGGACAAAAAGATATAAAAATCTGCTTCACCCCCTCCTCCTGGTTGTCTGGATTTTTGCAGCCCAGATATCATAACCCTATTCTATTCTTATTCAAGGCAACTTTTCATCTGAAGATCTGAGCAATTTCCCTAAGTTTTATGGCTTTCTAAAACTGGCCTGCTACAGTAGCCTGCTTACAATTAAGGTTATAAATCTATTTAATGCACATACAGAAATCATTCCTTCAGCAGGGCAGTTGTTATGATAAAAACAGCCTTATTAATGCAGACATAGTAGGAAAATTGGGAGGGCCCAGAACAATGATGCGTCCTCATTGGTCTCAATAGTCCAAACTGTATCTCAGCAGCCATGGCTAAGGTCTTTATATGCACATATTTACATAAATGTGTGCTAAAGGAACAAGGCTTCCACTTGCCTACTCACAAAGTGAACTTCTACAGAGTGGAGGAGGGTGTGAACTCTGCAGGACATCAATTCATGCAGCTTACATCAACACTCTTGCAATGTGGTGCCCACACTGTGGTTTGCTTGATTGGCAAATTCTCATTTTGCATGAACCCAAAAACAATTTGGTGGATAGAGATGATGAATTCGACAGTATGAGCCTAGCACTGTGCTTAGCAAACCAAGGTTTATGGGCTAGAGTGCTGTGCAAGCCCAACCAGTTGTGGTTATATTCAATGAACCATGTTTACGCAAGCTACAGTTCAGCCTGTGGCATGAGCCCACCCATTGTCACATCTATTTTGCACCACTGTTCACAAAAACAATTGCCAGGCAACTTGTGGGGAATTGAGGACTCTTCAATTGCTATTCAATGTAGCAGATAATGTCGAATCTTATATAAATATTCAATAGTTCCAAATTAAACCTCGTCTGTCTTTTTTCATCTCACAAATGTATTTGAGATGGTGATATTATCCATGCATGGAATAAACAAAATCCTGAATCTGTGCTAATTTTAGATAAGCTGAAATGCCTTCCTCCAAACAGCTTTAAAAAGAAAGGAATCAGGAATGTGTTGCTGACAAATGTTGTCACAAGAAGAAATATAGATAAAAGTTGATGGCGTCGCTTGCAGTAGATGGAATAGATGAGGCTCAACATTAGCAGAACAGCTCAGCAGCCAGTTAGAAACCATTTTCTTTGTCTAAGTAAGGATCTCAATAAGAATTAAATGTTCTGATTGATCGTAAAATCCACTTGAACGATTCAATGATTCAACAAATAGCTGTTCTTAAATCCAAGCATAGATCAAAAGTTGATTAGTTTACAGCATTCATTCAAGTCTTGCTTTGAATGCCAGCCCTCCAAACTCATTGGCAGAAGACCAATGAGTTGGTCTCCTGATTTTCAGCTCTGGGTGAAGGTCAACGCAGCAGGAGTCACATAGATTTCAATTAGGACTTTTAATTTTAAGGCAAGGATGAAGGGTAAGGTACGGAATCATGGAAATGCCTTTAAGAACCTCCAGCCTTCTTTTATTTATTTATTTAAAATATTTACGTGGCCATGGCCGCCCACCTTAAAACCAGAGCTCTGGGTGGCGCACAACCATAAGATAAAACAATATCATACAAAGAGTAAAAACAAGAATTCATTTAGGCAGAGTCTCATTGAATGCTTGAGTCTCTTCCTCTTGGCCTTCATCCACCTGGAGAAAGCTGTCTTTTATGAGACAAGCTACTAACAAACTCCTCTTCCATCTTGGTTGTTTATATCAAGTGTTTTTTCTCATGACTTTCTCAGCCTCCTCGCAATTTCTCACACTGAATGGGCAGCAACTGAAATTTGGGGTCATTTAAATTCATTCTCCCATTCACCTGTGAATCTTCTCCATCCTCAAAATGTTGGACTTGATTATCTCCTGGCCTGTTTTTCCCTTTTGGCCAATTCCATCTACCGCTTCAAGAACCAGACATTGTTACCTGACGAAAGATGAAGTCTTTTCATTTTCTCTACAACATCTTGTTCAGAATCCCTGGAGAAGTTTTGTTTTGCTTTTTTTCAATTAAAAGGTGAAAAATGGCAAAGATGATTGAGTTCTTTGGTATTCTATTAGTTCTCCCTAAAGTTCCTTAGTAGTAAAATAAGTATTCAATACTTATAATAGTAATGTGCTCTAAGTACAGGAAAATGTATTTCCAAAGAGTCATTTAGTTCATACTTAAATGTGAATTAAGTAAACTGAGGGGCACTGTTGTGTAGTGCAGTGTTTTTCAACCTTAGCAACTTTAAGATGTGTGGACTTCAACTCCCAGCATTCCCCAGCCAGCATGCTGGCTAGGGAATGCTGGGAGTTGAAGTCCACACATCTTAAAGTTGCTAAGGCTAGAAAACACTGGTGTAGTGATTAAGATGTCAGAGTCACTGGGGAGACACAGGTTCAAACCCATCCTCACCATAAAAACTTGCAGGGCAATTGTGCCATATACTGTCAGCTGATAGGACTGCTCTGCTGAAACTTGGAGGAGAAAGTGTCATGGAGGAAAGGACGATACGAAAATAATAAATCATCAATGTTGTCAAATGGCTACTTCTGCAAACGATGACCTGCCTCCAGAAATTAATTGAGAAGCCTTGATAATGCCATTCTTGCAATGTATTCCTTTGTTTATTTATTTCATTAAATTTGTAAAGGCCACCCACTCCAATGGACTCCAGGCAGCTTACAAAATCCAAAACGCATTAAAAACAGTTAAAAACAGAAACAAAATGAGACAGCCTGGACTCAAAACAGCCACAACAATAATAAGAAACAGGCCAGGAGCCCCCTTCCCCCTCCAAACACATTAAACTCAGGCCTGGGAACACAGCCAGGTCTTAAGGACCTTCTGGAACCCCAGGAGAGTGGGCACCATCTGTACCTCTGGGGGGACGCTGCTCCAGAGGGCAGGGGCTGTGACAGAGAAGGCCCCCTTTCTTGGTCCCACAAGATGACAACTTTTAATTGAAGGGACCTGGAGCATCCTCACTCTGCCCAAACATATCAGGCCAGCAGAAACAATTGGAGATGGGTGGTCCCTCAGATAATCAGGCCCCATGCCATGGTTTATTCTGCAATGTGATAATGTGGGAAAATGGATAAACTAATTTTGAAAGAAGTTTCTCTTCCAAAGAGCAACTTCCCTTATTTAGTTGGATGTGGACCCTGGGTGGTCTTTGAACAAATCCTCAACAGGCGTCAGTGACGAAGTTCCTTTGTCTCTGGTTACGGGTGACTGACTAGTGTGATGTTGCGAAGTCCTGACAGCAGTGGTCTTCCTGTGGTGCTACTGCTGCTTTCCTACATGAAGCACCCAGAACAAGATGTTGCTGCACGATGTCTTCATGCTGGTGGGCAAATATGGATGGTGGGCATCCATTTTTGGAGGCTGGTGATACTCTCCAACCATCAGTTGGTCCCAAATCCAGACATCACGATAACATGCCAAGTAGAAGTCCAGCACAACAACATATTTTCAATTGGCCATTTATAATTTATATGGGAAGAAAGGGCCAAATGCATGTTCCCTAATTAGGTGCCATGACCAATCAGATCTTTCCTCATCCACACTGTGTTTCTTTGATAGGTTTATAACCCACCGTTCTCAAAACAGCTTCCATGAAGATTTCTCTTTGTTTTGCCCCCACAACAAAAATCATGAGAGGTGAATTGGGCTGAAACAGCATGACTGGCCCCAAATCAACCAGTGAGCTTCTATAAAGGAGTGTCAGCATGCTTCTTCAAGAGGTGGCCCCTTTTGTTTTTCTTCCTTCATCCAAACTCTACATTCTTGCTATTTTCCTCTTTCAAATGTAAGATCCTTTGTGCATTTCAATATCTCCATGCCAATTCATCCTTCCAGGACGGTGCCTCCTTAATGAGACACACATGGTTTATTTCATGCAGTGCACAGTTGTGCAAAGAAATACAAACAAGGCCTTCAGACTTGACAGCCCAGATCTTGTCCAGAAATAACACTACCTTTTTTTCACCAAAGTGGGTGAGGCATTATTAATTCTTCTTTTACTCGTACCTCTGTATTTCTCTTCTTTCCTTCTCTGTCTTCCCTACTAACATATTACAGATTGCAAGCCTTTAGGGACATCCTGTGTATCATGGTTTATCCAAGAAACCATGGTTCAATAAACCATGACTTATCGTAATATGCCAGCCTGATTGCTGTCCTTCTGTTGTACACCACAGATCTACTGTTGCGGAGGTACAAGTACGAAGTATAAATAATCACAAATGTTTATTGATACTCCTGAGCACATTTCAAATAATGTTAACAATAATTGTTTGATAAAGGAAATGCTAAAATGTTATCAGGTTTGTTTGTTAAGTAGATTTATATAGTGACCCATCTCGCCAGCTGTGCCTTTGGGAGGCAAACATAACATTAAAAACCAACCAAAAGAAAACAACGAAAAATGACAAAATAATACAATAATAGAGTCCTTGATAATACAGGTAGTCCTCATTTAGTGACCACAATTGGGACCAGCAACTGGGTTGTTAAGCAAAGCAGTCGCTAAGTGAAACTGTGACTGTGCTTACCATCTTTTTCAGCTTTCCTTTGCTTTACAGACCTGTCAAGGTTGTAAATGCGAGGATTGGTCATAAAGTTACTTTTTCATCATAACTGTGAACAGTTGCTGTCTGAGGCAGTCACTAAATGAGGACTACCAGTATAAGTCAAGCTCGTTCCTTGTCTGTCCATGATTAGGAGCTTCCTTGACTCTGATATATTATTGAAAACACATCAGAAGAACAAATAAAAATAGGTTATATAGAAATCAATGACGTGTCTGTTTGATTTTTATCTAGGTTTGTTTTTTTCCTGGTTTGATTTTATCCTGGTTATTTCAACCATGTCTGATTCTCTGTTGTTTGCCGGCCTAACTAGAAGATGCTGAAAAATCTTCTGGATTCCTTGCAGGATTCTTTTAGATTCTCAAAAGTCTACGGCTGCCCCGCCACATAAAACAAGACGCCGGTCTTAGAAAAAGCTATGTTCTTACACACCCTAGCTGGACACATGCCCTCAGAAGAACAAATTAGGAAGAAGAGACAGTCCTTAGCAGCTGTGATAGGCTTGCCTGGAAAAGCGGTTTCCTCCAACTTGTCCTTCCTATTCCTTGGAGAGTTTTTTAACCATTACAGTATTATTATTATTATTATTATTATTATTATTATTCAGCTTTCTCCTTTCTTCGCTTACAGCAGCTGTCATCCGATCCTTTCTCTCTCTCCTCATTTGAATGGGCCCCCCTGTCTCTTGCTCTCATTCTCTCTGTGCCTCTCCAGGAGAGCCAGATGTTGAAACAAAGGTTTAACAATAATCTTTTCATCTATCTTTCTTTAGAAAGCCGGTGGGGGGCGTGGGGGGGGGAGACACCGCTGGCGAGCAACTGCAAGATCAGAGAAACGGATCAAACTCGGAGCAAGAAACTTATTGGCCACACAACAGCATCTTTTCTGGCCCGAGACCTCAGCCCTTGACCCCTTTTAAGGACAAATTGCTGGGGAGGGAACAGAATTTGATTTTGGGTGATTAACAGACTTCCATCCGGCTGTCTCCCTTTTTCTTTTCCCCTCCAAAGAAACCTGAAGCAAGTTTCATCCTCCCCAGGATTTGCAATTTTCGTGTTTGAGAGTGCACAAAGAAGCAGGGGCAGCAGAAGCTGGAATGGGGGACAAGCTGCATTTTTGGACCACGTTCTTTACAACGACTTTATGCCTCGTGTTTCTGCTCTACCCGCCCTGGAACTATGCAAAGAAGCGCTGGAGAAGACAACTGAAGGCTTCACCACTGAAGCTGGTGGAGAAATACGACGTAAGTAAAACCTGCTTTCAGGAGGCAGAAAGGAGAACCAGGAGAATTTATCAGGCTGCAGGAAGCCTCTGAGGTCATTTAGTCCAACCTTCTGCTGAATCCGTAATGACTGGGGGAAGGTGTGGGATGTTGGGTTTATCATTAGATTCCAAGGTGGCTTGTTGGTCTTTGAAGGGAAGAAAACCTGAGTCTCCTTTCAGTTTTCTGTTTCAGCTTGCAAAGAGAATCCAGGGATTAGAAACTTCCACTCTTGGCTCAGCTCTGTCAACTTCTATATTCAGAATAAGCCTTTGTCAACCATCAGTTGGTTGAATCGGAGTTACCATCCCCGTCAGACCATTGCTCCTAATTCATTTTCTGTGTGAAATCTAAGAACCCGGAGAATTTAACAAACAAGATAGTGCTTCTGGTTTTGTTGCTGTGTATGCATCTGGGAAAATATTCTCTGTCAAAGAGGATGTGGTCTAATCAAGCAAGAAGTCCCCTAAAGAAGCGCAGAATATTTTTTTTTCTTTTTATTTCACTTCTTCGGTTTTCCACGCAAGGGCAAGACGCCACTTTCGTATGGCCTCTCTATCCACATGTACACTTATCTTACTTTGGAGCAGGTAGCTAACTTCTCTGCCCTGGTACTTTTTACACCTCTCTTTTCAATTAACTGTGGGATCTTTACGCTGCTAATTATCTGAGCCTGTTTAATTGGAAATATTAATATTTTTGGAATATAGGGCGATAAGTTGTGATTTATTTTCCTTATTTGCCCAACCTGAGCTATATTTTAATTACATACTGGGTCTTGGGGTTGTGTGTGTGTGTGTGTGTGTGTACATGAGTGTGTGAGGTGTGTTGTGCTTTTAATTTGTGGATGGATGTTTCAATAACTTCATTAACTGAAATCTTAGTTACACATGATTTTTTGGGACTGCTTTAATGTTTGCAGAAGTTTAAGGCATCTTAAGAGAATCAGAGAGAAACTTACTCTGAAGTATGCATTTATGAAACTGCAGAATAGAACTGAATTCTTCCTGGTAAAACAGCTTACAAATATTTGCAAAGAGTTAGCCAATAATCAATCCATCCATCCATCCATCCAAAGAGTTTTGTGGCATCTTAAATGCTAACTCATTTTATTATTACGCTTGGTTTGCAGCTCACATCCACTTTGCCAATGCATACGTGCTCCTAAAATGGGTCAGTCTTTAAGGGACCACAATAATCTTTTGGTTGCTGACATATACTAAATCAGCTGAAATCGTGAGTTAATGATGTTGTTTGCAAACGTTGGCATCTCTTCCAAAATAAATCAACCAATAAAAAAGCAGAATTAGAACAGGCAGAATTAACTGTGGAATAAATATTAGGAAATAAGGCCTTTCGGACACAATGAGATAACTTGCCTAAGATCAGATATTTTATTAATTTACTTGAAGGCTGCCTTACAAATCACGATTACTGAAATTAAATGCTTGCAATGCACTGGGTCAATATCCTTTCTTTAAAAGGCCAAAGATAAGGCGAGGGATCTAGTTCCAGGATTAAAAGAAATATCATGCAGGATTCATACAGCCCCAGAGAAATTCTCTCCCTCATCTGCCAGTGTGAAATCTTGGTGTCTACCTGGCAAACATGATTGTCAAGCGATTCACGACCATCAAAAGAAATTCCTTCTTTGCACAACGTGAACTTAGCTCTGTTACATCCCACGTCCATGTCCACGGATGATAAAAACTGTGCCAAAATGCATAAGCTTAGTTCTCAACATGCGCAGGAATTTCCACAGTGAAGGGCACTCAACAAAATAAATCAAATTTTAGGGCCATCTTGGTGAGTTCCAGGCAAGAATCTTCCCCATGCTGGCTGGGGAATTCTGGGAGTTGAAGTCCACGCATCTTCAAGTGGCCAAGGTCGAGAAACACTGCTCTATGCTGTTCTTCACACATCTCACAGAACTGTGTAGTGTTGGGTGGAGTTGAATTTCCAAGGGAGGAAACTGACTGTGGATCATGTGGAAGTCCAAAGGGCCTGGAGGATTGTTTGAGGTTAAAATAACAAGGTGCTTTTATCGCAGTTCCTTTGAAAGAACATTTCCTCTCTTTGTAGCAAGAAGCCCTGAGAATTACCAAGAAGGGAAACCTATTTTTTTAAAAAGAGTGGTGGAAAGTGTTCTCCACTCAACCCGAGAACATTTGAGGGGATTTTGCTGGGGAATCTAGTTTAATTTAGACCTGTCCATCAAACAAGATGGTGGTGCCAGGAGTGAGTCCCATTGCTTACAGACAGAAACTCTTCCTGAATTGGGATTATTGGAAGTGAACAAGCCAAGAATGAATGCATGCATATTACTGCATTGAAAATATGCTTACTCAGAAACAAGTTCAAGGAGACATACTTCCTAGCAGATATTTGCACCAGGATATTATTATTACTTTGGCCTATATGCTGCTCCTTTTCCAAAGATCCTAAGCTGCTTACAGTTAACAACATAAAAATTAAAATACAGAAAAACAATAGCATAACCATAACAGCAAGAAGCCCTTGGTGTGTCACCATTCAGGCAGCAGAATCTTCAGGAACCCCCTGGGGCCTCTCTGAAAAAACATGTTTTCATGGTTCTTTGAAAATATAATTGAGTGGGGGTGGTCTGAAAAACTGGGGTAGGCTATTCCAGGGATGGGAGGAAGCTAAAGGTAGGGGCCCTGTAGAAGCTACAGGTAGTCCTTGACTTATGACCACAACTGGGACCAGAATTTCCATTGCTAAGTGATGCAGTTGCTAAGTGAGTCGCGCCTGATTTTACAAGCTTTTTTGCCACAATTGTTAAGCGACTCACGCGGCCATTAAGCGAATCCAGCTTCCCCCATTTACTTTGCTTGTTGAAAGCCCCCTGGGAAGGTCACAAATGGCAATCATGCGACCTCAGGATGCTGCAACCAATGTAAATACATGTCAGTTGCCAAGTGCCAGAATTTTGAACACGTGACTGTGGGGATGCTGCGATGATCGTAAGTGCAAGGACTGGTCGTAAGTCACTTTTTCAGCACCTTTGTAACTTTGAACAGTCATTAAATGAATGGTCATAAGTTGAAGACTACCTGTATAAACAGGGCCCCTTTCCTTTGCATCTGGGATCCTCAGTAAGCCCTCTCTGATAGATCTCATCAAATAGGAAGATTCAGCTTGGAGAAGGTGGCCTCAATGATATCTTAGCATGAGGCAGCCTCTTTTTAATATAGAAATTGGGATGGGGAAAAAAGTTTTCCTTTTTTTTCCTGTCTTGAACGTTTAGCTTTCTCTTTGATTTCGTTCTTTTTCTTTTTTCTTCCTTACTTTATATTTGTTTGTATTCATTTTTATCTTCTGTTTTAAAACTTTTAATACAGTTATTAAAAAAAGAAAAGAAAAGAAATTCTATTGGGATAAGGGAATACATGGATGCTTTTTGGTGGTGCATGGGTAGGACTCAACTGCTCACCTGCTTAGCTTCTAAAAAGTTAACAAATATGCAGAGAGCCCCCTAGTGGCGGAATATAGGATTACCTTTCATAGATAAAGCAAGTTACAGAGAGTGACTTTTCCTTCCTATAGTAACCTTGTGATATAAAGGGGATCTCCAGATGCTTTTTCCATATATACTGATGGAAGGTTGTGAAAGACACCTCTCCCCTACTATGAGAATAGTTCAGCATCTAGATATAAAATGGTTCTGAAAGGATGAAGTTTCAGAGGTCAAGGGCAGCTGGAGAGATATGAAATAAACTAGGAATGTGCAAATAAGGACATTTGGAAATGTTCTTGCAACTATATCATCTTCTCCAGCCTGTTTCACTCCAGAACAATGGGAGTTATAGCCAGTTCACCCGAAGGGGAGTTTGTTGAACAACAGTTTGAAAAAGCTATGTACTTGGATGTTACTTACATGGGCTGTCTAAAAGTGTCTATCCATATAGCCTGAAGGAACGGCCCAGTCTAACAGGAGTAACGTTAGCCTAAGTTGGGTTTGTGCCCAGTCCCTGCAGGATATAATCTTTCTCATCTGAAAAGATTAGCAATAATCCTTTTGAAAGGATTATTATTCCTGACTGCACGTCATCTGTGTACCACTGAGCCAGCAAAGGCACCCAGAATGCCTCCGATTAATTAGAACAGAATGTGGGCCAAGATAGGGAAGCTTTGAAGAAAAACGAAGTGACTTTGCCCTTGAAGATGTTGGTGCCACTAAGGTTGGGACGCAAGAGACACATACTTCTGATTTAAAGGATTTAACCTAGCAAGAAATTCTTCCACAGAAGAGACAGGGGAATGGGTAGGAACTGTGCAATGGACCTAGTATGTTCTTGTACAGTTTGGGTTTCAAAGAGATTTGCACAAGATAACTTCTCACCAGAGTATGTTCTTTTTGTAGATAATACTTTGCATTCATTGTCCCTTACTTCAAGCCCGCAAGGACATTCCAAAGAATTGTTTGCAAGCTTTCCAGAGATATCTAGCTGTCATCTCTCAGAAATATTATAATTATGAGAAGGACCTTTCAAAGGAGTCCACAGGTAGGATGAACAATGTTCAAATGGCAGTGGCAAAGCCCCACCTCTTTTTACAGCATGCAATGTGTACAATGCACATTACAGAGAGGCGAGGCTTTGATCCCCCAGTCACACCTGCCATTTTGACATTGTTGCCTCCTCCCTCCCTCGAAGATGCCTTTAAGACCTCTAAACGCTTCCAGGAGAATGTCCTTCCTACGCTCGTATGTTCCAGATGAATTAACTGACCTTCAGACTCACTGTGACCTGAAGATTTGGCTGGGCTGAAATTGGCTGGAGAAACCTCAGCTAATAGAAGTAGAAAATGGCTTCCAAGTTTTGTCTCTTTGGTACCCTGTGATTCAACCGCTGAGTCAAGAAACAAATGTAAAGAAATAAATTAAGTAAACGCCAAGATGGCACATGCAAGGAATTCTTATTTGGTGCTACCTTTCCCTTCCGAAATTACAGTGGGGGGACTTTTTTTCCATCCCTGGATTCATCAGCTGAAAAGTGTGCAAAAAATGACATAACAACCAGGCCTCTCAACTAGCACTAAGTCCTGTGCTTTGTCATGTTAAGCCTGTAACCACACTCATAAGACCTATATTGCAAGGAGAGAAATATATATATAAAAGAAAAGAATTTATAGTAGGACAAATGCATAGGGAAGAAATAGAAATACCTAACACAACAGTTGTCTTTGTGGATCTGTTCCTGCTGAGGTTTCCCGTTTCCCTTGGATTCAGGATAGCATTTTGCCAAACTCCAGTTTGAAGCTCTGATTCCATCAAATCATCTCTTTTAATAGCATCTTTGCATCAAATCACAAAGTGTGTCGGATCCAGTCAGGAGCATTGCATTGATTAAAGATTTGAAGAACTGTGCAGGTTTCTCTTCCCACTTTTTATAGATCCGATAGTTAGATGAAATCAACTTTGTTCGACAATTTGAGTTGACTTTCTGAATCTAACTGATGATCTGAACTGGATCAGCTAGATTTATGGAAATCAGGTCTACAATTTGAACTGGACCTTGGATTATTCACATAGCCCTTTTCCGTAAAGAATTTGTGCTCCTTTTCAAAATGGATACTGTCATGGGTATTATTATTATTATTATTATTATTATTATTATTCCTCCTAAAATCTAAATACTCCTCTGTTTCACCTTTACCTAGCTTCTCTAACAAAAAGGGCATTCAATTGTTCTTTCACAGACAGCGTAAAAAGAACAACACGGTGCCCTTTTGGTTAGAGATGATGAAAAAGGCACAGAAAGTTGAATTTTTAAAGTCCAGACACTAATAGCACTTTGTGATGTTGGAAATGGAGGGTTTAGGGGCCCCTTGGATGTTCCTAGATTATGCTCAACCTGGTTATTTGTACCCAAATGCAAATACTGCTAAAAATCAATACACTTCCGTAATCTCTTTTGGCAGGGGGAATGAAATTTAATCAGCCTTGCACTCAGGGCATTTTTCACTGCTCATAAAATGAGGGGGCAGTTTCTGTATGGACCCACCCTCAAGCTGATGGCTGTGCAAAACTGTCCTTGTCAGCCAGTGCCACCAAGTGGAATATCTAAGTAATATAAACAACCTTCACAATCTTTCAGACACAGTAAAGAAAAGCATTGTCTCCTTGCAGGCTTTATATTCTTCTACTGATGAAAATGTTGAACAATCTGTCACGTCACAGGGGTGGACAGATGCGTAGTAAGTTTGATCGAAAAGGATGGGAAGAATGTGTTTAAAAAATGCTGAAGGGGGATCAGATAAAAAGATCTACTGTTTTTGCAGGACTATGAGGACTCTCTTCATCCCCACAGTATACACTACCAGAAGAATGATCGGTGCCCACCACCATCACAGACCTTACCAGAACGAGCATGTGAAGTGCCCAGCTGCCGATCAGACTCAGAGTGCGAGAAACACAAACGTTGTTGCTACAATGGATGCATCTATGCCTGCTTAGAATCGGTGCCACCACCCCCAGGTAGGCCAGCCCATAATATCTCATGCTGAAGATTCTATCAGGGTAGATCCAAAGGACACTTGGCCACTGGGAACCTTGCAACAATTGCTGTACTCCAAAACAAACATCATGGATGTTGCATATTTTTTAAAATTGTCCTTCAAGTCTTCCACAAGGGTGGGTGTAAGATAAATGGAAGCATCTCTTTAAACTGGTGGATCTCATTGTTTTCCAAGATACTATTATGGGGTTCTACAAAAAGGATGAATGGAACACGTGGAGAAGGCAGGAACCATTAGTATGGCATGGATCATTGGACCATTGATATGGCATGGTGTGACACATTGGCATAATGTCTTATGTTCGTTTTGTTAAATGCTTGTTCTTTGTAATATGAGATATCTTTCCTTTGAAAAGTTTTAGATTGGCTGATTCAGCCCAAACCCCGTTGGTTGGGTGGAAATGGCTGGCTACTGGATGGACCGGAGGAAGTTCTACAAGGTACAGCAGTAGTCACGAAAATGGTACATCATTCAAAAGCTAGCAAAGCCATGTATGAAGTTACTTTACATGAGGTTGCTTTAGAAGAAGACTCTTTGTCCACCTAGTTCAGTCTTGTCTTATCCCTTTCAGCAGGGACTCTCAAACTGTGGCTTATGACCCCCTTAGGATCAAAAAACCACCTATTTTATTCATCAGGAAGTTCACACAAATTCATTTCTTTTTTAAGGGAGTTCTGGCATGGCAAAGTGTGAGAAGCTCTGACTTTCAGCATCTCTTCCAGTTCCCAGAAAAAGATCTCCAGTCACGTGATTGGATATGTCAGAAATTTGAGACTTCCAATATACCAGATATATGCTTCACCACCAGCTGTGGTTATTCTCCAGAAAGAAAGTCAACATAAAGGAGCTAACATTTGCTACTTTTCAAGAGCACCCCCCTTGTTGCATTGTTAATCAATCAGAAAAAAATGGACCAAGCCATCACTGAACCTTTTTTAATAGACATCAGCAAACCAAACTTTATTTTCTTTCTAATAAATGGTGCTCAAGGCAGCACGTTGGATGGCATAGACAGATATGTGACAGCCTGCTAATGCCTTTTGCATCGAATTGTTCTTAAACACACATGAACCCAGGGAGTAATAAGTTTGGAAAAGCTCTTGTACCAAGATGTTGGGCTTCCTGAACAAGCTGTTTAATCAGCACGGCCTAAGAGAGGTGAACCACCAATGTTAGCATGAAACCACCCATCACTGCAGAATCCTGCAAACGAGACCAAACAAGCAGAAGGCCCGTGGGCCATTAGTAGGTGGTGGGTTTCCAATTATCTTCCATGGGATTAGCCCTCAAGCCTTGAAGCAGAGAAGTGGATAAGGAAGGGAAAAGAGGAAGAGGGTCAAAGGAGGAGGATGGACCATCATTGACTTTGAAATGTTTGCTTCCATAGCTGAAACATGCAGCACCACTGAGGATGGGGATGACCCACTGCATTGTCCAACAGGATTTGAGTGCCACATCATTCATCCTGGGAATGCTGCCGAGGGTATCCCCAACCAGGGGCAGTGCATCAAGCTACGTACAAACTCTGGTATGTTACTAGTGTGAATGTGAAGCACCTGAACCCATAAGTCATGGCCATGTGAGATAACATGCTAAAGTCATATTCATAATGACATCTTGCAGAAGGCAGACATGGGGGAGGGTGTGTTCATTAGAAGTCGCCCTAGGAGGGGTGGGGGAGAGGAAGAACTGGGCCGAAGGTCTACACCTTTGTTGAGGGAGCTCATTTTTGCCCTGCCTTCATAATTTAGATAGCCCCAAATCTGGAATTACCTTTGGAAGCTGGTGCTGATACATAAAATGGAATAAAACAGTGCTGTTTTCTGCCATGGTTCTCCAGCCTTCCTGGTTTCCAGAGACCAGGTGTCTGGGCAACCTTCCTACGGAACCCAAAGCAGAGTTAATATCCCCTGGGGCAGGGTTCCTCAACCTTGGTGACTTGAAGATGTGTGGACTTCAAGTCGCCGAGGTTGAGGAACCCTGCCCTGGGGGGTTTAGAACTTGTCATTTCCTTTCTGAAGAGATTTGCAACCCCAAGAAAAGAATGTTCATCATGCTTGCTACCTGTGCAACATGGCCATTTGGAAGATGATTAAGCTTCACTAAACTGTTATTTCTTTTTCCTTCTCCAGATGGGTGGAATCTAAGACCCAAATACTACAAGGAGCATTTTGGTAAGCTTCAGCACTCAAATTGAGACCATGGTTAAATCATATCTCTCTCTGGGGGGTGGGGGGGGCACCAATTTGAAGAACTCTGATCTAGAAAGGTTGTTATATAAAGTGTCTTTCAGCATTCCATCTATTTCCTGTTTAATATAGTAAACAGGAAATAGATATTTGGGCTGAAGAGGCAGGTCTATGCAGAACTATAGGAATAGGTTTGGGGAAAAGATCTGGAAACAACAGCCACTATGATTGAAAATGGGACAGGAAGTGAGGTTGTATTAGTGGAATGGAGTTAGTTCATCTTGTCATTTCCTAAAAATCTCAAAATTAAGTTGGGTATACTATTTTTACTGCTTGCTCTTCCATCGTTGTTTTTCAGGACGCAGTTCCAATAACGTGGTGGGTTATGTGAAGCAAACACAGAAGCACCTTGGTTAATTCAAGCCAAGTCTTAAGGAGAATTCTTCTGACCGGTCCTGGCTGAAGGGACAATGATAATGTTGGATGGGCAAAGAATAACCATTACCAAGTGAGAATAAACCAGGAGAACCTAAGTTTTTAATCCATTCATTCCAGACTATTTTGAATTTCTTTTCATTAGGCCTCAAATAAACCAACTGCCAGGGAAGAAGGGAGGGAGGGGCATGGTCTTCAACTCTTATAGTCCTTAGTTAGAACCAGAACTGAGAAGAGTGGCTTCTCCTAATATCTCTACACTTCAACAGTGTTGTCTTACAAGATGGAAATGTAAAATGTGGACATTTGGTCGAGCCTTTGAGGAATTCAGCCAATCCGCCCATACTAATGATCATCTCATCCAAAACCTCTTTTATGAGTGTCTTTCTTCGACAAGGAAATGTGACAGTCCCTGTGAGGGAGCAAAACAATGGAGTTATTATTTCTTTTCCAATTTGATACAGATTTCCTAACAGTAAGAACACTTGGACAGAGGAACCGACGACCCAGAGAGATGATGACCTGCGCTTTGTTAGGGACATACCAGCAGAAGCTAAAACAAAACATGGTCAGGAATGTTTTAACGTGGCTTCCTCCACGGATCAAGGGGGGGGGGGCTTCAGGATCGAAATGGCCCCTCCCAGCTGAAGGAGTCTATGATTGTATGAATAATCAAAGTGATCTGCAAATTCCCACTGAACCATCTGCAACTCTTGGTAGATTTTTCCCTAAGTTTAAAATGATACAAAATTAGATTTGGGAGTGAGCAATTCAGGTTACTCTGGTTAGATGACAGACAACTTAGCTCAGGAATGGAGAACCCACTTTGCACATGGAAAATCTCCAGGGTCCAATTGCAGATCTCAAATGCCAGGTACTTGGGGTGGAAAAAAAAACCCTTTTTAGAACTCTTGTCTGCAAGGCTAGATGGCCCTCTATCAAGCAGCTTCTTTATCCCATAACTTAGCCAGGAGAATTCACTGGCAATGCAATTTTCACACACGGATCTGTAGACGGTGACCCAAGGATGTTCTTGTCAACTTGGAGGAAAGTGGTTTCAGAAACATTGTGCCCCAGGTTTCAGCTCTTTGAAATGAGGAAATCAATCAAGCCAAGATGGTTTGCCTTAGGGGGTAGAAAAAAGCACAGGTGGCTGGGCGTTGTGTAAAGTTCCCAATGAAGCCTTCTAGTGGGATATTTATGACTCTTAGCTGTTCTGCTGAACGTTAGCTGTACTTTCCTCTGTAAATACACATCTCTCCTGCAAACAGAGGAAATTCCTCTGCAAAGACCAAGGGAAGGCAGAGTCACTGAACTTTTCCTAATGGTTAGGTCAGTGCAGAAGAGACTTTTTAAAAACGACTTTTTGTAGAGTAGTGTCTCTCAAACTTGGCAACTTGAAGATGTGTGGACTTCAACTCCCAGAATTCCCCAGCCAGCATGGCTGGCCAGGGAATTCTGGGAGTTGAAGTCCACACATCTTCAAGTCGTCAAGCTTGAGAAACTCTGTTGTAGAGTTTCTTACTAGGAATGCGTGAGAAGAATCAAAGAAAGATGCTTTACCACCATGGCAAAGGTGTCTTCTTGGGAATAATATGGACATTTTTTAAAAAAAGATAAGCATGTTTTTGTAAAAACTAGAGTAAATGTAATTGAAGTTATGAGCAGCAGGGGTTGTAAATAGCATCAGTCATTTCAGAGAGAAAGGAGCAAATGTAGGTCCCTGTTCCAAACCACATGCACTTTACAATAATTGAATACAGCTGTTTTTGCAGATGGATTGTGGATTTTCTTCCACAAGTGACTACCATGATTTCATCATAAATTCAGGGCCACCCTCCTTTTGGGTCAATCTGATAAAATTGAGAAGGACCTCTCCTGCAAACCACAAGGTCATGAGAAGCTTTGAAGAGATGCTTCGTTCTGGCAAGGGTTGAAAGACATTGGGCAACTCAACACACCACCATCACCGCCTCTAAAAAGCAGTGTTTTGCTCTGCCAGGCTTCCCTCTGGATTGTTCCCTTTGGATTGTTCTCCAATGCTGGCTGGGGAATTCTGGGAGTTGAAATCCACACATCTTAAAGTTCCCAAGGTTGAGAACACTGTTCTAGATGCACCAGAACAGCTCATTGGGGAGATGCAAATAGTCTCAGTAAGATGGATATAGAGAGCCAGTTTGGTGTAGTGGTTAAGACATCTGCCTAGGAACCAGGAGACCCTGAGTTCTAGTCCCACCTAGGCACCAAGCCAGTTGGATGACCTTGGGCCAGTCACTCTCTCTCAGCCCTAGGAAGGAGGCAATGGCAAACCACTTCCAAAAAACCTTGCCAAGAAAACTGCAGGGATTTGTCCAGGCCGTCTCCACGAATCGGACACGACTGAACAGAGAGAGAAAAAAAGAATGCCCTCACCTTGGTGCCCCTTTGAGGCAAATGATGGACACCTCAAACTGACCATTATAGGAGGAGAACCGTGTTAATCTACAGTAGCAAAAAGTCAGGAGTCCGGTAGCATCTTTTCCACAGCTCGTGAAAGCTTCTGCCTTTTCATAAGTTCTGTTAGTGGGAAAAAGTGCTACCAGACTTCTATTTTTTTTCTCACGTAGAGTAGTAATTGAGGACCCTAATGATAATGCCATAAACTCACAAAGACTGGATCACCCAGTTCAATTGGATCCTTAACTTGGATCCTGATTTTTTCTCATTTCTGGGCTCATGCAATCCCCGGAGCATAAAATAACATAATAAGTCGGGCTTATTCAACATGTGACACACACACACACATACAGAAACACACTAACCATCGTTCTGTGCTTGCAGCCACTATAGCTTTAGCCCTCGTGGTTGCAGAAACCCACTATAGTTTGGGCTATGCAATAATAAGAATTCGGCCCAAATTCTGTTCCAGGACAACAGGTAGGACTTTAGTTCTCTTGCAAACTTACAATGTCAGGTTTTGCAGGACCTGGGGGGAGGCATTGCCCCTGCAGATCAGGCCTGTCCAGGTAGGTCAGCTGTTCTGAACAAGAATCTGGCCTCTCCCAGGCACCTGTTTTGAGTGGCAGGCGGGGCATCGCTGTGTGTGTCAGTATCAGGTAACACCCCCGATCACCTTTCCAAGAACCTCCCGGGCTGAGCCTTTCAGCCAGGAAACAAGAAGGTAATTCACTGCAGCCGCTGAAGCAGCCTTGTCCTGAGCTGCGTCCCGTGACCCGTGCCTGCTCCCCCCTGCCCATCAAGATGGGTGCCACGCACTGCTTTGCCAAGTTTTTCCAGAACGGGTCCTCCTTCCTCCATCTGGGTCGGAAATACCAGTCCCTGGGCAGCAAGGAGACAGGAGAGCAGGTCAGGAGTTTTGCTCTGGAGGGATGTTGGGCTGGAATCGACCGGCTTGCTTTTCCTCCCTGTCGCTTTCGTTAATCTCCCGGGAGAGAGGGGGAAGTGTGGATCTCGCAGACGGACTTGGGGAGAAGAGTTGGTGGTGGTGCTCAGACCTGCGTGTGAGTTTCTGACTGGTTGCAACATCTGATAGCAGCACAAAAGCAGTGTTGTTCAGCTGATCCACCTCCCTATTTGGTCAGTTGCTTCTAGAGTGACTCTCCCTGTTTTTCCACCATTCAAAGTCTCTTCAAAGTTATTTTTATCATCCTATTCACATTGGCAGAGCCCTGGTTAGACCCTGGGTTCATTCTCCGGCAGCATTCTTTCAACCACGTTGCAAGGAATGTCCTACGAACTTTCTTTCCTGGGTAGAGCTGGTGGAAGAATGGGAAGGGGGGAGGATTGGAGTGGAGAGAGAATGACAGGATGAACATCCAACCTGAGTCGCAACTCAAAAGTTGACCTTCTGCTCTTCACCACTTCTATACTTCCTCATCCCTCAGTTGCTGGGTTCATGTAACTCTCTAAACTCACATTCTGGTGTGGCCAAACACAGTGACTGGGTTCATACAAACATGATCCCTAAACCAAATGGTGGTTTCCCATTACACATTGAACCATAACCCATTCAATGCCCATTGTCCTAGTTCAATATACTGTGTGAATGCAAGAACTCTTTCACATACCGAAATAAGAATTCTTGGGAACCGAAGACCTGATTTCCTTGAAGGGGGAAATGGATATTACACTCTCCCCAAATTTCCCTCTGCCAGCCTGTTCTGTTCTTACAAGATTTATGTGCACAGCCTCTGCAAGAAAGTACGCTAATAAAACTCAGGGTAAATATTTCTGTCATGGGAAAAAAACCCACCTGAGAATGCTTAATGTTACAGTGGACCTGATGGTTATCATAATAAAATAGATATTTTTAAGCATCATGTGCTATTTCAATAAGCCATTAAAGAGAGAAAAGTTTGGGGCTGGTTATTGATTTATTTAGATAGTTAATACTAAGGAATGAAATTTGGCAGATCTTTTTTAAAGTTATCGGAGAAAAACGGATCCCCTTTCCTTCCCCTCTGGGGCCTGACGTAGCCAGCAGGAAACCTGCAATAAGATGGAATAAAACAAGAGAATAAAGAAAACAGTCTCAGTTTAATCTTGGGCAGATATGGGTTCATAATAATTTTTTTAAAAAGTGCTCTGCTCACCCATCCCTGCACCAAATATCTCCTAGAAACAAAGCAATGTGGGGGTCAAGGTATTATTAAAAAATGGGTCCAGAAACTAATCAAAGCTGGCCTGGAAAATGTAATAAGCCTCTGTTTTAGAGCCAGGAGGTTAAATGCAACTCTTTAGTTGAAATGCAGGTTTTCTCAGCAAAGAACTACATCTGTTGGAAGGGATGTTAATTGATGGTATCTGATCAGAAAAGGGGGTGAAGGGAACCGTTCCTTTGCCTGTGAGCTCCAGAAAAACAGAAGAAAAGTTTGCTTCAAGACAAACTCAACTTCTGGTGCTTCCATGGCTACATCCATGTTCTTGGCCCCTCTACAGAAATGCTTTGCCAATGTCTTCTTCTGCAAGGATGTCTGCAGGTTGTGGGCAAAAATGTCAAGATGACAGGCAAGAAGCTCCATCTTGACTTTTTTGACCACACCCTGCGGACACCCCTGTTCCTCTGGATTTATTTGTTGGTTTGTGTTAACAAACATGGCATTTGCTGATAGTCTCCTTTCCAAGTAACCTGTTTCCAGGCCCAGAAGAGGTCAACCCGGGGCCTCCACCTGCTGAAACAGCATCACAAAAAAGAGAGAGAGAGAGAGAGAGATGAAAAGTTAGGCGTGAATCATCCTGGACTTTTAGCACTCAGCCAGAATTCAACCTTGTGAAAAGCTGAGTTGGGTTTTATTTTTTATCACAAATGCTCAGGATGAATTGGCTCCAAATGGACATGTTTGACTGGTCCAAGACATCTAATGTTGTGCTTTTAGTCCTGTTGAGTTGCTAACCTGTAGTAGCTTCTAAGATTCTGCATTTCAAATGTGTATGTATTTGCAACAGCAAGGACAGATGTCTGTTGGGTGTGCCTAACTATGAGGTTTTCCATATTGTTTCTTTCAGTTTCCTCCTTTGGAAAGTTTATGCTGTTTTCCTGGAAAAATCTCCATTTCTTGATTTTTTTTAAAAAAAATTGATATTGGACAACAAGCTTAGCACTTCAGATTGAAGGGTAGAGCCTAATTTTTTAAAAAATTATTAGTTATATCTAGGGCACACAGTATCTATCTATCTATCTATCTATCTATCTATCTATCTATCTATCTATCATCTATCTATTTATCATCTCTCCTGGATTTCATGCCAGTTACTCCCAAAGCAGAACAAAACTAAAAAATGAAAAACGGTGCCCCTGAGTAGAAGGAGAAGACATAAAAAGTGCCATTCCCCAAACTGGAAGGAAGTAGTACCTGGTCCCCTGCTGGCTTCTGAGCTTAAATTGCTCAAAATGTTTGCAAGCTCTCATCACACCCATGAGGACTAGAAGCCTGCTTTGTTTGCACTGCGTCTAATCTTACACTTGCAGGTCTGGCTCATAGAAAAGAAGAATAAACACAGGTTCCCCACACCCAACGGGATTCAAGTCTGCTTGATTAAACTAATAATTCTATTTCCTCCAGAAAAGCCCTGTGTGGGATGGCTTGCCTTTTTTATTATATTTAGCTTGCAAAGGACAAAGTTGGTCGAAGGGGAGCCTTGGCACTAAACCAAATGCAAACACAGAAGTCTTGCCTTCAGACTTCCTGCTGTGCCGCTGCTCTGGGCTCGTTCCTGCACTGCTTCTGTCAACAAGAAAGCATTTGCCTGCTTCCCAGAGATATAAGCGCAGGGTTTACCTTAATCTCTCAACCTGAAGGCACAATGAACTTAATCAAAAACCAGAAGAGGGAAAAAATTAGAAACCAAAGCAAACAACTGGGGGGCTCATTCTCACAGCCCGGCGCTTATGAAACTCCTGGCCACAGGGTATTCATCACTGCAAACAAAGAAACGTTGCATATTCACAGCGGACCTAGAGTCCACCAGCTAAGAATGGAACGGTCATGGCAAAAGGCAGTCTATATCAGTGTTTCTCAACCTTGGCAGCTTGAAGATGTGTGGACTTCAACTCCCAGAATTCCCCAGCCAGCAGGCTGGCTGGGGAATTCTGGGAATTGGAGTCCACACATCTTAAAGCATGCTGGCTGGGGAATTCTGGGAGCTGAAGTCCACACAACTTAAAATCACCAAGGTTGAGAAACCCTGCTTTAGAAGAATGATGGAAGGAAACCTTAGTACACCCAGAAACAATCCACAGTGCCATGATCTTACACACCACTCCTTTTTTCAAGCCTCCAGAAATTCTTTCCCAAGGAAACTGGGAAACATGATTGCTAAACACTGAAGTGTGGTTTCTTGCTGTTTTCAACATCGGCTGAGTTTGCACGAGGGCTGTTAACAAACTGAGCCGCTGCCTTCCCAAAGCACTTGCATAGGGTTGGCTGGTTGGGCACCTCAGGGAGCTGGGAGAATGCAGACCCTTTTGTTAATGTACGATTCGGCGTATTGTACAAACTGGGGAAGGGGGTTAATGCAGTCACCAGGTTACTTACGTTGTGCTGAGCCTGTTATTGCAGTGAGCCCTGGAAAAAAATCTGTCCCAGATAAATTGAGAGCGGGTTGAATTGGAAAAGGAACATCCAAAGCGATCAACTCGAACCATCGCCTCGCCCTTCTAAAACACTGTGGAGACATCAGCCACCAAACCGTAACCGACTCCTTCCTTGTTTCCACTCCCTGCTCACTGGGAGAAGCTTCTGCCTCGCTACCCCTAGAGACACAACAGGACAACAGCTTGTAGAGCTGAGTGTAAATTTGCAATGTGCCAATTAACCGAACATGGCAAAAGTCCCATCCTTCTGCACCAGCCGCTTCCCCAAGGGGACAAAACGTGCGCTGGGGCAGCAAGCTCACTCTTTCCTCTGGAAAGGAGGTGGTCCCATTAAGAGATTCGAAAGGCCCTCTTCTAATGACTGGGTGACAATGGCTCCTTCACCCTGGCCAAGTTCATCTGATGTTTGCCATCAACAAAGAATAGGTTCTTATGTGTGAAACCAGGCAGCTGGCACTCTCTCTACCCCAAACAGTGATTTATGACAAGGATCAAGGAGAGACTTAACTCTTTTCCACTGGCTAACATTTCTCAACGTATTGTTTGCATTATGCAGTCAGAAGACGAATCTGAACTGAAGTCAGTTGAACAAGAGAAAGAGATTGAGGTCATCCCACCCAAAGCAGCTTGCAAATGTCAGGTGGACGAGCTGGCAAAAATCTTGCAAGTAAGTGTCATAAAACCCTCAGAGAAGCATTTTAGCATTCTCCTTTCAGAAGGAAAAGATTTAACCACCCAGGGCTTAAAACATTCTATTCAGAATAAGGTAAATATTGTCCAGGTTCTACCGTCTAAAAAGCTTTTTGTGAAGTGCAGGAATGTTTGCTAACCGGCTTAAAATGGCTCAGGTGAACAATGACACCCAAAAAGGGTCATAGATAAGTTTTCTCCACCTGAGAAGAGTATCTTTTTGCAAGAGACAGGCAAATGTCATTTCTTTTTTTATATCTAATAATAATTTTATGAAACGCTACAATTAAAAAGATAAAAATGAATACAAACTGAAAGAAAAAGAAAAAAAATAGAAAGTGCTGAGAAGAAGGAAAAAATAGAAAGAAAAATAGGAAAGAAAGAAAAAAATAAAAAGGTAATAAGGTACATTTTTCAGGCCAATGCAATTTCTGTGGGAGGAAGGAAGTTTTGGAATATGCACCGATTGTGATCTTTTTCACCTAATCAGTAGCCACAACATTTCAACTGTGACCAAGAAATGGGAAGCCAACGTTTTGATTCACCTCCTCTTTCCCTTTTATCACAGTGGAAAATGAAAAGCATTTTAATTAACTGCACTTCTTTCTTTTGAATTTACGATGCACGTAGCAAAAGTGAAAAATGAAAGGTGACATTTCAAATCTCATTACACACCCCTGCACACACACACACACACACAAAATCAGGACAGCTTTCAAGCTAGTCAAGTGTATTATCTATGCTAGCTCAGTTCAAGTGTTTAAACGAAGGTACGCACGCTGGCTCCAACCAGAATTACGTGAGGAGAAGGACAGATCAGATCTCCTCTTGCTTAACTCTTCTGCCTTCAGTGTGGTGGAAGGAGAAGGCCTCTTGCATAGGATGCTATGTGTTTTGGACCTGGGTCCTTACTTGCTTGAAGAAGTTACCTACATGGCAAAGGTGCTCCATCCTGGAAGGTTCTCTTCTCCATGTTAACGATGGTGGAGCAAAGCGCTAGAGAACGCAAATGCCAAAAAAGGGGAATTGTCTTATCAAATTCAGTTTGCTTGCTGAAATAGATGGTTAGCGCCATTGTACCAAGCCAGTCCTACCAAAATGTCTTTACCTTGCTCCTAATCTCATCGGTGTGTCCTCCAGGTTGACGTACACAAAGGCCTTTCAGAGTTCTCAGTGCTGCAACGCAGAATCAAGCATGGCTGGAATGAACTTGTAGCAGATAATACTGAACCAATATGGAAGAAATATCTTGACCAGGTAACACATTTAAGTATCAGAAAAAGGTGTGATTTTTTCCCCCTTTTTGGGGGAGGCTAGCCTGCCCTAACCTGGCCTTTCAGGTCTTCCAATGGTGCTCCCATCGCCACTGTAGTTAAGTCCCTCCAGCTTGCTGCTGGTCGTCCTCTTCTTCCCTTTCCTTCCACCTTTCCCAGCATTACAGCCTTCTCCAGAGAGCTGGGTCTTCGCATAACATGTCTAAAGTAGGATAATTAAGGAGGTCCATCTAGTGGGACTGAGAAGAAGGGCCTTCTCTGTGATAGCTCCCTGCAGAGATAAGACTGGCCCCCCCTTGATGCTCTTCCGCAAGGCCCTGAAGACATGGTTTTGCCAATGGGCCTGGGGATCCCAAGTTGATACGGAGCCCATCAAATGGCTAGCGTAAACGTGCTGTTGTCGCCAGGGAGTGGGGGGGGGGAGTGTAGTGGGCTTTGTAGTTGGGATTCTTATTCCTGTAAGCCACCCGGAGTCACTGTGAGTGAGTTGGGCGGCCATATAAATTGCTTAAATAAATAAATAAATAAATTGAGCCTGAGTTCCATAATTCATGGCTAAAACAAAGACATCAAGCATGACCTTCATCAACACACTTTTTCTTTCATTTTAGTTTAAGAATCCTCTGATCCTTTTGCTACTGGCTTCTGCGCTGGTTAGCATGATTATTAAAGAATACGAAGATGCCGTGAGTATTGCAATGGTACGTGGTTTCTCTTCAAAGCGAAGATAGCTTCTGGAACCCTTGGCCTCAGCATGATCAGAAGAGAGCATTTCCAAAGGAAGGGAATGGAGGGGGGAAAAAACATCTAAGAGCTTCTGGTAAAACCCCTCCATCTTTTGTTTCTGTTAGATTGGGTTGTGTGAATGGCCTCCACACCCATATGAGAAAAAGAGGTGAGAATGTTTGCCCTCTTAAAAAGCTGCGGTTAATTGTTATATTCAGATAGTCCATGTGGGATTTGCTTGAACTATGGTTTATTGGCATTTAAAAAATGTGTCTGGTTTATCTACCAACTTCATCTTCTCTTCCCTATTAGGCTGTTGTTATTGTGGTCACGGTGGCTTTTGTCCAGGTACTGACATTTCCCGTCTTAGATGATGACAATGATTATTATTATTAATTATTAGCATCATTATCCATTCAGCCAACAGTGAAGTCACCACATCAGTTGTACTTCTTTCCTTGCAGGAGTATCGCTCTGAAAAATCGCTGGAAGAACTTAACAAGTTAGTTCCACCCGAGTGCAACTGGTAAGCAGTATCCTTGGAAGATTGATTGATTGATTGATTGATTGATTGATTGATTGATTGATTAACCGATTTATATAGCCGCCCTTCTCACCGCAGGCATCACTGGGTGGTGTACAACAAAGCTAAAAAAAAACAGTCAATAAATACGTTAAAAATATTTAAAAAACAACATAAAACAGAGAATGAAGGATGTTGAAAATATAGAAATAAAATAAAAAATAAAAATAAGATATCTCCCTCCTTGAGGTGGGAGCCTGCACTACCTCCTTTTCTCCTCCCTTCTGCTTTTGAAGGGTTCTGGCCACCATGTTTGTAGCAAAAATTCAGGCAAACCTCTGAATTCTGCTCGGGGAGCTGTCAGTATCAGAGCTTCTGGCCTTCAACTGACCAGCTGATCCAGCTTCTTTACTATGGACCGTCCCCTTTGCTTGCTGAATGTAAACAGTGAAGAAAAACTCCTACTTCCTTACCAGCCACTGCTGATTCATTTGTCTGACCTGTATGTTGCTTACAGTCTCAATGACCAGTTCTTGGATGGGTGCCTATTTCTGTCTTGAGTACAAGGACAAATAACGACTTCCAACTTTGCCACAACAAATACATTGTCCCTTCTGAAGTTGTAACAGTCTGGACCAATCTGAGGTTGGCCCATTAATCTTTCAAGGTCAATACATGCCTTGATAGCTTTCTTTTTCTTATTCCATCCATATCCAGGCGGACTTTAGAGACAGGATAGCATTCTGTCTGGCAGAAGTGTAGACTCATGAATTTGAATTCCACCCAAGAGGTCCCCAGTGGCTCAAGGTGACCAGACCTACAAAATTCCTTCCTTCTCTCCTTCCTGAGATCTCTTCATCCACACCCTATTCGCAGATGTGCTTTGCCTCATGTAATGCCTAGTATTTCTTTTTGGTCTCTCTGAAAATCCAGCCTGAGAGAAGGAAAAGTGCAACACCTTCTTGCTCGAGAACTTGTGCCAGGGGATGTGGTCTGTCTTTCCATAGGAGATCGCATCCCTGCAGACCTAAGACTCACAGAGGTAATGCTTGAGGGACGCACAAGGTCCCAAACATCCCATATGATGTGCTTGCATGAGATAATCTGGGGTAAAATTCAATGGACAGTCTCATGTTTGTAGTTCTTATGATTCTAAACAACTAAGAATGGGGGAGTTGAGGGAGCCCATGCAAATCTCCTATGTGTGTGTGTCTGAAAAGTGTTTTCAGCCCCTTCTCCAAGATTCTTCTGTGGCTGGAGATGTAAGACATCATGACTAAGGAAATGAGCTTCAGGAAGAGGTCCAGTTGTCTGGAGAAAGTAGAGTTGCCTGAACCATGCCATTTTAGCAAATACCTTATTTTCCAAGGCCTGTTAATTATGAAATTACACTCCTAGTTTTAGTTGTCTTTGATCTGTTGGTTTTGCTTTACTATTTTATTTTGGGCTTATTATTATTTGTCATTTCTGTTATTCCCAGGATTTTAAAATGTATTATTGTTAAAGGTGTGATGTACCCAACCCACAATCAACAAATAGAAGGGTTCATATGGATTGTGCAATAACACAAGGAAAGCTGTGTTAGTCTATGGTAGCCAAAAATCAGAAGGATTCTGATAACACCTTTTTAGACTAACGAGCAAATGTTATTAAAAGGCATACGCTTTCAAGAACTGCAGCTCAGTAAGTAAAATTTGATCATCTGAAAAGGTGCTACCAGAATCCTTCTGATTTAGGGGCTGTGCAAGTTATTCAGAAGCTGTAACGAAGTATGCAAGCTCCAGATTCTCCTATTTTAAGTAAAATTAATGTGGGGTGGAGTGCAACATGGGTTCAGATGCTGAAATGATCAGGTGCACTCACACTTATTTTCTTTAGGTTATAGACCTCTTGGTGGATGAGTCCAGCTTGACTGGAGAAGTGGAACCCTGTAGTAAGAACGATGGCATTTTAGCCAGTTCTGGAGATATGACGACTCTTACCAATGTAGCTTTCATGGGAACTCTTGTGCGATATGGCAAGGCTAAAGTGAGTGGCTTTCCTATCATCAAATAACAAAAAATATGTGGGTGTGATTGTGTGTGCACTAGTAGCTGTTTGAGATCTACATTGTGGTTGTTTGATATAAATCATAGCTGCATAATTCCATCTAGCTTTTGGGAGGTGAGAGTGATGACACCTATTTGGAGGCTCTGCAATTTGAATCATATCTTCATATCTTGAACCAACAGAGCTGTAAAACAAGCTGAGTGTTCCTCCATTGCAGTGACTCTTCTCTAGCATGGCTGTGCTCTCTCCTGCTTTGTTTTTCCTGAATGCTGTTGGGAATCTTGATCGTCGATCTGTCTCTAGCTTCTCAGATCTTTGCTGCTCTGGAAGGTGGGAACATGACCTCTCCTTGTTTTAAGACCACGGGCCTGTTTCTGGACACTTTGGACAAAGGATAGCTCCAGCTTTGCCCACCCCTGGGAGAAACCTCCAAGTAGTTGTTTACTGAGGAGGATGTTGACTTCCCTTGCATATCTTCCTTTCTGATTCATCCTTCTATCAGCTGTAGGACCTACATGTGATGAAGAGTTGGGCTTTCTTCCTTCTAGTAAGGAAGCCTGACTAAATCATACAGAAGCAGAAGAGATTGGATTCACTACAGATGGACCACTCTGTGGTCCAAACTAGACATTTGTCAGGAGGTGTTGGGTTGGTGCATAGCTCTCCCAAGTGGTGAACCATGAAGTTGCAGGGTGGCAGCAAAAATCCAAAAAGAGCGTCTGTCTGTCCACTGTGGTTGGGCAATGTCTCCCCTGGAGCAGGAAGAGATGTAAGAAGAACATCTGTCCCAGTCATAGCTTCATTAAGAAAGCATGCCTTTTTGAGCAATGATATGTCTCCATGTTCTTGGGTCTTCCACTTCTGAGTCTAAGTTTCTTCCCTGAACCTGCATCCCAGCTCCTCCTGGGCTTCTGGCTGCTGGCTTACTTCTCAAGAAAATCTCCCTTCAGATGTATAGGCTGTGTTTGCACAACACTGAATCACAAACTAGCCAACCACATTTAAGCTAGCTTGTGGTGCAAGCTTGCCCACGCAATTAGGTTATGGTTTAGCATGTTGTGTGAATCCATCAGCACATCAGGTGAATTGAACAAACCATGTTCAGATAGCCACAGATAGTCATGTCATGTCTTAAATGTTCCTATAGCCCTCAACTGCTATGTGGAAAATATGCAACAGTTAATGTGAAGGGGGAAACTATAGCTATTGAACTTGGAAATGGCAGAAGCAAGAGGTTCCTTTCCCAGTTCAGTGGTCCTGATCCAAAGTTTTTAGCAAAATAAAAAGACCTTAAAAATTGCATTTATAGTTGTTGCAGGCAGATCTTACGTAGTCATCCTACAGGTATTTTAAGAGTAAATTAGGAGCTGGGGAGATTAGCGTATAAGAAGTTCCCTACATTATTTCAGAAAAGTGTCTGCAAGTTGAGCTGTGGGTTTCAGAATGTAAGGAAAAAAATCAGCTTTGGACACATCATTTTCTAATCACTTTTTCTTCTCCAGGGGATTGTTATTGGAACCGGTGAAAACTCACAGTTTGGGGAAGTGTTCAGAATGATGCAAGAGGAAGAGGTAAGATAGCACAGGGAAACTGGACCCTGAACATGTTCTCCACTCAAAACAAAGATGTTCCTTCAAGAACTTGCCTTAATTTGTCCTAAACTCTGTACTTTAACCAGATTTCCAGATATATTGGATTGCAGATGCCACCTCCATTCAGGATGACCAGGTTGGGGAAAAGTTGTTGACATGGTTAGCAACAACACATGACAAAATATAAAGGGAAGCTACATCAGCATGGCAGAAGTCTGCTATGGCCACATTCAAGTAGAGCTTGCAAAGATTCAGGGTAGAGTGGCCCATCTATATACTAGTGCCTAGCCATGAGAACATGAAGCACCAATTCTGTAGTCCCCACACTGGTTTCCAGGTACAATTTAAAGTGCTGGTGTTGAGCTATAATGTCCTTTATGGCTTGACACCTGGATACCTGCAGGACTACCTGCCCTGATTTGAATCAGTTTGACCCACTAAATCCTATAGGAGAAACTGCTTATAGTCCCATGCTTCCAAGATGTGAAGACCAAAGTTAGAAAACACTGCCTCTCTATGGAAGCAGTGATGCTTTGAAATAGCCTTCCAACAGAGATCAGGCTGGTCCCCTCTCTGTTGGACTTCAGGAAAATGCTAAAAAAAGAGTTATTTTAGAGGGCATTTGCATAATTTAAGCACTGCACCGTTTTTTTATTCCTTTGTGGTTCTCTTCATTGCTTGCCTGTGGTTTCTGTTGGGGATTTCTGATCCAAATGATAATGAACATCTGGATATTGTTTGTTTGTTCAGCTTCTATGCTGCTGCATTTCCAAAACTCCAAACAGCTTACAAGACATTATAAAAAAAGGTTAAAAACTGAATGGAAAACAAGAATAACAAAATATACTCAACCCCATTGAGGGGAACATATTCTTCAGTCATCCTTGGATGTTCCCGAAAAGCCATGATTTCATGACTTTTTGGAAACGTAATAGGGAGAGGCTGGCCTAGATATCTGGAGGTATCTGTTCTAAAAGAGGAGGGCCATAACCAAAGAGTCTCAACTACAGAGTCCTTATGAACGGCATTCCCTTCATGGTAGACCCTCAACAAACTTTCCCTTCTGGTTCTTACTGGATGAGCAGATTCAACTTGGAGGAGGTGGCCTCAGAGATATCCAGGCCCTGAGTGTCAGCCCTACAAGGTAGACCAAGCTAAGAAACTAATGCCGTACAGGTCAGGACTACATTTACTGTGCAGCTACAGTATAGTAACAGACTCTTGCAACTCTGGTTGTGCTTCTCCATCATTTCCTTTATCTTTGGGTGAACTAAGGAGGGGCTTGTCTGAGACATTTCCTCAAATTACGTTCTTGGCCCAGGCTCAAGCCCCTCTTATCTGGCCGTTGCCTTGGTAGCAGCTCTTCCTCCTGTCCTTCAAGGCCATTCCCTATTCCCTCTACCCTGAGCCAGGTAGGGCTTTAGAGACACCAAGTAGCACTTTGAGTCACCCCTGGAAGCTGACTGGTAGCCAATGCAGCGGCTGTGGTAGCGTTATTACATGGGCAATAACTGCAATAGATTTTCTTTCATGTCTTTTCCCTTCCCCGCCACGCCCAATTTTTTCCTCCTCCTGGTCTAATACATCAAGACTCCAAAGACACCTTTACAGAGAAACATGGATAAATTGGGGAAACAACTTACTGTTGCTTCCTTCGGAATCATTGGTGAGTTTTACTTTTCTTCTTTTTTGGGGGAAAATTCTAGGGACCAACGACTCTATAGGCTGTTTCAGTCTTCCAATGTCTACATCAGTGTTGTCCAAACTTGGCCACTTTAAGAAGAGTGGACTTCAACTCCCAGAATTCCCCAACCAGCCATGCTGAATGAGTTGAAGTCCACTCATCTTAAAGTGGCCAAGTTTGGACAACACTGGTCTACATGAAATGTGGGGCCTTGATTCCCCTCTTCAGATAATCATATTCATGGATGTGATCAGAAAAACAAGCTCTTTTTGAGCATGTAGAGTCCTCAGCTCTTTGCCAGATCTGTGATGCTGTGGAGTAGATAAGATGGTGTCTATATTTTTCAAGGTTTACTCATGCTGATTGGCTGGCTGCAAGGGAAACATCTCCTTGACATGTTCACCATTGGAGTGAGGTAAGAATGAAAAAGACTGCACATGCTGAATGATCAAAGAACCTGAAGCTGAGTCACCATATCATGCTGAGACATGGTTTGTTCAACTATAATTCATTAAACAAAATATAATGACTTGATTCTGACACCAGGCTAGCCCATAAATGTCAGAGGTTGGGATCACCCATCACGCTAAGCCAAAACCAGTTATACCACTATATGGATTGGTGTGATAGGCAAACTTCCTCACAGAGTCAGAAAGGATCTTTGAAATTATATCTAGCTGACGTCCAGCTCAGTGAAGGAATTCTAGTGCTGCCCAGCCTCTAATTTAAGACCAATACAGAGAGCAGAACTGTTCTCATCCTCAATAAGTTACAACAGACTTCCTCAACCTGGCTTCCTCTGGATATGTTGTATTACAACTCCCAACATCCATAGAGAAGTCAGACCAATCAGTAGAACTAAAGGCCTTCCTGAGAAGCCAGCTTTGACCTCACAGACTTCCCTGGAATAGACATTCCACAAGGCCCTGCCTTCCTTCGTCATTTACCAAAGGTCATTGGTAAAAGCACAGCACAGGATTGCAATAATTGATCATTGTCTCAGTCCAGTCTTTGTGTGTGTGTTCTAGAATGAGGGTTTCAGAGCAAGTTGATGCTTGGGTATACTTCCTTGCAGGAAGAGGTAGTGGTGTGTAACAACAGTGATAAATGATTGTGTGTGCGCAGCTTGGCGGTGGCTGCCATTCCAGAAGGCCTGCCCATCGTAGTCACTGTGACGCTAGTATTGGGTGTCTTGAGAATGGCCAAGAAACAAGTCATCGTGAAGAAGTTGCCTATAGTGGAAACTCTAGGTGAGTCAGAAAAATGCCAGATTGGGAGGAAACAGGTGATGGTATGGAATATTCTACAAGTGAATTTGCTAATGCTAAAGTTAATTTAACCATGATACTTTCCATTCTTTCAATTAAGGTGATTCCATGTGTGCTGATGAAAGCAATACTTTATGTGTTTACTTTGACATTTCTTATTCGGCTCCCAGTTCCTCGTTACAAAGAGGCTGCATGTGGCTACCTTTGAAACCTATATCCATTTTAAATGATCGTGCATGGCTTAAACTTCTGTTTGGGATACATTAAAATGCTGAACCTTCTTGGTAAAATGTGGAGGCCATCTTTCATTTGCAAAAATACTAAAGATCCTCTAAGTTTAGCAATACACGTCTCCAGGAGTATTGCTTTTAAAAAAGGAGAATCAAAAAGTAGACGTGCCAGTAAACAATCTGAAACAGGAGAAATGTTCAGAATGAGTTTCTTCCTTCAAAATTAATTTCAGCTGCACTCATGGTATAGAAAGTTGCATTCACATGATTCTCCTTCCTTCCTTCCTTCCTTCCTTCCTTTGCATTTTGAAAATAACAGAGGTTGAATGCAATCTTATCTGTAGTCTCTAAGACAGATCTGTTTGGGTAGCGCAGTTTGAGGAATGATCACTGAATTTCAGGAACACTGGAGAGGATCTAGTTTAAAAAGTCTCTAGGAGGGTAAAATCTAATGTTTAAAGCCTGGAACAGCCATCTGTTAGACATTTACAGGGAAAACTACTATAAGATGAAGCAAATGAAAACAGACAATACCATGTGTGACTCTGACCACCTGACATTAATTCCAGGTAGAGAGAAGAATTAGTGATTCCTACTCATGATTTATTCCTGAGATGATATCTTCTATTAGTTCAAGTAGTCTGAAAAATGCATATGATATAAGTCTTCCCGGAGACAACAGCACTTCAGAATCAAGTTGGAGAAGGTTAGATGAAGGAGTTAAAATTAGACATTTTCTGTCACAGGATGGAATGGATGGTTGCTAGCTTAGATGGTTTTTAAAAGGTGATAGACACATTCATGGAAGAGGATAAATCTTATCGATGGCCTTTGATATGAGGAGATGCTTGCTTTTATTTCTGGTGGACCTTCTGGAATTACCTGGTTTGTCAACCTAATGCAGAAAAGACTGGGTCAGATGGATCTTTTGTATTTTGGGGGGCCATGTGATTACTTACTAGTACCCAATTTGGACAAGTCCTTTCTTTCCAGGCTGTTGCAATGTGATCTGCTCTGACAAGACTGGAACACTGACCGCCAATGAGATGACCGTGACTCGTCTTCTGACCTCAGATGGATTTAAGGCAGAGGTACTCCGAAATTTCCCTCCTGCATTTGTAATTCAGCACTAACGGGTTTGATCTTAGCAATTCTTATCTAACGTCTTAGCCTTGATTGAGTATTCTGCATAAACTGCTTTTTTTTTTTAATGCATCCATACCTCTCCTCCCACACTGACTCTAATGATTAATTTCCAGCCCAAGCTTCTATTATTTATGACTGTTTACATTGCTTCATTCTCTAGAAAGAGATAACTGTCTTCTAAACAGGACCTTGTCTTTGTAATGCAGATATAAATGGTTGGCTGTACTTTGAGTTTTTTCTTTATGGATGCTTCTTACTGATTTATATTCTTCCAGGTGAGTGGAGTTGGATACAATGGAGAAGGAAATGTATGCCTTTTACCATCTAAAGAAGTCATCAAAGGATTTTCAAATATCTCGGTGGGAAAACTTGTGGAGGTAAATTATTTGATTGCTGAAAGGGTTATTTCAATAACCTGCTATTATTATTAACAGTGTCACAGATGAAGGACGAAGATCAATGCAGCGTTTTCAGAATACTGGAAGACTGCTTGTGAATTCTCATTTCCTGTCCTAAGACATGCATAATTATTTTTTATTTACTTATAAAATCATTTCTGAGGCCTCTATGGCAGCTTAGAAAAACCTTGAAATACCTTTAAAAATAAGACGGATAGAAACTCTAACCAGGAACAAGTGGAAAATCTCTTAAAAATCCATGAAGAACAGAAGAGCAATAGCCTCTAAATCTCTCAGTAAGGGAGAAATTAGTCTGATTTCTTTAACGAGAGAGTTCTGTCCACAGAAATAGTTTGTCCCATAGGTGACAACCTATTTGCAGTGGACAACATATTTATTTATTTATTTATTTGATTTATTTATTTGATTTGTCCCTGCCCATCTCCCCTACAATGGGGGACTCTGGGTGGCTTACAGTCACTAAAATCACAATACATAATTAAATTCTAAAAAGTTTAAAAATTATAAAAGTTATAAAAACTAGAAATTTCCAAGACTAGAATAAAAATAAAAATAAAATAAATTGTTGGAGAAATATGGCCTGCTCTTCTTCCCCTCTTAGGAAGTTCATTTGAGTAAAGTAATATGTGATGACACGCATAATATGTTTATTTCTTGGAGTAGGGTTAACATGCAAAGCAGTAGACCTGGGTCACGGATTTGGAGCTCTCCCTTGGGTCACGCTGAACCCAGAGCTGACATAGGGAATGTGATTCATTCACCTTTTCCTGCACTTCCTAAAAGTCTAAACTTTTTCAGGCTGGCTGTGTTGCTAATAATGCAGTCATCAGAAAAGCAGCCGTGATGGGGCAAGCAACTGAAGGAGCACTCATCGCCTTGGCTATGAAGGTAAAGTAATTAATTGCAATTCCCATGATTATTACTTTTGGATGTAATTTGGTTTTGTTTAATCTGAAAAGGCAGAGAGGCTGTACCTTGGTGTACTATGATTGTCAAGATAGGAGAGAGTGATTTCATGTTCTACTGGTTGTGTAATTCGCACAAAGAGAATCAATCAGGGTAATAGTTGTCTGCATGTTACAGAGCCATGCCATGTAACCATTTCTTCTAAACCTCCCTTCAAAGGTCTGGAATTTAGCAGTTGAAAATTCACACACACACACACACACACACAATATCCATGAATACGAATAATGCCATATCATCCTGACCCCACCCACCACTTCAGTAAGAACTTTCACTGGTAAGAGAGTGGCCTTCCAATAAAGTAAAACTCTTTCCAGAACAAGTGTAGATGTGTGTGAAAGAAGTAATTTAGCCCTGGAAAGCTGGAGAAAGACAAAAGTCTTGGATGAAGGCTTAAGGCATCTTAATGTTCACTCTCCAGACCCTTGATGTAAACCAACAGATCTGCCATCTAATTGAGAACTATTTCACCTTCCTTCCACTGACCCTGAATTGCCCTCTTCCTGCATGCATGAATGGATCACTGGAAGAGGGAAGTAACCCAAGTCACTTCGGGCTGAAGTAGCTCAGCTGTGTCATCTGAACAATTTACTAGGGGGATAACTGCCCCCTCTCCCTTATGAGTAAAGTCCTAGATAGCCTTTGCTGTGAGTTCCATCTCAGTTGCCATTTTAGTTTTTGCCACGTTCATTTTCTTTTCTGCCACAAGGAGAGTGAAAAGGGGGCAGAAATGGGAAGGCGAAGGGCAAACTCTCCTGAATGGTGAGAGTATGGTGGTACTGAATCCATCGGGAGCATCATGGATGGTCACACTCTGGTGGAACAAAAGGGGCAGTGACAGTCTCACAACTTCCTTGGTGGAAGCCAGAACGATTTAGAAAATTGGCACTCCCCAGGTCTCAATCAGTGGAAATTGTGTGTTGCCAATGAATAGGAAGGTGACCTAATTGGGAACACAGTCTACTTGTATGTTTGTAGTAAAGCAAAATTGATAAAGAGTCTGAGCGTTCAAAAGAAAACTCAACCTAGATAGCACTGTTTTGATAACCTTCCCCAATCCCCAACATTGCATTTCAAAAGCAACATGGAAATACGTTGCTAAAGTATTCAGCTTTCAATTTAATGGGGAGGGGTGGATGCAATTTTGTGTCACTCTAGCTCTACCAGGAACTAAAGAATTCATGTTAACATTCTGTCCTTCTCTTATTTGTTTTAGATGGACCTGAGTGATATAAAGGATACTTACGTGTGGACAAAAGAGATTCCGTTTAGCTCAGAGCAAAAATGGATGGCAGTGAAATGTGCTCTGAAAAATCAGGTATAAGAAAGCGACTCTGTGTGTGTTGTCTCCAAAGCAAGCTCAGAAACTAAAAGAAGAAACGGTTGGCATAGGGATCCATTCCAGTTAATGGCACTTTATTACATTCGTATTCTCACAACTACCTTTAAAGGGAAGCTAAGAGGAATTGACCCAAGATTGCTTGATGGGCTTCATGGCTGGGTGATACGGTGAACCCAGAGGACCCTTCAGATACGGCGCCCTATGTTCCTATGTCCTTGTGGTGTTTCCATAGTCCTTGTAGAGTTGAACCAATTAACCACCCACTCCATTATGACACAGGATATCACACTTTCAAAACAGTTTTGCAGCATTAGAGTGGAATGGGTTGTTTTCTGATTGTTGGACATCTTGCCTCATCCCACTTCCTTGACTCTGTCCTCCTTACTGGTGTCATAGCACCATGAAATCTTGCCACCATTTCATGGTGTTTCATTTAAATTGCTGAAGTAGAAGTCAAGGAACTGTGCTGACTTGGGGTATAGAAGGTCAGTCATGATGAGGACCTTATTAAGGTGGGACAAAAATGTTTCTGAGGTTTGGAAGATGCAGTGAACTCAATGTGTAAAAGGGAGAAGGAAAAAATAGCAACCCAACATTTTGTTATTAATAGCAGCAAGCTTCATTCATCCAGAAGGATCCCATCTTCAGTGTTAATGCACACATTTCACCAAATATCAAGCATAAACCTTGATTTATGAACAGTGATGGTAGGGTTCAAACATCCTAAACCAATACCAAACAAACCACAACATAGCTTAGCATGAAGATGGGCTTCACTGCTGCCTCCAATGCATGCTGAGTTGGAGAAACAAAATATTTTCTTTCGTAATATGGCATACCATGTTTGGATGATGTTGGGTATATAATAGAACCAACCCAACCAATTAATTTAGCATGTAAAAAGGTCAGCATTTCTAGATGTTCTTCTCACTGTATCTTCCACCTTTCATTTCACAGGATCAGGAAGAGATCTACTTCATGAAAGGGGCTTTTAGAGAAGTGATGGAACATTGCACCATGTTTAACAATGGAGGGATTGCTTTACCATTGACTCCACAGCAGAAAGCCTCCTATGCTCAAGAAGAAAAGTACATGGGTTCACTTGGCTTGCGAGGTCAGTCTGTGGCTGTGCCTTATTATACTCCAGTCTTATGTGGTCAACAAGTGAAGGTTCTTGAGCAAAACCAACATCTTGAGCCATCTAAGTTCCCTAAGGAGGAAGCTCCATACTAAGGATACTAATGTAGAAAAGATCCCTTCTGTGCTCTGAGCTTGGTTGTTTTCTTGCAGACATTTTGTTACCTGACTAGGTAACATCTTCAGAACACCTTCAGATGTTACCTAGTTGGTAATGAAATGTCTGCAAGAAAACAACCAAGCTCAGAGAACACCAAGGACTCCACAGTTCAACCCTGAGCTACAGATATTCTCTTCTACTGTTGTTTAATTACTATGGTAGTTTTAATAGATATAATGTTGACACTGTGTTTATATTACTGCTGTGAGCTTAGAGTCATCATGACTGAAGCAACATAGAATCATTTGAACTAAATAAATAAATAAGCCTGGCTTCTTTCAGTAGTGGGACATGAAATAGGTCTTCTGACAAACATTGTAAATTACTGAAAAGTTCTCATAGAAAGAAGTAGTAATTTAAATGTCCTGGCCCTAAAGTGTTATAGGCAACAGCCAAAATCTAGAATGTATTAGCTTATTTGGATAGGTAAACAAATGGGAAGCCAACCCTGTTGAATTAAGTTTGGTTGAACATGAACTGTGATGTGCAAGTTAGGAAAGAATCTGGTTGCAGCATTCCAATGGCCACCCCATACAGAGTGCATGGCAGTAATCTAAATTGAAAGTAATATTGCTCATAGTCATCCCCATTCTTCTTGTCTCATCCTAGTGCTTGCCCTGGCTTCTGGGGCAGAACTTGGCAGTTTAACATTTCTGGGTCTAGTTGGAATCGTTGATCCCCCACGAGAAGGCGTGAAAGAAGCCGTCAACATTCTCATGGACTCAGGTGTAGATGTGAAAATGATTACTGGAGATGCCTTTGAAACAGCCTTGGCCATTGGTAAGCAAAACATGAAGGGCATCCTTTTTTTTTTTAGAATGGCAGTGCCCAATTTGCTTTGATCCTCACCTTGACTCCCTTTTGGATAAAGATGAAGCTGAGCTTGCAAGATTCAAGTTGGACATAGCAAAGCGATTTCCCTCTAATCTGGCCCAACAACAAAAACAAAAACTCACATACCACCATTCTGTTAATTACAGAATATAGAAATGGCTTCACCCTGCTCACTTAACAACGCAGAGATCTTCAACGATTTGTCATCTGAATCATCTGATTTCATTAAGGGAGATCCTAATAATTTCAGAAAATGCTGATCTCTTTCTCCTCCTTGGCCAACTCCACAGGAAGTTTTACATATGTCATGGTCCTGCAAACTTTTGAGAATCAAAAGTCAATGGCATATGGTTATGCGTTGCTGGATCCTAGCTTTACTTTTATTACAAATTTCCTTCTCCTAACAGCTCTGAAGAAGGCTGTATAGATACTTCTTTCCAAGAGGTCCAGTGGAGTTAAGCTCATTGGCAGCTTCCTTGAGTTCATTTGTTGGTTCCTTCACTCAAGAGAAGCAGCCAGAGAACCACAGACCAAGAAAAAGTCTAGCGGTGTGCAAAATGTCCCTTCGTGAAAAGTCCCAGAAGAGGTCCAGTTTTGAAATGGAACACTAAAAAATGCCCATTTTGAATCATAATGGCCCACTTCAAGGTCAGAATCTTCCGTGAACGCATGGTTTGTACATCAACTATACTATTACGTGCTTGATTTGTTTCTTTGTTTGCAGGGCAGAATATTGGCCTTTGTAATGGGAAAATGAATGCTATGTCTGGGGAAGAACTGGAGAACATCGATGAGTCAGTGCTGTCTTCAAGAGTCAAAAACGTAATGGTGTTTGAAGGAGTCATGGGAATGTGGGGTTGGGCAACTCTTCTCAGCAAAACCATTGTCTCACCTAGATCTCTTTTCTCCCTGCTCCTCCAGGTTTCCATCTTCTTCCGAACAAGCCCCAAACACAAACTTAAAATAATAAAGGTATTTTATTTAGACTGTAGATTAGCAGTGTCATCATTTTTCCCTTCCTTGGAATGATTCTGCTCCTTGGTGATCTCCTCTTCACATATGAGTTAACTGCTCGCTGCAAAATAAGATTCTACTGAGATTCTGTTTTCCTTATTTTTCTTGCAACTCATTCTGAGAATAATTATCGACTAATTCTTTGCTGACAATCAAAGGGAAGGGGATGTCTGTGCCTAGCTGTTCCTATAATGAAGACTGGAAGTACAATCATTCCAAACTAGGATGTATTTTTATCACTGATTCACTTACAAAACTTAAGATTGCATCTTTTAGCAATAACAAAATCAGACAGTTGCTCATTAGTTGACCGACTGAAATTTCCAACTCTGTTCTGCTTCCTTAAGTAGTGATCTAACAACAAACTGCAAGCAGAAATATACTAAACTTGCTAGCAAAAATAAGCTGTAGCCTTATCCATTTTTTTTCTTTGCCCTTTGGCTGGACCAAGGTCGAAATCATCTTTATTTGTTGTTGATTTGAGAGTTGCGACTTCTTTGGGTAAAAATGTGCGCAATTAACTAGCTCAAAAAACTCCCAGCAGCTAATCTACAACCACCTTGGTCCAGTTTATAACAATCATGAAAGTGACAATCAGATAATCATTTAAATAGATCTGCATAAGCTCCTATTTGGCAAATGTAGGATTAATGCATCAATATGAACATGGTTGGCTTGAGTCTAGCAATTATCTTTGCATGAACATTTATCCTTGGGTTTATGGGCAAAGAAATCTCTGATAAGGGCCTATTTTTCAGCAGATCACAAATCTTACTTGGTTTTAATTGCAAGAATTAATGCTTACAGTTTCTGAAAGCCCAAACTTTGCATCTGTGTACATTTTATCATTTCTAAGTTAAGAGCCCTACTCTAAACATTCAACACTTTTCTTGCTGTTAAATGGAGTTTAAATCTGCTTCATTTTTCCAAAGCAAAGCTTTTGTCTACTGAAAAAATCCAACCAGGTGGATGCCGATGCTTGAACTCCTCTGTCATTTCTGTAGGCTTTGCAAAACGCAGGTGCCATTGTGGGAATGACAGGGGATGGAGTGAACGATGCAGTGGCTCTGAAGTCTGCTGATATTGGAATTGCAATGGGACGGGCAGGCACTGATGTTAGCAAGGAAGCTGCAAACATGATTCTTGTGAATGACAACTTCTCAGCAATCATGTAAGTGGTTCAACCCAGAATGGTTTATCTGACACACACAATTTCTTGAATCCTCTGATGTTTCCATGCATTATAGCACAGCCAACTGAGCACTGGTAACCTCCTTTGTACATTGCATACCCACTTCTTCCATCGGAGATGAACAGGGTGGAATTGGAAAAAAAGATGAAATTATGTTTGCAATTGCTGATATTAAATTCCCACTGGGTTTTGGGTTAGGGTAATAAAACTGAGGCAGTAATTCACATCAGAATAGTGTGTGAAATGACTCTGGAGTGAGAAAGGTCTCTATTAAAATAAATATATAAATAAAAATCTAGAACATGGTTTACAAAAAATGGATGATGCTCCATCTAAGCTTAACTATTTAGATGTGTTTATGGAAATTGGGTTTTGTTCCCAACAGGCATGCAATAGAAGAAGGGAAGGGCATATTTTACAACATTAAAAACTTTGTTCGATTTCAACTCAGCACGTAAGTCATCATTGGCTTAATCCAAAGAATGGAACCAAGGCTGTTTTCAAAGAGGATTGAGGAGGTTTAATTTTTGTCTCTTGCTTTTCCTCCTTTAGGAGCATCTCAGCTCTAAGCTTAATCGCTCTGTCCACAATATTCAATTTGCCAAACCCACTCAATGCTATGCAGATCTTATGGATCAATATTATCATGGATGGCCCTCCGGCTCAAAGGTGAGGACACCAGTATGAAAATTAGGACCTTCCCACACAAAAACCCAGACTGGATTCCTTTCCACTTCTTCCATAAAAACTTAAATATAAAATTAAAATAGAGGTTCAAAATCCTTGTTTGTCTCATGTTCAAAATTGGATATGAAAAGTGATTTTGAGGAAAAGCTGGTTGATGCCCATCCTTTCACCAAGCTGTAAATATACCAAAGACAAAAAGATGTCCTCAGTATTTGTGTGGCCATCAGCCCCTTTGAAATGAGAGTTTGGAGAACTATTACAAAAATCTCTCACTTCATCCCTTTCTTTTCCCAAGGATTGATACTATAACTTAACTTCTTCATTCTCTTTGTAACTAGTATTTCATATTCCTTATTACTGCCCTAATTGGTTTGGTCTGGTCTGGTCTGGTCCAGCAACATATGGAGACCTACAGGTCTCCCATCCATGCCTTACGGACTTGTTTTCTTGCATATCCCACCCATGGCAATTTTCATAGTAAAGATAAACAACGAATTAGTCTGTGTTTGTAAAATAATGTCTTCTTTATTATTATCCCGGGACTGGGGAACAGTTTGGGTGTTGAGCCAGTAGACAAAGATGCTATCAAACAGCCTCCAAGGAGCACCACAGATACAATTCTCAGCAAGTCCCTGATTCTAAAAATTATCCTTTCGGCGATCATCATCATCAGTGGAACCATCTATGTCTTTTGGAAAGAGGTGAGATCCTGCTAAAAGCACTTGTTCCATCAGACTTTTTTGACAGCATTCCTGTACTTTTCCTAACATGCACATTTTGTTGCCAGTGAATTTTTCTTCCCTTAATATAACCAACTCAAGAGAATGAGTCTTTGCTACTTGGTTCTGGATTTGCATTCAGGACGGGGAAGTGCAAACTGGATTAATATGGAATTATTATTCACGTTATCCCCTCCTGCTTTGTGTGCTTTTATAGTCTTTTATTTGGAATTGTTTTTAATGTATTTATTCTTTTCAATTGTTGCACGCCGCCCAGAGTCACTTTGTGTGAGATGGGCAGCTATACACCTATGATAAATAAATAGATAAAATCCAGACCAAAGCTTGCCTGAAGACATGCAATCTCGTTCTCAGTAGCGTTCCCCAAGAAAGCTGGAACCTTTTTTGCAGGTGGAAATTGGCTAGAGTGCAAAAATGGGGCACATTTTCTGCGTTAGCCTTCGATAAATCTTGTTGTTGCTCCTCCATCGCCAGATGCCGATTTATGCCCGTGATATTTATATGCTTTGGCACTACCACCGTACTTCTGGTCTTTCTGTTGAGAGAAGTACAACCCGTTTTCAGGGTGACTGTGACTTTATAAACAAAAGGTTCACTGTGGGAGGGGAAGGCCTGCAGTCTTCGGTATCCATGCTGACACTCGTTCTTCCTTCTCTTTTACAAACGCATTTTATCACGTTGCTTTTCCAGATTCCGGAAAGTGGCGCAACACCCCGGACGACAACGATGACTTTTACTTGTTTCGTTTTCTTTGACCTCTTCAACGCCCTGTCGTGTCGTTCTCAGGTGAGAGAGGCGGCTAATTCAGCAGAGGAGCTGGTCCATTGACAAAGACAGGACTGGGCAAACTAGGAACAGGCACATGATTTTAGCAAGAGACAACCCAGCTTTTTCTTTCTTGGGAACAGATGCTGGGCATAACTGCATTGCTCCTTTAAGCTGTTCCTCTCCTGTGCTCATGTCAGCTTGACTCTAAACTGGCTTACGGAAACCTGTCCAGAATGAGATACTCTGGCAACAGCTTGCGTGCAAGCTATTCAATCTGGACAGCAAGCTACTACATACTCCCACTGGACAAGTCTCTGGCTACTGTGCTGTGTCCTCCCACTTTTCTGTTCCAGGAAAACAACTGTCAATTGCTTTCTGGGTGGGTCTTACTGGACATAAATACTGAGTGTGCATACACACACCACACACATGTACATGCATGCGTGCATGCAGACACACATACATAAATTGAGTATCTACAAAGTCAAAGCATGACAATGCACACACACACAGGCACAATAACCAGCTTTAAAGAAAATTACTTTTGCATTCCCGTTGTTTTCCAATGTCTTCTAGAGCTGTTTTGACTAGGAATGCTATTACAGCACAGTGGTTATAACCCTTTTTTTTTTTTTTGGTAAATAGAAAGTTGCTGGTTTGAAACTTAGTAATAGTGTTTCTATTTACAGAGATAAAGACAGAAAGAAAGATATCTTTCCCTGAGCTACTCACTTTCCCCTGTGCTTTTTTTTTTTTAAATAAGTCCAGTGGTCTACTGTTTCAGAGCTTTTCCAGTCACTTGAGGTAGAAGAATTCTGGGGAAGAAATGAACTCTTGGGATGAGCCTGTAGCAAAGTACCACCCAAAGTGGAAAGGAGTACTCACAGCAATGTATGGGGGGGAAAGAGTACTTTAAAAGCAGACTAAGAAAATGTAGCAGGAGTACAGAGTGACCTCATGCCTTCAACCAGGCAGTGTAGATAAGCAGAGGTATCTTTCAAAGAAGGGAATTGCTAATTTTATTTTGTCTCAGTAAAAAAGTTAAAAGTTAGTTTCGCACATCACAGTAAGCCATAGTTTGTTCAACTAGGGTTGCTAAATAAACCACAATTTGCTGGAGCCATACATTGTACTAAGTCATAAACCATGGTTAAACAAGCTTGGTTATCTTCATATTACAAAGTAAATCAAACACATTTGGTATGATATATGACCCAGGCTATGCACATTAAATATGTGGGTGCATTTAAGATATCTGAAGGTTGTTGGTTTGTGTGAGTTGGTTCTCATACAATACATGAGAAATACGATTGTTTCACTCAAAATTCTTTCCCTGAACCTGCTTATTGATACCAATAGTAGGGACTTTTTGGGGGGAGAACTTTAATCAGGAAGGCTGTGGGGTGATGCCACACCCTATGAGCTGTAATTCACCTAATGATCAGACCTTGCACTTGTTATTAATGAGAGAAACACCTGCTTTAAAAAGATTTGCATTTGCACTGATGTACAATCAAATACATGATTTTATTAATCATCTGATTCGCTCAAAAGCTGCTTTGGAAAAACAAGCCGGGTTCACGTAAGGGGCGGGGGGGTGGGGGAAGAGACCAAACGAATATTGAATAATTTGATCTTTCTTTTTCTCCCCCAGACAAAACTGATACTAGAAATCGGTTTCTTCCGAAACCGCATGTTCTTATATTCCGTGCTAGGATCTCTTTTGGGTCAAATGGCTGTTATTTACGTTCCTCCACTACAGAAGATCTTCCAGACAGAGAATGTAGGAGTGCTGGGTAAGTCTCAGGGCTCACCTTTTGAAGGAGGATTTCAATCTTTCTAAATAAAAGGTTTAAGCTCTTGGCCATAGATTGCTGTCACCCTAATAACATAGTCTGCAAAACTAGGCTGACAAGCATCTGGAATGGAAGGCAATGGCTTATTTCAAAAATTGTATGTCTTTTCAACGAGTCTAAATGGCAACCTGCAAAAAAATGTTAATGACGAAAAATATGAGGTTCAGGGGAACATTTTCCTCTGAAAAAATTTAACTGCCAATTCTTTTCATTTCAGCATCCTTTTGACTCCCATTGACTGTAGGAACGTAGTCCCCTAAAATGCACTTTCATTGGAAGTTCAACGGGCAAATGATTCTCTGAGATGCCAACCAATGCCAGCTTGTTCTTTCTGTCCGTATTAGTAACCCTTTCGTTTCCTTCCTTTGATAGACCTGCTGTTCCTCACCGCCCTAGCGTCTTCTGTTTTTATCCTCTCGGAACTGCTCAAAATGTGCGAAAAATACTGTTGTGGGTCAAAGACAGATCATAAAGCATTGGAAATGGTCTGACGAACAGAATATGCCTTGCCCTCAAAGTGGCTTCAAGGAAACTGTCAGATTCTGGAAGTCCCCTGGGACCATTTGAGTCTCTTCTACATCTTTGAACATCCCCAAAGCATCTCTGTCATGGACTGATCTGTTTTTTTGATCACCAGCCATCCTGTCCTGTAAAGTTTAAATGATGCATGGATTCCACCTACTCATCCGACAATACAGTCTCCCTTCAGAACAGGTCCAAAAATTGTGGAATTACCCGCCTTTATTTAAGATGTAATAAAAACTTTTGTTAATAAAGTCTGCTTTTGTGTCTTCTGGGGAGTCAATGCAGTGTTGTGATTTAGGTGTTCAACTGGGATTAAAAAGCCAGTGACCAGAATCACATATAGTGCTAAACCTTAGTGTGGTTCCCTTGATTTGGACAATGACACATAACCCCAGCCATTATGGCTTATAAATTATGGTTTATAGCTTAATAGGCATTCATGGTTTATTCAATAAGCCATGACTTGGCACGATATGTAAATCTAGCTGTACTTCTCTATCCTTAGGCCTCTTTCAAACTGCCTTTTTCTTCTAAACTATTTTTTTCAAAGTATGAAAAAATGTGTTTTCTTATATTTATCCTTTTTATTCCCTCTTGGTTCCTTCTTTACATCTTTGGTTTCACGAATAGGTCTTCTATTCAGTAGCTCCTTAGGACTTTTTCCAATCCGCTGGTGCGTAATCCTTCTAACTGGCGATGGCTACAATTGAACCCAGGTCTTTTGCATGCAAAAACACGTCCCCTCCCTGGTGATACACACAAAGTCAAGGGCAAGTGATTCTCTACCGGCCCTCTTTTGTTTTCCACAACAAACTTCAGGCAGAGGCATCCAGAAGATCTGATGCTTTGGTCAAACTGATGGAAGCAGTGTCGCACCACGTTTCACCCCTTCCAGATGTGCAAGCAACAGCACAACACGCATACGAAGAGGACAGAATTGCATCACAAGAGCCAGAGGCTGCTTTCATCACCTGCCCTTCTTACCTCCCGCAGTCACCTCTGCCCCCAGCAATACCTGGAAGGAATTAATTCTGTGGAGCCCTTGGGGTTCTCTGAGCTTGGTGGTTTTCTTGCAAACGTTTCATTACCCAGCTAGGTCACATCTTCAATGCTAAAGTGGAGTGTTTATATACAGTGGCCTGCCCTGCCAGCGTTGGGGGGTGTCTGTGTGTGTTATATTTTCTCTGGTAGTTCCTTGATTAGGGTATTGTTTACTACTTGATTGTATGTCTGGTGATAATCTTGGTGTTAATCTCTGCTTATCTGGGTGATGATTGCTGGTGAGGAGATGTTCTGGTCTTTGGTTTCCTTTTTATTGTCTCTTTTGAAGAGTGTGTAGATTATCACCAGACATACAATCAAGCAGTAAACAATACCCTAATCAAGGAACTACCAGAGAAAAATCAACAAACTCACCCACCAACACTGGCAGGGCAGGCCACTGTATATAACCCCACTCCCTTCCAGCACTGAAGGCGTTACCTAGCCGGGTAACAAAACATTTGCAAGAAAACAACCAAGCTCAGAGAATCCCAAGGACTCTACAGTTCAACTTTGAGCTACACATATTTCCTTCTATTGGAATTAATTCTGGTGGTACGCAGAGGAGAGTTGGCAAGAAGGCTGAGCAGAACATAAGAAAGAGGCCTGAGGAGACATGGAAGACAGACTGTAGCACAGCGGTAGAGGACATGCCTTACTGTGAAGCAGAGTGCCCACTTGTGGGTCCAGGGTTGCATTTGCTTGTCAGTGATGTGGGGAGAAGCCCCACTCCAAAAAATAGAGTAGGTGGGGCTCCAAGATATATAGAGAGACAGACAGATGTGTGTGTGTGTGTGTGTGTGTGTGTGTGTGAGAGAGAGAGAGAGAGAGAGAGAGAGAGATCAATCGATCAGCTGGATCTGATTTAAAACAACTCTTAACAAGTTTTGCCCCATCACTACTCAAACAGATCTAGCCTGAACTAAATCCTGATTATACAAGTTTATTTCTTTGGGATACCTGGCTGACTAATCTGAATCAGTGAATTTCGGCTATTACTAGGACTGGCAAAAATTCATGTCTTGTCATTCAAAACTGAGTTGCAACAATGTTTAGCAATCATCAATGCCTGGCTGGTCTTCTCTTTAGGATCAGCAGATTTGGAATCGACTTAATTTCAAGAGCCTTAAACAGTCGGCTTGTGGATGCCACACTCAGCTGGAAACTCATAGCCAGAATTTGTCCAAACTCTAAAGAGAGACTCATGCTGTAACCCGCTGAAATACAATCCAGTTTTTTATGCAGATGTGATTAATAGATGAAATCCTGACTTCTAGATATTGCATTTCAACAGTCCAAAAAGGAGTTTCTGTGGCATTTAAATTTTCCCAACAAAATACAGATTGGTTTGCATAGAAGATGCTGAGCTTTGAGAACTGTGTGAGTGAACTGGGGCCCATTCAAGGAATAGTTTTCCACCAGAAATCTGGAAGTCCAAGTGAGTGGCTGGCACCCAGAAAGTGTCAATGAAATGCGTATAATGTGAAAAGAAGAAAAGGAGGCTTCTGAATTGAGTACAATACAGGCCCAATCCCTGGAAATAACCCGTGCAGATAATATGTCCGAAGTTGGTAAAGACGAATTGTTATTTCAGGAAACCTCATCACACTTAACAGATTGGGTAATCTATACTGACGCGTGGAAAATAGAAAGCCCGGAACATGTTCCAACAAAACCCTGATCAGACTTGGGAAAAAGCTTCCAAGGTGTCATCTCAATGGTCTCCATCATCCTCAGCCGGTTCCCGAAACCCGTCGCTCTGGCGGCTTTTCCCGATCATCTCTAGCAAAGCTTGGGCCTCTGGGTCGGTGTCTAAGATGCTCTTCTGGCCTTTTCCCTAAAGCCAAACCCAGAAGAGAGGTTGGAAAAACAAACAGACCGGAAATTGGGGGTGGGGGGCTGGGCAGGTCATGGGCAATCTGGGCTGGAACCATCTCTGGGCGATTTCATTTGCTCCTGAAACCTGACCCGAGGAAGTTGCGTGGCCTCCTTGTCCACCCCACCACTCAGCAAACAGTGGAACGGGTTTTGCCGCAGGCCCTTCGACCTGATCTGTAGAAACAGGTTAGGTCGGATGACAGGGCTGCTTGAGAAAGCAGAACTACGTCAATCCTCTCGAATGGAAGCCCCGGGGCACCACGGGGGAGGGAGAAATCTATGAGCACTGATTTTTTTTTATTTTTTTAAGGCGTTCAAAAGAAGGAGAAAATGCAGCTGCTAAGCCAAAACTCAAGATATGCAAAGCGTCCCGTTCCCATTAAGATCTTGGAAACAAAATACCTGGGAATGTAAAGTCGTCAATTTAAACCTGCATTCACTGGTTTGCCTTGCTAGGGGTGGAGCCCCCCTTGGATGGGAAGAGACTGAGTATGCACAACGTACTAAACCTAGGTTAATGAACACCCCAGCATGCTATGGTCCAAGCAAGTCAACTGTATGAGGATTTAAGAGGACAGCCTGGTTCACACAGTGAGCCAAGGGCTAGATAACCCCAATATGTTCAGCCACAAACTACCCATCCCCCTTTAACCTAGTTTATGCAAGCGGTGCCCAGTTAGGAGGCAGCTAACAGGGCTGGACCTAGTTAGTAGGTAAAGAGGAAGCCACCAGGAAACAGTTAATCAGTTCTGACGGGGGAGTAGAACATACTCTGATAAACCTTCCTCATCCTTGGCCCAATTTTGTTCACTAACCTAGGAAAGCAAAACATTTGCACGTTCGAGAGCTGCCCTTGTCATGAAAAAGCCAATCAGGGCTTACATACACATGGCAATCGCAGCCACGTCCAAACCAGGCCAGGGTTGAAGTCCGAAACACCCCTCTGATCCCCACTTCCTCCATTCCCTGTCAATCATTCCCTCTTCTGCTCATTCTGTTTCTCTCACAGAGACACCAAGGCCCCGTTTCCTCTCCCCTCCTCCTCTTCCTAACCTGGGTCGTGCCTTTGGTGACTTCCACACAATCCAATCTGGGTGACCTTTCCCATCTTCTGCCGCAGAACCCCAGCTTTGACTCATGGATTGCGTGCCCTGCTTCGGGGCAGGCAACTCCTGGCCCCACAGGGGAGTTTGCATCACCACCTTATGGTGGCGTCGGTCAGAGTGGCGAGACTTACCCCATCATCTTCCGGGAGGTCTCCCACAGCCCACACCTCCATGGACTCCAGCTGGAAGTTCTCCTTGGCCGATAGCTGAGGGCTGTTGTACGTGGTGCACCGAGGCTTCGCTTTGCTGTGGCCTTTCCCGTAGCTACTGTCCACCCAGAGCCCAAAGTATTCGTGCTGGCCGCCCATGCCCTAGAGGAAAAGAAACGGTCCCTCAATGCAAGACCACAGGAGGGGGCAGGTGGGCACGCTTGTATCGGTGTAGGAAAAGGCTGGAGAATGCCAGCATGACCCTCCAACCCAGTGTTTCTCAACCTTGGGAATTTTAAGATGGGTGGACTTCTACTCTCAGCATTCCCCAGCCAGCCATGCTGGCTGGGGAATTCTGGGAGTTGAAGTCCACCCACCTTAAAATTCCCAAGGTTGAGAAACACTGCTCTAACCAAAGGAGAGACCTGCAGGGCTCATTAATCAATCAAAACCAGAGCTAAGAGCAAAGGCCACCTCATGTGGCTGGGCACGCTTCAAAAACGATTGGGGACGAGTGCTTTGGACCTCTGCTACTCACTAAAGCAGCCAATCCATGAGCCTGAGGGAAAAACACTGCTGCTTTAAGAGCCCCATTCACTTTCACCCACAGATTCTTTTAAAGCAACCCTAATCCTTGTCCTCACATCAGCAAGAACGCCTGAACGTCAGCCGCCTTAAGGAGCAGCAGAAAGGTGCAGCCTGCGCCCAAAGTCCAAAGCACCTCTCCTGACTCATTTTCAAAGCATTCAGAGCTCCGAGACATCATGCTCGATCCAGTGGTCAATCACAAGCCTTTTATATGACTCATTCATTCATAAGTAACAGCTTGGATCGATCTTCTTCTTTTTTTTTTTAATGGTATTTCTTCCCTTCAGTTCTGCATCCAGTAGTGGTAGACTGCCTCTCAACTTGGAGGTTTCATCCTAGAACTCCCTTCTTTCCAGCAACTTATCCTGCTTCCCCAAGCTGGAGCCCTCCTACAACACTGGATCACAACTGCCAAACCTCCCTGCCAACTAGCAACTGTGGACTCCCTGCGTTTTCCCACGGAAGCCGTCACTCTAACCCCCCTGACCTGCCACGATCTGGCAAGGAGGAGAACCAGGTGGGATTTTAGGCAAAACGAAGGCCAAGCCTTGGGGCCAAAGCCAACGCGAGGGGCCGTCTGCTTGGTACTCACAAGTCCATTTGGCATGGTCTGTTGCCTGTGATTGAGGTACATGTAGTGGTCATTGTAGCCAGTGCAGGTGAACACCGCGAGCGAGGGAAAAATGGAAAACAAAAAACACGCATTGTTTCCTGGAAGGAACAATTGAATGAAGAGTTATTGGACCGAAGAGAGGAACACGGCAACATCCATCCCAATGGAGCCTAACTGGAAAAAAATGTAAGTTGCTAGTCCTCATTCATTTCCCATTTTGACTGAGAGTTAGCTTTTGACTGAGAGTTACTGAGGCAGTTTTTTCACCTTATCCCCTTGTTTCTCAACCTCAGCAACTTGAAGACGTGTGGACTTCAACTCCCAGAATTCCCCCAGCCAGCCATGGAATTCTGGGAGTTGAAGTCCACACATCTTCAAGTTGCCGAGATTGAGAAACACTGCCTTATCCTAATCTCAGGAGTCATAAACTAGGAGAAGATTGCCACCTCGTGGACAGAGGCAGCTGTCACACTTTATTTAGTGCTAAAAATCTGGGTATTGTTATTTGGAATTTCAGCTCACTCGATACTGCGGGAGGAGTGCCGGGTTAGCCAAAATTCAGGAGGAGACTTTCCAGATTAGCAAATTTTACAAAAAGGGAGAAGTTTTTAGGAACTGCAATGGCCTCTTAATAAAATCTGTCCGTCTGAAAAGCCCTGAGTTTTAGCTGCCTGGATACAAAGAAGGGAACTGAACCAGGAAGAGAGATTTGGCTCTTGCCAAAAATTCTATGCAAGGTCAAAAAAAAAAAAAAATTAATGCATTTGACTTTCAAACACTGTAGAAAGCAGTCTGGTCTGCAAAATTCAGCCTTTCCAAGAAATTATTTTCAAACACGGGAGCAAGCGTCTAGTCCTCAGGTCAGTGAAGACGGGATTGAAATCTCCAGAGCAAGGGGCCAGGCTGAGATGTCTAGATGCTGGGAGATGACAAGAGAAGGAGAGCCAAATATGGGGAGGGACATGCAGAATGGCTTATGGGGAATTGTTTATTCGGTCTAATTCCTGCATACAGCTTCACAGAACTCTGCAAAATTTCTTCCCCAAAAAGCAGAAATGCAAATACTCGCCTGATCTCTGCAAAAAAGGAGGGAAAAAGACCTAGAACCCTGTCTTGGTAAGGTTGGAAAAGAAGGGACCTTACCTTGAAACTGTGGCTTCACCTCCCAGGAACAGGAGGAAAACCCGCCGAAGATATAGCCATCGGTGTCCTTCAGAACCAGAAGGCAGGGCCCTCGGTTCACGATGTGGCCACACAGCTGCGTGAAGCTCTCTCCGTGAACCGGGGAGGCGAAGACCAGCCGCCATTTATGCTGCAGTTCGGAAGGCAGGTGGGAATTGAGGTAGATGATGGAGGGGATGTCGAGAAGGCTGACAAAGCGGTGCCCTTGCAGGCCATGGCACTCCGGAAGCAAGGGGAGGATCCCTCCGCCGGCATCCGGGAGAGTCTGCAGGAGGAGCAGGCCCTGTTGAACCACCACATTGAGGAAGGCAGGGATCTGCGGGACTCGGAAAAGCCAGTCTTCCAAGCTGCTTTGGTCGCAAGTGGCGTCCAGCTCAGGCGGGCCCTCCAGCGTTTCCCCCTCTGAAGCAAGAAATGTGGGTTTGGCCAGGGCCAAATCAGAGTATGCCAAGGTGGAGTGTACACACCATACATACCATATACTATATGCACAGAGCAGTGTTTCTCAACCTTGGCAGCTTGAAGATGTGTGGACTTCAACTCCCAGAATTCCCCAGCCAGCAACCCTAACCCTAACCCTTGCTGGCTGGGGAATTCTGGGAGTTGAAGTCCACACATCTTCAAGCTGCCAAGGCTGAGACACACTGGCATAGAAAGACTCTATATATCTCTTCCTGAACACCAGGACTACGCAGCTCCTAAAAGTAACATACTATATATAGTCCCCCAAAGTGCAAGTCCGTGAGTTCATTTCTCGGTAGAGGGTTCGAGCCCCGTAGTAAGATCTTGGCTATGTACAACTCAGGAGTTCCAGTCGGAGCAAAAGTGCTTGGGTACTGCCGCCCGAGGATCACTACACACAGAAACACCAGCCAGGATACACACTAGGTGCAAAATAGAGACACTGCCCCCCACCCCACCCCAAGAGGGGCGGAAGTCACGTAAAACCTTGCAAAGTGAGGTCGTGATATAATATAACATCTGTCTTTCTTGATCTGAGAGCGGACCATATATACCATTCTAAAGACAGATTTAGAAAGGTACGTACAGTCTGCTCTCAGACAGGGAGATACAGATGTTATATTATGTCATGGCCTCACCTTTGTTTTAAATCTTCAATCACCTTCGTTTTAAATATTACTTTTGGTTTGATATGTTTTAATTAATAAAATGTTAGGGGACACATATTCTTATTTTATACCTATTAATGTTTTAGATTTATATTACCTAGGTTGTACATGTATCAATATAGTAATAGAGGAGCGAAGGCAATATTATTCTGTGATTTATTTTACTAGTTGTTACTATATAATTGTACCTATTTGTTTCGTTTCACTCTGGTTTTGTCCTTTTAAATTTTGCTGGTCGTGGACCGAATAAAGATGATCGATTGATTGAAAGACAGATTTATTCCCACAAGAGACCAGAACAGAGAGGACTGCCAGCTGACGGGGGCTGCAAGTTTTTGCAGATACCCGAGAGAACGAAGCCAACAACCTTTTTACCCTCTGAGAGTAAAGTCTACACAGTTCATCACAACCCTAATAAAATTGCACTTCTATACCTATGTGATGCCTAAGCTGTTCTAGACTGCAATTTACTAGAAAACAACAGCATAAATGTGCATTTATTTTCAGTCTGATTCTCTCTATTGTATTTGTGCCCTTGCAACCGTAACAGAGATTACAATAAGGCAGTAAAATGGTCTAAAATACAAGGAATGTAAAACAGACTTAGCAGAAAGCAATTGGTCTGCTGGAACATTTTGCACATCACAGAAAGCAGCACCCAAACTGAAGTTTGTGGAGCGCTGTATTTTAAAATCCCCGAAATAATTCAGGGTCTAGAAATCTCCAACGTTCTTGGAATTCTCTGTTTGTAATTTAGGAAAATTCAAGCTCTCCATGACACCTAGGAGATCCTGCAAAGATATTAGGGACTTAAGTAAGAGGGTTGTGCTAAAAATTTGGTATCTGTTCTTTTAGTCTTCATATTGGAGCCTTTGTTTTACGTGCAAATGTTTGCTGTCACTTAGGTCAAAGCCTATGAACATGAGCATGCGTAGCTCACCTGCGGATTTCAGTTCAGAGGTCAGCTGAGAAGCCAAAGCTTTTATCCCAGTGACTGAATTATGTATGTTCTTTGGATTCCAACCTTTCAGCTCCTTCCTGTAGTTTAGGACGTGAACAACAGAGCCAACCAGATCCTCTGCAAACTTCAAGGGAATAATTAGGGTCGGATGATTTTAATGCCAAAGGCATTTCTAGAAACAATCCCAAAATAAGGACAGAAAGACTTAGGGCCTAAACCCTTCCATATCTGCCACCATCCTCAGTTTCATATTCTTTTATTTTTTTGACATGCTCAAAATCTCTCAGGAAGACAGACGACCACGAGCATAATTCAGTTTCTTCCCAGGAGAAACTGCATTCTATATTCTGGGGGATGTTTGCTAACTGCTTTTGGGGGAGCGTGCATGCAGGAGCAGTGCCAGACACACTTTAAACTTAGTAACCTCTTCACAGAGAAAAAGTGAACTTATTGTTCCGCCTACTGTTTCTCGGTATAAGGCGCTGCTCTGCCCGTGGCTTGGAGCCAGCTCTTCTGGCTGGCTCCACCCAGCTGTTTTGGAATAAAACTCTGTTCGGCCCAGCCAAAAGGTCAACGGTGCAAAGGAAGAGCTGCAGGCCGAAACTTTGGGAGGCTGGAGAAGGCTGGGATGAAGTGCTTTTGGATTCTAAGGCAGCATCAACCCCCCTGCCCTGAAAGAATTGTAAAGGGTTGGGCAACCGCTCTATCTATTCCGTCCTAACTTCTGTCTCCCCACTTCGATCTATCTCCAAGCGACCCCAATGCACCGGGTGGCACCCTATGAAGTACTGTCATAATTTATTTGTTAGTTTGTTTGTTGGATTTCTCCCCCGCCCATCTCCCCCCAATGGGGGACTCTGGGCGACTTACAAAAAACATTAAAACTATAAATATATATAAAATACATAATACATCTAAAATTTAAGAACAATACTGAAAAAGGAAAATCCAAGAAGATGGAAAATTGGGCTGAGGACAGCCGGCCACTATGGGGCTAGCCATCCCCATTTGAAGTATTCCCTCCCCACCCCAGGCCAAGTGACAGAGTCAGGTCTTCAAGGCCCTTGAAGACTTAGACTTAATTATGAAGACTTAGTCAATTTACAGGCCCATCACCTCACTTTTCCCCTGAACACAAACGAGACGCGCCTTTGTCCACTTACCTCTAGGATTTCACTTCCCTTGACAGTCTTGTGAGCGTCGGAGACCATCTTCAGGACAATTCCACTTTTTTCCTGCGTACTGCCCTTGAAGAGTGTGGATATAAAGACAACAAACTGCTCCTTTACCACCTGGGTGCTAGGCTCTGGGGACTTGTCGGTCACCTGGATGCTCTTCATCCCATTGTACAGTCTCCTGACCATTGACTGAGGCACAGCATCCTTGACATAGGCCTAGCAAAAGAACCAAATGCATCAAGCAAGCTTAACCACTTAGAAAAATAATAACTTGTCCTATTGACAGAAGAACGAGGCCCGAGAAGAGCAGCTCTTACACCTGCCGTAAGCCAGGTCTCTCTCTCTCTTACTAAACTTCATCCATATCCATTCCTAATCATCTCAGAACTAGGCTGCTGGAGAGAGCTAGGGTACCATCTTTACTTCAGTCTCAGGATAAGTTATCATCTGCCTGATGAAACAGACCATTGTTCACCAAAGCTTATATATGCAGGGAAAGGGGCATCTAAGCTACGATTCAGTATCTGAAATACATGGTGGATCTATCCTTTTCCTTTAAAAGTAATCTGCTCAAATAGAAACTCACAAGTGGTTTCAATATGGTGGGCTTCTCAACATTCCCACTCTCATTGGCACCAAAGTCCTGAAACAGCTGTGCAATAATAAATGTGTGGTCTTTTATAGTGTGTCTCAACCTTGGCAGCTTGAAGATGGGTGGACTTCAACTCCCAGAATTCCCCAGCCAGCCATGCTGGCTGGGGAATTCTGGGAGTTGAAGTCCACCCATCTTCAACTGGCCAAGGTTGAGATGCACTGGTCTTTAAGAAGCATCAAGGATCTGGGTAGTTTTTGTGCTACAAGAGACTAGCCTGGCAGCCTGTCCAGAAACACAGAAAGCATGAAGACATAAAGCCTCCCTCAAAATGAGCTTGAACTCCTAGTGACTTCATGGATACTCTCATGTTGCTTTCCTGGCAGCAACATGGAAGCCTTCTACACTGATACACTGTCTTCTACCCTGATATTATTTCAACTTCCCAATCTAGCCTCTAGCCCTGGGAGATCCTGATCATCTCCCAGTGCAGGATAAGCCAACCCCAACCCAGCTGAGCTCTTCCCAGGTCAGCCACAATCTGCTGGGCACTTCCATCTGCTGGACTGAGTTTGATTAATCTCTTTTTTTAAGAAGAAAAGTGTTAGACAGCTTACCTTGAGCGCTTCAAGCGTCACACCAGTCTGGGCCACTTTCCCCATCTTTATGGGGACGGCCTCGTTGGCTCCAGATAGGGCACGAAAGACGCCATTGATGTCAGCTTGCTCATCGCAAAGAAACCGGGAGAAATGTTTCTGGTAAGAGTTGCTGCTTTCCACATTGCCCATCTTCTTCTAGCCGATGGTGAAATCCTGCAAGGAATTGAAAGGAAAAATAAGGAGAGGGTAAAGTATGCTAACAGCAGCAGGCTCGGATGGACTCAGCCCTGCAAAGGCACCAGATGAAGAATATAAAGGACTGTAGAGGAACATCAAGAAGGAGGCATTCAACAGCCATTAGATAAACACCAGCTTAGTCCAAAAGGAAGTAAAAAAGAAACTCAAGAGTGCCCTCCTCTAAGAGGGGGGCGGGGGGGGGGAGAGTAACTCTGTCAGGCTTTCAAGGATCGGTTGTTAAACCCTGCAACAACCGCAAAAAGCAGAACTCCAACAGTCCTTGTGCAACCTGTTTCCTGACCTGAACTACCTCAATGGGCCGAATGAGAAATCGAAATAGGAAATGGGATGCTGAAAAATGCAGGGGCTTCAGGAACTTCTCCAAAGCCACCTTCCCTGCAAATGTGGACGCTGCCAGAAACCCATAAAAACAGGAGAAGTGGCAAGTTAAAGAACTGATTTTGTACATGCAGAAATCACAGGGATGAGCTGTCAGCTCCAGTCTGTGAATCGAGCAGTCCAAAGGTTCATCCTCCCTGGGTGGGAGGTACCAGAACCTCTGCGCTATTCTACGGCCGAGGCATAATTCTGCAGGCAGGACATGCCCGGAAGGAGGAAATGAAAAATAAGAATAAAATCCCTTCTCTCTTCCAAATGTTAATGGGAAAGAATCAAAGCCAACCTGGAGATTACACAAAAATAGAATAAGCTGTTTCTCAGCCTCTCTCATTTTGCTCTGATTCACACACCAAATTAAGCAACAAATATGGATGGTTTGTCTTTGGCTTAAGACATAGTCTGAACCTAGGCTGTCTGTCTGGCTTTCTTTCTATATCAAATTTATACACCGCCCATCTCAAATAAGAAGCATAAAAACATTTAAAAACTACAGAACACATTAAAAGACTACAAGTAAAGTCAAAAGATGGAGAGAGCATCCTCAAGGCGCCAGCCACCCCCAGTGCTGGGAGCCCCCGTGATGGCTTGTAAACCATGATTTCTGGCATAAGGCAAACCAACCAATTACAGTTTAATCAGTAAGACCTAGTTAATGCCAAGCACGATGTAGGAAGCCAGCATGTCTTCATAACTATGACACTTCTGAGAATACAGGTATTGTTGGAAAGGGGGGAGCGGGGGCAGAAAGGGCTGCTAAAAGTGAACACTGGATAAACAAGGCCACGGAATTCTAGTTTAATGGATTTAAAAACCACCAGCTGTTTGTCAAAACAGCACCTTCCAAATTGCCTTCATAAGTCATCCTTTTGAAGCAGCACATCTTTCACAGAGAAATGAAAACTCTGGCCATGCAGAAGCTACACATGTCTATCCCTACAACCATCTTGTGACTGCTCATTTTTCTCCCTTTGGGAGAAAGAATGCAAGAATTTCTCCCAGTGGCATCTCTCTCACACCCACGCATAAAAGAGCCGGAGAATAAAAGAAAAAAAAAATCAAGCATGCAACAGGAGTTTTTATTCAACCAGCTCCAATGGCAGATACACAAATTTTAAAACATCAAAGCCTCCCAAGGATGAATTATTCACCAGCCAAATAACATGTCAAAGAACAAAAGAAAAAACACATGGGAAATATCAGGAGTAATAAAAATATATCACACACAACGAAGGTTACTCATTTCTGCTTAGCATAATGAAGCCAGATTCCTGACATCTGTCCAGAGACAAGAAGACGTTTACCTCCTTTTAAAAATGAGAGAAAGGCCTCCACAAAGCAGTTGCTTTTCCTTCTGCTTCTTGGCGTGACTCAAGTCAAGATTTGCCCAGAATATGCAGAAATCTAAGAGATGAAATGCGGGTCCTTTATTTACTCATCTCTTCAAGACAAGCTTGTCTTGGCCAGCAGACCGATGTTAATGGACCAGGAGCCTGCTGGAAAGAAAAACAGCCTTTCTAAATCCATAAGCCACTGGGGTTGGGTTTCTGATTACCGCAGAATATAAATAAATAGCTGCTGGTGTCTGAGCAATTTATTCTTCTCCTTGGCTCATTCCACCAATTTCCTAATGGATGTAAACCCAGAGCTGAACACCGCATTTGAGAGGCAGGAAAAGCAGAGGCGAGAGACGCATTTCTCAAACTTGGCAACTTTAAGATGGGCGGACTTCAACTCCCAAAGCTCCTTTTCTATCATATTTCATTTTCTATCATATATCATTTAGGTTCAAAATGTGTCATTGCCTATTTCACTTGACCTGGAACGAATAACCCTATTTTCCGTAGAAACATCAGTTCGAATAGTGCGAATACGAATAATGTGACCATTCCGTGGGATTCATTATCCGCACTAATTGAGACCTACCTGGTTTTTTTTCCTATGTATGTATGTATGTATGTATGTATGTATAAACAATTTTCCCCTCTCACCCCTATGGGTGGTCTGTGTCTTCCTCAATCTCGGGTCCTCCTCCAGAGGCCTGGGAGTTGGAGGGTTCTGCGCAGGATGAGCTGTTCCTAGCCCTGCACTCTTCTTGACAGAGAGCTCTGATGTTGTTCCTGGGATCTGTTGGAGGCACAGCCCTGAGTGCTCCTACCACCACTGGGACCCCTTTGACTCTGACTTTCCACATCCTCTCTAGTTCCTCCTTCAGGCCCTGGTACTCCTCCCGCTTCTCATCCTCCTTCTTCCTGATGTTGCTGCCACTTGGCACCACTGCGTCTATCGCTACCGCTTAGTAGTATATAGTACATATGTATATAGTAGTAGTACTGTGAGAAAGATATATCTCTGGGTGAATCTGAGGCCTCTAAAAACTTGTCTTTCTCACCCAAAGATTCACCCAGATATATTTTTCATTTTTCTCACAGTACCAATAGAGGCGAATATGTGTCGCTCCGGGTTGAACTGTGGAGTCCCTGGGGCTCTCTGAGCTTGGTTCTTTTCTGCAAACGTTTATGAATGAATTAATGAAACGTTTGCAAGAAAAGAACCAAGCTCAGAGAACCCCAAGGACTCCATCTAGTAGTAGTATATAGTATATATGTATCTACCAGTAGCATATAGTAGTTAGTATATATGTATCTAGTAGTGGTATCTAGTAGTAGCCTATAGTATATATGTATCTAGCAGTAGCATATAGTAGTAGCATACAGTATATATGTATCTAGTAGTAGTAGTATCTAGTAGTAGCATATAGTAGTTAGCATATATGTATCTAGTAGTAGTATATATTAGTAGCATATAGTATATATGTATATGGTAGTAGTATCTAGTATATATGTATCTAGTAGTAGTATATATTAGTAGCATATAGTATATATGTATATGGTAGTAGTATCTAGTATATATGTATCTAGTAGTAGTATCTACTAGTAGCATACAGTATATATGTATACACAAACACACAAAAATATATACACACCCAAATATGCGTGCGTATATAAGCTGCAGCTCACTTCATCAGATGCACATCAGACGCAGGGCCAGACTCTATTCCGTCCAATGACGCCGTGAGAACTTAGAGAGGAAAACGAGCGGAAACTCCGGGCTCCTACCTTTCCATGAGTGCATTAATATGCATGAGACTAATGAATATTAACGAGGGTCACCCAGCATGCCTCGCGCCGCTCAGGAATAATGATGAGGCCCCGTACGGCCGCGCCCCCTCCGTCAAGGCCGCGAGTTCGCCGCCTCCTCGCTTCACAGGGACGGCGCCGAGGCCTGGAGGGTCCCCGCCGCTCGATTTCCCTCAGCGGCCTCCCACCCCGCGCCGCCGCCGCCGCCCTCAGCTCTGAGGAGCCGCGGGCTGACGCCCCGCCCCTGGCCCGCTTGAGCAACAGAGCACCCAGCCAATAGGAGCGTCAGATCACCTCGGAGGCCGGCTCTAAACGTTACGTCACCGCCCCGTCCGTCATAGTGCTTTGAGCCGCAGAAGCGGACTTCGGCCCCGGGCGTCGGGAGCTGTTCTAGGCATCGACATCTCTATGGTAAGAACCCCTCCTGGGCGCTGCGCAATCAGGCCGGAAGTGACGTCCGAAGGGGTTGATTTTTCTAGATTGTTTTGCGCTCTGTGGTGCGGAAGTTTGGGAGATGCGTTCTGAAGCGAGCGCCCTCCTGCGGAAGGGATGTCCTCGTTTTCAGCGCCCGCCCAATCGACTGTCGTAGCCAATGGGACGGGCTAGGGGCGAGATGGGCAGAAGCCGCGAAGGCGTGCCTTTCAGTCCCGAGTTCGAATCCCGTTCGCGCCCGAAGGATACATTTTAGCTTCACTCCTTAGTAGTTGCAGGGACCTCAAGCCGGACATTTTTCCTGCAGGTTTTTTTTCCTGCGCCTGTCCCTCCGGATCATGCCCGACCTTCTGCAGCTACAACAGTGCATGCAATTTGGAGAGCCGGGTGCAGAAGACAAACCGTGCAGGACGAAGCCACGCTTCCCACTAGCCGCACCACCAATCCGAAACTCACCCAGTCTTCCCAAAGGAAGACTTTGCCCCTTAGCGCTGCCTCTTCTGGACCGGCCTCTCCAGCAGCCTAGATGCGGCGGCAGCGGCAGCTTGGCTGGGCGTGAATAAAAGTGCCCGGGATGGTGCCAGCCGCCTCCTGCCTTTTGGTCCAGCGCCCACACGATGGCAGTGGGATGTTTGTGAATGCACGACGCGTTCCAGCAGAAGGAGCCCTGCCATTGTTCGGACGGAATGAAAGAGGGGGATTGTGCAGGAAACAAGCCGCCTTGTGCCGCTTCCCTTCGGGTTCCGCCCCGGCCGTCCCGAATGAGCGATTTCTGCAGCCCGCATCATCGCCTTCCGCATTTCTCACCGTGGTGCAATGGCACAAATGTGCGGGCTGCATTTCTCCGCAATGGCAGCGTGGGCCAATGAGAACGAAGTCGCGCTGGATCGATACCCCGGTCCTGTACGCGTCTCCTCCGAAATAAGTTTGGGGGGGGGGGGGGAATCAGATCAGAACTGCTCAGCTTTTTCTCAACCCGCTTTTTCCACCCCCTCGGGAGGAAGAGGGGATGAACGGAGTGAGGTGGGCAGAGGCGCTGCCTGCAACCGCGGCTGAAACACAAGCCAGCTTCTCTTCCGAAGAGGCCCAGCGTGGACAGGTCACAAGCTCCTTATGAACTGACCCGTACAGAAGGGCCGATACTCTACAGCCCACTCAGGCGCCCCACTTCTCTAGATAGATGGCGGGGAGGTGGGATTGCCCCCTAATAATTTCCCACCGCCAAAACGTTGGCGGCTCGTCTCATTCCAGGCTCGTCCCGAGCCCTCCGTCTGACGACGAGTGGCAAGAAGATGACCTTGTGGTCTGCCTACCCGTGATGGAATGGTGTTATGAAGGCCACGCTCAGGGAGATAAGCGTTTCCTTAGCCCTCAACAGGAGCGTGGGAAGTTCAAGAAGATGAGACTGGCACCACCCTAAGGAATTCATGGTGTTGTGGCTGGCTGGCTTGGGAACTTAGGTTCAGTCTGGAGAGATTGATGTCAGGTTCAGCCCAAAGAACTCCACGAGACAGTGCAAATATAGTTCCACTGCGTTCACTAGCTTCCACCTCAAGACAGAACCTCCCCAGACTGAACCCAAGTTCCCAAGCCAGCAAGCCACAACACTGTGAATTCCTTAGGGAGGTGCCAGCCTCATCTTCTTAAACTTCCCACGCTCCTTCTGGGGACTAAGGAAATGCTTATCTCCCTGAGCGTGGCCTTCATAACAACATTCCATCACACTACCCTTTTGCTCAACAGGAAGCAACCTTTTCTGATGATCTAAGCTTGAAAGAAATCAGCTGAGCCACCCAAGTTAACTCCCATAGATTTGGGGAGGGAGGAATAACATCGTTCCTCCAAGACGCAGTTCTAAAACACTTGAATTATTCCTTAGGAGAACACTGCAAGGGAGTCATGCAAACATCACACCCTTCGGTCAGATGGCCACATCTGCACTGGAATCCAGCAATCCAATTGCTGTTGGTTGCTTTGTTTTTTAAGAAAAAGAAGATAGGGAAAGAGAGGCCGTTGGCCACTTCTTCATCCAAATACAGGTAGTCCTCATTTAGCGACCGCAACTGGGACCAGCAACTGGGTTGTTAAGAGAAGCGGTCGCTAAATGAACCCTCAACTGTGCTTACGATCTTCCTTCAGCTTTCCTTTGTTTTACAGACCTGCAAAGGTCAAGGATTGGTTGTAAAGTTACTTTTTCATTTTTAGCATTGGAAAAAATACATGTATGGCCCCCTTCACTCAATGGATTGAAGACCTGATTACACTTGGCACCTATGAGCAGATCGCCTATAGATGTAGACTTTGTATGGACAAGTACAATGAAATGTGGGACTCATTTATACAAAATAGAGTAGGTTAGGAAAAAGCATGATAGTTATATAATGGTATTCAAAATAAATATATACATATAATCACATAATATTTGCCTTAGATTAAATATATAGAGAATTGTGGCTGTTTACTGTTGTAACGACATATACTTTATAGATTTATTTTTTATTTTTTCTGTTGTATTTTTTCCATGTAATTTTTTTTCTATAATGTATCTTTGTGTTTGATTCATTTTTTTTGTTATTACTGTAAAAAGAAAAAAAGAAAAAAAGTTACTTTTTCATCACCATCGTAACTGTAAACAGTTGCTAAATGAGGCCGTCACTAAACAAGAACTACCTATAACACCAGGTTATTCCCTCCTTACCGGGATCTGAAGATACCTGCTTTTGCACACAAACATCTGAGATGTCAGGGTAAGGAGGAAGCGTTGATGAGATTCATGAGGTTGGGGAAGGACAGCGGCAAGCCCTGGGTAGGAGACCTGAGCCGAAATCCACTCACTCTGCCCTATAGATTAGCAGCTGATTTTACAGCTGCGGTCTCTCTAGCCAACATATATGAGGGTCAAATGAAACCATGATGATCCCCGAGACATACACACACGACGCTGGAGCTGCAACCTCCATGCACATTGCTTAAGAATCAACCTTCCTTGTAAGGAAAGGTGAATTGCATTGCACACCTGACCTTACTTGGGTCTCTCTAATCAAGTTGCAGCAGTCCGCACTCTCCTGTCAGAAGCGGAACCCTTGCAGCTTCCGCCTCGGGCTACTAAATCACCTGACCCCCGGCTAAATTTGACTTTTGGCAGATTTGGATTCCAGCAAAGGTTCTTACTATTCCTTTTACCATAAAAGGCAGGCTTTGCTTCTGCTTCCTCCAACTGGTCCCGTTTGTTCTGCACAGTCATCTTCCTGTGGTTTTGCTTTCTGCTCAAGAGAGGCTCCCTTTTGCAGGCAGGTTACCTGATCTGCTGACTTCCCTTGCATAAATGTGTTGACCATATATGGCTACGAAGCCCGCAGCAGCTCTCTTGAGCTGAATCAGAAGCTGGTCCCCGAGCTGAGCGTCGGTCCCCGCTGGAAGAAGGATCTTGGTTTTTCATGAGGGTTGCATCCGTCTTTGCAGATCAGCAGGAGAGAAACAGAGGCTGATTCTGTAGCACCGGCTGGGCACAGCCATAGATGGGCAGCCCCCAAATCTGTCTTGTGGCCCTTCGAGTTTTCTTTAACTGCTAAAAAAAGAAGACACGGAAACAGGAGTGTGGATCCTAAAATAAGCATATTGCAGAGTGAAAGAAAACTTCTCTTCCACATGTGGCCTCACCCATTTTGCGACCCTCTCTTAAGCGACTCCCCATCCTCAATGGATGCTTATTTCATGCAGAGGCCCTGATCTGCAAGCAACACCACCACCTTCCAGTAAATGCAGCTGGGCGTGCATGGGGTTACCTCTAAAGCTGAATGGGGTGGCTTCAAGGTAGCCGAGGATAAGCTATCATTGGCTGGAGATGTGGTTTTCTATGAGAAAAGTCCTGCCAGGAAGGGGATTAGGACCCCTTCCTTCTGTGCCATTGTTCTGATAAAAATTAAAGCACTGTATGACATGATTAAACTGTGTTTCTCAACCTTGGCCGCTTGAAGATGTGTGGACTTCAACTCCCAGAATTCCCCAGCCAGGGGGATTCTGGGAGTTGAAGTCCACACATCTTCAAGCGGCCAAGGTTGAGAAACACTGGTTTAAAGCAAGGTGGTGGTGGTGGTGATGGTGGTGACATCTGGACAACATTCCCATTACAAATTCCTTCTCTTCCTTTGGTTTGGGCCCCTATGCGACAAGGAATCCCAGTTTCCTTTAAACTTCTGTTTGTTTTAGCTGCGGATGTTTCCAGCAAAAAGTCTTGAGAGGATTAAAGGGTATTTGTACAACACAATAGAACGACTGAACCGTGCAAATGCCTCCAATTCGTTTTAGACTCATTTGTGGAGAGCAGAGCGTGGGAGACGAGAACCACAAGTCGTGGCTTGCAATCCAACATTTGGCCGCAGAGTTCAGAGCCCCCCGCAGAATCTGAAACGTTCAACGGACCATCTGAAATCGGGTGTGTTGCAGAGGGGGGCGGCGTGACCGTTCTTGGATTCCCCAGTGGCTTTGGGGAGATGCGACCGAGCAATGTTTGCAGTGATGCCGATCGTGGTTTGGCCAGCGCACGAAGCCATGGGTTCAAACACTTTGCATTAAATCACGGCTTACTCGGTGGTTTGTTAAGCCACCAGACATAGTTAGGTTCACACAACACTTAAAATGCTACCATGGGCTCAGGTCATGAAAAAGCCTAATCTGTGTGTTTAGCCTGATATATGAACCCAGCCCATTGTGCTTAGGTTGAGAAAGTGTGATTATTAAAATAAACCGTGAATTAGCAAAATATGCGAACCCAGCTATGCTGTAGAGCAGTGTTTCTCAACCTTGGCCGCTTTAAGCTGAGTGGACTTCAACTCCCAGAATTCCCCAGCCAGCTGTGCTGGCTGGGGAATTCTGGGAGTTGAAGTCCACACAGCTTAAAGCGGCCAAGGTTGAGAAACACTGCTGTAGAGTGTCGGCTTGCTGCATCTTACAGTGAGTGTGGATGTTCTTCCAATGCAGCGTGCTGTCCATAGCACAACCTGGATGTTTCGTGTGTGTAACAGCCCTTTGTGTCCTGAAGGGATGGAAGAAGATTTTAGACCCAATACTTCCACTCCCCTAACTGAGTTATTAATGGCAAGCCATAAACGCATCTTGTAACAGCAACTAAATTGCCTATTCATTTACAGCAAACCACAGCAAAGACTGAATCGATAGCGACTGAAGGGAAAATAAAAGAATCAACCAGGTCAGCCCCTTTAAATAACTCGGTGTGTTGAGGGGTTTCCGATATTTATCTGGGGCTGAAGCAGGCTCACATCCTTCCCTTGGCAATAAAGCGACCGCGTTGCACTTTCCGTTTGACTCTCGGAACAGGTAAAGCAAAACCCAAAGAGAGCCCCAGGTCTCCGTCTGCAAGGAAGACCCTGGGCTCCGACCAAAGGCAGAGCAACATCAGGGACATGATGCCTCCTTCCCAGCCTAGATCTAAAGCCTGAGCATGGGAGTTTAGTGTTAAGGTCTCCAACTTTTTTGCACATGCTTTGGAGGTAGCAGGCAGGGAATGCCCTCCCCAAATGCCTGGCACTCAAGTTGGAGATTGCATATTTGCAAAAAGGCTGCCAAGCTATGTATTGTTGTTGTTGTTGTTCAGTCGTTAAGTCGTGTCTGACTCTTCGTGACCCCGTGAACCATATTGCGCCAGGCCTTCCTATCTTTCACTGCCTCCCTGAGTTTGCTCAATTTCATGCTCAAAGCTATGTATGGGTGGGCCCAAATCCTCCATGGACTAGATGGTTTTGGTGAGCAATTGTGGGGAGTCTGGGAGACGAATAGGAGAGACAGTAGACACAAACAGTCGAGAGAAAGCAAGTCAATCAGCAGACAGCTTATCTCACCAACAGCAACTTAGCTCAGGTGGAGAGAAACCTGGGAAGCAGCGTTTGCCATCACCCAAAGAGTCTCCACTTTACTGAGCTCATTGTAAATCAAGCTGGGGAATCCCTATTACAGTTTCCAAGACTGAGGTCATGTTCTCCACAGCCGAGCAAGAACCATGCAGATTTCAGTAAGATGCCTTTATTGTTCGCCCGGGGCCCATAAATACAGAGTCTTGGAAATTCTGCTGGCAGCGAGGCTCCTTGTTTCGTGGAGAGCATCCTGGGACAGTTTTCTGGATATTACCCTCGATTTGGAACAGCTATTTTCTGGAATCAGGTCAGCTGGAAGTCCCCAGCTGACACCCAAGTCATTAGCAAGCACATAATGATGACTCTCCTTGAGGTGGCCCAGAAGTGCTCTTCCAGTGCAAAAGTCTATAGAAATTGCATGTTGCGTTATGTGTGATTGTAAAGAAAGAGTTCACCATTGTCCCGGTTATGTCAATGCACACGGAGAATGCAGACTGTGAGTGTAGCTACGCTCGACTTAACTGGCCACTGATGTGAGCAAATGCTGATCCGGGAAGCGGGTCAATAGTGCTTAATTAATCTCATCGACGCTAAGGTCGGATCTGACGGCAGGAAGGGAGATCTCCAGACTTGTCAGCAGCTGCTGTTCTTCAGTGTTTCGAACCAGATGGAGCCATTTTCTACCCTCCTGTGGTTAAAGATGAGATAAAGACCGAGTGGGAGAAACGGTGGAATCTTTAATGGTGGATGGAGAAAAGGTGATGTTTTGCTGGGACCCTGCAGCCAGATCCTTTCCTCTGCAGAAAGGATGCATCCCAGGATCAAGAAGAAACGAAACATTGATTATATCTGTTTCTCAGCAACTTTGAAGCCTTGTAGTGTGGGAAACCCTACCAGCATTACATTTTTAATGGGAGACAAATGGTGCCTTTTCCTTCCTTCCCTCCCTCCCTCCCTTCCTTCCTTCCTTCCTTCCTTCCTTCCTTCCTTTCTTGCTGTAGCCAAATAAATAATTTGAAGGCTCCTATTCTTATCACGATTTTATTGTGGCGAAATTTGCCTTCCACCACCCAGAAAGTTTTCTTCTCCTGTGCTTCTGCCTCCTCTAGGATACCTTAGAACTTCTCCTGGTGGTGTTTTTCAAGTTTATTTTATGCCTTGAGGTCATCTTGTTTTCTCTTGCATGGCGTTCCATCACACTGCAGCTTCCTAGCTGTTTGCACCCCCTAGTCTGAAAATGCCCTGTGCAGCAGGAGTTGTGCACACCTGGAGTGGCATTTTTACTTTTTCCGCAGGGATAGACCCCAAATGATGGATCTGCAGCATCATTTTTTGCGGGGGGGGGGGGGGAAATGCCCCTTCATATTATATGTTTAGGAAAGAAGCTCAGGAATCCATATCATTGCCTTTGGCAGTCACACAAAGGGGACAGGCGATTTGATAGTATGGATGTGTTGCCTTAAGAAGCAAGCGATCCCTTTAGTACATCCTCAGCCTACTATTAATCCAGTACATTGGATGACCTAAATTGTCAGATTGCAACAGAGGAAGAAAAAATAATTCATAAGAAAATCCGTTTTCTGCATCGCCTGTCTGTTTCCTGCCCAACCTCCATGGGGCCACTGCCCCATATCAACTTCCTGGTCTGGCCCCTGCTCTATGATCTCCTTCAGCTTTGTGAACAATGGTCTTGGCTACATTTTCTCTTTGAGAATTGTTCAATTCCCTTCCCGATCTTGTCTATCGGCCTGAGTTCCATGGCCTAAGCTCTGGAAACTGTAATAGTTCTCCATTTTGCTGAGTCAGCTGAGATGGGTCCAGAATACTCCACCCAGACAGCTGGGTAGTCAGAAGGATGACTCTACAGGAAACTCTGATTGATTGTTTCAGCAATTCAACAGGCCCTACGGTGAGAGGTCACATTTCAGATATTTCCCAGAGCAGCATCTTGACCTCCTGTAAATCAGAATGATTCAGTGAAATGAAATGTTGAGTCTCCCACCTTTGTACACTGGCCTGTTTTCAGGAAGATGGTCAGGAGTCCCCACCTACATATCCAGGTCCTCCTCCTCCAACCTGGGTCCTTTCAGATGTGGGACCTCAATTGTCATCATCCCCAGCCAGTTGTCATCTCCCATTATAACATGATAGATATGACTAAGGAATCCTTGGGCACCAGATTTATCTCTTGGATAAGATCATGTACATTCAGTGGAGGGTTTATTACCAGGTATGTGTGCACAAGAAAACAGCCATGGCAGGACAGTCCAAAGCATGTTTTCTTAGCTATAAGAACCTCCCCCCCCCCCCCCCCCGCTTCAGTGGGATTTACTCATAAGCAAAAGTGCTTTTGGGTGCATTTCCAACTAGTAGGAGGCTAGTTTGGCTACAACTGTTTGCTCAGAAGTAGGTTTCATTGAGTTAGGCTTTACCTTCAAGTAAATGCATGTGGTTCCTTTCTCCATACTGACCTTTTCCAGCTGTTAGACTACAACTCCCATAATTCCCCATCAGCACATTCATGGTCCAGTTTCACCAGGGATGATGGGAGATGCGATCAAATAGTGAAAGAGTTTTCAAACTTTGTGACATCGTGACTCCCTAAAACTGTTGATGACTTTGTGTAAAACCCTTCTCCCATGAATAAAACCAATCAGTGTCATTGCCTTTAGGGTGATTTTGACAGAGCTATGATTTAGCAACCTTTCAAGATTCACTCCTGGGAAAAGCAGGAGAAATGTGTAAACCCCCCTCCCCCATTGCTCATGATCCCAGGAGGATTGTGACTCACAGACTGACAACCACTGAGTTAGTATATAGGGTTGCAGGCCAAGTAATTTAAAACATACAGCCTAAATCCTACCTCCCCAGTTTCATGTTAATTTATTAGGAGTTTCACTCCTATTTTGAACTCCTAAAACGTTTCATCATAGAAATCTTAACCTCATTACATATTTGAGATATCTTCTCACGTATCTAAATGGTTCTTTCTTTGACAACTTCTTATTTACCCTTAAAGACTTGGCAAGAAATCCCACACAGTTTCTAAGTTGGGGACAAGGAAGATAAACTTCTGGCAATGGGCCCTTTTCCACTGATGAATTCAGAATATGCCTGGAGTTTCTTCAATCCTATGAACTAAACAGTCACAGTCTCCTCAATCCTATGAACTAAAACCATCTTTAAACCTACTGCAAGAAGAGACATCATTTATATCATTACTACCTCACTCATAAATCTTCTCAGCCCACATTTCTCTCTTTCTCTCTGTTAGGGACTGTACCTGCACCGAGATGGCGTTGAAAAAAATGCATGGAAGCTGTTGGGAAAACATGAACTTAGCCCAGGAGAACAGGAAGGCATGAGAAATAAACTCAAGACTGGGCCCCTTTGACTCTGTTTGGTATAAGAGCGAAGGAAGGGGAAATGCCATCAGGCTTTCAATGTTCTGTTCTTACAGCCTATCTCAATGAAGTAGAATTCTACTATTAATTGTGGCATTTCCTAACCTTGCTTACCTTGAAGTGCACTGTCAAAGGCTGACAGTGCATCATCAAGGGGCAGGGCTCAGCTCAAACATGATGTATCTTGAAAAAAACCAAGCAGTCTCCAACTTGGTTTGTTCTTGGATGGGTGGTTACAAAGAAAACACAGAACTGAAAGTTGAACATAGCAAACGGCTTTCGCCATGCGGTCAGTGGGAGTTGACCTTGACTTGGAGAAGACTTTGCTTTTACTTTCTGTCTCCCCTAATGACTTTATTTGGGTTCATTCCATTACTGTGTGTGCAAATACATCTTGGATGTGGAGAAAATGCTGGGTTGCTATGGCAACAGTTGTCAAGGAGTCTGATAACAATGTGTTTGGAGGGGGAGGACAAGAAAGAGAGATTCTGATTTTAATGATAATACTTTGCAATCTCCTTGAATAGCCCTTCCCAGTAAGGTGCCTTTAGATGTTCTGTATTTCTTTGTTGCCCTCTAGTAAACATCTGGATTTTTGCAGCCCAAATATCACATCCCCAATACAATAGATTTGTAAGACTTGTTCAGTCTGCCCAAAAGCTACAAATAGGTTCCTCCCATGAACTCTGTTCTGATTATATCCCCCACTCCACCCCTCTCTTAACCTCCTTCATATGTATCCTATTACATCATTCCAAGACCTTCTCTTCCTTGAACTCTGCCAACCTGGTGGTCGGGTTCTTGATACCCATCATTATTTTACAAATGAAAGAAGGCGTGCTTGCATATTTGCAATATTTACCCTAAGGTGATTATATCATACTATCTTCTTGTCAGGTCCAGATTCATCTTCTGAGACATCGTCTAAGGTGAAAGATCCACTTTTCCACATATGGTGGGGTTCAAAGGGATCTGGTGGACACCATGTCCCAATATTGCTACCCGGGGAAGTGGAAAGCTGCAGGTTCAAGAAGACACCTCCAGTTCTAAACGCTCTAATATCACTTATTAGCAGATGCCAGGAGCAGAAGGAGTGTATAACTCACAAGAGAAGGTACAGTGCAGGAGGAGACCTCCTGTGTCTGATTCCTTGCAGTGGCAAGAATTGAGGCAGTGACATCGGCTGCTATGTATTTCAACTGTACCCAAAATTGACAGGTGTACTTTTCCACCATTTTGAAACACTCAAAAATGGTAGTGAATGTTTGATTCTATCTTTAAAAAAGACTAAAACAAAAACTCAAACTCCCACCCATCCCCCCGGGAGGAACATCTTGGACATCCTCTGCAAAATGTGTGCATGATGGTCCTCATTCCACTTTCTCAAACAGATGAAGCAGAAAGAGGTGACAATTTGATTTATACCAGGAATTGGCTCAGACCAGGATTTGCTTCCATTCTTCTCCCCCCACCCCCACCCCCACCCCTACCCCCCTTTGAAGGAACTGCAAGTTCTGGACTACTGTCAGTTCACTTGGATTAGGTGGGTGAGCAGTGACTTGCCACCCTGCTCAAAGTCACTTGGGGCCAGATATATGCCTAAGCCTCAGTTAATAGGCTGATAACAACGAAGAAATCCTCAAGGAAAGGAAGATTAAGGACATCTCCGTAGGTTCCAGTAACTGCAGCTGGTTTTGTCACTATAACAACACATTAATGTGTTTTCAGATCTCTAGTGTGTGGGAAATATATGTAGGTCAATGAAGATAATTTCACACGCATGGTTAGAAAGCACCTTTAGCTGAAAGCAGAAGAATCACAGGATGGCCTGCTACAGTGGGGCTGCAGAGATGGAGAAGGGGACTGCCCCACAACCCTTCCCATCACCAATATAATCATCAGAGACATGAGTCAAAATACCTTCCCTTTCTTAGCATCCCCTCCAACCTAATGGTCGTATGGTTCCTCATCCCTGGACACATAATGAGTTATTAATCTGAATGCTTGCTATCCTGATGCATAAGGGATTAGGAAGAACATCAGAGCGCTGGCTCTGCGTAGGCAGGGTTTCTTCCTCCTTCCTCTGTCCCCCAGTATGGACCCACCCACCTCCAGTAGACAGAATATTCTGCAGTTGGGAAGAGCTGCTGAATCCATGGTGCCTCCTTGACTCATTCTGAGAGGTCATTACATCTGGCTGTACTAGGAAAAAGGATGCAATCTAGAATTATGGAACTGTAGATTTCAAAGGGACACGAGGATCATCTATACAATCCTCTCCAATATGCAGGAAGACTAATTAGACCAGTGTTTCTCGACCTCAGCAACTTTAAGAGGTGTGGACTTCAACTCCCAGAATTCCTCAGCCAGCCAAGAGTTGAAGTCCACACCTCTTAAAGTGTTCCTCAAGAGGTTGAGAAACACTGAATTAGACAATTGTCAAGAGGTAGCTGTCCAGCTTTTAAGAACACACAACCTCTGTAGTAGACTATGGTGGAGTGGTCAGAAAGTTTTTCTTCTATTTAAATGACATCTAGGTAGCAAAACCTATACTCATTATTCCTGGTCCTCGTTTCTGTGGCCCTGGAAAACATTTTTTGGCATTTTCCCTGTAGCTTCCCTCTATATTCCTGAACATGGCCATCATGTTTCCTCTAAGTCTTCTTTTCTTCAGATTTGAAGTTCTTCTTTACTCTTGAACAAGGACTACATAGTAGTCCTTAGGGTGTAATCTGGGAATAAATCCCATTAAACTCAATAGGGCTTATTTAGGAACAGATAAGCACAGATAACTGATGGATGGTCCATCTTACTTAGGATTGACAAAGTCTTTCAGAGTCTTTCCAACTCTATTTGGAAATGCCAGGGATTTAACTGGCACTTTCTGCATGCCAAACTGAGACTCCACCAATGACCTATAGCTGTACTTCAAGCCTGGGGGTGTTGACTTTCCATAAAGAGCATTCATGGAAGGAAAACACGGCCATCAAAAGATCACTTCCACTTCCTCTTCTACCCTTCCCTTCCCTGCTGCTGTAACCTTTATAATTTCCTTCTTTTGTTTTGTGGTTTCTCCACCGTGCCAATATTAGGATTGCATCTTCCTGAAGATTACAGGACCGCAGAGAAGAATTGTACTATGAAAAGTTGGCTTCATTTCACCCAAGCATTAGGAGTTTGACCTACCACAGGATCCACCATCTCTCAACCACCAAACCAAAGACTGGTTGAAATATGTAAGATAGACACGGCCCACGATTTGGCATCCAATCCTGTTAACTGCCAATGGAAGGGTGGAATCGGTCATACAACTCTCATTCATTCCCAGGCAAACCCCGCCAAAGCAAATGGAAGCTCTCAAGCACCAACATTTCACAAGAATGCAACGCAGGGTTGGGGTGTAATTGTTTACAAGTCCTCGCCAGCAATCATCTTACATATTCAGGGTACAAAGGCAGAAATTAAAACATTAACAATGAAGGTATGGAACAGTACAATCAGAAGAAGAAGCATTCTGTTTTTCTCCCCTTATTTACTGCTCTTTACAGCAACTTTTTCTTTAAAAAAAATCGAAGAAAAGTATTTTTTTCCAAGAAAGAAAGAAAGAAAGAAAGAAAGAAAGAAAGAAAGAAAGAAAGAAAGAAGGAAGGAGGGAGGGAGGGAGGGAGGGAGGGAGGGAGGGAGGGAGGGAGGGAGGGAGGAAGGAAGGAAGGAAGGAAGGAAGGAAGGAAGGAAGGAAGGAAGGAAGGAAGGAAGGAAGGAAGGAAGATCATATGATACAGAACCAATCTATTACTTTAAGGCAAATTATACTCCTTATTCCACTAAAAACTGAAATAAAATATTGTTTTCCCATGATGGCTGTTTAATGCAGCCATTGCCAAGTACTTCAGCTCCTCTCTGATCTTTAGTGACATTAGCTTGGGTTGATTTCAGGGACTGCAAACAAAGAAACTCACCAATCACCCCAAATTCCCTCTGACCTTCCACCTACGCATGCTTGCCCAGAAATCCCATTCAGTCCAATGGAGCTTACTCCTAGGAAAATGTGTGCACGATTGCAGCTGGAGACTATAACGCTCGGCACAATTATTTTGGACAAAGTTCCACTGGACTTAGAGGAAATTACTCTTAAGTAAACCTGCTGAGTGCAGTGGCATAAACCACAGTCCGGCACGTACCTATTTGAGAAGAAAGTGAGATCTGAGTAAATATGCTGGCTAGGGTGCTATAAAGGCAGTTTTATGCCCCACAAGCACAAAACCTGTTTCAACCAAGGCCCACATCTGGCTCTGAACAGCAGATCCATGGCCACACTCCACTGCTAGGTGATGCCTGGCCAAAGAGCCCAATTTAAGTATGATTTCATTTCAGTTAATCAGATGCCACCCGCCTCATAATCCCCCTGTGTTTAATTTTCTCTCTTCTATCCCATTAACAATTACAACCCAGGGGTAACTTCAGAGAGCTGCGTTTAGCCTTGCGTGGGTCTCAGCTCACCGCCCCCTTGCTATTCTTATTTGGGGAAAACAGTGTGATTCTGTGCTTTTTTAAACCTAGAAGTAAATCCTCCTGTGGAGTGGAGAAGATTGCAAATTCATCCAACACAGGAGAGATTACTTTTGAGAAGGCATGCAATTCATGGGCTGCGTAACTCATTCTGCACGTTGGGAGCCCTTGGTTGGCTGGTTAGGGGAGTCGGCAATCAAAATGGATTCAGTCAAAAAGCATTTTTCATCCTTGGAGGCTTTCCAGATTGACCAAGGATCAAACAAACATCTAAAGCTCTCAAGAACAGCCAACACATTGACTTGTGACCCATTTCCATGGAGCCAAGTACCTATGTAATACGTGTTAAATTAGAAAGACAGCGGTTAAAAGAAGAAGTCAGACGGAAAGATCACATCAGAAGGAGCTGGTTTGGTGGATGGAATGAAAAATCAAGGTCCACTTCAGGAGACAGGAACAGACTTCGGAGATGCCTAAAATGAAGCCGCTTCGTTCTCACACTTGCCTCAACTCATCTCCCAGTTTTGCTTGCAAAGATAAATTGTGCTTTCCCCCTTCCTTTCCTTGCAGATGTAGACAGGTGGCTGCAGGAGGTACAGGATATCCCTTTTCTTGTTTACTCCGCCTGAGCATCATAATTTGCACCCCCAGCTTTCTTCAACTCATTCCTGATGTAATCTTCATCCAGTTCCTTGTGGTCACTAATCACAAACTCTTTGGCAAAATTCTGCAGGAGACAAAAGTTGCACGTTGGTTTAGTGAAGTATATGGTTGGATAGCAGAATGTCCACACTAGGAAGTGGGACTGAATAACATGACGGCCTGCACGCTTTTGAACAGGAATTGAAAGATTTCCAGAACAATCGTTCCAGAGGAACTCTTTAATGAGCTTTTGGTAGTTGCTCACTGCCATAATGTCCCCCCATTCTAATGTTCATCTGAAACCATTACTGCATGGACCTAACCAACCAGTAACCCCCTCATAATCAGGATGGCTGCAGAGAGGTGTGAGAAGACATAGAAAAAAGGTTATTTCCCAAATGTCAGGATATCAGACGTCCTTCAGATGTGCTGGATTTGAACCCCCAGTGTCAACCATGTCCATTGTAAGTGCTCTAATTCAACATAGGTGGAAGGTTTCAAGTTTGGTTCAGCAAGGAGGACAGGAGCACTGATTGGTGGTGTGGGCAGTTGAGCTCCTCGTGGACAAGAATGGGCACAGCTCACAAATTCTGAGTAATTCTTAAGCTGACGGCCCTGTTGAAATACAGGAGAGAACGTTGTTTCTGTCTGTTTCCCGCTGAAACCATTTTCTGGTTCCTCTTAAAATTCCAGTCCCAAGACATACAAGGGCCTCTCAGTCCCCACACTCGATTTGCCATCCCATTTTGACCTTGGCAATGCCCTAGGAATGAATTACCACCTCTGTGTTCATTCTAGAGCATAGGAGCCCCACAAACAAACATGTCCATTTATCTGGGGCCAGGAAGCTGGAGGCATTAACAACCTGAATGGCTTCACATAATGCAAAAGGCGGAGTTTGCGTAACACTCTAAGGAGAACCACAACAAACATATCTACAAATGTTTTGTTCAGCTTCTTGTGCAATGCAAAGAAATCAAGCTTATTCGTAGTTTAGTAACCAAGCATTCATGTCCTTCAGAGCCGTTTCCGACTGACTGTCAAAAGCATTTGCATGCAAAAAGCTGGATCCTGACATCTAAATTAGCCGGTTTAATGTCTTGGAGGGTATCTGCACTTAGATTTTGGCTTCCTCATTTCAGCGGAAGGAATCACTGGTGCAGATCAAATGTATTCAGTCAAATTGGTGCCCTTCGGAGTCTTTTGACTACAACTTCCACAACCCCTTGGCACTGGTTACAACAACTGGGCTAATGGAAGTTGAAGTCCAACACTTCTGGAAGATGTTGGGCTCTATATTTCTGGTGTAAGTCCAAGGTTGGGAAACCTGACACCTTCCAAATGTATGGATTCTCACTCCCAGCTAGTGGGACCCATAGTATGTAATTGAGGGTGCTGGAATCAAGTGCCCTGTTCCACCTTAGAAAGATGTTCTAATGATCCTAGAAATCAAATCTCAAGGTGTAACCAAGGATGCTCCTATGCTAGCATTTTCTCCCGTCTCCCTGTGATATAGCTTCACAAAAAGCTCCATTTTATGTGGGCATCCTGAATTGGACCATTTTAGGCTTTCGACATATGGCCTTGAATGATTTTTTTGCAGCTCCAGAAGACAGGAAACATGTAAAACCTGAGTTGTGAGCCCCAAAGTACGCTCAGCTTTGCACTATGTGAACAGGAGCACACATCCACCCCTTTGTCCATGGGGCACGAACTGGAGATCAAAAACACCTCCTTTCCATTTCAAACTAGCCCAAATTCCTGATTCTCACCTAACCAGGTGAAATTTAATTCAACTATGCCTGGATCAAATCCTGGCTTCTTAAGGAACCATCCTGTCAACCAAACAGTGTTCCTCCTTGTTTGGTCGTCCCATGGAATAATAATTAACTTAAGAATGGAAGTTGACTGAGATCCATAGAAGGAAATTATACTCTTGTTTAAGAAGTGTAAGAATACGTTTTCACACTGCTAGTGAAAAACAAGAATAAGAATAAAGCTGACCACTGCAGAATGAAAGAGAGACAGAAAGGGACCAACCACTCAAAAGAGGGGGCCAAGGAGTCTGTTACGTAGTGCTGGAAAGAAAATGGAAGGCAAGAAGGTTGGAACCTTTTTCCATAAATAAGGCTGGTTCTCAGATCATTGCAGTTCCTAAAATTCTTTTGTTATGGTTCCCTAGCTTTCTTCAAAGAATATTACTGATTCTAGGTTCTTGGTTTTCTTGTGAGTTTATCTAAGCGGTTCCAATCCTCCTTGAATAAGCAAAGGCCAGCAGTCAGCCTGGGGTCATCTTTATGTCCAAATAAAAGACAGTTTCATGTGAAGTGCATATTAAATGAAGCTGCATTAAAATGCAAGCTGAATCAATGCACCCTCCCTTCCCCATTCCTGCAGATGGATAAATTCCACCAGGAAAAGATTAAACACACATCACAAGCCCCCTGTGCTGACTGGTTCATTAGGGTGGATTGAAAGCCCAGCCTTGCAGCTCTTATTGCCTACACACAATAAAATAATCTAGCTTTAAGGATTTTCCAGTATTGATGACCCAAACGAATACAAAGGCCCTGTCGTCTCCTTATTGGTTTTCTCAACAGAATGATTTCGAATTATGCAGGCCCCAGTTGCTATCAGCGTTCTTTTCTTCATCCACAAAGTCCTGGCAGATGCAGTCTGGGGGTTTGTCCAATACTCCAAGCTGGTATCTCAACCAAGGTTTCCCTGTTGGAACCAATCCCTGCTTTTATGCAATTCATTCTGCCTGTGACAACAGGTATCTCCAAAGTCTGGAAACAAAAGGTTATCTACTGATCAGGAACACCCGTCAAGGCACAAAAGCTGTCCAGACCCATGTCTTTCTCTCTTCCTGACCTCATCTCAATACCCTCACTCAATACCAGACAATGAATCTCAGCTGAACAATAAAGTTTGTGAGTTTTCTCCTATGACACACCCCATGCTATGAATGGCAGTGAGTCACTTCTCTTTCAAGTCTAGTCACCATTTCCATCTTCTTTCTACCTCCTGACCTGTGTCTCTCCACTCTTACAACCTGGGACAATCCTAGCCCATCAGTTGCCATTGTAGCCTCTCTTTTACTTCTAAAGGTCTTCTCCTCCCTTCAGCACTTTTATTCCCCGCTCAAAAATTCTCCCATCATCTGTTTGATGTCATCATATCTGCAACTGCTGAACCATTGGTAAGGCCCAAACACTGTGTGATGGTTCATTGATTCCTAATCTGAGCATTTTCTGAACTTCTTTTTCTACTTTCTCTTAGTCTTTCAGGAATTTGTTTGGTAGGTCTAGCATTCCCAATATCAGTTTTGGGTTCAACTGATGTGGTAATTCCTGGTTCACTTGTGAATGTTGTCTTAAACTCTGTTACTGATTTTTCCAAAACTTGTCTTTGATGCAACCTTCTGCTGAAGTCTCTATTCTCATGCGCTTCCACAATTCTGCTGATACCCAAGCCAGTAGCTTAATCACTACATTTTTTCCTTCCTATTTTATCTTTTTTATTATTCTATTATTTGCCTGTGCTGAATTTTAGATCATGAACATCTTAGGACAAAAATCTGCCTCCTTGAACACTGCAAAGTGTGGCATGCTTTGACGGGACAAGAAATGTTGACTTGAAAACTTCAACTTACCTGTACAACTTCTTTCACAAGCGTCTTATCAGTCCCTGTTTTAGCTCTCTGAAGGCCACTGACATTCTCCCCTATCCATGTGATCAGTGCAAACTTGACTCGCTTGCTCATGGTATCTCCAGTGGTGAATCGGATGAAGCCAAACAACCGAATGTCATCTTGAGAAGAAGTAAAATAAAATAAAGGGACAGTCATGGAGCTGGAGAAGGAAAATTGGGCTTACTAAGTTGGTCACCAGGATGGCAACGACACATGTTCTGTGTCAAAACTTTATTTTGCAATTTTTTGCTCCTCTTGTTGCCCCTAAAACAGATTTTCATTGATGGGATTCATGACCACCTATGAGTTATCTGATGCTGAGGATTATGTCCTACCTGTCATTCTGCTACTTATTTTTTCAAGACTTGTGAACTTCTCTGGCTTCCCACCCTATTAAGTCACCATGCAGGTAAAAAGGGGCAGGCCTTCGATCACATGGTGGTGGCCACCATTTTGACTGTTTTGAACCCCTCCCTCTGGACACCTATGGCCCAAATCCTAGAACATCATCAAACCCAAAGGTTCCTGCCCTGAAGAACTTGCAGCGAAAACTGAAAAAGGAACTAAATGGAAGGCGGGGCACATCAGGTATGATTTGTGTGCATGTACATGTGTGTTAATGGAAACAACTATAGAGAGAGAGAGGGAAAAAAATTAGGGACTTTCCTTTGTGCAAGATTAAACTGGAATTCCAAGGGTCTAAAAGAACAAGCAGCAGCAGAACAAGAGACCAATAAAATAGCATCTGTCCTGCAGCCCAAGGAAATGGATTTTTTTAATTTTTTTTTTAAATTTTGCAAAGGCAGAAGAAAAGGGAGGAATGATTTGCAGCCAGACAGGAATGGCCTGTCAATGAGAAACTCAACCACAATCATTACCATCAGGAAGACTCATCTTCCTCCCTCCCCCACACAGCTTTTCCTTCTTTTACAGGCTGGCCCTTTAAAGTCAACATTAAAGAGAAAAGCTTGGGGTGGCAGAAATGGAAGATGAAAAGCAAGGCATTAACCCTTCAGTATGCTTCCTGCTGCAAACTTTCTCCTGTAAGCTGAAAGGAAAGAAAGCAGAGCAGAAGAAGAAGAAAAGGGGGGTGGCTTTCTTGGAGGCTCTGAAATATTTTTTTAAAAAAGCATTCACGTTGATCTGTGACATCCACATCTCCTAATTCCCTGACTCCATCTTCTGTATCACACTGAGAATTACCCATCTTCCATAAAGAAAGTAGATGGATGGATGGATGGATAATAGATATAGACAGATAGGTTTACCACCTCTATTTATTTTTGCCAATCTTTGAAAATCAGTTTGCATATCTCAGTGGGAAGGAACTGTTGTGCATAGGGTTAACCAAGTTGTTTTTGCTTCCAACACTCTCACCCAATATTTACTACTAAAAAAAAGTCTTTCTACACATATTCGCCTCTATTAGTCTTTCTTTTCCTAGAATCATAGAGCTCAGAGGACTTCAAAGGTTATCCAATATCTTATCTTATCAATTACCAACTTTGAGCCTTGAAACAGGCTAGCTTCTTGGATAATCTATTTTGCTGTCAAAGAGTTGGTTCAGTCAAGACGTTCTTCCTAACATTCAGCTGGAATCCTATCTCTGGAAATTTAAACACCCCCCCCTTCAGTCCCTATCTCTTTGGAGTCACAGAAAACAAATTTGCTCCATTGTCTCTGGGACATTCTTTCAAATATTTCAAAGATGCTGATCTCATTGTCTCTTATCATCTCTTCCCCAGACTCCTAAGCCCTGGTTTCCTGCCTTGGCTGTCCCAGCACCACAGTTTAAATTGTGACAAAATGGCTGATCAATCACTGGTTAAGTAGATATCCTTCAGAGTTAATGAACTTAAGAATAGGATAAAACAGGTATGTGTTTCTCTTCCAACAGAATGGTCTGGCCATTTGAATATTCCGTAAACTGGACATATTCCAACCCGGCCTCACCAATAATTCCCTAGCTATATTCGGTGTCCAAAACAAGCCTTAATCAGTCATTGTATTAAACCCTCCTGTGGTTTGCTTGCTTTGCTAACTATGTTGCATAACCCCAATCTTGATTCATAACTTAGTGGAATGTGTGAACACAACCACTGTATTGTTTCAACCATGGTTAAAATACATCTTGGTTTAGCATAATGTGTGAAGTGGTTAATTCCTCTCTAGGCAATAAAAGCTAGTAAGATTCCTGGGTGTACAACATGTGACCTCCCAGATGTTGATGAACCAGATCTAACCCCAGTTCTAACCCTGAACCTAATCATGACTGGACAAGTATGTTCTCAAACAACCCCTTTCACAATTTCTCCCAAAAGACTTGGGCCTAAATTGGTTCCTGCAAATGGAGCCCATTTCTCATCATCGGTTCTGTCCCACAGAAATGGTTTCAACTCACATAATTGACTAAGGGAAGAGGAACCTGTTCCATACCAAGTTCATTATCCAAAGATGGCCCAAATCATTTGCCAAGGCTAGAGTCATAGCTTCAATCAGAGTCTCTGCTGAGCTGAACAATTTAGAAACCTACATTACAAATAAATATAAACAAGTAAATCTTTCTTCTTTCCTCTTGAGCCACCCTTTTTCTGCTATTGTTATCCTAAATCCATAAACCAGCAGGAACCACACTGTGGCCAAATTGAGGCTCTGAGATGGGAAAAAACATCAAGAACAACTGAACTTCTCCACAAATAAACCAAGAGTAAATAAGGAAATAGCCCATCCACACCTTCTCTGTGGACATGTGGAGGTTGGAGCTTTTCCTAGAGAAGTGGCAACGGGTGTTAAACAATAATATATCTTCTTTGGGGAATATGAAGATACTCTGTGTACCCTTTGGAAGAGAGAACAGGAGTGTCTCTTGGGTGATCATCTGCTTCCAAACAGAGAGGTTAGGCAGGTATATAAGGGAGCAGATCGAACAAGGGGGGCCATGCAGGTCTCTGAATTATACTGCTGGTGATCCCAGCATTGAGGGTCCAAAGGAGTTTTCTCCCATCTGGGTCCAAATGGTAGAAATTCCATTCTCCTAATTCCTGTGCATCCATTAGAGGCAGACCCAAAAGTTTTCTTTGCCAGTTGGTGCATGAATAAAAGGAAGCAAAGAAACCTCCTGAACTGATGGTGCTATGACTTTACCTCCTTACTCTCCAGTAGTAGTAGTAGTAGTAATTCTTATTTATTTTATTAGCTGAACCGCCATAGATGAAAGACATCCTAATCATGCTTTCCCTCATGAAGGCTGCAAAAACTAAAGCCGAGGGTATAATAAAAAAAAAAAGGCGAGTCCAATAAAAAATAAAAAACTATTAAGCCCTAAAGGAATGTTTTTTCTTGCTTTAATTCATGCCAAAATGTAGGTTGCAATGTTTGCAGCTGCTTGCAAGGGATGTCATAAACAGGTAAACCCCACATTCACTTTGGTGAGGGTGGAGGAATACCGCTTTATGCTTGTGAAGACTTCTCTTCTTTGTCTGTCTTTCTGCCAGTGCCCAAGAACATTTGAACACGGCCCTCCATTCGCCCGTTAGCTGTGCATCGGTGTTCAGACACGCTGAGCACTGAGGACAGAAGAACTTCCGCAAGCAGAAGGTGACATTCCTGAAGATCCATCCGTCCTCCTCCGCCAAAATTAATGTCAGGCTTTGCATGTTGGTGACGTCACTTGCCGGAGACTGCTGATGTTGGGGAATAGTTGCAAGCTGGCCTTTGGCATGAATTAAAACAAGAACAACCATTCCGTTTCAAAGGTCTCCATTTACTGATTCCTGAGACTAACTAGAAAGAATTTGGGCTCTTGATGAAAGGTAGGAACAAAAGCACCAGTGACCGAACTGAGTTTTTCTTTGACTAAGAATCTCTTTCCCAACAAAAGGCCTATGAGATGGATGACATCATTACAGCTTAGGGCTTTTCAAAGCTTTTTGAGGGGGGAGGAGAGCATTAGCTCTCAAACCTCAAGCTGCCTGGCCTTTTCTTCCTTCCCCCTTGGCAACCAAGGAGCATGGGATGGTTGAAGAGAGTAAAAGAGATCTCACCTGTGCACTGTCGTATAAACTCTTCATAATCAACCCCATTATGTCCTGGGATGATGGTGGAGCCATCGTACTTAAATGTCACCCTTCGGGAAGAGGGGAGGGAGGGCATAAAAAAAAGAAGAATTGAGATGGTTCCTCTCCAGGAGATTTCTGGAGTCTCGCCCCTACCCACACCCACCCAAGGGCTTCTAGAGTGAGATGGCCCAGTTCCCACCTTGACCCAGAAGCTTAGAAGTAGCCTGATGGCTCCCGAAGGGAGGCGATCTCCTACCAGAATGAGGTTTGCAAGAACTCAAATGCCAAGTTGAGGTCCTTCCGTGCCAGTCCAACACTTTGGGCTTCAAGCCGGGGAGGAGGGCAAGCTGCCAGCTTTGCAAACTGAGAAGCAACCTTGCCCAACCCAAGACCCGCCCGATGGGTTCCAGTGCCCATCATCCCCCCCCCTCCAAGGTTGTGCTAGCTGGGGAAGACAGGCGTCACCCACCCGCTCTTCCCTTGCCGGGCAAACCCAGCTGAGAGAGCGGGGGGGGGGGGGGAGGGGGGGCAGGGGGAGAGACCGCTTCCCGGCCGGCCCTGGGTCCCTTTCCCCTCTCCCTGCTTCGACGCGAGCCACGCAGGGCCCGGCGGCTTACCAGTTCACCCCCGTGCTGTCGTCCCTCACCAGGTTGTAGGCCCTCCGGCAAGCTTCTTTGTCGATTTTCGTGGCCATCGCCTCCGAAATTCAAGGCCGGGGGCTGCTAGAGAGAGGCGCCCGGAAAGCGGGGAGGGGGTGCCAGCCGCCGAGGAGAGCTGCCCGCCCGCCCGCCGGGAGAGCGAAAAGGAGCCCGCGCTCGTGCCCTGCAGAGCGGCTGGGCGAGCATCCGAAGGGGCCGCCTGCTGCCGCCGGAGGGTCCCCTCGCCGCCGCAGGAGCCCGGAGAGCGGAGGCTGGCGCTGCGGGGAGGCGGCCGCCGAGCGCTCTGGCTTCTGCAGTCGGTCCCGCAGCCGCGCCGGGAAGGGATCGGGCCGGGCGGGTCGCCGCTTTATTGGCCCCCGATCCGAGGAGGAGGAGGAGGAGGAAGAGGAGGGAGGGCTGGCCGTCCTCCCCTCCCCGCCGCCAGCGCCCTCCGACGCCCCTCTCCTTCCCAGCCCAGCGGTCTCCTTCCTTCTGCAAACGGAGCCAAGGGATGCTCTCTCCGCGCGGGTGCGACGGTCCCGTTCCCCCTCCTTGGAATTTGGGTGGCTGGATGTGCGCAGGGGGGGAGAGGGGGGAGTGGCTGTGGGCGTGGGTGGGAGCCCGCGAGAGCGCGCGAGAGAGCGCGCCCGGCCCCCGATGATTCGGAGGAGCGGTTCTGATAAATGGGGGAGGGGGTGGAGGGGGCGGACGGCCCGCCTGCCCTTTGGATGCGGCGCAGGGGTTGCCATGGCGACGCCCCATCCCATCTGCAACCCGAACCGAGGCGGGGGGGTTGGTGGGAGGGGAGACAGCTTAGCAACGAGACGCGAGCGCGGCGGGATCCGCGCTTGGAGCTCTGGGCGGCCACCAGGGGGCGGCAGAGAGCGCCGGTCCGCGGTCCGCAGGGAAGCTTCGCAAGAAACCGGACTGATTTTGAGCCCAAACCTTCGGTGTCTTTTTTTTTTTTAATTTTTAATTATGAAGGACGCGAGTTAGAACATTTGCATGGCCCAGGACTTTCCCCCCACTACCGCGAGGAGGCCCTGGGTGAACGGGAAAGCGAACGGAAGAAAGCCACAAAGGCATTTTCTAAACCGTGATGCTGCGGCTCGCTCTTCGGCTTGCCAGAAATAGCGTGCAAAAGAAGACGCCTCTGGGCTCAGCCTCCTGGCGGTGATAGAACTGGAGCATCAGGGCTGTGGCCGGGCTAAATCCAGCGGGGTGGTGGTGGTGTAAGTTGCTGTCCCGGCCGAGGCAGGAGGGGGATGTCCAAGAGTGGGAAATCAGATGAAGCTCGGCCTGCCCTGACCGCTGATGGGGACTAAGGGGAGGGCAACCCCACAGCTTCCCCACCCCAAAGTCCTGGAGAGTTGCTTCCAGGGCTTCTCAGCTCCTCCTGTCTGGAAGAGCCGGGCGGGGTCAGGGTGTCCAAGCTCCAGAGACAAAGTCATGGAGTCGGGCAGGGCAGGGCAAGCGTTTTCCCCATGTGCTCCTTTAGGAACACCATAGTCTTCTGGCCAACTCTAATCCCATGGCATTATTGTAGAAGAGTCGGATTCTGAGAAGAGCCCTGCTGGATCAGAACAGGAGGAGGAGGAGGAGGAAGAGGAGGAGGGTGCCAGGATCCTGCATCTAAAGCCACCAGGAAATTCACCAGCAGGGCAGGAGGATCATTACCTATTCAATGTCTCCCACCCTTCAAGATCTACTGCTTCTATACACAGAAGTTCTGTCCCTAAATCTCATGGCCAGCAAGTAGGTAAGGAGACCTCTAGTAAGTCACAAGTCCAACACGGTGCTCGGTGCTCGGCAAGATGTTCCCGAGGAGCATCTTCCTCCTGTTCTTCTTATCCCCCACCTTCTAGGATTCGAAAATCCCTTGCTTTCTACACAGATCTTTGCACAGGCAATTGCAGACGAACGGTGTTTGTAGGATCAGCTAAAAGAACAAAAGGCTGAAAGTACCATAAAACAATTTATGGTCCGAAGAAAAAAGGAACACTGTCTATGAAAAGAGGTCTTTATCAAGAGCAGGACTTATTACATGTTTGCCTCCCCCCCCCCCCCAATAGGTTCTAGAAGAATTATCTGCAGCATTTTTTCTTCCTGGAAAAGCCTGCCCAATCCTTGGTGTGTGTACACACCAAGAAAATTCCCCAGGTGAGCATGCCAAAAATGGTAGCATGACTCAGAGAAGAGGAAGATGGTGTTACCTGTCATGTGATATTGCTCACTACACAGGGTAAAAATGCCCGTGGTATTCACTTATTTATACTTCTTCCGTTTCTGTGTCTGTGACATCCGTCTGTCTTTCATGGCAGCCACCGTATTTATCATCTTTATACAGAAATGTCCATTCCTACAAACAGAGCTTTGACAAAATGGTTGGGTTTATGAGATGAAACCAAAGAGCGTGTCACACCTTGATGTGTGTGTGAACCCAGGAAGAGTCTTTGGGGAGGGGGGGAGATTTCACTGTGCACTTCCAAGCCAATCGCTTAGGGAGCACTGTGAATGAGAATTGAGAATAAATAAGTCGGATTTGCGTGATCCACCTGTCTTAGAAGTCTTGTGAGACTAGGTGCCTGACAATGAGAAATCAATCTTTCAGCAGGGAATAAACATTTGAGCACAGTTCATTTAGATGCTTTTTCTTTTCCCATTTTTTCCCTTGGCACGCGGTCACCCTTGCAAACCTCGGTGTAAAACGAGGAGAGAGCCGCAAATAAACAAAAGAAATGAATGCAGGATATAAAATCCATACAGAAAATTGGAGCCCAATTTCGGTAGCAGATTTAGACATCGTGCTGAAAAAGGATACGGTTAAAACCAAAGAGAAATATTCCATCTCTCAGTAAATCTGAAGTAGAGCTGATTGCAGACTTGTTTGCAATTATGGATTGCCATTTAAATCTTAAAGTTATCTCTTGAATTAGACACTCCCTCTGGGGTATTTATCCTTTCAATTAGAAAGCTGGATTTGATTTCTTCAGATCTATTTCAGATGCAGCTATCTCCCTCTGCTGGTCTGAAAAAAATCTGGTTTTTTGTGTGAAAAGTAACCAAAGCAAATGGAGGCTGGGGGGCCGAAACCCCCAAGCACCCCTTATCCTCATGTCTAATAAATTAACAGTCAAGGTTGACTATTTGGGTTATTGCAGAGATCAGGAAGCAGACCCTGCCTCGGTCTGGCATTTGGAAAATATCGCTGTCTCTAAATTTTGCAGAATTTGTAGTAACAGGGCTGAAGAATCCAGAAATTAGCGGGCCTAAAGGCCCGGGAAGAGATTTTAAAAAGTAAAAACAATGCAGGGCAACTCCTGGGGAACTCCACGGATGCAACCACGCAGTTTTCGTAGCAAGAAAATAGAAGTGGTTGTCATTTCATTCTTTCCAGGTTTTTTTTTTTCTTTTTTGACTTGCCAATCTGGTCGGCAACCCTGATATTCCCTGGGTCTCCTACCCAAGGAGTGCTTGGTTCAGTTACGATCTTCGAAACCTCTCCTCTTGGGTCCCCCCACCCCAGTTCCAGAATCCCTGTTGGGTGTCTAATTAGTAATGGGAAAAAATGCTGCTTATCCTCTCACCAGAAACCAGCCCTACAAACTGATTAATGTAGGAGCCCATTATGCCAAAGGTGAATACCAGTCTTAATTCCAGTTTCCATATATGCATGCGTGTTTCTTCGCCCTGTCTCAAAGTGCCTCAGGCTTTACCGGAATGCAAGAAAAGACTTGCTGGTTCAAAGAAAAGCTGTCTAGTTCATTAGTCTCCAGACGTCTTTGATCACACCCCTTGATCAGTAAGAAAGAAAGCACACACTCCAATATATATCCATTTATTTCTTTATAAATAATGTACATGTATTACGGTAAGAGTAGGTAGATTATAAAACATACTCCCCATACATTTTTGTGTATTACAGATTAGCATAGCTTAATTTCTATTTTTTAAAATAAAATATAAATAGGCATTCTAAGGTTTTCTTCCCGTACCCCAATGGATCATCCTGTACACCCCCTAGGGTGCATGTACCCACAATTTCACTGTGCTAAATCCTATTTGACAGCCCAGATATACAGTATAACTTATTTATTGCATTATCTGTATCCCTGTATTTATCAATTGGTTTAGCATGAAATCTGAACCCCTGCCGCTGTAGCTCATAAGCCACGTTTGTAAGCAAGTGGCTGGCAATGATTTGTAAGTCACCATTTGTGGTTCGTGTCACACTTATAAAGCCACTGTTAATCGTGGTTTAATGAATACTGTAAACTACGATTGGCTGGCTTCACCCATCTCACTAAGTTATACCTAGCAGGGTAGGTTATATTTAAACTTTATGAACATTTCTGGGTCATCTCTTGAGGACCTTACCTATTGATAACATTGCAGTTATGAGTGGAGTTGTTGAGGAGTTTTTATTTGACGGCACAGATGCGTCTATGCCTACAAAGATTAGGATTGTACAGCCCATGGTATTCCCTGTGACCCTCTACAGAAGCGAAAGTTGGATTTTAAAGAAGCAGGAGAGGGAGAGTATTGACGCTGTTGGAGAAGACTCCTGAGAAGACCGTGGACAGCCGAGAAAATAAACCAATGGGTCACCAAATACCAATGGGTCATCAATGACCAGGCTCGAATGATCCTACTTTGGACACCTGATGTGAAGACCCAGCCCTCTGGAGAAGGCCCCAATGCTGGGAAGGGTGGGAGGAAAGAGGAGAGGAGGACCAGCAGCAAGGGGGATGGACTCAGTTGTGGTGGCGATGGAAGACCTGAAAGACCAGCTTGGTGCAATGATATGTGGGAATGACCTTGGGAGGCAGGGCAAGGCACAACCGAGGGAACAGTCGGATGAAAGATTCTGTTAATGGAGCCTACAATAAAGTAGAGTTAACTCATCTGGTCGTGTTTCCTGTCTGGTCTACCTCGTACGGCTGACATGTAGAGGCAGATCCTCATAGACAAAATCTGTATACGTGGTGGCCAGGAGTTGAAAACGACGTGATGGCACATATTCCGTCCATCAGTCTGCCTGTTGGCTGCCCTGAGTCTTGGGCTGGGCCGGTCAGACGTGTAAAAGAAGAACAAAACTGTGATTTGTTTGGTTTAACCTCCTGGGAGAATCGAAACGTCAACGTTGCAAGCCCGTGTTTTACCGAGCGAGCACTTTCGTTCCGCCCGCGAGCGAGACCCGGGGCTTCGTGGGGCGAGCCACAGCGGCCGGACAGCCTCGAGGGCGGCGTGGGCTTCTCGAGTTCCCCCCAGTCGCCCCCTCCCCTTCGCCAGGCGGCCCTTGGAGAGGCCTCTTCCTCTTCCTCTTCCTCTTCCAGCCGCCTGAGAGGAATGCTGATGGCGAGGAGGGGGGACCGCGGACGCCCCGCCACTCAGACCGCGCACGCCGCCCCCGCCGCCGCATCTTCGCACCGCCCGGGCTCCAGCGCAGGCGAGCCCGGACAAGTCCCACCCCCTCGCCAGGCCCCTTCCCGCTCTGATTGGCGCGCTCGCCTGCCACTCCCGCCTGCAGTTCCTGGTTGAGAGCCTGGGCTGCAGAAGGAGCGGAGGGAACCAGGGTAGCCCGCGGGGAGAGCGGTAAGAACTGCGGCGGCAGCTCCGGCTGGCGAAGTCCAAGGGATGCTGGGCTGAGGCATGATGGGAAACTCCCGCGGTCCTCCTCAGCCCTGCCCGCAGCCTCCACGCTCTCCCTCTCGCGCCCGCCTCGCCGGAGGATCCCGTCCCACTCCGGCGTGGGTCGTCGGCTTTTTCTGGGGAGGGGGCCGCTATCGTCCTTTGCTCCTGGGGGGGAGGTCTCGACGGTTCCCAGGGCAGCCGAGGCCGAGATCCAAGCCCCGCCTTGCGACCCACAGCCCCGCCCACACAAAACTGCGGTTTGCTTATGGGCGGCACAGCCTGTGGCGTGCAGTCTGCAAACCATGGTTTATGGCAGGGCATGCAGAGAGCCAGTTTGGTGTTGTGGGGGAGGCTCCAGGCTAGAAACCAGGGGGCTGTGAGTTCCAGTCCTGCCTTAGGCATAAAAGCCGGCTGGGTGATTTTGTGCCAGTCTCTCTCTCTCAGCCCTAGGAAGGAGGCGATGGCCAACCACTTCTTGCCAAGAAAACTGCAGGAAAACCTGTCTAGGAAGTTGCCAGGAGTTAGCACTGACTCAAAGACACACACACACACACAGTGCCAGCTAGGCCATGGCAGTTTGTTAAGCAAATCATGCTTAAGTCAGCTATAGGGTAGGGCAATGTTTCTCAACCTTGGCAACTTGAAGAGGTGTGGACTTCAACTCCCAGAATCCCCCAGCCAGCATGCTTTAAAACCAACAAATTCCTTTTTGCATTTTCCTTTCTTCCTCTCTGCCTACACACCAGCAGCCTTTTGGTTCAGATGTAAGATAGACCTTCCACTGAGTAAGTCCCTTTGCTGAGTAGACATAGGGTGATTCTGTGGGTGTTTACTTAGAGGTAAAGCCCCTAAGTTCAATGGGGTGATGCCCATGGGCTAATTTCTAAAACCGCTTGTTTATTCTAGCAAAGTGTTTGGGGACCCCTGCAAGGCTGAGCCTGTCTTCCATTCACTGATTTTGTTTTTTCCACCCTCCCCAGAATCGCCAGACGCTGCCTTGATGGAGGGAACCAGGCAAGTGAGATTTTCTCGCCCACCCAAGATAAGCCAGTCTTCAAAGGTCTGGTCACTGTATTTCCTTTCTACATTTTGTATGTGAGTTTTGGTCTCAATGCGTTGACAGAGCACCAGGTTGGGGAAAGCCATGGAAGTTAAGGGCCTTTATCCCCTTAATCAGTGTGTGGCCCCTCTTTCTGCCCCTTCCCCAGCCCCCTCCCCTGCTCTTTTGCCTTTGGCCCGGATGGTCAAGAATTCCTCTAGTTTTAACCCTGCTAGGCAAGGTTGGGCATCTTGCATTTCAGCCTGAAGCTTACTGAGAAAGGCATCCCAAAAAATGTACCTGTGCCAGTCCTTTGGGGGGAGTTAGATTTTGCCTGCTTGCCCAAATTCCTGCTCCCACCCTCAGATATGAACCTGTAGCTGAAATATAGAATAGGGGCTGCACTGGCCCTAATTTGATAGTGCTGAGGACTTCAGGGGTGGTACGGTCAAGCGATGTGGCCATGATGCCTGGAGTTAGGGCTAGGATGTGGGGAACAGGAGGCAATTGTTGCTGTTATTGTTATTTAACTATACCTAAACCAAGTCTAGGCCATGGTTTACAGTGTGGTTCCGCACCTTGGAATAGCAGGAAGCCACACTGCCAATTTTTGCAGGTGCTCCAGGGACATGTGAAATTTGGCAGCGTGGTCAGAAGGAAAAGGTACTGTGTTACGTTGCAGGGCTAAAGGTTGGCCTTTTTTGGAATCCAGAGTTCCCAAGGAGATCATTGTGCCTGCTGTTGAATGAAGAATAGGTTGGCCATGTCTAGGTCTTGACCCCCTTGTGAGTGCATCAAGATCTAGAAATCACACCCTGTTCTTTACTCAAGCCAGACCCTGAGCTTTCTTTTCTCTGGGTGGATCTCCCACCTCTGTCCTTCATGCAGTGGAGAGGTTCTTACTGCTTCGATTTTGGCTTTTGAAAATACACAGTGAACGATGTCTTGTAGTTCAACCTTAATGGTTTCCCTAAGTGAATGTTTTCTTGGGTTTCAAACTTCAGTGACAAAAGGCATTCTTACCAGTTTCTTTCAGCTGCTCCTAAAAGCAAGATGCAAACTATAAGCTGGAATATGACTCACCCTAGTTTGTAGGACATACTGTCTGATCCGATTTAACCCCCCTTCAGGTGTATAAATGTGCGGACCACCCCAGCTTCGTTCTTCAGAGCTTGAATGAACAGAGACGTCGCAATCTCTTCTGCGATGTTGTCCTAGTTGTGGATGACCAGAAAGTCCCTGCTCATCGGAACGTCCTAGCTGTCTGCAGTGAGTATTTCCACACCATGTTCACTATCGGCATGCGAGAAGCTTACCAGAAAGAAGTTGAACTCTTTGGCGCGACTTGCGTTGGCCTCAAGGCAGTCATGGACTTCCTGTACGGGTGCGATCTGTTTCTCAACGGTGGAAATATTGATTGTATCTTGGAAACCGCCCACCTGCTGCAGATCTGGAAAGTGGTGGATTTCTGCTGCGAATACTTGGAGAGCGAGGTCAACGAGGAGAATTACTTGTACCTCCAGGAGCTCGCTTCGATCTTCAGCCTCAAGCGCCTGGACTCCTACATCGACTCGTTCATCATGAAGAACTTCGGCACCCTCTCTTTCACCCCGGACTTCTCGCAAAACATTCCCATCGAGAAGCTGTGCCAGTACCTTGGAAGTTGCGACGTTCAACAGGAATGCGAGCACGACTTGCTGCAAGCAGCGCTTCAGTGGCTGATGCAGCATCCCGAGCGGGAAACCGAGGCCTATAGAGTCTTGGAAAACATCCATTTCCCTCTGATCCCTAAGAGCGACCTTCTGCATCGGGTCAAGCCGGCCCTCTGCTCCCTCCTTCCAAAAGAAACCAACTGCGAAGACTTCGTTGAAGAGGCGGTGAACTATTACAACCAGGTCGCGGCTCAGCCCGTCCTGCAGAACAAGAGGACTGTTCTTCGGACCAAGGAGGAGAAGCTCCTCTTTGTCGGGGGGGAGGTATCGGAGCATTGCTTGGAACTGAGTGATGATACCTGCTTCCTGGATCCCAAAACGGGACAATGGGTGAAGGAGACGCCGCTCCCAGCCAGACGGAGCCACCACTGCGTTGCCGTTCTTGGGGGGTTTATCTTCCTCGCCGGAGGCAGCTTTTCACGGGACAACGGTGGGGATGCTGCATCTAATCTACTCTATAGGTATGATCCTCGGTGTAAACAGTGGATAAAGGTGAGGCTTGAGTTGTAACCGATATTTTAATTTCTGTGTGTTTGAAGATCAAGGGGGACTATGTTTCTGCCATCCAAAATAATAACAATCAGCGTGAGAGCGGTGATGCTCTGCACTGTGAGATTGGGCTCCCAGCAGGCCCTAGGGGGCCACTCTTGGAATTGTGGGAACATCCCCTTCAAGGAGGGAGTTGTATCTTTCCAAAGAGGAACGATAAATATACGGCTTGGGTTCACAGTTAGGCTAAGCCCCAGTTTGTCTGTCCCTATGGTTTCCGTGGATGTTGGAAAAGAGTCTTTCTGAAATAGTCTTTTTTAAAGAAACAAAACAAAACATGATTGCAATCTGCCAGGCAGATGCAAATGTGCAATCTGTAGATTGCGCGTGCCCTGAGGTTTGCCCGTCGTCCACACCTGACCTAAGTTATGACAAATATGCTGTTTTTAATAGTCAGTTTCTGTGATGGATGACCGCTGGCATGTTTTTGCCTTTCTCTTCCGTACCTAGCTTGCCTCTATGAAGCAACAGAGAGTGGACTTCTATCTTGCAGCCATCAAAGATATGCTGGTGGCTGTGGGTGGAAGGAATGAAAATGGAGCCCTTTCATCCGTTGAGACCTACACCCCTGAGAAGGACACGTGGTCCTACGTAGCAGGCTTGCCAAGGTGAAATGCAGCAGCCCGACGATAGAGAAATGTCACAGTGGTAAACGGTTGAAGGCTGAAAGGTTTCTCAACTCACTTGAGTTGAGAAAAACTGTAAGACAAAGCCATCTGCTAGTCAGTTCTCACTCTCGGGGATGGCAAGGGGAGGTGTGTGCTGATAGCATTCAAAGAACACAAGGGATCTTTCAGACCCTGCTGGGGTGTCGGCAAGGTATGGTCAAAAAAGATGGGGGCTGCGATGGTGCAGTTGAAGCTCTGCACCAGGAAGCGATGCCTGGTTGTATGACAGAATTTGCCACCCCAGAGATGTAATGATGGCACCAACGTTTGCAGCCGTGGCAATGCAGTGGGAGTTGCCCACGTGGATGGCTTCTAAAGACAGTCATGGAGCAGGCAGCTCTCCCTATCAGGAGGGTCAGACAGGACCTCCAGTGTTGGAGGTGCAGTATGCAAGTGAAATTGGCAAACAAGAATGAGTTGTTGGCACCGAAGACTGTCTGCTCAAGTTAGACTGTTGCATTTTCCCCCAGTGACCTCTGGATAGGTTGGGTCTGCAAAGAAAGCCCATGCATGGCTGGGGAATTTGGGGAATTGTAGCCATGACACTGCTGGAAGGTAGCTGATTAAGGAGGCCTCTGCTGTTGGAAGGTCAACAGAAGAATTGCTGCTTATGAGAGATCAGGGAAAACCTGGTGGCACCACAAGCTGCAGCCGTTTCCTACATACATGATTTTTCCCCCCCTTTTTCTGTTCTTCTTTTTTAATGCTCTAACCCAGCCCTCCCTCTCTGGGCTGCTAAGCTGAAACAGCTCACGGGTATTTTCTTGCAGAACAGTTTTGAAATTAGGCCAGAGGTTGCCTGCAGCTCTACGATTACCAGCTGCTTACCTTTATATCATGGCTAATATATCACCAAATGCCGTTGTGCAATCTAAGCTGGTGCCCAGGGGGGTCAAGAAGCAAAATCATTCCAGGTGGGAGCGCATAGTTTGGATTGCACGGAATTAGGTAATGAATAACGGGAAGGATCCTTCTCTGTTTCTGGCCCCAGAAAGCTACTGTCAGGCAAAATATAAAATCTTGCAGCCAAACGGGGCAGCCACTGGAATCGGTACCAGACAGCTTTGTCTGTTGAGTAAAATCAGACTCCCAGCTGAATGCAGAGTTCTTATGCAAGTTTTTTTAGATCCCGGCCAACCTAACAGGGAGCCTTAAGTTTTGTCTATTTGCATGGGTGTATTTCTACTCAGGTCTGGTTGTTACCTCTGCACTCTTCAGAACTTAATCCATTGGCCTGAGGAACTCAAAACAGCTCCTTTACACCACAAAGTAAATCGTGAAATCTTGAACGGGGTTTTGAAAGCATCCTCCCATTCTGCTGTAAAGGCCTGCTTAAGTTCCCATGTTGTTTTTCCTTCTGCTGCAGGTTTACGTACGGTCACGCAGGTGCCGTCCATGATGGGCTTGTCTACATTTCGGGAGGCCACGATTATCAAATCGGTCCCTACCGCAAAAATCTGCTGTGCTACGATAATCGGACGGATACGTGGGAGGAGAAGAGGCCGATGATCACAGCTCGTGGCTGGCACAGCATGTGCACTTTACAGGACGACATTTATTCTATCGGTGGCAGCGATGACTATCTCGAAACCATGACTCGCTTTGACATTCTGGCGGTGGAGTCCTACAACCCCAAGTGCAATCAGTGGACCAGAGTGGCCCCCTTGCTCCAAGCCAACAGCGAATCTGGCGTGGCCGCGTGGGATGGCAAGATCTACATCCTTGGGGGCTACAGTTGGGAAAACACTGTCTTCTCCAGGGCTGTTCAGGTGTACGACAAAACGACAAAGCAGTGGCAGAAAGGGAGCGACCTCCCCAAAGCAATAGCCGGGGTTTCCGCTTGCGTGTGTGCCCTGAAGCCCAGATCGGATGACAAGAAGAAAAAGTCCAAACCGCAGCACCATCAGGACAGAGGGAGATGATGAACCTTGCACGGATCTCACCCTGTCCTCTTCCTTTCCTGATACGGAGAACTGTTTTTGGAAGCTTCGGCAAAGCTATCAGAAAAATTCCTTCTTCACTCGGGCTGGAGAATTTCCTCTGTTGTATATCTTGGCTTCTCCGGAGTGGCGAGAAAACCGCAGCGGCAAACATTCTCTTCGCTGGAGTAACCGCAGGGTTACGGGGCAGAGCCTGTTAGAAGAAATCACAGGGCATCATGGTGACTGGGGAGAGGAGCGTCAGGGATCTTCAGGGAATGCTGAGTTTTTCTGAAAAGGTAGAACAGTGTAAATAAAAGCCTGTCCTGCAAAACTCGCTTGCCACGTTAAGCATCCTGTTTCTTGAAAATGGACCAAAATGGAGAGGCGGGAGTAGATTGAGAAGCAGTAGTATTCAACCATCCCGTGCCTGAATTGGAGATTTCCGAAACTGTTCTGGAGTGCTCCATTTGTATATTCTATGTTCAGCAGCAAAAACAAGTGCCTGAAACATCATTTTTACCCCACCGATGACACCCATGCTTTGTTTTGGCCTGAAGGATCCCCCTCTGCTCATCATACAGTACATTCGTGTCGCACAATCATAGGCCTCTGATTTTACAAGGATGTCAGTGTCCATATTTGGACTTGGTTTAAATTATTAGGGGTAAGATTCTCCCTCTATTCCAGGCTGAGCACATTTGTCACAAGTTTGGGGGAAGCCTTCATGAATAGAAGACACAGTTTTGCTAATACCCAGCCTGGCACTTTGGAACTGTTTTAGTTGAGGGGTGAAGGTGCTGGACTAGGAGCAAGGAAACCGGAGTTTTAGCCTTGCCTTAGGCACAAAGCCAGTTGGGTGACTTTGGCCAGTCCCTCTCTCTTTCTCAGCCTTAAGGCCAACCACTTCTGAAAATGTTGCCTAAAAAACTGCAGGGACTTATCCACGTAGTCACTAGGACAGTGTTTCTCAACCTTGGCAACTTTAAGATGGGTGGACTTCAACTCCCAGAATTCCCCAGCCAGCCTTGCTGGCTGGGGAATTCTGGGAGTTGAAGTCCACCCATCTTAAAACTGCCAAGGTTGAGAAACGCTGTACTAGGAGTTGATGAACTTGAAGGTGAAAAAAACACAAAACCTGGCAGTGATCAAATAGTATGCTATTCACACGTAATGTTTTTACCGTATAATTATAGTCCTGCAACTTTTGGCAGAGGAAGGTGCCCTTCCTCTCTGCCAGCCTGTAGGTATTGCTTTGTGGTGAACTCTTGTCTTGGAAGAGACATTTACTACTTTTGCTTGTAGTATTTTACGATCTGTAGGAACACAGCAGCAAAACAGGGTGACAAGATCCAGATTCTCCTAGGATGGCTCAGGAACCACTAGATCCCACCCTTTTCCCCACCGGTCCCACCATCTTCTGTGAAATGTAAATCCGCATGTCTGGCACCATCTTTTCCATCCTTTTATGGGTGATTCTTCAAGCCTTAATCCCAGGTGCCACATTTCCTGTTATTTGTTCTGTTTATATGGCTATCCCACCCGTCAGGTGGCTCTGGATGGCTAACAAGAATTTAAAAAATCAGAAACAAAGGAACATGATAAAATAAAACAGACTATATTGGCGAAGGCTTTCACGGCCCGGAAGACCCACACCAGCCATCAGACTATATTGGCCCCAATGTACAGCTCGTATAGTTACAGTTGGGCCAGTGCTTGGGGTAGAAGCAGGTCTTCAGAGCCTTCTTAAAGGCGGGCAGGATTGGGGCCAACTGAATGTTTTGGGAGGGTGGGGGCAGGATGGTCTCTCAGCAGACACTGCAACAGAGAAGACATCCCTTTTGGCTCCCATAAGGTGATGCTTTAATTGATGGATCCCAGAGCTCCCAAACCTGGTTGAATCTTATAGGACAAGCAGAGATAACTGGAGATACAATTCTGCAAACAGCCTTGAAGGACTGCATAGGTGACCATCAGCATCTTGAATTCCACCCAGAAGCCCACCCGTAATTAGTGTAGCTCACGCCGTTTATGTTCTGGTGGTTAAACACATCCAGTATTCAGTTATGAAACTCCCAGTTCGAGAATGCAAAGGATGGGGCCCTTCTAAGTCAATGGGAAATGTATGGAGCACAGAGCCAAATGCTTTTCCTAACTCAGGAAAAAAACGGCATTTGAAGGTTCCCATTCTTAAGAGATTCACTGTAAACATTCTGCGGGAGAGACAGAACAATCTTCAAGAACTAATTTGTGTAGAAGTATTATTGTGTAATGTAGACGGAGGCGATCATTTTTACAAGGTTTGTTGAATAAATATTAGCGTGGAATTATGTATTCTCCTGTCCCCTTGGTCTTCTCCCATGTTTAATCCTGCGCTTGGATATCAAACAATAAATCGTTTCCAAAGAAGAGTTGGCTTCGTTGTGCACTAAGCAGCCAGCGATGCTGCTTTTCATCACAAGGGTTCTTAAAAGGAGGGAGTGAATAATTCTGAACTGTGTATGTGAAGTGGGTAAATTGGCCAGGCTTCATATGAAGAGTGCAACTGGATCGCATCCAAAATACATGTTTTCTTTAGCTGCCCAAAATGGGATTGCAATATCATTTTTGCATGCAAGAGAGAGAAAAGCTGTCCAGAGGTAAAATATTGCAGGAAAGGAATGCTGTGTTGTAATAAATTTAAAAATAATTACCGATGGACTGAAGCTGAATCCTGGTTAAGTCAAAGCCGATAAAAGCACTGATTTGCTGCTGATCAGGGAAATTAAAAGTTGCCCCACTTAAATCCTGGAACTTTATTTGATCTAGTCGTGATTTTGGATAAATATGAGGGTGATGCCGCAGGTGACATTTTCTAAGTGCATTATTTTGTTCTTGGCCGGGGAATTTGAAAAGCTGATTCAGGCATTCACAACCTCCATTGTAAGGCACCATGTGCAAACTTCTGGATTCAGATTCACAAGATTCAGCTTGTGCAAAGCGCTGCCACACATTTTTCAGTGGTTGTGAGAAAATACACGCATGTCAACACTGCAGCTAATCTGGTGCTGAGAATGCCCCTTGCTAGCGCTTCGTGTTAAACTCTTCACTGTGCTATTCTTACAAGTTGTAACAGTCCCTATAAGACATCGGTTGATTAAAAAAAAAAAAAAGACTGTCCACAATTTATATTGTAGCTGAAAGTTCCTTTAAACCTAATTCATGTTTAAGGTTCATAAATATGCCAACGTGATTCCTTTTTATTTATTTGTTTTTAAATCAATACCAGAAAAAGAAAAAGAACAGGAATAAAACACAAAAATAATTATAACACAGATACATACATTAAAAAAAATGCATAAAAAGTGCTTTTAAAAAAGTGGGAAAAAATATAACAGAAAAAGGGAAAAAAATAAGGTATAATATACCATTATAACAGTTAACAATTACAATTCTATATATACTTATCTAATGTAAATATTACTCAAGTACATATATATTAATTTCTAGTACGCTTGTATAATTATTCTTTAACCTACTGTATTTTGTATAAATGAGTCCCATATTTCATTTTACTTGTCCATACAAAGTCTACGTCTCTAGGCAATCCGCTCATAAGCGGCAAGTGCAATTAGGTCTTCAATCCATTGACTAAATGGGGCCACATATTTATCTTTCCAATGCTGCAATATCAGTCTTTTGACCACAAGTAAGGGCACGGAGAATCCATTTACGTTGTCCAGTTGTCAAGTTCCATGCGCTAGGTATATAGTTCAAAAGTATATTATCCTCTGAAAATGTTAGCTTTTGTCACACAGTCATATTTATATAATCCACTACTTTCTCCCCAAATTTAGTAAGCATAGGATATTGTAAAAATGTTTTAAAGAAGCATGATCTCGATTACTTCTCCAACAAAATGCTGTCTTAGACCTTTTCTATTCAAACGTTGTGGAGTCCAATAAATTCTAAATATTTTTTGTTGTAGTTTAAGGTCCATTGAAGTTGACACTCTCCCATTGTCTAAGCAATGTAAGAACCTCTAATTCATGAAGTTGTGTACTCTGTATACAATTCAAGATGATGCCTTCAAGGGCTTATTGAATTTGTGAATCTGATCTTGATTGACGCAAAACATAGCTGGAAAACGCATGAAATATCGAAGATGTATTGATCTGGCAAGCCTTCGAGCTTTTGTAAACCTCTTTCTCTTTTCTGAGACTTCTTTAGTAGAAATCAGGGTGAATTGATATCTTACTTTGACTGAAACCCCATTTCAGAGGAGACTTTCCTGATTCCTGGCAAAATATACATAAAATTCCCCTCTGGAGGAATCACACAATAATGATATTGGAATTAGTTCCCGTCTTCCATTGTGTTAAAGGAATTTTAATGGCGTGGTCAGTCTCGATGGGAAAGTCCGTTCCCAAAGAGAGCTTTCTGAAAAAATCCTCCATCAGTTCTGCCAGGTTTGACGGACTTGGAGAGCTTTCAGCGCCAATCCCACGTAAATGTTTCCTACTCTAAATAAGCCATTTATTTATCCAAAATATTATGACTGGCTTCAGTAACGGTCTCGTGGGCATTGAAGCAATCCTTGCAGCCAGCATCTGCTTTAAATCATTTTTAAGTTCTGCCAAATCGTGTTGCATTGGTGTCAAGACTTGAACCCGAGCCAGGATTTTGTATCATGAATTAGGGAGTGAATCCCCCTCAGCAGATAGTGGGGCAGGCAGAAATGGAGAAATAAAAATCCTTTATTGCTTTGGCTGTCCCTTCCTCAGGAGTTCAGGTCACTGTACAGGGCTTCTTCACGCTTCTCGAACCTCACAACAACCCTGTGAGGTAGGCTGGAAGAGCAACTCCACAGGTCAGCTAGAGGCTTCGTGCCCAGAAGGAAAGGCTGGAAGTCACCTTCACAACGCCTATCAAAGTTGCACTGAGCAAAAAAGCAGGCAAGTCTCTCTGTTCAGGCGGCCCATTCCGACGACACTCCTTTCCCCGGTTCTGAAAACTCCAACTCCAGGAGGGGCGCTCGGTAAAGCCCGGCGCCTGCGCAGTGTAAATCAACCGCCTTTCCACCACGCAGGCGCAGGAAACCACACCTCTCCCCTTACTCCTGGGCACGCAAGAAAAACCTATTCAAACCGGCGCTCATGCGCAGATGGCTCTCTTGCTTCCGAGACCGAATTGCGCACGCGCGAATGAGTCTCCACCTACCCCCACCTCGTTTGTGTCTGTAATGCGCCCTTTCCTTTCCACGGTGAGGAGTGTGTGTGCCAGTTCGTTCCCTCGCGTCCGTTTCTTTCTTTCCTTATTTCCATAAGTCCAGGTCAGCCTTCCGCAGGGCATAGTGATATATGACTCCCGTGACGCCCAACCGGGGCAGAACGAAAACCGCACCGATCGATAGCTAGCGCTAGGACTCGCCTTCTGAGGCGAACCGCGCCTGCGCAGGACACCGCCCTCTCCCCTCAGCCGGACTGCCCAGACGCGTCCCCGCGCATGCCCAGCCAGGCGCTGGCCTCCCTTCCCGGCCTCATCCCTTGAAGGCTCATGCGCAGAGCGGTAGGGGGGGCCGCCCGAGCCGGCGAGCCCCGGCCGTGAGAGTGCGAGGCGCGTGCCTCGAGCGAGCGCGCGCGCCTGCTTCTGCGCAGGCGCTGTGCCCGCCCCTCCCCTGCCCGCCCGCCCGCCCGCCGTGTGTGGTGGCGGCCGACCGCGTTTGCGAGGAGCGAGCGAGAAGATGGCGGCGCCGCCCGCCGCGTGAGGCGCTGAGGGAGACGGCTGAGCCCGCCGCCGCCGCCTTCTCCCCCAGCGGGGGGCCGGGGCGCCATGGCGGTCCACAGTGCGCAGGTAAAACCGCCGCCCCCCGCCTTCTCTTGCCCGGGGCGGGAACACGCTGCTGGGCTGGGCCTCCCCATTCCTGCAGCCTCATGGAGCCCTTCGGCCAGGAAGGCCCGGCTCCGCTCCCAGGCTGCGGCGGCGGGGGACCGCCCCGGCCGGGGCTGATGGGAGCTGTGGTGCTGGGGGAGGAGGGGGGAAACGGGCCTTCCCTTCCCCAAAGAGCCTTGAATGGGGACGGCGCGGGAGGCAGCGCCGCTCGCTGCGGGGCGACCTCGAGGTGGGCCCGCGCCCCTTTGAGGGCCCCCGTCAGGCAGCGGGGCCCCTCGGCAGCCGGGGGGCTTCCCTCCATTAAGGGAGCGGGCGGGCAGAGGAAGACCCGCGGCTCGTTCCTCCTCGAGCCTCGGCCGCAGGGTATTCCCGGCTTCACCCCCGGCCCGCGGAGGGTCTTCCCGGGAAGCTTCGATCGGCTGCTTGGCGTGGCTCCCTCGTCCCCGCTTCCCCGGTTCACCCGGCGCCTTTGGGGCCAGGGGGCTCTTCGTGAAGGGGCTCAGATGCAGGCTGGGGTTCGGGAGGGGATGCGACCGTGGCCCTTGAGCGCCCGGTGTTCCTCCCCAGGAAGGGGGTGGCCGCCGTCTGCCTTGATTGGGGAGTGGGCTTAGCTCTCAGCTGAATGGACGCCTAGGAGGCAACGTTTTTCTTCCCGGCTGGGTTGTCTGCATAGGCTGGACTCGTTTGGGCTGAATTGAAGAGGTGAGGGTGAGTATTGGATTAGAGTTTAGGGGAGATAGGTAGGTAGGTAGAATGATAGATGGGCTTCAGTTTTGGGAGGATCTGGTAATGAATTTAGGTTCCTTCTTATTTTCATTTTTTACAGCAGTGTATTAAAAAAAAATGAAAGAGGCAAAGAAACCCTGGAGGAGGATAATCACTTTTAGGTAGGAATAGAGATAAGACAGAACTTTGGCATCTTTCCTTCTTATCCAGCAGAACTTTTCAGCATTTGCCGAACCAGGCTGTATAGTGTGGGAGCGTTCCCTTCATTCACTGGCTCTTTCCCTCACAGGCTCATGTTAGATATTTGTCTTCTCTGCTCACAGTTGTAGGTTTTCAAACAGGCTGTTAGGAACGCAGTGGGAAAAGTTACCGGAATGCTGTATTTTAAAGTGATTATGTCTTTTTAGGTAGTGAAGAGGGTTTTAACATTTTGGTTTGGGTATTATGAAAACTCTCCGTATTCTTTTGATTTTTATGTGGCATTTTTGTCTGAAGGATGAGATGTTAAAAAAAAAACACCCAAAACCAACTTGGTTACATTCCTATTTATAATAGTCAGGAAATATGTACGTAGTTGTAAAGAAAATAAATTGGGGAGGTATTACCTTAATTTATGGAACATGCTGCTAAGGACCATCTAAAGAGTATTGTTTTGTTTCAGACTTTCCTGAGGATATTAGAACTGACCAGTGTCATTGTATTCAGTTTAATTAGCATGAACCAGGGAATTGGGCAAGGCCAAGGGAATAGTTGTAGCAAATTGTAGTTGCATGCTTTCTACAAAGGAGAGAAGTCACAGGCTGTGATAAAGATGGCTCAACACTGAGCATATGTACATATACACATACACACATACAAATACTTTTATATAATGATTGGTTTGATCCTGAAAATTTAACCAAAGTCATCGCTTTTTGAGACTGGAATAGAAAAGTATTCATGCCATGATTATCGATTTTGTATCACACCTCCAGTCATGGACTCTTTCTACTGGATTTAGCAAATACAGCTTCAATCTTTATATTTATTTGCATATGCAGATTTAAAAGCAAGACATGTTGTACATCTTATGGAATATTGGCTGGCCATTTCAGTTTGGACTATAAGGCTTCATCTCTACGTTCTTGTTATTTTGTTAATATCTATTTTTTAATTATTTAATACAAATACTAAGTGAGCTAGACATGCTTTGTCCTTAGGTTTTGTTCCATCAGTAGCTAACCAGTTTTTGGATAGGAGGCTAAAGCTGAATGACTTACCGAAAGCCAATCAATCAGTCTGGCCCTGGGAGACATGGGATTACACATAGGTTGTACATATTATTGTAATTTCTTGGTGTCACTTGCTGAATTGATCTAATTAGTTGATGCCTATATTTGTATACACAAATCTCATACTTCATATATTCTGTACTTAAATTTTCAGTTGTAATTTGAGTAGCAATAACTGTGAGGTGAGCACCCGACTTCATATACTGGCTCTGGGTCGCCAGGTATCTAAACTGTGCATGTAGCTACCATGTGCTGTTCTGCATTGTGAATGAGGCAAAGAATAATAAACTTTGACATCCCATTTATAAGAGCTGGGAATGACTGTTACCACAGGTTGCTCCTGTAATTCTTAAGCCAAAAGGAAGACAATTACTATTGATAGGTTTTTCTAGATGTAGTAAAACTTTTCTACCTCAGATCCTCATTCAGTTAAATATGTTTCAGTAATGATTGTAAGTTTCATCATGAAGCACAGGAGACCCTGTGCAGATTTGTCATTGTGATTAGGAGAAAGTACTATGTCTGTCATGATTCCTAATTTCAGTGTAGGTGACAGTGACTTTTAAAGGAATAGAGAAAAGACATATTTAAATTTTTTTTTTACTTGGACTGTACTTCAAAGTTAGGGTGCATTAAACTTCTCCAGTAGATGTCCAGGTTATGGGTTTTTTTTAAATCAAAGGAATCTTAAAAGTAGTTTTTCAGTACAGAGCTTTTGTGCAGTAGTTAATGTGTTAGATTTTAATAAGAGAAGGTAAAGTTCACAATACTCTTCAGTATAAAGTTCACTATATAGCCTTTGACAAAACACAGTCTAATCCATTTCATAGGGTTATAGTATTAGGCATCGTTATGGTTTTTAACCTCTAGTCCTAGTATATGGAAGTAGTTGTTTAGGAAAAACTGGTAATATATTAGTATGAGTGATTTAGGAATGCTTGGGTTTCTACTGATTTAAGGAATAACTAGTGAAAAAGAATAAGCAATTGTATTTTGCTTTTTGAAAGGTTAGAGACGTTGTTGTAGTACTGGAAACTGAAAAAAAAATGCTCAGCTTGCATGCATATATGGATAGTCGCAGCAGTCTCTTTAGGGTCCCTTTAACCATGCAAGGACACCTCTTGCTCTAATATGAGAGAATAGGGCAAGACATTAAGTTTTTCAATGCATAGTGGTAAGGCTATTTAGTATATGGAGCCTTAGGGTTGTTGTTTTGTTGCTTACAACTACCTTGTAAATTGGTACAGAAAAGGTACAGTAATTATATTGGATGTAAAAAAAAACCTGAAACCATCATAACACAGAAAGAATCTATTTCTAATCTGTAGGCTTCTCCTGCATTTCAAGACCTAGCCTAATGCATAATCTTTCATCAATAGCATAGGGATGCTATGCTTATTGTCCAGGATAGTGTGCAGGCTTTTCAGTTCTCCAGAACTTTTCTTTTAACTTTAGGTTGGTCTTGTCAATAATAGTGGGGGTGGAGCTTTGAAGTTGAAAATTAGCAATTTGTAGATGACTATTTACTATATTTTATAATTCGCTTTCTGTAGAGAATGCAGTACATTATTGGTAGTGTAGCCTGTGAGATTTCCCATCCTGGTTCTTTGGGATGTAATATATCCAGTGAGGATTGGGAGCAATGGGAATTTTAGAACAAAACATTTGGAAGGCTTTGATTGGAAGGTGAGATTTATACAATGACATTTTAAAATGATGCCTACATTAAATAAAGAACAATTTATAACTAGTCAGCTTTTCCTTTGCAGCATTTTTTCAGTACTGTTAGAATATGATCATATGCTAAATTCATGTCATTTGTTGCTTCCTCTGAAATGAGTAGTATGATCTGTTTGTTAATTTAAAATCTATGTTTTTGGTGTGGATACCTTGCTTTAAAATCACTGTATACCCATGGTATGAATGTTTATGCATATGTATGTGTGTGTATTTTATTCAAGCGAGAAAAATTAAAATTCATGAGTATAATAAAATTAGCTTGAATTCTTGAACTATTTTGACTAAATTATATCTGTAAGATTCTCTCATCTTGCTATTATAAATCTCTAATGTCTGGATTTTTCATTCTTAAAATTTCTGTTCATTAAGAAGATGTGCCTAAACTTGAAGCCTCTGGCAGTTCCCTTATTCTGCATGTTAATGTTTATATTCTGCTTTCATAGTAATTAGACAGCATATAGGGTTTTTTAAAGAATTATAAAACATGATTGAGAGCCAGTTTGATGTAGTGATTAGGGATCAGGATAGAAACCTGGAGGCTGTGAGTTCCAGTTCCACCTTAGGCACAAATCCAGTTGCTTGACCTTAGGCCGGACACTCTCAGGCCTAGGAAGGAGGCAGTGGCAAACCACTTTCAAAATCTTGCCAAGAAAACTGCAGGGACTTGTCCAAGTAGTCGCCAGGAGTCAAGACTGACTTGAAGGCACCAAAAAAATTAATAACAACATTATTTTAATAAAAGCAAAGTACTAAACTGCTTTTTAATGAAAATATTCCTATTACTGTTCTATCTGCAGTCCTGAAGAATGTAATTTCTTTTTGCAAGATATTGAAATAAAATGTCTAGAATATAATTTGCTTGGAATTTAGGTTAGTTTCTTGAAAATGGAGATGTGGTGACAATGTTTTTGCAACAATGCAGAAATAGTAGAAAATGGTGAGTGTTTGCAGTGTGGAGTATATTTTTATGGAGATTGCTATCTACAGAGCAACGTTTTGATTTAGAATGGAACTTTAGAAAAGATTGTTTCTCACATAATGTTAAGCCAAAAATTTTCAGCCCTGGGCTTCATTGTATGACAGCCTCATCGTACATACAAAAATTGCTGAGCTCTCATAAAACTGCTGAAGTTTTACAAGATTTCAAAATGTGATTTTGGCAATTTGGGGTAGGGTCCGTATATCTTTTTTTGAAATAGGCAGTTACTCTGATATCTATAGGCTTGTTTCCAACTTCAGTGCTAAGCTGTATTGTACTACAGTAACATAGTTTTGGCTTCTCATGATGCAAAAACCCCTGTAGTATCTCATAGCATGATGCATGCACCCAAACAATGTGGCTTGTTCAACAAACCATGGCTACAAATTCTGGCTTAGGGTCTATAAATATATACTAACAGCAGCTATAATGTAACTTCTCAAAATAATTTTGTAAATCAGCACCCTTTTAAAAAATAAAAATGAAGTCAACAGAAACATTTGTTTGCTCTGATTCCTCACAGATAAGTGCGACAATTTTCACTTACAGGTGTGTTTAGAAACAGTTTCTATTGAAGTTCAGAGGATAGTGCTGTCCTGTAGGGCTATAGTCTTAAATTGAAAATGCTAAGCAGTCATATGGTTGCCATTAATAGGGTCCAACTCAATGGCATCTATTGATACATGAAGCATTCTTCCTGTATCCCTTGATGCATTCTTGTGGAACAGGCAGGTTTGGGACAGCCAAGGTCTTTGCTACAAGTCTACCATTCTGAGGTTGGAATAATATAAATACATACATTCAAGATTTAATTGTGTTGTAAATTTTATATAGATGTGATTATTTTATCTGTAGTGTGGTACATAGAGTAACTGACCTTTGGTAGTTTGTTTTATTAAGTATTGTATTGTTTTGTTTGAATTGTATTCACGTTTGGTCTGTTTGAATTTTCATTTGTAGTTGTAAGAAAAGAAAAATAAAATAACATTATTAATTATCTTTTAATATATATGCATCAGAATTGGCTTCAGACCACAGAGAAAGAATACAATTTCTGGATATTTCCCCTGTATAAAAATCACCTGCAAATAGAAAAACAGTTCTGAGTTTTAATGTTAAAAGTAATTTTCAGCATGAAACTTACCTGTGTACTGAAGTGGTATAATCAGTTTAACTGAGTTACACTACAAAAATGAACCAGTATGATTTTATTACATTTTGATAATGGTTCTTTAATGTTTAAGGCAGTGCTCAGTTTGAAGTGAAACAACATCATAAAGCATATTCATCAGTGACACAACCTTGCAAAATCTCATAGCTGTTTTCATGAATAATTTGAGTTGCTGGTTTTTACACCAGGGAAGCTTCATTTTGGAGTTCTGTGCTTCGTGAAGTGATACCAGATTTTATATATGCTTTTTAAAAATAAACGTGAAATTAGGTTGATGCTTTTTAATTTAGAACGTAAATTTATAGTCAGTTACTTTGAACAGTACATGAACAATAACCAATATATGCAAAGAACAATGGCTTTGCATGCGATTTTGAAATCAGTGATGGAAGAATAGCAAGCAGAATAGACATTCTTATTTTGTTTAATACAGATTAGCTGGGTAGAACAATTTTAGTGCTTCATAGATTTTGAACAGTCTTGTAATGTTTTAGGAGCTGTTTCTCATGCTTTCAATTCTGCATTTAACTTTTGTTCAGCCTTATTTTAGAATTAGCATTGTAAAATATGCATTTATGGAACTTGCTTTTTGCAAAATTCTATGTTAGGAGATTTCTTTACAGCCTTCATTTTAAAGTTGAAAGGAGTCAGGAAAGCTTGCTTGAATTCTATAGATAATCGATATATTTGAGTTTCAGCTTACTATATTACTTTTTGCATGTTGTTGTCAGTTTTTTTTTCTTTTTACAGATCATTGTATTAGAATTTACTGGCTTTGAGCCACTGGATTATAATCATTTGTCACTTTAATGCTGTTTCAGCAAAGTAGATGGTGAGTTTGAAAGACCTGGATTGCTAGGCCTGCAGTTTTTTTTTTTTCCTGTTCAATTGAAATACTTCATATATGACTATATATAATGCTTTATATATGACCATTTAGCATGCCACTTAGCATTTAAGTAGCAGTGATGTTTCATGGCATGAGAAGTTTTCTCAGTTTTAAAACACTTCTGTAACTTCAAAAGAAAACTTTTTGTAATTTTGTGGCAGCTGTGGAACTGGTTAGCTGTATAGGAAACTAAAACAAAAATCCTTTCAACATTGTTTAAATCATAAATGCAACAGTTAAGGTACCCTCTGACAAGTACCATGGTTCTCAGTTTCAGCAACATGTGATGATAGGAATTTGTTCTAAATATTTAATGTATAACTAGTAGCAGAAGTGTTTTTCTCTGACAGTGTCATTCCCCCATCCCCATTATAGATGGGTGGACTAATGTAGTTAAAAGTCATCATACATCCTTTCTCTGAAGTAATTTATTTAGGGCTCGAAAAGAGATGTTCTCATTCTGCCTTGTACTTAATAAATTGTGAAGTGTGTTTTTCCAAGATGAAGGCAGAAAGGCTGTTGTTAAATGCACATCAGATACTGCTGCTTCATTGATAAATTGATAAGAAGCTTAATCATTTGCTGCCTGATTAAGTTGAAGGTGGCCTGAGTTCATCAAGGCAAAAAATAAAAATAAAAAATGAATGATTGGAGAAACTGTAAACGTGTCTGACAGTGTTGATTGTCAAAATCCAAACCAGTTATCTCCATCATAAGGTGCAACAGCTGAGTTAAAATAAGGGTTTAAATGAATATCATAGCTTCAAAATATTGGCGCTCACCTTTTGCCTTAGTGTATTCTGATAAATCACACTCAATTTTAAATGGGCTATTTTGGTTGGAGATTATTTTAGCTTAGAAGTATTTTGTGGAATGTATTATTCCCCCAAAAACACTAAACCTGCAATATTGTCCTTGGGCAATTGTCAAATAGAATAGGCCAAAAATATTTAGACTTCTTGTTTAACAGCTGACACCAACTCTCCCATCATCCCTGCCACTTCTCCAGCAGGATTTGCAGGTTTTGGAAGACATTAGTTCAATCTTGTAGATATTATCTGTGCCTGAAGTACAATTTGATCCAATAAATAAATTCCTCCCACTCCTTGTCTTTGTCTTGCCATCCTCAGATCATCCTGTTTGGATTGTCATGGTGAAACAAAGGCAATTTTTTAAAAAGTTATTCTATTATGGATGTGCTCAATTAGTGATTCAAACAGCTTCTTAGATGACTTAGTTGGATAGCCTGATGTGAGAATATCAGTGCGTTTCCTCCTTTCTATTTAAGTCTTTCACTTAAGAACTTTTTGTAACTGGAAGACATGAAATGCAGATAGTTGCAAAATGTGAGCAAGTATACATAGCATTATAGATTTCCAAAGCCAGAACAAAAGTTTAGTAACTTTCATTTAGAAATACAAATGACTGCTACCTGTCCAGCTGGAATGTAGATCAAAACATACTGGGAGAAATAGCAGAGAACAAATAATTTAGTTTACTGGTGTAAGAAGCCGACGATATGGAATAAAGAATAAAGAAATGGTAAATTGGACTGTATTGTTTCAGATTTTAGAATGGTAGTGTATTGAATGGAAAACTCATTCTATAAACTCTTCAGATAACATATAAGCACAACAGGAAAGGGATTCTTTTTGAGTCCTGGAATTGCTATGCAGTGAATTCTAAGTAGAAGTAGGTTCTGAAGTGGTGCAGTCAATTTGTCATGTCAGGATTTTACTGCTTCATTCTGCTGTGTGTGTAAAATAGACAAACATTGAAAAAGAGGGCATGTGATATTAAAATAATAGTCTATAGCTGTGTAAGGCAACATTTTTAGGATATCATCTTAAATTAATACAGTGTATTTAAATGAAGTTTGTGGAGCCGTTCCATTCCGTGTTTTCGTGACACTAATTACGGGGTTGTATGGTGTCTTTGTGCTTGAATAATGATTTGAACTGTGCTGAAGATAGTTTTCAAGCATTGTGTTCTTGTGAAGGAATAATCATGTAAGGATGAATGTTACACCATAAATATAAGCTAAGATGGGGGGGGTAATATTAAGTTTGTATTTGAGCCACTACTCTGACAAAGTGGTAAATTAAACATTTAAAGTATTGATTTAAATCTTTAAGAGGAATGTGTATATGGGAATAAGTTGTAACAGCATTTTAAATTGTTGGTTGTGTTTTGTGATTTGCATAATTTCATCTAACACATCTCAGGTTACAGTTCAGCAAGTTGTGCAAGTTGCTGTAATTTGAAATGCTGTCAGAGTATAGTATCATTTGAAATTAGTTTGATTAGTGCTGTTGAAAATTCATTGAAATATGAGAATGACTTTCAGCATACTTAAGTTGTCAGATGGTTTTGAGGTGTTGCATACGGATACCTAGCAGCTGCTTAGATAGTCCTTAATGGATTAACAAATGCTTTAAGCAGACTTCAAAACCAATCTGTATTATTATATATAGTAATATTTAGTATTGTATTTTACTTCAAATTAATACATTCTTTTCCAGTTTAGAAAATGGCAGCTTTATTATTATGGTTTAAAATGGTATAGACATTAGATGATGCAAGGGTATTGTCTTTAAAATAATATGTTTACATTTTTAAAAAATCTAAATGCCTAGCCTCCAGCAAACATTTTTATTTCCAAGTCCAATTCTTATATTCATATGCACAATAAAGGGATAGGTGCAAGGTAGAACATTTTATATCTGCAAGAGATTATTACATTTTCCAACAAATGCAAGTAATTTTTTTAAAATCTATATTAAGTTGTTGAAAAGTATTGGGGGGAGGAGGTAAGGACCAGAAATGTGCTTTTTGTGCAAAAAGATTTGCGAACTTGGCTTAGTCCTGATCACAAATTTCAGCATGTGGGTCAGAGGCACCTATTCCTTGATTGCCAGCAGGTAGCTATTGATTTGCATCCAGTTCTGATTGGTGGATCTCAAAACTAAAGAAAAACAGAAGATAAATAGACCCTGAGGACCTGAAGTATATATATTTGCGATGTATAGAAAAGTCACTTCTTATTGAGAAGGCCCAATATTCATAATGGCAAGTTGGAAAGGAAACAAAGCAGAATGGCCATATCAAAAGTAGGCAGGCAGGTTCTGTGGTAGAGGCTTAATTATACTTGATAATCTTGATATTTAAAAACACTGGTTTTTAGAAAATAAGAGCTATAGGTGCAGCCTGGTATTCCAGAATCTAAAATATTGATTGTAACTTGAGTAGCTTCTTAAGGCTTTGGACAGAGAGGCTGGTTGGTTGTCAGTTTCCCAAGATCCTCCTATTTTTCTGGTAAAGGAACTGCTGAAGGTAAGATTATTTTTAACAAAAGGCAGACGTTTCTAGTACCCTGTGCTGAATAGCTTCAGTGTGTCAAGATGCTATCAAATTTAATAAATTACTTATAGTATGTTTTACTTTTCAGTATATCTTTGGGGAATTCAGCCCTGATGAATTTAATCAGTTTTTTGTGATTCCCCGTTGCTCTGTTGAGGTAAGAACAATTTTAAATCTCTTTCTGGGAAGAAAGTTCTAGCTCCTGTAAAGAGAGTGTTGAGTCCATTGTAACCTGCTTCAGTTTAAGTCTTAACAGATTGTATTGTCTATTAAACATAATTTTTCCTCCTGATAAATCAAATGTGTAAATTTCTTTTAACGGTCTCAATAATAAAAGGCTGCCATATGTACTTCAAATAATTAAGAAAAAAACAGTGTTTTCCTGTTGTGTATGCTTATCGTATACAAGAGGGAACCTGGACATGCAAGAGGAAAGAGATGGGGATAGAATGTAATATGGTGGCGTGCTTTCTTAGCCATGATGTAGATTTGGAATGCTTTGATTGTTTCATTTAATAGAGAAATAACTTTCTTGTGTTGAAATATTTTTCCCCTAATTCTTCATTTATTTCTCTATAGCTGCCTCCCTACAATGAAACCATTTCATGTGGTCTTAAGTCTACAGGAGAACTCCATGATGGTAAGAAGCCATTCCTTCTTCACAACTGTTTTCCCAACCCTTTTGAAGTCCAGTGTATTGCAGGTTCGTTCCTTGAGTTCAGCTTTGGGGATTTGGATTACTTTGCTGCTTAAGCTTACTAACCCAATTACAAGAATTATTCCTCATTTATAGTATGTTTATCTAACAGTTTATCTTACCTTCCCACTGATCATTTGAATATTTTTATTTCAAATCAGCTAAGCATTCTGAGCCCTTTTTGGAGTCTGTGATAGCTTTCCATAATTGTTGATTATGTGGAACTCATGAAACTTAAAATTACAGTATTCTTGATTATGAAACCCATCTTTCAAATTGGGGAAAATAGATTTTTTTTTTAAATTACTATTTGCTTTTCAGAAAGAGAGAGAGAGAGAATTAGAAAGGGAGGGAGGGAGGGAATATTATTTGAACAGGGACAGAAAAATGTTTAAACTGTTGCATTATAGGAAATGTTGAAAATATTGTTGAAATATGGGTGTCTGTTTTTTGATATATTAAGAGTAATGTATTTTGCTTACAGTGAACTAGTTCCTCACTGGGCAGAATTAACACTTCGTATTGAATAGTATAGCACAATCCTATGTAGTTATTCAGAAGCAAGCCCCATGCATTCCATGGGATTTACTTTCATCAAATGTTGCCCAGATTTGCCACCTGCTTCCAGAAGTTCTCTGCTGCCCTGCCCTCCCAGTTTTCAATGACTTCCACATCTGCCTTAATCTCTTTTGAAAGCATCCCTTTTTATTTAATTCCTAATAATTTACTGGGTTTTTTTAATGAACATTTAGCACCTGGATAAAATTTAGTTATATTTGGATGAGATGTTTGATTTTCAATTTTCTTAAAAAGCCAGTCTTTTGCAGTTCACCCCTCTGCTTCAACCTGTAGTGTCTTCACTGGGATTTGTTGTAGGGATGGGTGTACAAATGTCATAATTCTTCATGTAATGCAGCCATATTAAACAATCCTAAAGATTTAGTTGAATATTTTTTGGCATCCCAGTTAAGATATTTATATTGATTCATTAAGTAGGTAACTAATAATTAACAATAGATTAAACTTGTTTTTACTGTGATTGTCAGAAGATCTAATTTGAGCTAATAATTGGTGTTTGCCCAACTTTTTTGCATACATGAAACCTAGGCTGTTTTTTTTTTCTGCCTTGTTCTTTTTTCCTCATCCTCCCCAATTGCTGTGTATTATAACAGTTTTTTTCTCCCTCATAGGGGAGGAATATCAGAGAATTGAATTTGGTGTTAACGAAGTGATTGAGGCAGGTTCATCTGTGCTGAATAACAGCGACTACAGTATTTCAAGTACTCTGAATCCTCAGGCACCAGAATTCATTCTTGGTTGTGCACCGACCCCCAAAACACCCAGTGATGTCCTCAGCGAAACCAACTGCAACTCCGTTGACTGCCAATTCACTGATTCTTCTCTTGCTTTGGATAATGGTTCTAATGCTGAAAATGACAGTTTCTCTGGGAGCCTGGGACAGCGGGAACGCAAGAAGAAGAAGAAAAGACCACCTGGATATTACAGTTACCTGGAAGATGTCAGCGATGGTGTTCCTGCCGAGGCTTTGATAAACGGACATGCCAGTTCATCCAGACTTAATAGCATAAGCATAGACGATGTAGAATTTGCAGGTGATGTGCCAAGGACTTGTAATAGCCCTGAAAATTCTCTGGACTTCAGTGGCGAAGCTGTATCAGAGGATTTGGTTTCTAGTGCTCTAGATACTACCAGGACTGCAGGGCAGCCAGAAGTATGCAGTGTTACTAATTTGGAACAATCTTGTGTCTCCTCTGATCCTGAAAGGGACAGCCCGTTAAGGACAGCTGTTGTGCAGTCTTATACTGATACTGATACTACTGAAAACCTTGGCGTTACTAATGGGCAAACACTTGAATCCTCTAGTGAGGGCACAGCTGCCAATGGGGTAGACTTGCAGACTGTGGAAAACACTGACTCAGACCAAGCTAAGCTGGAGGATGCTTCTTCTTCTGCAGAGGCAGTCACCCCTGTTCCAGGATCAATTGTGGTTAATCAGCCTGCAAAATCATGGGCAAGTCTGTTTCACAATTCCAAGCCCTCTGTTTCCACACCTATGGCTTATGTGGAGACTAAGTATGTCCCTCCTGCTATATCTCCTGTGGTCCCTGAGAAACAGGTTGACGTCAAAGAGGGGCCTGTTCCAGTTTCTGAAGATCCTGTAGCCATAAAGATTGCAGGTATCATTCACCCAGGTTTGAGCTGAAGATAAGTGAGGTTAAGTTAGGAGGAAAATTGTGTGGGTAAAAATATTGCAGTGAAATGATATGGTGTTAACAGGAAAGTATTAAAAAATCATTACAGGTAGTCCTTGCTTACCGACTGCCTCATTCAACAAACATTCAAAGTTACAGTGGTGTAAACGAAAAAAAGCTTTGCGACCAGTCCTCACATTTACAACGTTTGCAATGTCCCACAGTCACGTGATCGCCATTTGTGTGCTTCACCGCTGGTTTTCAACAAGCAGAGTTAATGGAGAACATGGAAGTAAAATTGCAAGTTGCGGTCACGTGATGTCTCACTTCACCACCACAGTGATTTGCTTAGCAACTGAATGGGAAGTGACATTGTAAGCCTGTTGCGGTGACATGGTTTTCCACTTAGTGACCACGGCACTTAGCGATGGAGTTGCCAGTCCCAATTGTGGTCGCTAAGCGAGGAATATCTGTAATTGAGTGATATCACATTGTTAAGTTTCTAGTGTTTTTTCAAGTTGGTAAGCACACTGTAGGTTGATGCTCATTTCCTTGTAGTCCTGATGTTGCGTGGAGCAGTTTTGGGACAGTGGCTCTTCGTAAAGTTTTTCCAACTCAACCCATGTTTGCTCTGTCAGACTTGTAAAATTCCCGTCCTTCCCACCCACTCTCCTCTTTGACATCTAGTCCTTCTCTGTTGGGAGGGTTGAACCCTGTTTGGAAAAACGGTGGAATGGAACTTGTTCAAGTTCTATTCTCATCTCCATAAGAAAACAGATCTGACCATTTTGTAATAGACAACAGTGAAACCCTGAGTTGGAAAATCAGTATCAGTTCCATTTGCACAAAACAATGCAATGAGTTGTAGTCCCAGTTCTCCTGGAGGAGGTCAGCACAAGGAAGGTTGCTTGAACTTATTGTCAGACTAGACAACCTGGTAGCAGATTCTTGGACAGTGGGCCATGCTGGCTGGTATTCATGAGGTTGTAGTTGGAAAAATCTGGAATGCACCAGGTTGTCTGCCCCCTTGTCTTGGGAACGTCTGGTACTGCACTCCTGATTTATTGATCCGAAACGTGATTTGTGAACTATAAAAAACATAAAAATATGAAGCTGCTCATTGTGAACAATACTGTATGAGGTTACATTCCATAACTGAAAAATACTCCGTGTCATGAACATGGAAAACATAGTTGCCAATTCTTCATAAAGTAATATTGGTAACAAAAGTACAGTAAGACAAAATTGTATCATCCTGGACAGTCTTCTTGTATAATGAGTTAACTGTACCTGGTGCAGAAAATGATAGAATCTTACTACTAAGTATGGATGTGCCAATTAACTGAATTGCCTAACGTGTATGTGCTAAATCATGTCCTGATACGTATTCATTCCATATTGGGAAATATAAAATCTTTTTCCCTCCAGACTTTTCTGTGTGCTTCAGATCCAGAAAAGTAGTAGTACTTAATCCCACTTTATTCTTAGGCTGATTTTATTTATCTTGGGTAGAAAATTCAAGAGTAAATGCATACCACACTGGTGATCAAATGTGCATTTGTCTGCAATATATTCTCTTTTTTAAATTTAACAGATCCTTTATTGAAAAGTTGGCCAATTTTAATTGGATATTCTATATATATTAGTAACAGAGCAGTGGTATTGTACTAATTGGATAATCCAAAAAGAAATGTAGAATACAGCATTTTAAAAATAGTACCATTAGGTTGGTTTTATGCTATTCAGTCTCAAAGAATTATCTCTATAATGAAAATTACTTGTATAGAGTAAGTCTTTTTGGTTCTATTAAATATGTTTTATTGGGACTCTTGCTGCTAGTGTTGGTTACTTTAATAGAGATGTTTTGAGGTCATTCAGGATCTGATTCTTAGAACTCTGTGCCTTGCTTAGTTCCTAGTGCAGGTTCTGTCAAGCACTTCAGAACAAGACTGAATGTTTGTTTAGATTAATACAGTTGTCATGCAATCTGGTCTTATAACTTTCCTTGAACTTGCCTAATGATTATTAGCTGGGAAATCATTTTTCCATGCACCTGAACATGGAAATGACAGTACCTAATCCTTTTTTTCCAAGCACCCTTAGAGCAGTTCTAATGGGAATACTTAGAATAAATATAAATGTATTGTTAAATAATAAACAGTTGTATGTGCATGCTCTGATAAGCAACTGCTGGTGAAGTTTTATGCTGTGTATAAAATAATATGATACTGTTTCCCTTATCTGTAAATCCATACCAGTGAATTTTGTGATAAAGCATAGCCATAGTAGGCAAGAAACACTGTGAAAAATTCCTTTCTTTTACCACAAGGGGATGCTGAAATTCTGCTTTTCTCTTTCCCCGCTTAATTTGTGACAGCTTCAAGCTGTGTTCAGTGGTAGACTGACTGGCTTTCGCTGATACGTTTGAATTTGTTTTTTATTTGACAGAATTACTGGAAAATGTAAAACTAATACATAAACCAGTATCCTTGCAACCACGAGGGCTGATCAATAAAGGAAACTGGTGTTATATCAATGCTGTATCCTTTCCTTGAAAATATGTTACCCACGTTTGTTAATGGCTTGTGTTTTTGAAGTAGTAAGTGTGAATGGATTTTAATACAAGTAGGCATTAGCCAGTGGCTATCATAATACCTATTCAGTGGCTCCCTTGTACTATAAAAAGTCATGTTTATTTTTTTTCCAAAGGCTGTTTAATGTTTGTGTAAAATGCATCTAGCTATCTGTTTTTATGACTCCTTAATGCAATTATCTAGACACTGCAGGCTTTGGTAGCCTGCCCTCCCATGTATCATCTGATGAAGTCCATTCCAATGTTTTCAAAATCACAGAGGCCGTGTACTTCTACGCCAATGATTGACAGCTTGTACGTATATCACAGCATTTGGTGCTGAGGGTTATAAATTGATGGGTCAGCTGCTCTTTTTAAAAATTAGAACATTTCAAAGTTAGAAATATACATTTAATGTTACCACTGTCATCGTGATCTCCACATGCAAGTGAAAAAGACCCAGCTTGTTCGTCTTTTTCTTTTTGTGATTTGGCAATACCCTAACATTGGTATGAGAGGAAAGCAGCATTAGGTTCCCACAAAAATGTTGCCCAGTTCATTCATAGCTACCATGAGGAAATATAAAATGCTGGCCATATCCTAGCAAAGAAAATACATTGAAGCTTGCTTTTAATTTTCTTGCCCAAGGAAAAGGTATGAAATACATATGGCATTCTGAATTGAGATTTTGATGACGCAGGCAGATGTTTAACGTTATAAGAGTATTTGATCCTTGCCTTTTTCAGACATTACTAGGTTGCTGCACAGGTGTTTCTGTAGAAACAGTCAGATTTACTGCTCCTGTTGCTGAAATCAGTTTTCTTCTCTTTAGTGTCCGCCTAATGAATGAGTTTACAAACATGCCAGTCCCTCCTAAGGCAAAACAAGGTAAGTAATAAAATTACCAGCTTCTATCTAACTTATCACAAAAGTGGAAGGACTCAGTAGAATCTCTGGACAATCTAATTACGATCTGAACTAGCTTGCACCAAGAAGCATGTCTTAGATAAGATAGAAAGAGCAGCAAAAATCCAGTTTCACTTGAGGAAGAAAGTATGATGAAGATCCTGCTTCTTCCATACTTTTAATATTCTTTGTATTCATTGCAGAGCTGGGTAGAAGCCCATTGGACTTGCTCTGTTCCATTGCATTCTTACATTCATTTATTCTGTTGAATTGATATTCTGCCTTTCTGCTAAAAAAAAAGGCAGCTATCAATAAAGAATGCAGATAAGAAACAATGATTGCAGCAAAAACAATATTTAAAATATTGGTCTTTGTAGCTCTATACTGATCTCCTGCCTCATACGTTTTGCACAGCTTTCTGGTATAGATATTATCAACATGAACGTCATATAACGTGTATAATTCCACAATAATATGGTGGCCGTTATAACCAAAGGAGTTCTCTATTAGCCCTCCTTGTTTTTCATAGACCCATAATTCTCATCTTTTGACGGTTATGGCATTAGGTAATGCTACACAATATAGCTTTGGTAAAAAGACTAGGAACAATGACTTGACTGTTTGGAGACACATTACTGTGTGCTGTTTGTGTCACCATATACTCAAGCAACTGACTGTTAGAACTTTTCCTAATGGCGCTGCTTTGTTTCCTCATGTCTCTTCTGGTTTGCAGCTTTAAGTGATAAAATTGCACGAGACATCAGACCTGGAGCTGCCTTTGAACCCATATACATTTATAGATTGTTGACAGTGATCAAATCCAGTCTGTCAGAAAAGGTGAGGATTCCCCACGTAAGTAATGCTGCAGAAGCAGAATTTGCATTGTGTTTTATTGTGGCTTGTTTTATTATCCACCTGTGTCTAGAACTTTCATATAGTATCAGACAGAAAGAAACAGTTGCAGGAATATTTTAATTGCTGATAAGATTCAGAGCAGAACAACAATAATCAATATTGTGTCAAATTCAAGGTACTTTTTTGTCTGCCAGTCTTATGAAACAGTAGTTTAATTTCAACATTTCAGACTTCATGAATTTGGAATCAAGAGGGTCGATTAACATAGGTTGCAAGGCAGATTGCTTTATTAATTGTTACACAAAGCATTGATTAACGAGGCTTATGTTTCCTGTCTGCAATTTCTAGGTATTTCAGAAGAAATCGTTCCCTTTATCAATCTTTTTGTCCCTTATTTCTATGACTGTGAATAAACTTTGAAACTATGTCACTTCCTCTCTGTCAAAAAAACTTATTTTGGAATGAAACTGCTGAAGGGAAACTTGGTAGACCAGTAAATAAGATTCTTCACTGGAGTTGATTTGGAATGAACAAATAGAGGGGAAGAAATGGGTTATGTATTGTAATGTTTATTACTGTCAAGAGATCCAAAGAGGGTTATGTATATTTGCCCAGCACCCCTCATCCAAGCTTCAGCTATTGGTACATGTAAACATTAGCACTAGATTCTGAAATACTAATAAGTTCTCTATGATGGAGGCCTTACCTTATTAAGGTTCCCATTTATGGAATGGATTCTAAATTTGTTCAGTTTATTGCACTTAGTACAAAGATCTGAACCAGGTTTTAACTCTTGAACGTCAAAAGGGGAGGTGGCGTGTGTAAGGGGATGAAGTTTCCATGTATTCCTTCTCCTTGGTTTAAACCCATATGGAGGAACTATATAGGGCTGACTTAGCAACATGTTCTGGAGTTGGAATACCAAAAAAAACTTCCCATTTTAAAATATAATTTGGGAGGGTAATGGAGGTAGGAGTACACCCTTGCCTTCAGATCATTAATGAGACCCTGAGCAAATCTAGTCAGCTTCTGGTTTTGGATAATGAGTAATCTAATGCAGAATCATTTATGCAGGGTAGACAAGAAGATGCCGAAGAGTACCTAGGATTTATTCTAAATGGCCTACATGAGGAAATGCTGATTCTGAAGAAATTGCTATCTCCACATAGCGAAAGTACGTTTTCAAAAAGCCAATTAACATGCATAAGTCTACTTTAACTATTTTATATCTGCTGCATAAACACTATGTATCATGAGTAGCCATTATATTTCTTCAACCATGAGTTACCCTTATCATGGTTAATGATTTGTCCTTTAGCTCTGTTATGAAGCAATTACTTAAAACAGGAACTCAGATTAAGTGTTGCATCTCTACTGCACATCACAGTCAAGGCAGGTTCCTTTCTTCTCCAGCCTGTTTGCAAAATCATTTTCTGTAATTTCTTTTCTACGCCCTGTTGGCATGAGGCTTTAACAATGGTTAAAGTAAGAAACTTATCTTTTAAATAGATTTAAATGATGTATTTGACCAGAACTGTAACCATATTCAAGTGCAGGGATATGCAGTCTTCAGTCACTCTTAGTCCTATTTTAGCACACACACACACACCCCACAAAGAAAATATAGGTCAGTCTCTGGTAAGAATTATTTCTCTGTTCTCTGTGGCTTGGGATGAGGGTTGGGGGTATGTGATTGTGTATTTGTCTCTAACCCTACCCATGGCTTCAGTCTCACCTACCATATGATTCCCCAACCATTCATCCCTGAGGAAATGTAGCCCTTGAATAAAACCATTTGTTTAGAGAAATCGGCATAGAAGCAATGCTTCGTTTTACACCGAAAGCTTCTTTGATGTCCCGCTGCAGCCAATGTCAGAACAAAAACTATCCACCCCCTTCATACCCCCAGGTAGTGAACCTGGGCAGGGATGACAATGTACTCTTTGTCCTCTGTAAAAACAGTTTCCAATGGACCAGAGACCCAACTTGTAAATGAAGAGGATGAGCAGGAAGAACAAGGTGAAGGCAGTGAAGACGAATGGGAGCAAGTCGGTCCACGTAACAAATCCTCTGTCACTCGACAGGCAGATTTTGTCCAGACACCAATAACAGACATATTTGGTGGGCACATAAGGTATGTTGCATTCTAATTACATCATCATCACCACTGAATAGAGTTCTATTGCTTCCCATAAAATACACTTTGACGTGATTTATGATGAAATTTCGGAATTCAGTAATAAAAAGAGCAGTGTAAGACAATTAAAGAAAACTCACTGAGAAGGTGTGGGGGAAATAAAACACTCGTGCATCCAACATGCATAAAGGAAAGGCCTTCAACAGGAACCGTCTTGGTTTTGAGTTGTTTAAGGCTGGATACGTTGAAAGCAACACCTTCATTCTGGTTTGGGGGCTTATTAACGGCCAGTGCAGTTTCTTGAGCAGAGATGAAGAAATCTGTAATGTGTACATTGGCAGGTTCCCCACTCTGCAACCTGGCAGGCTTGGTCTGTGCCTGGTACACCTTCTGGCCGAGGGCAAAGTTGGCTCCCTAGTGAAAACATAAGTAACAGTTGTAGCTATGCTGTTCCTGTCTGGGAAAGGCTGTAGTTGGTATGGCAGCTCTTTAGGAGAGAGTAATGTGCAGGTTTATGTAAATGGGAAAGGAGTATCTTCACCAGTAATTCCCAGTAAATTGGAAAACCAGAATAACTGTCAGGGCTCTTGGCTTCAGCTACTGAAATGTCCCTCCCCCCCCCCCCCCCAGGCTGTGACTTGGTCTGAGCAGCTTCGAAACTAACTTTTTTTTTTCAGAGTAAGGTGTAAAATAAAATCCAAACATAAATACACAAAGCTCCACTTGCTTAAATTAAATTCTGATTATTAATCTGAACCAGTGTCCCCTAATGTGGATCACACATCAGGCAGGAAAAAGGCATGTACAGACATTTTTGTCTCCAATAAATTATTTCAGAATAGTTTCACAGTTTATTCATTGCTGCATTTTTCTTGTTATGCTATATAATCTATTAATCCATTTTGTCCACAACATTTTGTAGCCTAAGAAAATATAAAGAGATGATTTAAAGAGATTCCTATTAATAAAATATTGGGTAGTGCCTTCACTGCCATCGATTTTCATCCATTTTCTACTGCTTCAAAGGCTTGGGTCTGTGTTGTGGAGTGTACACGCTGTCTCTTCTTCCTTTTTTCCCATTCTTGAGTCCTGTTTTATATTTTATTGAGCTGTAGTTGGAGCAGATAGATGACCACCCAGGCATTACAGTTTCTAAAAAGTAAATTAAAAGTATATAAAAAATTAAAATAGCAAGTTGAAAGATAAAGTGAAATAGAATAAAACAGACAGCATAGATGCTTATCCATCGCCATCTTGAGGCCACCCTCTTCACTGCCATGTCATTTATGATAAAGAACAATTGAAAAAATAGATTTGTGTACTTTCAGAATGCCCTTTGTATATTTAAACTGATAACAGTTATTAATGGTAAATATGGTGTCCTCTTTTTACATCCAAAGGGAGTAAGATGAAACAGGGATTCCTGTTTTTTTTTTTTTAAGAATGTCTTGTCAAATGAGAGAACCACAAAGTTCTAATCCCACATGTGTTGTCTGCCACACCCGTCCTACTCACTCTACAAAGTAGGTCACCACAGAAATAGGATCTCTTACAGGGATATTGGAAAGCGTTTGTGAGGCCAGTGGTGGAGTTAGGAATTATTTACTTTTTTAAACCTTAGAAATTGCTGCATTTCTCATGTTTTTCTCAGAAAAGATGGATTAGCATCTTCCCCCTCCTAGCGTAGTTTTTGGCCTCTTTAGATTTTTTTTGTTAGTGTCTCTCTCTCTATCCAAAATTTGTGGGAAATTCCTTTTTTCCAATTGAAAACTGTACTTTTAAATGGAGGTACACATATGCACAACTTTGTAATGCTGAAATACATATTTTTATGCTGCTTTGCGTGGGCCATCTCTCCCAACAGCACAATCGGAGAAGTTCTTTGCTGTGGTGACCTTGTAATCTTAGGTTTGCCATAGAAAACATACCCCAAAAAGGAAGGTGTATGTGAGTGGTTTTGTGAAATTATGTCCCCTCCCACGTACATACTACTAGAACTCCGTCTCATCAAATAAAATCAATTGGCAGTGAGTCCTGATTCAAAATGATGATTGTGCAAAATATGTAATTATTTGAATTTGCTGACAGATGGGCTGCTGCAGGCCCCGCCACCTAAATAAGGTCACTGAGGTACCTAAGTAAGGTAACTTATAAGGTAACTGACTCCCAGATAACTTCGAGCACGAAGCGGGAGAACAGACTGGCTTCCCTGTCTCTTCCCTGTATCGCATTATTGCTTGCTCTTGCTGCCTTTTAGGCAGAGGAAGGATGGGGTTTCCTCTGCACAAAGTTCTAGATCACATGTGAAGCCTGTACATATCCTGCTGGTTCCTCTGGTCAAGCCCTGTGAGCTTTTCACAGTGGGGGATAGGCATCTGGCTCGATTTAGGTTGCGTGTATCTTGAGAGGACCCATTCCTCTGTCATGCTACCACACCATTCATAATTGCCTTACAGCCGCAAGTATATGAAGGGAGAAGCCAGCCATGGACAAATCATTTTATTTTGCATAGTGTTAATGGCACGGGGTCTGCAGTAACGTCCTAGCCCAGGTTTATCTATTGCCTAAGAAACTAGTAGAGTAAGAATCTGTTCCAGGTGACGAAAATGGGGAATTACGCAGAATTTAATCCATTTTCTCTCATTTTAAGCCAAAAATTGAATCTGGGCAGGTAGCCTAGTAAAAAAAAGACAGTTTCTGACTAGTATCTTCTGTGGATTTCTTCATAAGATTGTGCCACTCACACTCAGCAGGAGAAGCTGTTTCTTATTTTCTTTAGTAACAGTTGGTTTTGATAGTACACTGCTGATGCACATTTTGTAGCATTTGTCTTAAAAGTTTAGCAAACCTTGAATACATTTTTTAACCTGCAGTTTGAAGCCCAAATTTTGTTTTTATTTTTTTTAAAACAACAGCAATAATGCATGTCTGTCTTCTTGCTCTCCTTCCCTTTCATTGTTTCCACTTACTCTTTTAGAGCATATTTGCAGTATAAAGACACTGATCTGTCTTCTTTCTAACTTCAGAAAAGTGAAAATTCTAATTCACTGAATGGGAATTCTAAGGATCTGCAACCAAATTCTTAGCATCTTACTGACTATTAGTATATATTTTTAGAAGGTGTCAGTCATGAGATTCCACTAATCAGACTATAGCTAGGATACATTTTAAGTAACTGCTATGTAATAGAATTAAACCCATATGGAGTAAACAGCATAACCATCATCAATAAGAACACACCATCAGTAGAGTAAACCTTCACCTATTAAAGGTCACACCATGCAATGCTACCTTTACTAATTGCTTAAAAGCTAAATTAAATTTCCAGATCAACCTCCCAAGGGAGGAGGCTCCAGAATCTATCAAGAAGACCTTTTGCCATCAGCCATACTTTAGATGACAGTAGAATATTTAGCAGTGCTGTCTCAGTGATCTCAAAGGACAGGAAGAAACTTGTAGGAATTTAAAGTTGACTCTGTAGATGTCTTGGGCCCAGACACTTTCATACAGAGAAATGGACAGTCTTTTAAACTTGAAAGTAGAAACAGTATTAGATTAATATGCTATGAATAAGAGGCTCCTGTAGTGAGAGCCACAGTCTACACCAGTTGCAGCTTCTGTACTCTCTTCAGGACAAGTCCACAAATTTGCAGATTTTAAAAGAGAGGCATGGAACTAGGTTGGTAGGGAGGGATGACTTGACTTCTGTTTTTAAAAGTTTAGGTGCCAGGTTGATCCACTAACTAAAGAAAAACAGTGATTCCAGTTTTGTGAAGTGATGGCTTGGCTTTGTTTGTAATGTATCAAATTTTAAAGAAGTGTTGAAGTGAGGCCCACCTGCATGACACACCACAGGCACCGTAGGTTTTTATTACCCCTTATACATGCTTTGTGAAAACATCTCTTGAAATGCTAATTTAAAACATGAGCTCCCGTAAGGGTAAACACAGTCTGATTGGAAACAGCTACAGCTTCCCTGCTATTCAAGGCTAATGAACCCTATTCTGCCTGAATAAATAGCCTGTCAGTTCTTGATGTAAAAGTGTCACAAAGAGGACACTAATGTAACTGAATGGGCGGAGCAAGTTGCCTCTTAAAAACAGTAGCTGTGCCATTATGAGGGCCTCACATGAACCAAGGAAGAGTTGCTTCTTGCCATGAAATAAAGATGCCACTGTATGAAAAGGTGGTGGTGTGTCCGTATTAAAGGGACACTGGACTTTATTGAACTGGATTACCTTGGTTTTGTTCAAAGTTTCACGTTTGGCATTTAATGCACGAACTTAAGCACATTCAGCATGAGGATCTGGATATACTGAAATCTTTTGATAGACTATAAATCAGAAATATCAATTAGGTTTGAGGAATGTACAACTCTGTAGATAGTTTCTGTTCCCTCTTAATTATAATTTTAAAGAGGAGGGGGAGGCAGGAAGTGGTAGTCTTCAAGGCATAGTCAGCAAGTGACAAATTTCCCGTTTTTTCCATCCCATTTCTTGTAACAGGCGCATTAAGTCTGACTTCATCTTTCCATGAATCCAAAAATTTTGACTTTCCAGATAGAAAAGCCAATTCCTATGTTAGTTTTAACAGCTGGTCCACTTGTGGTGTTTGTATCACTTAAAGGCTTTGGGGTAGTTTCAATTACAAGTCACTTTAATGTGCATCACACTGTATTTCTAGAAAAATAGGAATAAATGTGTTTCCAGGGTTAAATAATTAAATAGCTTTCAGAAACTCAACTCTTAACTCTTCCTCATTTCTTTAGGTCTGTGGTTTACCAACAGAGTTTGAAAGAATCTGCCACTCTGCAGCCATTTTTCACTCTGCAATTGGATATCCAGTCTGATAAGATACGTACTGTGCAGGATGCCCTAGAAAGCTTGGTGGCAAGAGAGTCGGTCCAGGGGTATACCACGAAAACTAAGCAAGAGGTATGTGCCTTCTGGGTAGTGAAATCCTCGCAAACCAATGCAACACTTACTCAAGATGTGGCTGTTCACTGTGGCTAGATACTCCCCGATGGCATTGTGCTGAACTGAAGTACTTATTTAACGTGCTCAGTATTGTATACTGTTTTGAGTCAGATGATTGAAGCAGCATAAAAGCATGCTTAAAGAAACATTACTTCAGCAGGCAGCAAGTTCCCCAAGACCGCCGCTGGAAATTGGAGGCTCCAGGGATTCGATCCTCCAAATGTAAAACCTGTGTATGTAGCAACATAATCCAAGTACAGTTTCCTCTCCATTCCATTTGTGAGACTATGTCTCACTACGTCTGTAGAGCCATCTTCAGACATTTAAGTTACGAACTTTTGAAGAGCCTGCAAATTCATATAGCTCAGTCTTCTTGCTCCATGTGGTCATACCACATTTTCATTGATGCAGAATCAACATGAAACTGAATGGGACTGTTTCTGTATGTATAAACTTCACAACATGGGAGCCAGGATTCCTCTCTCCATCTTAATAAAAACTGGACAAATAAACTGTGGCTCAATTTTAAGATGACTACCATTGGCAAGGGAGTATTGGCAACATATCCTCATATGTTCTGGGAACAGAGCTTAACTCCAAATAACCTTGCAGCCGCTTTTATGTATGCTTACGTTAATGTTTGAAGCTTGCTTAAGCTGATACCTCATGCATATTGCCAGAAAAGGGTCAGCTAATGCCTTCTAAGTAGGGCAGTGCCCCACTGACATTTGCAGACCGCACAACTCTCTGTTGGATGACCTTCTCTTGGTATCAGAAAGCTACCAGAGTTGTGTGCAACTGTTTTTCCCTAGCTGAAATATGAATCCTGTGTTCTTTCTTCTAAACAATGCTGATTCTGTTGTTGTTGTTTTTTAATATCAGTGATTGTCTATGTGGATGGTAATCTGGTGAAGAGGTCCATTGCTTACTATTGTTGACTTAGAAATGTATTGCTGAAACCTGTTGTAACAACCAGCAGATTAAATGTCCTGCTTCTTTCTTATTTTTGTTAATAAAATTAATGCACAATTAATAGACCTGTTATAGGTCTAGTGGTATTTTTCCACTGCTGCAGGTTGGAATATTAATATAATCATTTTTTAAAAAAAATCTTAATGCAGGAAGCACAGGAAATCTCTGTAAACAGAGCGATGCACCACACGCTAGAAAAGAGTTGGCATTTCCACACTGTTTAAGCATTCAGGAGTGGGGGAATGCAGCCTGGAAAAACCGGAGTGAGAAGTGTGTTGCCTTGCAAAATTATGTGTAGGCATACATCGTCTGTCTGGATTTTATGTCTGACACGTGTGGGAGTGGTGCTGGGAGAACATCCCCTTGATTCCCTGAGAGGCCTCCTTGTATGGGAAGAAATCCTCCAACTCTTTTGGGTTTACCACCTACATTTTGCTTGGCCTGGCACTCACTTTTGGGTTTTGCTACATATGTGGTTTTAGTCTTCTCTTTTATTTGTAAACTCAAATGTTTCAATTATGGCTTCTAGAAAAGAGGGTGTTCACTTAAGGTGCTAGTCTAGTCTGATTTATATGTTAGTGTCCAGTCTGAGAGGAGAGGACAAATCTCATAATCGTTTTAAAAAAAAAATCTTAAAATAACCATGAACATTATATCCGTCATCTTTTGCACTTTGTAGCAATTCTTAACATGTCCTGATTAAATAGTTTTAAGTTCATGCGTGTAGTGTCCCGGATATAATACAGAACCAATTCCCATGAGCTGATTCAATCATAATTTTTAGCCAGTGTCAGGAAGAAAGAATGATTCCTATATGAAAATGAGGCTAATTGCAAGCTTTAAGATACTGTTTCAGTCCTGGGCAATCTGGAATACAACTTGCTTTGTCCTGATTTGGAAGCTTACCAGCTGGCCTCAAATTCTGAACTCAATTTAGATTCAGAATGTCTGTAACCTTTTTTTTCCCTGTTTGACAAGTCTTGGAGGAAATTTCAAGAAAGTTATCCATAATTTTATCCTTAATTTTCTTTAGGTGCTTCTTACAAAAATGTTGTACAGCACAAAGATGATGCTAGTTAAGGAGCCTGAAAAATCTGAGAAGGGTACATGCTGTTGTTTGTTTTTCTGGTAAATGGGGAAGTTTCAAATTTATGTGTGTGTTTTTGGAGGGGAGTACATTTTGCTTCTCTTCCTGTCTCCCTTCTGAAGGCTTCCTTTTGTTTTTTTAAAAAACTTGTATGAAAATGACAAACTGAGCTTGGTTCCTTATTTATTTATGTTGCCATATTTGAACTCCACCCCAATCGTTAAGGGCTCTATATAGCAACATAAGGATCAACAAGTACATAAACAAAGAACTATATAATCCATCAATCTAATAATTGTAACACTTTAAAGTATTGGCTGCCAGTTAGATTGATTTCAGGAACTCTATCAGTGGAAATGGAGGTTCAGTTAAAATTCTGTTTTCTCTCTGCCAGGTAGAGATTAGTCGAAGAGTAACTTTGGAAGAGCTCCCTCCCGTTCTTGTTCTACACCTCAAGCGATTTGTCTATGAAAAAACAGGAGGGTGCCAGAAGCTCATTAAAAACATTGAATATCCTGTTGACCTGGAAATAAGTAAAGGTGAATATTGTGAACAGAGCAACCGTTTACTGATTTGGTGTAACTTTTTTTTTTATGATCAGTCTCTATCTCTAAATGTTTCTCATAAAACATTTTCCTTGCAGATGTTCCACAGTTACCATACCTCAGCTGTTGAAAAATCCTTTGCTGAAATTATAAAAGTGCTGTAGCACTTTACTTGTCTTGCTTTGACAAGCATGATCTTTAGTATTTCCTGAATAGTGTGACTTATAATCAGCTTTAAACTTTTCTCTCCTTCTAAATTACAAGTGTGTGTATGAGAGAGATCCTAGCTCAAAGGTGAGCAAAGCACAGCCTCCATGTGCTTCCCAAGGAACTTTTCTATTACTAAAGTGTACCCTCTGCCCATGTACCCCAAATTAGGTGATTTCTAAAGGTGTGCATGAAACAAAAAACATTGTTTCAGACCTGAGACAACCATCATGTGTACAAAGTCATTTTGTACCGAAATCAATCCCAAACATTTTGCTTATCCAAATTTTGGCCAAAACCAAGCCCTTCTGGATTTTGATTTTATGGGACAAGTAGGGCAAGGTGGGTTTGCTCATTATCCCTTCTCTCAAGGACAGAACAGCTAAAAATCTCCTTGGAAGGATTACTGTATTTCTTGGGCCATTGCAGCAATATAGAAGAGCTCATTGTCAGCAGACTCTGTCAGCTGTCCTCTTGATACTTTTATTGGGTGCGCTCCCCTTCCTTGCTTGATTGCATGTGAAAAGGAAAAGCCAGAAGTTTTTTGATAATCCCAGAAGTGGTAATTCACTGCGTGCTTTGTATGCTGTTTCAGAGTTGCTGTCACCAGGAGTCAAAAGTAAGATTTTTAAAGGCCAAAGAACCTACCGGCTCTTTGCAGGTATGTGGTCTTACCTTTCAGACTAAAGAATTTTGAAAAAAAAATCATTTTGGCTTCTTTCCCCTCCTAAATTCAAAGTAGTTGGCTGTTGTATAAGCAGAAGTCTGGAATTGTGAAATTACAGGGCCTGAATCCAAGTTCTTAATCAGATCCTATTCTGTAAATCAAGGAAACTAATTAAATCACTGTAGACTCCCCATTTGTGATGGCAAAATGTAATGTTAGCAGTTGGAGCTTTGAACTTATGCCAGGAGAGGCTGGGTTATGGATGGTGAGAGAGAGTTGTTTGGTTTATGGTTTGAGGAGGAGGATATTTCTAAAATTTGTAACCATTATTTCTTTGTTGCACAAATTAGGTGATTGCACAGCTGCTACAAAAAATGACTGTCATATCTCTCAAACTCTCCAAACTGATTGTTTGGAAGAGGGATGATGGTTCCTCGTTTGTGAGATAGCTTATCCAAGCAAGTGATAATAAGAATTTTTTCTGCATTTCTAACACTGAAAAATCACCACATGATTTAAAGAAATCACCATGGTTTTCTCTAGTCCTTTAGCAAACACAAAGGAAGTTTCGGGGAGATGCAAGGATTTATTTCACTTGGCAAAAGAGGAAGAAGATGCAAGATGTGGCTTTTACATATCTCAGTGCATCCCTGGTCACTTCTTGAAATCTTCTGGCTCATGCCAGGTTTGGGAGTGGTGAGGGTTAATAGTGATGCTGCTGTTTCTGGAAGTCTTCCATATAAACATACTAAGGTGGTTGCAGAGATGGACCAGCTTTTAGACAAACTGGCTGTTTTTGCAACTTGTTGGTCCAGCTTTGCCTGCCCATTTTTCATTAACAATCGTTTTTATTTAATTTCTTGGCAGTTGTCTATCATCATGGAAACAGTGCAACTGGTGGACACTATACTACAGATGTCTTCCAGATTGGTCTTAATGGCTGGTTGCGCATAGATGACCAAGCTGTCAAAGTAGTTACTCAACACCAGGTGGTAAAACCGTCTGCTGAGCGCACAGCCTACCTCCTGTACTATCGTCGAGTTGACCTGCTTTGAAACCTCCAATTTTCTGCTGTGTTTGCCAGATTATCTGCTTTCTAGAACGCCAGCTCTCTCTTTCTCCTTTCCCTTCCCTCTTCAGTGCTCTTCAGAGTCAACCTTTCTCCTCTCCCCCCCTTTTGCAACTGTTGAATAGAGGGAAAGGGAAGACTTCCTTTCCAGGGGGTATGAACAGCCCAGTTGGTGTTGCTTATTGACTTTGCAGAATGAAGTCTTTGGGGCTTAAACGACTCAAGTCTTGTGAATGACACAGAGGGTTGTTTTGTTTTGGTTTGGTTTTTTTGGCGCTAATGCTAAGTCCTAAGAGATTAAAATGGGATTTGCAACTGATTCCCACTTTCTAATTGCATAATAGAAACAGCCTTGCACCAGCAACAGAACTTGTAGATTTCTGTGAAAATGTTTTATCTTTACTTAAAAAAAAACTTTAAAAAAAAAGAGACACCCCCCCCCCTCTACATCCTCTCCCATTAGTTTTTTTGATAAATGGTAAAAATGAGCCAGTGTCTATCAAGGAAAAAAGTTTCTCCTTTAAAAAAAAGAAATACTCTTTAAAAAAAAAGTATAATATACAGAGTTGCTGGTTTCTGATATGGAAAAAAATACACATTTTAATAATTGTGCGATGAAAAACTGCTTAAGTACACATTGCAGATCAAAATACTTGGAGTTAAAATGTTAGTCTATATAGATGGGTGATTGTAACTTTATTGCTATTAAGAGATTTCAAAACTGCATTTATGCTTCTGTGTACATGGGATTTTAAAACAAAAAAAAATGGGCAAAATAATGAAGGTTGATATTTCTTTTAGTCTGCTTTGTTTAATTTTGCTGTCTGCTCTCCTATAATGTTGAGTTCCTAAGTGTACACAGTGTAGTGATATCCAGGAGTATAAAGTTGTCGCCCATCAATAAAAAAAGTCACAAAGTTGGTTTAAAGCTTTAAGAGTGTTCTTTGACTGCGAAAAAGGGCTCAGCTAGAAAGAACAGAAAGTTAGAATGGGAGGAAGCTGAAACGAAGACTAATCCTTTGTAAACTAAATAACACACAAAGAAATGCAGTTGAGTGCTCTGTCATTGGAGGCAAATATCTTGAGAAAAGTAATTGGACACATTCAGTCTTTCCAAACCAGTTGCTCCAGGTGTTGTTCCAGGAGTGTCCAAAGGGTATGATAAAAAAAACTCAAGGCAATTGAAGCTCCACCCATTTTTGTGTGAGTTGAGGTGGCCCTAATAATTAAAAGGGATGTTCAGAGGTGGGATGCCATTGAACTCTAGGTTCTAGGGAGCAGGCAGGATGTGATCTGCCTTGTAGATTTCACCAATGGCTATACATGGAAATAAGATAGAAATAAGGTAGACCTTTGGCCTCATCCTGTGTGGCTCATCCATTTGTGTTAAGATGTCAGGATTCTGGCTTCTTAATGATAAATTCAATGGCTCATATTCTACTTTGAGATTGTGTGATACAAGTGATTATAGTAGGTATGCTGGGAAAAAATACTGTACATAAGTAAGAATATAAGCTGGTATCTTCTTTTATAAAGTTGACATGTTTTAAGGTTACTTCTCCTTCACATCCTCCCTCCTTGCAGATGGTTTAAATCTATTTACTTACTTAAATTATCTCTAGACTGCCCCAATCAAGTCTTGGACAGTGAACATCAAAGGATAAATCAGAAGGAGCAACAATACCAAATTAATTACAAGTGCAATGCAACTGGAGCCAAAGGCATGGTGAAGTAAGAATCTGATGAAATGTAAGCAGGGAAGGGGCTAAATATATCTCCAAGGAAAGCATGTTCTAGAGCATGGGGCTCTTATCATCTAGCCCACACATTTGTACATTTTTCTGGTATTGTGACACCAAATAGAACTTTAGCCACTAATCTTGGTTTATTGGGGAAAGAGTGGGAGAATCATTGTCTCCACAAATCCATGTTAATGCTTTGCCGAAAGCCAAGTACCACCCCCATTCCACATCCTGCTTGTGGTGAGGATTACTTTAGAGAGTGAACAGAAGAATCAGCAGGCACATAGTATCTTTGGAAGAGCCATGATGGATTCACATTTTCTTGCACAGTTGAATTGTGTTGATTCTTCCTTTCGGACTTTGGAAATTTGAAATCCATCTGCCAGAACATCTGTGAGTATGTGATGTGTCCTCTGGACTGGTTGGGAACTTCCTGCTGAGAGAAATTACAAAGTGGGAGGGGGGAGTTTTGAGAATTCAGAACTGATGCCTTGTGATTTAGTAGTCCCCCTTCCTTCAAAGATATGGCCATTCTTGGAGACAGTTGGCACATATTATTTGTCTTGACTTCAGCTAATTCGGCCCTGTAAAAGGTTGGGATGTCAACGGTCATCAAGTCAGCAAAAAGCTTTCCTTCCCTTTCTTCTTGGCCTGCGTTGAAACGTACTGTACAGTTGCTGGACAGATACTGCAGCTGGAGAGCTGGCCACGGGATGTCCTTACTTTGCCTTGGCAGTGGGATCTGTTGCTTTAAGAATTTAATGGCCTCTGAGCAGTTTAGAATAAAATAAGTGCCCTTTTAAAACATTGGGTCATAACAGTTGCAATAAACAAGACATCATAGAGCTGTAAAATATAATATAAACCAGACTTTCCCCCTTAAAAGGCTTGGACACATAGGATTTTTTGCCTGGTGCTGAAAAAGCAGACGAAAAGCATATGTGGGAAAGGAGAACAACTTTCCACATTTCAAAGGCCCATTGGGGTTGGTGGGAGTCCAAAGAGATCCTCCCAAACTGGCCTTAACTCATAGGCAAGGTAATTTGGGGAAGAAGCCCTTTCATTTTGAACCTGTGAAAGAGGCATGGAGATGGCTTGGCTTGGCTTAGCTTATCAAGGTGGCATCTCAGCCTTCGCTGGCCCTTCCCAATGAGTTGTACTGGGAACATGAGACTTCTATACACCAATAAAACTTGTAGAGAAAGCCTCTTTTTGCTATTGAAAGTGTTTGAGTGGGCTGTAGAGCTGGAGGAAGTAAAGAGACATGGCTATTTTGGTTGGGGGGAGGTTTGGAGCAAAGGGGCCACATTGTTTTGTCAATTAGCTTTGTACAATCCTTCAGCAAAATGAAGCACCCCTTCAGAGTTTTGCATAGCCTGAGTCTGAATTCTGGATTTCCTTCCAAGACTGTCCATATAGAAATTCCCACTTTCAACCCAGTATCCAGTGAGACGTGCCATGCTGTAGGAATCCATGATAAAAGGCTTCAGGATGGAGGGGCTGTGAAAGAACAGGTGCCAGTGAGAAATGACTATTCTACTTAGACTCGGGATTACGGCAGCTTTGTGTGGGAGCATAAAATTTTGATTGGACCCCTGCCATTCACAACTCAGCGTCTTAAATCTGAGTTCCAAAACGGATGTGGCAGTGCTGGAGCCCTAGCTAATGCATTTCCAGTGCCACCTCACCAGAAGAAGCCAAGGTGCCATGCCACATTTACCAACTCTGGAATGCTGTGTGATACCGTAAATCCAATGCTCAGCATGGCTTAGTGTGCTCTAAATCCAGCCAATTTTGGCATATTCAACAAAACATGGTTAACGTGATAAGATGTCCCCTCTCAGTTCCTCTCCCCTTGAACCTCTGGGTGTTGGCTAGCAAACCTTGGACAGAATACAGAAAATTAGGGACAGGCAACTACCTTGGAAAGATTTACTTCCGGAAAAATTCCCAAACCATATCGGGGAACGTGTGTTCCAGAGGGGGAGGAGGAGGAGGAAGAAAACAAGCCCAGCATAAGCCAGGAAGCCACAAGCTGTGTGTCTCCAGTTGCATGTCACTCTAAACCACAGTTGCAGACAATAATCCAACAACACGATTCCAAACTGGTTTTACTGCTCTAAAACAAACCTCAGGATATTCATTAATCCTACTGGGACATCACGGTGAGCCAGAAACAAGAACTATATCGCTGTGACCATAGCTTCAATTTGTAGAAGGGAATCACACCAGTGATAGATTTGTTTTCAGTCTCTTTCCGAATGAATCTTAGCAAAGAATCTTCCCCATCTTTCTCACCTGGGGCAGACCTGTTTAATGCTCTGTCCACCACAGGTCCTTCACCCACTACTTACTTCAGATTCCATCAAAGCAAACCTTGAGCATTTGTTCAGTTTTCTGTGTTGTGGCTATTGCTAAAATTATTTTTCGAAACATGAGATATTTGCAAAATCCAGGTTAATAATTATCCTAGTTACAAGAAAGTAATTAGTTTCTTGTATTCCCAAGATAAACACACACGTTAGGAAACAATAAGTTCAACGTTTCGTTTTGCAATATCTGCTCTGCCATTAGCAACGTATGTTCTCAATTACCTTTTACAGTTTAATTGCTATCTTTGTTTTTAATAAGAATCCCTGATACAAGCTGTAAAAAAGAACTTTATTGGAAGATAATTCTTTGGTGTGTTAAGTTGGAAGGAAATTGTGAAAGAGGAGACTTACGTATTTACAAATGAAACATCCTGCCTGAAGTGAAAGCTTGACAATATTTTTTGGTGTATTGATGCTTGCTATTTGAATGAAACCTAGTCCTTTCAAATGTACTACAACCATGTGACAGGAGATCCTGTTAGAATAAGGCAAAGAAAAAGTATTGGTAAAAGTTGGCAGCTCTCATTTAATCCTGATGCTGTTGAAACCCTATCAGAACTGTGGAGGGATTTTTGGGGGTGGGGGAGTTGCTTTAAAAATGGTCTTCATCCCAAGGATCATGCAATAATGTCAACAATAATGCAAACTAGCAACTTTCAGAATTGGCCAATTCTATTGAGCAATTCACCACATTGTTATCACCTAACCACAGTGTTGGTTTTTGCATGTGGGACTTCATGGTTCTGCATGCATTGTCATGGAACAAACTGTATTGTCCAAAAAGAACATCTCAGTAACTGCCTATCTGTGTATAACCAGATATTGCAAATACTCTAGAACTAAGTTTCATCTGAGAATCTCAGGCTTAATTTATCATTAAATACAAACATTTGAATATAGGAATACAGAATCAAACTTCCTTTCCTTTCCTCCTCTCTCAGCCTCAATTTTAATCTCAAACTTTCCTCCCATTTTCATTTTAAAATGTCAGGTAAAATGAAGACCATCAGAAGTTCTGCTCAGAAACAGCCATCTTCTGACTCAGCTTCTTTGGGCAAAGCAATCTACTAACTTTGACTTTAAAGTTCATTAAGCATTTAAGCGGTTAAATTGCTTACGTTCCGCAGGATCTGGCTTGGAGTCCTTCGAAAATGGTTATATTTTTGGCTAATAGAAACATGAGAGGTTTATGGAACCTCCAGAGCAAGTTTGTCCAAATGTCATGGAAAAACATTTGTTGGCGAAAAAAATTGTCTTCAATGCCTTGCTTGTAAGTTTCTCCAAAGAACTTGACTTTCTCCTTAGTGAAAAGATCCTGGACTAAATGGAATTTTGGTCAGTCCCTACAACATGTAGTCTTTTGCTCCTGAACCTTCAGATATCTTTCTTATTCCCCTTGTAATCCCTCCAAACACTAGCAATAAACCCTACTTTGAAGAGCACAGGCAGTTTGAAGGTCAGGAAGCTTTCCAACCTAATTTTGAGAGGCTAAGAATTGAACCTATGACCTTCAGATGCCAAGAAGCATAGAAAGCTGTCCATCTGTTGATCTATTCAATCCTGTATAACTGGCACTGGCTGCCAGCAATTCATGTAAAGTTCAAGCAGTAAGTTTTCTGGTCTATCTGGAGAGGCCAGAAAGTAAGGCTGTGTCCTTATCCAAGAACAGATGTTCTACTTGGATAAGTCAAGCAACTCATCGGAAGCAGCTGGATCTTTTCCTCCGTATACTCAATCAAGGTTGCCTTCCAGATGAAGGAATCTTAACCAATTACACACATGCGCTTAGAGCTAGTTAAATTAGCAAGCCTTCTAAAGCCGCCTCCAACTTTATGGACTGCATTAACTAGGTCTTGGATTGACTAGGATGGTAGGCATCCTGACTGGCCCATGAAAAGTCTCAGAAAGGGTGAGTGTGTTTAGCCTCTGATAAAACCCATTCCCTCTTGCCCACAGGAGGGAGCTTTGAAAGACTGCTAGACCCCACATTCCTAGCTTTGCCTGTGGAAGCCCATTGGCTAGGACCTTCATTCTGGACCAACTGCTGGAACATCTTGTAAGCCCACCTTTAATATCCTTTCTGCCATAAATGAAAGATGACATGGGAAGCTCTTGTGGAGGGGAGTTTAACTTGAATATTAAATTTTCAAATTTGTCCTGTGAAAGTTTTTGATGTGAGAACTTAAGAATGGAACATTGAATGCAGAATGGGGAGGAATAGAGATACAATTAAATGTGTGTGCTCTCTCTCTCTCTCTCTCTCTCTCTCTCTCTGTACTTTTGAATACTTTCTATACTTTTGAATATTTTTGAATATTTTTTTCATGTCTCTGTGTGTGTGTGTATAATTACACCCACACCCACACACACTGACATGAGAAAAATATTCAAAAGCATAGAGGAATTTGGGGGAAAGCCCCAATTTTAAATCTATCTAAGTGCAGCAAACAAGTTAACTGTTTCCTATGTAACTAATTCTTCATATAAAACTTGACAAGATTCATGTATGGAATTAATCTGCTAGATAGCCTCACATCATCTGTATTCATCATCGTGGCCGCAGGACAGTTAAATCCAGCTATTGGTCATGTTTAATGGATCTTACGTTTTATGAAGCGATGCACTGCCAAGTATCAATTACTGGATGAAATAGCAGGGCAACTCTACTGCTTTCATGCCTTGCTCATCAGCTTTCAGGAGAGTTTGTTCTGGCCACTAAAACCCAATCTTTTCTGATCTTGGAAGTTAAGCAGCATCTGCCCTGGTTACTTCTTGGATGGGAGGTATCTGGGGAATTCCAGGGTTGGCTGGGCTGGGAAGCTGTGGAAAAAAATCCAGGATTTGAAGGGTGTTTAAGGGTGGTTGCATCTGCCCCAATGTCTGGCTTGGATGACCTCCCTGAGGCAGTTTGGGTTTAGAATAGTCCAAAAGAGATGCTCTTACTCCTGCTGCTTCTGAGCCTTGGAACACATTCTTGGAAGGAAAATGATGGTTGATCCAGATTCATCTTCCACATTGTCCTTCCAGAGAAAACAAATGTAGGGCTTGTTTCAGCATTGCCTGATTGGTGTAATGTCCTTCCCTGGAACTTCAGCTCCCTTTTAACTTCCTTGGAGGAGGCCCATTTCTTGGGCAAGTGCAATTTGGAATCATTGGGGACTCTTCGTTGACTGCAATTTAGTTGAACCCTTTCCATACCTCTTCCCAATTGTTCTTCAGGATGCACCCACAGACGGAAGAAAGGACTTCACCTTGGACAGGAGAAACCTTTTCTCCCCCATCCTTAAATTTGGGCGGGGTGGGGATTGGGGGGGAGCTTGCCACCTTGTAGCTCTCTCTGAGTAATGGGCTGTGAGGAACAGGAAGAAGAACCAGAGCCAAGGCAGTGGCCAGATAAGTGAAATCTAAGTCCAGAGCAGGAATGTCGCATGCGAAAGCATCTCAGATTTGACCGTCTCTAGTTCTCTCAAACGTAACAGCAGGGAAGGGGGAGGCACATTCTGATCGTGTTACTATAATTCTATAATAAAGATAGTTTTAGTATTCATGACTTTGGTGTTCAAGTCTGGTCTACCTCAAGGGACCGACACTCTGGAACTGTCTAGAAAATCTGTGCAGTCATGAGAAGCCTCTGAGGACATCCCTGAACTCAAGGCAACTCCACATTAAGATTGCCTTGGCAGGCTATGCGTTTTTTTCTCGGGGGGGGGGGGGGAACCTGCAGAAAAACTCCTCCTCTCCATCCCCCCCCCCCCCCCATTTCAAGAAAGTCAGTCTCTTTTCTTTTTTCTTGCCTCCCTTCCCAAAACAGCCCTCTTTTCAGTGTCCTGGTAGGCTTGTCAATTACAACTACACTCTGCTAGCTCTTTGCTTATCTTGACCTGGACCTTTGCCAGGAGAAAAACGGAGAAATGGTGGTGGTGGCAGAAGTCAATAAAAATGGGATCGTTCTCATCTCCTGCTTGATCTCTCCTTTTATCCCCGTGGGATGTTTCCCGCTGCCTTGCTCCCACCGTCCCGTTTCGACGGAAGCCTCTTTTTTTCAAAGGGAGAGGGAGGGGAAGGCTTAAGGAGACGCATCTGCCGAGGACATCTCGGAATCCTCGACCCCTTGGCTTGCGTCGAGGATATCTGATGAAAAAGGGGGTGGGAAGCAGCGGGGTATATAAGGGCGAAAGAGCCGGCGATCTTCGGCAGTCCTTGGCCGGAGATCTGCAGAGAGCGGGAGAGTCTTCGCCCGTCGCCCACCTCTTCTCCGCCGGGGACCAGAGACGCGGACACGCATTTCTTTCGCCCCAGCAGAATTCCGAGGATCCGATAAAAATTTCACTTTTTCCTTTGCTCTTTGCAGAGGTAAGCGCCCCATTTGATTCCTCTTGCCAGGTTTGATTTAGCTGAGCTCTTTATTTCAAGCAAGATTTGCGTTTTCCTGCCATAGAAACGCTCCAAGTCGAGCCTTCGGGGGAAGGCGTTGCGGTGCCACCAGACTTTCTCTCTCTCTCTCTTTTCCTTAAACGCAGGAGGGAAAGCAGGCAGGGGTTAGGGTTTGGGGATAGAAACCAAGCTACGATTCCACTTTTTAGAAGCCTACAAAAGGTTCGAGAATGTGCTTGCTTTAAACCAAGATGTGCAACTTCCCTTTTCCCCTGTGCTAACTCTATAGCTGAAATGCAACTTGCTTAACCAGGTCAGGTACAAAGCTAGGGTCTGCGTTCACACAACTTTCGGTTAGTTTTAACCTTGCTTAGAGTTTCTTTCTTCCGTTTGGCTTGGCGCGGGCGAAGCTGGCTGGTTTGCTTACTTTATGATTAGCGGGGCACAGCCAGGAAATAGGCGAATTCAGTGCTCTGGTGAAGCATCTTTGGGTCCCCATCTGGAGCAAGCCAACAGAGCATGGCTGACTTGTTCACAGATATCAGGTTGCAACAGAACAAGGATTCAAACTTTGCCCCCTTGGTTTGATTGAACGGACCCATTTTTGCCCAGTTTGAGGTAGAACATAGTATAGTATTGCCAGTCTTCATGATCATTTTAATTTCTCCAATCTCCCTCTTTAACGGGGGAAAACACAGCTTGCTTTGTCTCTCTCTCTGGCACTCCTTTCTTCCTTTTTAAAAACATAATTATATATATATTCACCAAACCAGCCAGTTTTCCCTTTGTTATCCAAGATATTTGATCTCAATTTACATGTCTATTCATCTGATTTCCCCTACATTATCTAAGATCATTCCTTTCCTCCCTCCCACGTGAATTACTCTTGATTCACGGCAGACACCTTGATGAGTCCTGGATCATTCCTTTTATAAAAGGTCCTTCTGTGGATGAAAGAGTAAGAGAGAACAGGATTCTTATCTGTACAATCCCAGCTCCTTCCCTCTCAAAAGAGATACTGGAGTGCAGATAAAGGTTTTAATACTTGATATTTACCTATCTAGGTGTGGAATGAAGTTTTAAATGTAACTCAATAGCTACAGTCTACGTTGTGAAGGAAACACTCACTTAAGAGCTGGGGAAAACAACTGTATTTCCCCAGGTCTCCATGACTGGATGCATTCTATAGATCTGGCATTGACATAATACTTCATCTTCCTGTTCCCTTTAACATATCATCGATTGCTATGTTCAAGTCCATGTGCAGCCATGGAAACTCATCTTGGGTGACTTACCCCAATCAACCTCGTGGGGATTAAATTGGAGGAGGGAATGCTATTTACACTATCTTGAGATCCTAAGGAAAGGTGGAATAAAAATCGAACAATAAAATAATTCCCAATAGGGAATGATGAGAAAGCTGTTAATTAACCTCTGAAGCTAAACTGTCTGACATGAGAACAAGTCCTCTTGGAAGTCAGCCTCAATGGGACTGGTTTCTTTTGTGTGGGCTTCATAGGACTATATGATTTTGCTGTGGTCCTATACAACTTTGCCTGACAGTAAGATCCATCAAGAACTTCATGAGAATTCCTTCTGAGCAGTCATGCAAGTGCTCTACATTGGCCTAATCCTATACTAATTTACTTACACAGAAAGCCTGTGCCATTCAATGGGACTTAAATATGCTCAGTAATTGCAACTTTCATTAAATATGGTTGAAGTATCAGCCTTACTAGGTAGACCAGACAGGAAACATTACCAGATGAGCTAATTCTACTTTATTGTAAGACTGCATTAACAGAATCTTGCAAGTGTCAAAGACCAATTTCCTTTACTGCCTGAGAAACTAGAGTCTCTTCTGAGCCTCTTGCCTCGCTCATTATCCAGGTGTGGGCTATGCTGTCTCTTATCTGACCATTCCCTAGGCAGCATGCCTTGGCCCAGTCTCCCAAGGTCTTTCCCACACTCCATTACAAGTATTTTATGATTACAGCAAATCTGAAGCAAAGAAAAAGTTAAACAAAGTTGCCCAACAACTGAAATATTTTAATTGCTAAAGGAAAATTGAATCTACAACCCTAAAGTAGATTGCCCTGCGGACTTAAAATTATGTGCATGGGTGAAAGAGTTAGGGAAACATAAGCCATTAATTTTGGGAATTCTAAACTTCTATGTAAAACTATATTAAGGTCATACTTCAAAAAGTTTACATGTATGTGTATATTTGTGCATTTGTGTCATCAGTTAAATTTGCAAACGTGTGTGTGTCTGTATGCATGTGTATTTTCAGGTTAAAATTTGCAAACAATGTTTCTTTAAATTTTACAAAAGGTAAAGCTGTCTGTGGTTTTCACTTCACTTAGACCTTATTTGAATCCATATAAGATTAGGGTTGGGGTTAGGCTTAAATTCGTCACTCTGGGTCTGCTGTGGTTTGAAAAGTTCCTCTTTTCCTGCATTTGAGGGAGTGATTTTAAAACTGCATAGAAATAAAACCTGTTAGAAAAGGGGCAAATGCAGGCTGTAGATGCATTTTAGGGTCTCCTTTTCCTGCATTCATAGCACTGATTTTAATGCTACACAAAAATCAAAAGCATCATTATTTATTTCATTAGATTTCATTGTTTTATTTATTTCGCAATGCACAAAATAGGGTTGGCTTCCCAAATACAGCACAGCCCAAGGTTCTGTTAATTATTCACTTTACTTAATTTAGGTTGGAATCCACACAGGATTAGGGCTAGGTTTGGGGTAAAGCTAATCATGGACTCTAGGGTTGATGGTCACCCTTTCCTTGATGGAATTTGGTTTAACACATCATGTGCAGTAGATGTCGTGACCTGGTGACTCCAGCATCGCATGGAGAAGCAGTACGTACATCATATCTGGTGAGGGTCATGACCTGGGGATGTCTGCATCACGTGGCGTTTGTTTACTTTGATGATGTCACTGATGAAACAAACAGATAAGCCACCATTAAAATTAGTATACACTATTACTTCTAATATAGACCAAAAATGTACATTTCTTTAATTACAACTGATTGATCTACTTAGATAAGTTCAGGAATAGAAGTTCTTACAAATGCAATCGGGTTGCTGTACATCCAAGCTTACTGCTGTCTACACTCACCAAGGGCAGATCTTCATAAAAACTCTTTTTGGATTTGCCAATTCACCAGGGATCCTTTGGTGGGCAAAATGCAGGCCATGTCATTGAAGTCTTTCCCTTCCCATGCTGATGAGTCATAAACAAGAAGCCCATCATATGTTTCCTAGCACTTTCTGTCCCCTCTGCCTGTTCTAACCAAGAATAGATGATCACATCTGCTAATAAATCTCTCCGAAATGTTTTTGTTCCTCCCATCCCAACCCCCAAATGTTCGAGACTTGTTACCTGCTGACTGCCATAGGGAGGAACTGGAGAAGTAGAGGAGCCCAAACCTTCCTTGAGATTTCCAAGGAAGATTTCCTTTGATTTCCAAATGGAATACAACCTCAGCATTTATTGACCACAGGAAGGATTTCCTCTTTTTCCCAACCTTCTTGATTAGTTTTCTACTTGAGCTCCATGTCTGCATCAGAAGGCATTTTTTTTCCTGTTGATTCATGAATTTCTGATCAATCCCAGATGTTAACTGAGCATCTGTAGCATGAGCCGGATGGATTTTGTAGGGAGGTGAATGCATTGATGCTTTCCTCCTTTCCAACCCCACCCACTCTCCTGCTTTAAAACAAAAACAAAGTTTATTCAGCTGGACTAGATGGCAGCATGTTCCTTCAGATGGAACTTAAGGTCCATCTTTCTAAATTCCACATTAAGTACACTTTTGCTGGAGTTTTTTTTTTTTTTAAAAAAGAGATGCTTTAAGTCTACAAAGGATCTGTGCAAAAATTTAGAGGTGTTTCTGGCCATTGTTTTTGAATGAGAGATTCCCACCATTTCTTTGGCTATGGTTATTATCAATCTGACTACTTTTTCTGGGCCTTGAAAAGAGTAAAGCGAGGGGCTTCTCTTCATTCCTGAAGGTTCTTCTTTGCAGAAGAAAATGAAGACATGCTGGAAGAGGGCAGAATTACTAGCAGGGGCTCATGCCAAAACAAAACAGGGATTTTGACAGAAGACCCATTGATTCTGTCCACCAATATTGGCCCTGTTTGGTACTCAGATTTGTGTGCACTGAACCAAGTCTAAATTGTACTATACCAGTGTTTTTCAACCTTGGCAACATTAAGACCTATGGACTTCAACACCCAGAATTCCCCAGCCAGCAAGGCTGGCTGGGGAATTCTAGGAGTTGAAGTTCACAGGTCTTAAAGTTGCCAAGGTTGAGAAACACTGTCCTATACTGTAGTAGGACATCACCTAAGGGAACCAAGCTGATACAGTCCTATGCAAGCGAAGGACTGCCAATAGACTGGAGTAGATTGAGCAGACCTTGATGGGTCAATAGTCTGATTGGCACAATCAGATCTCCTGAGTTTCTGGGCAGTGTTGAACTGTCTTGTGGCTGTCCTTGGCAAGAACTAAGGAAGTGTACCAGAGCTTGGAATGTCATTCACCTGATGACTGAATGTGGAGATTTTCCTTCTGTCTGTAACTCTTGGGCCAACCACGTGTATGATGCAGAGCATCTGACATGATGCAGCAAATAGGGACTCAGTTTAGATACGTTGGGTGCATGACCCTGTATTGTGCTACATATTGGCAAAACTGAAGCCCTGCTGGGGCTCGATAACCCAGAAACTAACAGCATCGTGGAACTGTGCACTTCTTGGCCACAGACATTCCTGCAGGATTGGGAGCCAAAAGCTCTCAGTGCCTGCTCTCTTTTATCATGAGATGGGAGGCGGTGGTCCAAATCCAGCTTGAGGCTAGTCAGTGATGTTATCTTAAACTGCATAAAGAGCAAGTGATGCCTTCCATGCCAGGCTGAAATAAGTTGGCAGGCAGATATGTGTGTGTGCTTCTCAAGGCCCCACGGGTGAAGTTCAGTGGCAGGAAATTCAGCTCTGACAAACGAAAGTCGTTCTTGACCCAGAGGACGGTCAGACCACAGAATTCTCTACTGCAAGCCATTGCAATACCTCCAGAACAGTTTTTCAAGGGAAGACCGTCCCAGTTCTACAGACCTAATGGTGGTTGTCTTTTCCTTTGGAGGTGCATCAGACATAAGTAGTCCTGTGCTGGCTCAGATTTAAGATTAGGTGCTATGGTTTATAGGAATATTCCACCCATGATTTCCAATTCGGCAGCTGGACATGACGCATGTAAGCGTTTGCCAGTCTCCAGTTAAGACCTAGGAGACTGAGTATACCATAAGAAGGGGATGGAGGTGCAGGTCATGTGGGAGGAATTTGCCTGGATCAAAGGCTAGGAAAAGAAATTCAATACTTTGGTTCTAACAATGAAAAAGTCCACACAGTGACCTTAATTTGATCCCCTGATCCTTTGGACTATTGGCTATGCCAAGGAATTTGAGCCTGGCTGACAAAGCAGTGTTGGCTTGGCAAATAATCTCACCCTTTCATTTAAATCATCTTGTGGCCAAAACATCTGGTTTTGACCACTGTCAGTGACAGGGTACTGGATGAGAACAGAGGATGAAGCTTGCAGACTTCCTGGCTGGCCCCCATGTTTACAACTCTTCTTCCACTGATTTTTATTAGCTGGGTCCAAATGATTCCCTTGTTCAGCATGGCATTTGATGCATTTTGTAAATTATGCTCTCAGGAAATGGCTAGTCACTGAGTGCTCACTAATGGAGAGCGGATTGTCTTTTGGAGTTTTATGGCTTTGACACGTTATGGTTTCCATCTGGAGGCTGCTTGAAATTGGTCCACCCGGCAGATGTCACACGTGGAAGGAAGCTCATTTCAACGGCATCTCCTTGGTCTCATCAGAGACACTTCCTTCTCCTGAGAAGTTTAACTGAGCTTGATGCCAAGGAGGAATTGATCCTGGCTCTGGAAAAGGAAAGAAGCTGAAATCTGCCTTCCATTTTCCTAAAAATTGTCATCTTCAAGGGCCATCTGAAGCCTGGGATTTGAATTATTCCTTCTGTAGCACATCTCTAACAGGCTCATCAGGCAGTTTCAGTGGGCTGCCAGGTCAATACTCCATGATACTGCTAACATAATGTTTGTCCTGAAGCATTATGGGAAATTAAGAAGATTGTTTCCATCCTTGCATTGGTTCCCCCAGGTTGGATGTGATCATTGATCAGAAATATCTGCCAACTGGGAAAGAGAGAGAAAAATAATTCTCTGCTGGTTGAATGCTCCATCGGTTACATAACTTACCCACTGCAGTGCCTGCCTTCTGGAATGATCTGCCCCTGATATATGGTGGCTGTGGACCTATTGGCTTTTAAGAAGGTATTAAAAACCTGATTTCCAAAGGCACATGTACTTGTGCAGTGTGTGTGTGTGTGTGTGTGTGTGTGTGTGTATTCCCTTTCACTCTTATGAATGGTCTGTGTCTTCCTCAATCTCGGGTCCTCCCCCAGAGGCCTGGGAGTTGGAGGGTTCTGTGCAGGATCTGAGCTGTTCCTAGCCCTGCACTCTTCTGCACAGAGAGCTCTGATGTTGTTCCCGGGATCTGTTGGAGTCACAGCCCCGAGTGCTCCTACCACCACTGGGACCACTTCGGCCTTGACCTTCCACTTCCTCTCTCGTTCCTCCTTCAGGCCCTGGTACTCCTCCAGCTTCTCATCCTCCTTCTTCCTGATGTTGCTGTCACTTGGCACCGCTATGTCTATCCCCACTGCTGTCTTCTGGTCCTTGTCTGCTACCACGATGTCTGGTTGATTGGCCAGTACCTGCCTGTCTGTCTGGATCAGGAAGCCCCACAAGATCTTAGCCCTGTTATTCTCCACGACCTTCTGTGGAATCTCCCATCTGGACTTGGGAGGGTCTAGCCCGTACACTGTGCAGATGTTCCTGTACACAATGCCAGCTACTTGGTTGTGTATGCTGTTCATGCCTGCATCATTCAGAGATAGATGGAGATAGAGATAAAGATATTTATTTATTTATTTGTTTATTTTATTAAATTTGCATGCTGCCCATCTCCCCCGGTGGGAGATGACTCTGGGCGGCTCAGGTAGACTAGGTTAAAAGGCAGCATTGTGGGTGCCTTACAAAAGAGCAACTATTTATAACCCCCTTACTCTGAAAGTAAGAATTGTTCCCCCAAAGTGGGTCAGACTGTCTATAAACGGAGTGGCTTGAGGTTAGCCACAGCAAGTTTGCCTCTTGCTGGCAGGGAGGTCAAGGGGGATGGGAAGATTTGCGGTGAACAGACCAGGAGGAGGAGAGTTTAGAAGAACAAAAGAGAGAAAGAGGGGGGGGAGAGAGAAAGTCACAGAAGGGAATAGAACTAAATTTTAAAAAATGAGGTTAAGACAATATTTGTCCCTAGAATTCTGAAGTCGTCATTCAGGAAACTAGGCTGTATAGTTTGGGAAAGACGCAATATTAACTGCCTCGATTTATCTTTAGCACTTGAATTTTGGAGACAATCGATGGGAATGATGCTTAGTTAAAGAGCGTAGAAACCAGGAGGCCCTCTAAGGGAACCAGTTTTAAAGAGGTTTACTCAACAGGGGTCGGGAGGGGGGAGAATGTTCCACTTTTCTTTAAAAACCAAAAAAAGTCCTGGTGTTTTAAATACGTTGCTTAGTACGAAATGTTTCTTGCTAATGTTTGCTTTGAATGTACAAAAGTGCCAGTCTTGATCATATCCAGCCAGCTGGAAAAGGCTGAGCTTTAAAACAAAACTATTTTCATATTGAAAGTGTTCTCAGCCAGCAAGGGAAACAGAAATCTAATTGCTGCACAGTAGAAGTAATTTAAATTCTCTGCCGAGGCCCAGGAAAGATGAAGATACAGTAAGAGCTGGGGAAATCTTTCACAACATGGTTTAGGAGCCAAAATCTTTAACTGAAGTGTTCTTGTAAACATGCCCGATGATTGGGAAGAGCCATCTTTCTACAAAGGAAGTCCCCTCCACGCGATCATACATGAGTTGCCTTCTGTTAAACTTGGTTTTTATAATCCGTGGCAGTCCTTTCTCCCGGCTTGGACCCAGGACAAGAGACTAACGCTGTGTTGAAAACTGTTTCACAACAACTTTTCACTCGCAACAATTTTCACTCAGCTTGATGGAAAATAAATTTTATTTTATTTTCCCCCAGGACTAGAAACGTTTCAACGGACTGCACATAAATGCTACATGGGGTTTTGTTTCTTACGTTAATTGGAGGGCGGCCGCTGAGAGGAGAATATGAGTGTCTAGTCTTCCATACCACATTCTCCTGGCAAGCCTGCAAATTTCTTGGCTGATCCTGTCTTCATTTAGAAAGTATTTCTCTACCCCCGTGTTCCAAGTGACTAACCATACTTTCATTAAAAGAATAGGGAATTATTCCCAAGTGCCTTTTTCCAAGTAGGATGTGGGAAGGCTGCAGAGGCATTCATGGGGGTGGGAGTGGGCAGGGGGAGTTTGTAAAAAAACTCAAGATGGTGGCTACAACTATGTGAATGGGGCCCTGCCCCTTTTTACATGTGTCATTGGGTCTTCTGCGGAGAGACGAAGAGCAAAGTCTATGAAACCAAACCAAACCAGAAATCTATGCAGGTGGTCCCCAGTTTAAGAACAACTTCTGTTTCCAAGGTCTGTCCTTAAGTCAAATTTGTATGTAAGCCAGAACAGTATTATTGTATAATACTGTATAAGTATTATATAACACCACTGTTACACGAGCTGCATTGGTTGCTGGTTTGCTTCTGGGTCCAATTCAAGGTGTTGGTTATCACCTTTACAGCCCTTCATGGCAGAGGACCAAGTTATCTGAGGAGCCATCTTGCCCCTGTTAGATCAGCCTGCCCCACTCAGTCCAGCAGAAGGGGGCTGCAGACCCCACCAGTCAAGGAATTTTTACTGGTGGGGTCTAGGCAGAGGGCCTTTTCTGCTGTGGCCCCCCTTCTATGGAACAACCTACCTCCTGGGGTGTGGTGTGCCCCCACTCTCATGGCCTTCAGGAAGAGCCTGAAATCCTGGCTATGCCAAATGGCCTGGGGGCCGGATGGGGGCTCTTATCGGTGGAAGTGGCTTGTGGGGTAATTGATTCTTCCCCCCTCCTGTCATCTTGAATGTTTTTAGTTTTTATGTATAGGGTTTGCTTAGTGTTTGACCTTTTAATTGATTAATCAATTTTATTTAATTAATGTGTATTTATTTTTTAAATTGTTTGTGGATGTTTTAATTGTGATCTGCCCAGAGTCACCCGTTGGGGGAGATGGGTGGCATACAAGTTTAATAAATAAATAAATAAATAAGGATTGTGCAGTGAACTTGAACCATTGTGCATTTAACTTGAATTTTGCTACAATAGGCTCTGTTCTTAACTATGGGTCATCCTTAAACTGGGCGACCACATCTCAAAAATACGATTGGCTCAGAAATGCTACCCCAAGAATGTCTAATGCCTGAAACACTCTTTAAGAAGGGGAAGAAAAGCTTTGGAGAAATCAAAGACAGATTTTGATGCTGTGTGAATTGGGGCTGAAAACAATAGAGCCCTCATCAAGAATGAAGCTAGGATTAATGCTTTGGAGATGTTTGTTTGAACTAGAGCCCCTGTGCTACCTCCCCTGATTTTCCCTGGATTCCACCCACTGCCCTGGGGACAAACGGAACCTCAACTCTCATCATCTCCAATTGCATGGCATGAAGGCTGGGAGATAATTCTACTATTTCTGGAGGGAGAAGAAGGGGGAAGGGAGCTGCAGCATCACTTTAGTCCAGAAGGCAGGGGTTTCTTTTTTTCTCAAGAAAGGAGGCTATAAATAAACTTGTGGAGAGAGTTGTGACGCACCTTCTACAGATGGGACTCTCGACAGTTCTGAAATTTCTAGTGACATTTTGCGTATGCAGCCACAGATTCCAAGCAGCTGGCAAACAGCTTTGTTCTTCTTCGCTGCCAAGACGAAACAGCTCACAGTTCGTAGATGACCTCTTCTAACTTGCTATTTGGGAATGTCTAGGGTGCTATTAAGCTGGGATCTGGGGACACAGTAGTATGTAGCAATCTCATTCTCCAGTCGGTGGCTGCTTGCAAACCAGTATTTTTGAGAATAAGATTCTTCAAGGGCTTAAACTGAGTATAGGCCTAACTTGTCCTTCTCCTTTTGTGCTGGACTCCGAAGTCCCTTCTTTCCTGCTTGCCTGTAAAAGGTATTGCAGAAGTTATTGTTTCCTGTTTGTTCAAGAAAACTCTGAAATGAATCTTCTACCTATCTTCTGTCTCACTCTCCCAGACACATAGAACTACAGGCTAATCTTCCTGAAACACAGTATTGTTGTGAGCATTTTATTAGAGTGAGTAGAGAGCATGAACAAACTTGAAGGAACACCATTCATGGGTTAAAAGCTCACTCTGTTTAGGATTCAGAATAATTACAATTTCCCCGTTCCTCCTTTTGTATTGTAGATCTATAGAACGTTGCAGAAGTGTTTCCTTGGAAGAGCAGTGTTTGCGCTCATCCCATTTCCACCAGTAGAAAATGGCTAGAAATCCGACTATTCCTTGGGTCATCATACCATCTCTCTTCCTCTTCCTGGCTCATGGCATCCACTGTTTTTTCTTGCCCAATGCCACCCATTTGGAAAGCATCCTTAATCAATACCAGAGTGGGCAGCCCCACTCAAGGGCCAAGAGATCAATTTCCCAGAGTGACCGAGAAGAGATTCTGAAGATTCATAATAAATTGAGAGGTGAAGTCTATCCATCAGCATCCAACATGGAATACTTGGTGAGTCTAAACGCTGAGTAAAGTTGCTTAATGTGTATAAACCCTGCTAATCAGTCATACACATGTTCCACACAGCGCTTGGGTAAAATTCAGTAGCAATAAATGGAGCAAGAAAGACAAACACAGATTAAGTTGGAATGGTGAATTGGGGATGAGAACACCCAAGCCTTAATCACTTATTTTTATTGTTTCTAATCATTGTTTCTAATTGGTTTTAATATCTCTGGTTTTAATATTTGTTGGGTTTTATTGTAAATAAAAGGAGATCTCAACACTGACAGTGTAATTAATTAGATAGATGATAGACAGACAGACAGATGCATTTCTCCTACAGGATCAGAAATGTACTGGTGAATTTGCTCAACTCCCTCTTTTGGGATCCCATACAGCACTCTGGGTCCCTCTATCTGTGGGAAGACCACCAACTACAACAGAAGACCATTGGACTTGGTGGAGACTTTGGGAACAATTTAGAACCTTACATGATGGACAGATATGCTGGCTTAATTGAATATATAATTATATTAAAATTAAGTAATGAAGAGTGACTGTTCCAAAGCAAAAATATGGAATTGCTAATGTAACATCAGGATTTATGGGTGAGAGTGGGAGGCAATGGGGCTGCTGGGTTGAGCTACCAGTCATGGGCCAAATGCAGCATTTCCTGGAGAACCCCCAAATAACTGGGTACTTCATACATCTCTCAATTTCTCCTTAAAAAATGAAAATGTCAGACACAACTGCAATTTGCCCTGCCATGCCTAAACTTTTTTAAGAGTTAAGAAGTGGGGAGAGAAGAAAAATGTTAGTCCTCCTGTCTGGGAAGGGGCAAGGCGAAGAAGAAGAAGAAGAAAGGGAGAAAGAAAAGAAAAAGTCTGGGTTTACATGACATCCTGAGTAACAAATTAGCCAGGAAACACTAAGAAAGAGAATTGGGGAGGGGGGCAAGAAAAAATGTGGGTGGAATACCAAGGGGTTTGTTGAGGATCTCTTACTTATGTGCCCCTCCAACTTGGTAGCATCTCTGCTTCATTTTATGATGAGAACAAAGGAGAGATGTTTGTGACTCATGATGTGCAGTTCCATTTATCAATGTGGCCTAGAGATTAACCTTGTTCTGCTCTCATTTGAGGACATATGCCCATTACAAATTTCAGTCCAAAGAATTTTTCCTCTAAGCATTCCCCAAAGCCAACTCAGATAGCGGTTTCTTGAGTCATTTCAGCTGGAAAGGAAACATCTGTAGGTCGGGTCAATCCAAAAATGACCTTTTCTAGTGTGGAACACTCATTGTTGCTCCTTATGAAAAGATCTTCCTGCGGTTCTGTTGTAATCTTGCAGGACCAGGATGGGCAGGGCCAAGCTGGGACAATAAGACAGTGCAGGTTATCCTTAGTCTTGATTTTCTCCTTCTGAATTCTAGGTGGGAAGGAAGGAAGTAGTAACTAGTGTCTGCATGGATCCAAATCCATGGGATCTAGTGATAGGACTGAGTCCTGGCCATGATTCAGGTTCAAATCCCTCTTCCCAATCCCTCTCCTTCAATAAAATTGTTGTTATAATAATGTCTATATTTTACTACATTATTGCATTTTGAGGAATTAACTTTTTGTTCAAAGAAGACTCTGCAGTTCAAAAAAACAAACTGCAAAAAGGAATAAGGATTTCCAGGTTGCATTTTACATTTTACAGACTTTCATGATAGACTGCCAATCCTTTGCCATGCCTTAGGAGTGGTAAAATTACAGAAATTATTAAAGCAGTTGGTTGGTACAGGTGTGTTAAGGACTGAGGGCTGTAGTTTGGTTTCCTGTTGCTCTGCAAATCGGGGGGTGATCTTGGGCCAATCACCATATCTCATCTTAAGTTTCTTACAGAATTGTTAGGATGATAATGAGGGATGGGGAGGACCTCTTTGTTAGATATTTGTTACCTTGTGTTTTTTTATGGGAAAGGTGAAATGGTCCCCCTTGAAGTTGAAGTCCACCCATCTTAAAGTTGCTAAGTTTGAGAAACACTGGTCAATAGCCTCTATATCTATAGCACCCATAGATGGGTTACCAATCTACACCTCTCACATTCTCTGCTGACACTCTACAGTGGCTCTATATTCTTTATATTGTTCATTTCTTCATCATCTTCCCTATGTCCAGTTGACCAGGGAAGCCTGTGAGATGATACTGATTCTCATGCTTCTCTTGTGAGAATTGGGAATGCAACAATTTGGAGAACATTCTACTATAAAAAAATTGCTCCTTTAAAAATAGCAGCTCAAAAATCTAGAGACTGAAAGGAGAAGGGGGGAAAAAAACCCACACACTTCTAGCTACATAATATTCCCAGTCATTTGCTATTCATCATTCCAGGTTTGTCAGCAAGAGAAGAATGTAGAAATCCTTTCTCAGAAGTTTATATGTGTTGCTCCTGGTGATTTTTTTAAAAGATCTTAACAAGTTTGTGTGACCATCCAAAGGCTTCCAATGGAACATTCTTCTGACGTAGGCCCACTTTTCCAGACACCAATAAATATAAATTAAAGATGATTTCATACAAAGCCAAAAGTTCGTTCTATGTGAGAATGCAACCAGGCAGGGTGTGTGTGTGTGTGTGTGTGTGTGTGTGTGTGTGTGTGTGTCTATAAGGAAAGAACAGAATGTTTTCTCTGCCTGAACAAGATACCAGATCCATTCTAAATATAAAGGAGGGATCCTACAGACCTAGGATTGACCTGCCTACATTGATGTATGCCTTGCTCTGAGTCAAACTATTGGATCCCTTAAGCAGGGAACTTTATAACTATCTAAGGACTGAACCCAGGGAGTGAAGTTGATTTTCTACCATCAAGTTATAGGACCTTGAATGAATCTAAGCCAACATGAACTGACTACATTATTTTGGCCAATAGGTTTACTTTTACTGACTGGGGAAAGAAGGAAGGAGCAAGGGGAGGCCCCAGAGATGACTGCAGGGAGGGGATCAAAAAGTCAGGATGGTGACTGCAGCTTTGCAATGGAGCCCACCCTTTTTTATGTGCATCACAGCACACATAAAAAAGGTAGGGCTTTAACTGCATGGTTGTGATTGCCATCTTTATTTTTTGGATCCATCCCCACTCCACAGACACTCCTGCAGGGCCTAGTCCCACAATCTCAGTGTCCAGTTCTCCCTTTAGGAATCCCCTTTTATGATGACCTCCACAGCCTTCAATAAACAAGAATCTACATTAAACAGGATTGAGGATTGTGTTTAGAAGCAGCAAAAGCACGCCTCTTTCAGAAGTTGATCTATTCACAGAAGGAACAAGTTTGCCTATCCAGAGTGAGGCCAGAAAAAAGAGTGGCCTCACTCTGGATTGGCTTTACAAGTCTGCCATGAAGACTAATATGTCTTACTATTGGGTTGACAGTTCTTAATTGTTTGGGATTCCCTGATTTTTTGGAGGGGCGATGACATCCTCCTTGATTGGCTAGGATTATTTTCTAGGAAGATGCAACTTCCCCACTCAGCTTTCTGATAGTAATCAAAGAAGTGAGCAAAGAGGTATGAGAGAGAATGCCTTCTTGGGCTTTGAAAAGCCCACTTGGGGCAACCATCTCCTGGGACTTGAATTCCAAAACAAGCCCTCCTCACAGATCTGTGCAGGCTGACAGCTCCCGTTCCACGATGGGCAAAGCCTGTTCCATCTGTTGTGAGGGCAGGAACAATCTCACTGCTTTTTGGAAAGTCAACATGAGGCAGAGGGTGGAGGCCAAACATATTTTTCTTGGCTTTTGAGTCCTCCAGCTCAGCTCTACGGCCAAAGACTCTTCGGGTTAATGTCTATTTACTTGTGCAGCCTGGTTAGTTCTTCATGTTTGGCTTTGCTCAGGGCCCTGACCTCATGTGTGCGGTTTTCTTTTTCTTTTGCTGGGGATCAGGCAGCATGTAAAAAGAACCTCCAAAGGTCCAGCTGAAAAACCAGCTCTATGTGGGCTCTCCTGAGGCTGACTCATAATCCCCCTTCATAAAAGTTGTCAGCAACTGGAGCGGCATATAAGCCTAGTCAATGAATGAATAAATAAAATAAATGCATTCATATTTATCTAACAGGGCTTAGAAATCACAGTCATAGAATCCTAGAATCATGGAATCATAGGGTTGGAAGGGACCTTGGAGGTCTTCTGGTCCAACACCTTCCCCAAGGCAGGAGTCCTCATACCATCTCAGACAAATGGTTGTCCAATCTTTTCTTGAAAACCTCCAGCAATGGAGCATCCACAACTCTGGGAGGCAAGACTATTCCACTGTCTCTACCTTCAGAATGCAAAAAGAGTTTTAAGTCCTTCCTTTTTCAAAGTGGAGTGGGTTCCCCAGTCCTTTGAAGGCTTTGAGACCAGGAGCTCAGAAGACAATGCAGAAAATTAGCCAACGATGGCATGACTTGCACGGCTCAACATTTTCAATCTGAGTTTCAGCTCATTGAAATGAAGTGCGAGTACATATGCTCCTGGCTGGTCACAACCTCTCTCCGTGCTATGCTCTGGATAAGAAGAGCCATGTTCAGTTCAAAGTCTGCCAAGGAAGAAGTCAACTTCTATTGTAAAAACAGTAGGAGGCGGCCAAAGTTTAGCAGACGGCTGTGTTGATCCTGGAAAAATAATTTAAAAAATAAAGTCAGTAAAGAAAGATGGAAGAATTATGTTTATGTAGAATCAGTGAAAATTGGGGGGTGGGAACAGGGATTAAATGCTGCATGGAAAAACATGCTACCCACTTTTCAATGCCTGTTTGCAGTTCCTGCTTTTGCTCCTCTGTATTGTTTGAAATTGGAGAAGTCGACCTTATGAGATGCTGACCTAGTGTTTTTCCCCCTGCGCCTTCTTTAGAGGTGGGATGAAGAACTGGAGAGATCTGCTGAGTCTTGGGCTTACCAATGCATTTGGGACCATGGACCTGCCACCCTCCTCCGATCCATTGGTCAGAATTTGGCTGTTCACTGGGGAAGGTAAGACCACGGGATCTAGCGAGCTACAAGTCTCACTACTGGGACAGTATGTATGTTTGGTCAGTGGAATGGACTTTACATAATCCTGGATGAACATTTCAGCCTCGTGCACTAACCAGAGTAAGAAATTATGCTTCTTCTTTATGCAGCTGTGGGTTTTTGCCAGCTCCTAATGGGAAGAATTGGCTGGCCACAGGTCTTAACTGAATGATGAGCTTGGTTCCAGTATCAGTTTTCAGTCTATTTTTTATGTCTCCCACATTAATCTTGATGATGATACACAAGCAAAGCATGTGGGTATACACACACACACCCCACCCACATGCATACTTATCTATACAGAAACATGTGTCTGTAGCTGGCTAAGCATCTTGTGCAAAAAGCTGGCTTAATTTCTCACTCTTGAGTGAACAGAGGAATTCCCAAATCGTTTGAAACAAAACAACAGAAGTAGTATCTTTTACTCCCCCTCCCTTCCTTGTGTGTATTCCCTTTTCAGTGTAACTGACCCTGAATCAGAGAGTATAATGATTATATTGATGAAATAAAAACAAAACCCACAAATTTCCTTATCAGTACATATACCTGTATTGTGCTAAAAATATAGACCAAAATATAGACCAGGCTACTGTTGTATAAGTCAAATCAAGTCCTCTTTATTTTTGATCATTGACCAGTTACTGTTATTTCTTTCTTTCTGGCATTATAGGCTGTGGGGGGTGTACAAATTAATTATAAAAAATGTTATGGACAACTCAGAAGTAGAACAGATCACATCACAGTAACCCACATTGAAATTTTTTCTGTTTTGGATTCTGGAGTAACTCTTTATCTTGCAAGTCAATCAAAACAGCATTTGCTCCCTGGACAACCTGCTTTGGGGAGTGGTTTCTAAATTAATGAATAAATTAAAATGCCAGTGCCATACTGTCATAGAAAAGATCATGGCAGGTCCCTGAATCTGTTCGGTAGATAGGCCCTTTGAACCAGAATCTCTCCCATAAGATTCTACTTTCTATGAGATTATCAATGGTTAAGCGTCACTGTGGACAGGCAAAATAAGAGAGCATGCAAATATGCCTTCTTACCTTCCTTACATCCTTGGGAGATGGTCTTCTTTGTTACACTAGAACATGCTTCCATTTTTCTTAGGTATCGTTCTCCAACTTTCCATGTTCAGTCTTGGTACGATGAAGTAAAAGATTATACCTACCCATATCCTCATGAATGCAACCCTTGGTGTCCCGACAGATGCACAGGATCCATGTGCACACATTACACACAGGTAAGGACAACAACGGCTGAAATGGAGTGTTAGAATGTGTGGCTTTTCCCCACAAGCTTGCCACAGGTGGGCACGGATATGAAAACATCAGAGCATCAGAGGAACTGATCTTGGGCAACTAGTTGCAACTGATTTGCTTCTTGTGTCTCTTTCCAGTTGGTCTGGGCGACAACAAACAAGGTTGGCTGTGCTGTGAATGTCTGCAAGAGGATGGACGTGTGGGGCGAGGTGTGGGAAAATGCCGTGTATTTGGTCTGCAATTATTCTCCCAAGTAAGGCTGCAGGCGGGCAAGGGGACAGTCTATGTATCTCTGTGTCTGAGGTAGGGCCAGCTGAGTCCACATTTCCCAAGACCTCTTCTTTATGCACCCAGCACAACTGTTGTGTTCACACAATATGCAAACCCCAAGCCAAGAAACCATATTGTGGCTTGACATGACAGCTTAACGTGTTTACGCAACACGTTAAGTTATTAGCTAGGTTCCCACAACACATTGCACCACAAACTGCCCAACCCCTTTTTAGCCTAGCTTCACGTGTTGGATGAACCCAGCCTTCAAGCTTAGATCGTGGGGTGTGCCAAAAGTATTTGAACATCAGGACTAGTTGAAGAAACTCCCAACAGGGCAGGGGACCCTCACTTGTGCTCTAGGTCCCTTGACTTAAAATTTTAGCCAGCTGATGTTAGGTTTTGCTTGATCACAGAGATTTGAAAGGCTTGTATCAAAATGGCTGCTTTTCCTGGGTGGGATGTTTGGACAGTAGACCTGTCTCTGATTGATCTGGGACAAACTTCCCTTCAAACTAGAAAAGATGGAGTGTTGAGTGACTTCTGCCCATTAAAGATGAGTGTTTAGCATGTGGTGAGCACTATGTGAGGTGAATGTTCCCAGACGCTGGCAAAGTTTGTTCAAAGTTCCCAGAACAGCTAATATTTTTTGATCTCTTGGAAGACACCTTGGAAGCTCTCCCAGCTGGAAGATGGAATACGTTGTTGACAGGAAAAGACCTTTAAGCATTCAGATTGGTTTCATGAGCCACCCAAAGGGCTTTGGGAGAAAGAAATGGGGGCAGTTTTGAATAATGATTTTGTGGAACTCATGTGAAGGCTAATGACTGGTTGGTTGTGAGGCATAACTTTGGTTCTTTCATGTGCCAAAGTTATCATTAGAATGCCTCCGACCTATACTTTTGAGGCAGAACTTCCCCATATTTACAGTAATCTATCAAAGCATTGCTACAGTGGGAACATTCATTTTTTCATGGCTCAGAGGCCTCAGGAACGTAACTAGTCAGGCACCAGGCCTAAAACAGTCCAGAGAAGTGACTTTGTATGTAGTGAGCCTAACACAGGATGCAAGAAGAAAATAAGGAACATTTCTCTGGGCACTTTTCAGAGGCAACTGGATTGGAGAAGCCCCATATAAAAATGGCAGATCGTGTTCTGAATGCCCGCCTAGCTATGGAGGAGGATGCCAGAATAACCTCTGTTACAAAGGTACGTGATCCGGTAGCGGGCAAACTTTGACCTTGACGTCATACAGAATTGGCCTCTGATAGCTCCATCTCAACTGGGATGGAGTGGGGGCAGTTAATAACAAAATAAGCATCACATTTGATGCTGGGTTGCAACATTGCATGGGGGTACCTAAGGTTGAGGGGCTTGCATCATGATGGTGCCATGCTTGTTCAGTCATTCTGATAAAATTGTTGGATTCTGTGGACACCCCTGCCTAAGCTACCTTGCTATATACACGGGCCACCCTGAAGAAGAGTGCCATGAAGAAAAATGATCCTGACCTTCATGCTTTGCTTCTTTCTCTGAGAGTTTTCAGCCCCTCTGGCTTGTATGAAATGTCACAGGAGGACAGAAAAGGAAACTCCTCCTATGGAGCTTTCCAGACTGGGGGGTGGGCAGCCAAGGTGGTTGCAAAATGATAGAAATATATATCACAGCAAACATCAGGAGTAGCATTTTCTGCTTCTTCCAGCAATCCAGGAAACTCAATGACACCCCCAGGAGAAATTTCCAAGAAATAATAGAGCACCTTGAAAGTAGGGTGGAAAGTCCAAAAGTTGCTGAGATATGGCAAGACAGATTTTGATACAGTATTACTTCGGAGGGGATATTCTATTAGAAAGCCATTTCATCTCTTCATAGCTAAGACTCATGTCAGCTTAATGTAAATCTCATGCTCAGATGCTGGACTAGATACATCCAGCATGGTAATTCTTCACAATTACATTCAGTTTTTACAGTCCTTCTTCCTGAAAACCCAAACTGCATGTTGCCCAATTTGTCTCAGGCATCCATAGGTGTCAAAAAAGTCAAGATAGAAGCTGCAGCCTTGTGAGCATGGTACTGTCTTGACTTTTTTGACACATCTTCCTCCCTTCTTTACCCCCATGGATGTCTTGGTTTCAGACTTATTTATCTTGGGAGAGCAGTTTTCAGCTAGAAGTGAACTTTTAGGCACAATGTTTGAATCTTCTTAAACAAGAAAACAAGAACTATTCCCAACTCCTAGTATCTGTCTTCTTTGCTAATGACCTTGAATAGTAACACACTGCTCTTTTGTAACTCTCTAACCCCCAAAAAGATGAACACTATGTACAAAAACCTGAGACGGAGGAGACAAATGAAGTGGAGACTCAAGTGACCGAGGACAAAAACGTCTGGGCGTCTGACCGAATACAACCCAAATCCATAAAACCTGTAAAGGAAAAGAAACCAACAGGGGTGACTTACATGAGTAAGAAAGCATTTCTATTTTCCAGCTTTGGGAGTCTGCAAGAGAACTCAGGAAGACTTGCTGCTTGACTAAACAGAAGAAGAACATGCAGCAATGCCTTGGGCTATTTGGTAAAAACTGGGTTGGGGAAATCTGTGGTTGAATGCACGCTTTAGATCAGCGTTTCTCAAATTTAGCAACTTTAAGATGTGTGAATTTCAGCTCCCAGAATTTCCAAGCCAGCATTCTGAGAGTTGAAGTCCATATATCTTAAGGTTGCTGAGGTTGAGAAACACTGGGCTCGATAAACCAGTAGGCTGACTGTGCTTACTAGCGTACAGGTAGTCCCCGGGTTAAGAAAGCCTGGTTTATGAATGACCCATAGTTACGAACAGAGCCTATGGTAGCAAAATTTGAGTTAAATACACAGTGATTCGAGTTAAATATACAATGGTTCAAGTTAAGTCACTTGTTGAGATGGGCAGCTATAGAAATAAAATAAATAAATAAATTAAATAATTACACAATACTACTTATACAGTATTAACAGAAATGAACAGAACAGAATAGAATACTTTATCAGCCAAGTATGATTAGACATACAAGGAATTTGACTTCGGTGCAAAGAGCTCTCAGTGTGTTTGCATAGCACCAAGAAATAAAGAATAATAAAATAATAATAATAATGTTATACTAAAACTATTTTACAACGTTATACAATAATACTGTTCCGGCTTACATACAAATTTGACTTAAGGACAGACCTTGGGAAAGGAACTCGTTCTTCAACTGAGGACTACTTGTATCACATGATTCAGAAGAAGTCTAGGTGAATTTGGTGCCCAACCTGGAAACTTCATAAGGAAGAAAGAAAGACCTCCTCTTAAATTTCCTAGATCTGGCTTTTTCTGCACAATCTTACTTAAGGGCTGCAGGGAGTATCTGTTGTTACAATACTTCCCTCACAACTGTGTATTTTCTCATTATTTTAGCTCAAGTGATCAAGTGTGACACCAAAATGAGGGATAAATGCAGAGGATCCACATGTAACAGGTACTCCGGATTTATTCTTTCTTTTTACCCTTTGACCTGTGGCAATGTTCAAATACATGTTCACAATGTTCTCTTTGATGTCATATAAATCCAATAGTCATGTAGAAACAGTCCATTCAGGTCTTTGAAAGGGGCTTCAGTCTATCCCCAAAGACTTATAATGACCCATTGTTTGTCCTATGGTACTGATCCGTATATTGGCACCAACCTTTCACCATTCTCCTTTGACAAATATTTATCCATCTCAGATGACCATCCACCCTGCATCTATGTAATGCTTTTAATTACACTACAGTTTACTGAACCGAATCCAGTTCAAACATTAGCTGAGAATTCTTAAAGAAAGAACTGTTAAAATCTATACCAGGGATGGTATATCATTCTCAGTCTGGCCTTTGATGTGAAGCTGAGGTCCCAAACATCTGGGGAACACCAGGCAGAGAAAGGTGGCTCTCGACCAACAGTATGACTTCTTAAGGCAGCTTCCAATATTCCTTAATGATCCCCATTTCTTTGGCCAGGTATCTGTGCCCAGCTGGTTGCTTGAACAGTAAGGCAAAAGTGTTTGGAATGTCCAACTACGAGAGTGTAAGTTTTTAAAATTTATTTATTTATTTATTTATTTATTTATTTATTTATATTTCAAATTTAGATACTGCCCATCTCACAAAAAGTGACTCTGGGCAGTTCACAATAAAACAGAAATAAATATTAAAATACAATAAAAACAGTATAAAATACAATAAAAATAGAACAAAAACCAAACAAATATATATATATTTCAGGGTTATTGATTTTCAAAGTCAAAATCTTTGTTTTGGTCATTGACCAACATAACATAACATTAGAACTATAACATTTGCAATCATTCCAGTCCAACCTATAAGCTGTGGAAAAATAACTGAAAATTATAAAGCTATAACATCGTTACTATACTAAGGTCTGTATGGATATCTCAGAAATTGGGGAATATAATCAGAGAAATCAACCATCTCCTTATGTTCCCTACATTTGCTGTGGCAAGCTTTCTCCCTGAGTGACTTTACAGGCTTTTACACAATGGCTAAAAAACATACATACCTAAAATGGCAAAAATGTTGTACAGTTTCACCATCTTGCCTTTTTTTTAAAATCATACTCTGCACACAGCCCTGTACAGTTTTATAAGTGGTTTCTTCCTTCTTTCCTTCCTTGCAGTCATCCAGCATATGTCGGGCGGCAATTCATTCTGGAGTATTAGATAACAGAGGAGGCTTAGTAGATATCACTAGGAAAGGAAGGACAGACTTCTTCGTAAAGTCTAAAAGAAACAGCGTTGAATCATTCAGGTAATTCAGTTTACTACGTACAAAATAATCTAACTCATGTCAAGTCTCTAGCCTTGATCTGCTGCATCTTTGGTTCTGCTTGCCATGAATTATAAGAGTTGAAACTGCTTGACTGGAGGACACCTAAGTGGAGAACAATATCTTAACCTGTTAGTCTATCCCTTGTAATGTTATCTAGAAACTTGATTTTGGAATGCACTCTTAAACGTTGAATTCATACCACTTTGTTTCTTCTTCCACAGCAAATACAAACCTTCCAACGCCTTTGCTGTGTCAAAGGTCACAGGTACGTTTTTCTTCATAGGGAAGAAAGAATTAGTCTGAGAGAATTGATACTTGCCACACCTCCAGAATCTCCATGGATTAAAGCCTGTTCTAATTGTTAGTCAGTCAGAAAAGGAGATGGAAGTCAGAAGATAAAGGGGGAGATATCGTGATGGAAGAGAGAGAGAAGGGGAGAGAAAAGGAAAAACAGGGAAAAAATAGGATGAGAAAATGAGAGGAAGGGATGTATAAAATAATAATAATAAAGGTTTTACTTGAGGTGGTTGCCTTTCAGCGAAACACACTCAACGTGTACAACTGTAAGAAATAAGCAAAATTGAACAAGCCATTTGTTTTCTTTATGGCCACTGAAATAAGTTAGTCCATGCTGAAGCCATGCTGGCCAAAAGGATTGAGAATCAATACACAATACCTATGGAGTCACCAGGTTTTGAGCATGGGACAAAACTCCAGGAGGTGGGGCATTTTCTTCTGCATCCAGAACTCTTGAAACGGCTGTTCCGCACTTGGAATAGTTTCAGCTCAGGGTGTTTTGGACACCTCCAATGAAAAGAGAAAGGGAAAGAAAGAGGAGAGAGAAGAGATTGTGAGAAGAATGGGAAGGAACAAGAGAGGCTTATTTGGCTAAGTTCACTTCTGGTGATGTCTACATCTGGCAGGTATCTACCAAAAGGTTTAAAATTCTTAGGTGGTAAAAGTTTTACACCTTTGTTGAAGGAAGGAAGGAAGGAAGGAAGGAAGGAAGGAAGGAAGGAAGGAAGGAAGGAAGGAAGGAAGGAAGGAAGGAAGGAAGGAAGGAGGGAAGGAGGGAAGGAGGGAAGGAAGGAAGGACCTTTGTTTTGCTTTCTTTCTTCTTGATGGGTTCTACTTATTCTCGGGTGAGAAAGAGTTGGCTAGAAAGCTATTGTTAGCAGTACTCCCAGTTCCTACAGGGATCAACAGCTCCTCCCAATTAAATAGTCAGTTTGGCTGTCTGTGATCACAATAAAGATGACCACGTTATGTCTGAGAGCCAGTTTGCTCTGGCGATTAAAGCTGGTGGACTAGAAGCCAGGAAGCTTGGAGTTCTACTGCCTGGAGGCCATCTGGATGACCTTGGGCCAGTCCTTCTTTCTCAGCCCTAGGAAGGCAGCCATGGCAAGCCACTTCTGAAAACGTTGCCAGGAAAACTGTATGGATTAGTTCATGTCCTTACCAAGACTGACTCAAAGGCACCAGAAAGAGATTCATTTTATGAAGTGATGTCAAATGCTGTTTTGTCTTGCCCTGGCTCTGTTCCTAATCTGGAAAATGTACCTTTCCTGCTGAGACCATTTGGAACTGAATAATAAATATTAGGCCTGTGCAACATAGCTGCCCCTTGCCTTGGTGAGGCTCTTACGTCCCCATAGGGCCTTGTCTAGGAGTTCCTGTAACCCAAAGTGGCTTCTGTGCATCCTAGATGGAAAGGCATTTTTGCAAAGTGGTTTTGAAAGGTTTCACGTGAACCTTTGTTGAAGCAAAGCCCTTTATGACATTCTTCCACAAGCCTAGGTTTTTGTACATTAAAGTGATCAGCTAAATGATTACATATTTAAAACAACTAGCAGACATAAAAGTAACACACCATACAGCCCAATTAGCAATTTACTTTGAAGTAAAATTATCTGTTTCTCTTGGTTTTTCTTCCTTCTCTTCTACCACTGAGATGTTTGTTTTGACAAACATAGGAAAGTCTTCAGAAGGGCAAGAAGAGTTAAGCAAGAAATCTCCAAGAAAAAAAAGAAAGAAAGAAAAAAGAATTGATATTATCCCCCCAAATGGAACAATTGTCCACCCAGTTATGGTTATGTTCCAGGCAAAACACAGCAGAGTTTCATTTTGCTTTCAGGCCAGGCTTCTGTTTGTCTGAACAAAGGCATTGGAATTAAAAGCAAGGAATTTTAGAAGTAGTGCCATCAAGAGCCACTTCAAGTCTGGAGTTGACTTAAATTCAGCCAGGAGGAACCCCGCAGTTTTACAGGAAAAATGAGGCTACTTCAAAAACTTGTGGATTTAAAAAAACAAAAAACAGAACAAAAAACCCTTTTCCTGCAATTTTGGCAGATCTCCAGGATTAAAGAAAAAGAAGAAGAAATGTCTTGAAGTGTCTCTGCCATACAAAATTGTTTGAAGAAAATATGGTATCTGTACCCAGTATCCTTATAGGATCAACTGGTTAATGCCTTCCCTGAAAATTCCTTAATTCTTCCCCTGCCTTCTAAACTGTCCTAGATGGCAGCATTTACCAGCTTTCTAATCTCCACAATAGGGAATTGGGGCAACCTAGATTCCATTGACTAGCATACCAGGTAAACTGGTTTAGACTTCAAGTTAGTTCTTGAATGCTGCAGGATGCAACATGTGCGTGAACAAGAAACTTCTTTCACATGTCTCCTTCCATCGTATAAGCTATGACGTTAGCACACTTTAATGCATTACCAACAGCTCTACTGGAAAGAAGATGTAAGAAAATGTTGTGGGAAAGTTGGCTTTGTCCATCTGGGATGGGCCCTGAGGGAACTATAGATCAATGAGGGATGGGCCTTGTGCAAACAATAGCTCATTTTTTCTTATTTACATTTTTTATAAAGACATCCATGCATCATTCATTCATTCATTCATTCATTCATATGTATATAAATCTTCACTAACCTATAGAATCTGTATTGAAATGTTTGCTTGGTATTAATACTTTTTATTGTATCTCTTATTTTTTTTTCTAATTTTACTAATTTGGGGTTTGTATATTCTTGGCCTTCGACCACAGTGAAAAAGAAAACCCAAACTTCATACATCTCTTGTATGTTTAACTCCACAGTGCAGACTTTGGATTGTTACACCACAGTAGAGGAGTTGTGTCCGTTCAAGAAGCCAGCTACTCATTGCCCAAGGTAAATGGTGGACCATAGTTACGTAGACTTGTGGACATGATTTGCTCAGAATTTCTGTTGGATGAACCTCACTGAAACTGTGCAGAATTGCAAAATATTTATGAGTAAGGTAATTTCTGCTAGAAAACCAACAAATCTAATTGCTTCTGGGCAACTGAGAAATAAAAATGCTGCCTTATGATAGGGCATTTCAGTCAGGTCCATGTGGGAATGCATAGTTGCTGATTGGGTAGAACTTCTCATAGTTGGACTTCAGTAGATGCTGTTGGCCAATTGGGACCCACAGTGGATGAAGCTGATGGAGATACTGGATGACTTTGCATTGCCTCCAAGTGCTCCTAGTTAGGGTGCTTTTTCCACTCCCTGCTTGACCATTTTGTACTTACTCCTAAACCAGTGATTCAAATCAGCAAATCATTTCCCCAGTCACCACCGCTCTTGGGCTGACCCAACAAGACTGCTACATGGGGTGGTGGACCAACCCTGAAACTCCCAATTTGGAAAAATCCTGGATGTATTTACTCTTCATCTCCGTGTTTCATCTTTCAGGTCTTACTGTCCAGTGTACTGCAAAAATGAGCCAACCTATTGGGCTCCAGTATATGGCACAAACATTTATGCAGATGTGAGTAAACTTTTCTTCTTCCTGGTTTACAAAATGCTTCAGGAAATGATAGCCCTGCCATGGTGTTTTAGATGTTTTTTGCTTCCAAGAGTTTTATGAATGACAGGAGGATGTATGTCCAGCAACCACACACAGGACTACTGAGAGATGGGCAGAAAATGATGGTGGGGGTTGCAGAATTTCTCTTGGTTTTCCCCATTCCTAACTGACATCCTAAACTGACATCCTGTCATCCCTAGTGAGCCCACTCAGACATATCCTTCTACCCAAGTATGACTATATTTTACAAGCAACAACCATTGCCTGGAGTGTAACTATATACTAGTGTAGTGCAGACAGAAATTGAACCACAGCATGGATAAACTTGGAGTCTCTTGCTGTGACATATAGTAGATACATTTTCTAAGATCAGGTAGATCCGAGACTGATTTTCATATTTGGCCCTGAGTGAATTTTCTGTTTCCCATAGGTCAGTTCCACTAGGGAAAATGCTGGTTTTCCAACAGACTATGGCTCCTTTGACTATTTAGTTTTATTGCAACGATTGCAATTAAAATGTGATTTGATCATGTTTTGAGTCACAGGTCAATTAAAAGTATTTTGACTAAATATAGGCTTTCATTTGTAGGAATCAGGAATGATTAAATATGGCCTATGGGATTTCCATGAAGAATATCTTTAGTTTACAGTGGGTTTTTTTAAACAGAAATCAACAAGCTGGTTTAGCTTGCTCAGCCTTAAGGCCCTGGGAAAGATATCTTTGAGGAAAAAAAGGTCATGCTAGATTTGGAAATGTTCTCAAGAATCCAGAGAGCCAAGGAGCTTGTAACAAATGGCAAAATAATATGTTGGATTTGTCCTCCAAGCCTCTAGTAAATGTTGGGTGAACTAAGGAAACTTACACTGAAAGTTGCAAAATCTTATCATCAAAGCTGGATTATCATAATTCTACATAAAAGTAGTTTCCAGAGACAAATATCAGCCTCCAACCCAGGTTGAGGGACAAGGTGGACAAGACACATTGGTCAGATCCTTCTAAAATATACAAAAAGGAATGGTTGTGGACAGAAAGAAGAGAAAGCCATATTAAAATAGAAATAGGGAATACTATATAACTTCTCCAGATGCTGAAGGCTTTTTTTTTTTTAAAGAGTTAAGAGCTGAAAGAGATTTTCTTAGAGCTTCCTCTTAAAATTAGTAGAGAAGTCAACTTATGCATCTCCCAAAAAACAGATCACAAGAAAAGAGTTGCAAGTGTATACATGCAAATTTAGCAATAACCATTAGAAGAGGAGCAAGATACACTGTAGCTTATTTAAATTGGAAAAATGTTTAGGTGTAAGTGATTGATGGACAGCTCCAAGATACTTCCCTTTTGGGGTTCTTTACTGTAAAATAAAGGTTTGCTGGAAATAGAGAATTGTCTTCAGAAAACTGGGACACTGAATCCTTCTTTTGATGAGTAAGGATTCTGATGGATGTAGAGAATTGAGGACTGAGCTGAAATTTTTGCTACTGAGTGCAGCTCCAGATAGATGGTATGGCTTCTTCAGTATGGCCACACGTCACACTCAGATTACATGGAGTGGGATGAGGACATTATCTATTTTAAACAGTTTCTGCTTTCTTCCCCTTAAAGTATGCACAAGGGTATAGTGATAGTATCTCAAGAGAAAGAGGAATATTGTCAAACAATGACAAATAATGAACAAAGAGAAAGAAAAGGTAACAAGGAGACAGAAATTGGAAAGGAAGTGGAGAGCCAAACCACATCTTTTAGAGGGCCTCTTCAGGTTGGACAATGTCATTGGCCAAAGCAGGTGGAACGGTTCCCCCTTCGTGATTCCCCTCCAACTTCTTCCCGGCAGGAGGTTCAGGAGTTCCTCTTGAAAGGCTAAGAATGAATCATATAATCCATCCATGCCTGCAATGGAACAGATGTGCAAAGTAGCCATCACATACTGCTGAGTGTCCCTGGTTCTCATCAGTGTCATAGAAAGGTGCCAGCAAACTGCTCTGCACTGTAATTTCAGTGGACATCCAAAATAGCTCTTAGCAATTCAGCACTGGGTTTGCGGCAGACAAGGAGTAAAACAAAAAATCAAAAATAGAAAGACAACCCTTGGTATTTAAGCCTGATGTTTCTCATGGAATACAGAGGTATCAGATAAACATTGGCCCACTTTCCTGAAGTTCTTTATACCCAGGACATAAAAAATTCCTTTGATTTTTCCTGTTGCGTTTGCCTGTATTTGCTTAAAACCTCAGTTTGCTTACTTAGAACTTTCTCTGTCTCTGTCAACCATTTCTCACCACTTGCTAACTTCAGACTGTAAGATCTATAGAGGGAACTTGTTTTTTTGAGCTGTGATCCTGGCTTGGTTCATATAAGATGCTAAACTGTAATATGAGCTCTATGTTTTAAACTTGGAATATGGAGTGAATCTAGCTGCTGTGATGTATAAAGCATACTTGCTGGCTTAGCATACTATAAGAACACCAATTATCATTTTTTAAATAAACCATGATTGGTCCAATCATCACTTAACATAGGATATGGATGCAGCTAAGGATAACCCTGGCTTAAACATTCTTATGCATTGCAATTTACATGCATTCTCACTCCCTAAACAATGAACCATGGGTAGGATTGCCTTAAGAGTGAAGCTTGCTTTCAAAATTATCCATGGCAATTATGTTATTATTGTGATGGAATGGAATTATGAAGGCCAGGCTCAGAGATATAAACATTTTCTTAGCTCGCCAGAGGAGCGTGGGAGATACAAGAGGATGAGACTGGCACCTCCCTGAGGAATACACACTGTTGTGACTGGATGGCTTGGGAGCTGGAGTTTCAGTCTGGGAAGGTTCTTGCTAGAGGTTGTAGCTAATAAACAAAGCTGAACTGAATTTGCATTGTCTCTTGGAGTTCCTTGGGCTAGGCCTGACATCATCCCTGGGGATCCGTTACCATGATTCAAACTCCTTCGACTTGAAGGTAGTAGGAGTCTGGGAAGATTGATGTCAGGCCTAGCCCAAGGAACTCCAAGAGACAATGCCAATTCAGTTCAGCTTTGTTTATTAGCTACAACCTCTAGCAAGAACCTTCCCAGACTGAAACTCCAGCTCCCAAGCCATCCAGTCACAACAGTGTGAATTCCTCAGGGAGGTGCCAGTCTCATCCTCTTGTATCTCCCATGCTCCTCTGGCGAGCTAAGAAAATGTTTATATCTCTGAGCCTGGCCTTCATAATTCCATTCCATCACAATTATGCTGTAAATTCCTTATGGAAACACTTTGATGTTTGGAAAGATGAGCATTTGTGAATGGGATTGTCAGGTGGATTCCAATACTCTGCTAGAGAACTACCAGTGAATGTCATGGTTTCTGCTGTGGCCCTTTCTGCCACCTTCACCATGGCCTCTCTGAGAGATGGCGCAGACCATGCATTTATGGTCTCAGATCCTAGACCATAAGTGTATCTCCTCATAGCATCCTTTGGACCAGGCTGACCATTAGGAAGGGTTTGGTGAGCAGCTGAGTCACAGATGCTGGTGGGTGAACAGCGAGGAGCATTTGGAGGACCAAATGCTACCCTTCGTGCACTAGAAGACAGGCACAAAAGGATGGCATGAGACTGAATCAGAATATAGAATCATTAACATAATATAATATAATATCACTTTTTCTGATCAAGAATGTCAGGTGGGAAAGGATGGCCAACTTGGTTGATGACATATGTCACCTAAAAATGGGAGCAAAAGAAGTCTTTATGATGGAAAGGCAGATTATGTTTAGATCATAAAAGTTGCAAACTTCACAGACTTTAATACATTCCAACTTCAAGAGGAGAATTGCAGTTGTGAGGTCTCTGTGCCTGTTGCATGTGCTCCTTGCATTGTTTAACTGCTGATGGACCTTTTAAGAGGACCAGACAAACCCTCAGGATGATGCACCATCATTAATTTTTGAAGATTGGTGCAATCACTAATGTTGGATTGCCAGTTCAGTACAGAGAAAGGGTTGGCACCTTCACGGTCGCCTTAAGCAGCAACAATTTTAAGGCAGGCCAACTGCTTCTCTCCTTCACTTAGGTACATCTTGCAACCTTCTCCAAATAAATACCCTCTAGATCTTCTTGGACAACTATTTCCAACCCTCTGCTTCTTCCATCCTTATCAGCTCTGGTTTTATGGGGGAAATGACAAGGAATTTGCACATTTTAAAAGAAGAGGCACCTTGGGACAGAGACCCTCCTCCCTAAGAACATTAGTGTATTTTGGGACAAAGTAGGAATTGAACCGGGATCTTCTTTGCTTATGGCCTTTCCTCTTTTGCCAGAAAACCTCCATAGCTTTCTCCCAATTCTTGACTGTCCCTTTGTGTTTCTCTCTAGAATTTAGCTCTTCATGAAGAAAGCAAAGCGAAGTATGATATGTGGCTTATTGCTCTAGTTGTATCATTGCTGCTGCCAATGGAGGGAGGGAATCCTGTTCTTCTCGGAATTATCTTTTTCCAAAAGCTTTGCAAATTGATCGCCGAGATAAGAGATTTCTGCTGCAGAGGGGAACCAGGGGCAGACATCAGGAACACAGTGCGAGCAAAAAGAAAGGGAATGGGGTGTGTTGGCCACATGGGTTATGAATCTGAGCAAGCTGGCTATCCCAGAAATAAACAGTTTAGAATAGAATTTAGAGAAGAAGAACTTCTGGAGGATGAGGTGTTATGGAAAGTCTGCCTGAGTTCCTTAAGGACAGGAAGTTGTTCCGGAGCCAGTTTCTGATGTTGTGGAATGGAGGGCTAGCAGACATTCAAAGCATAGCTGTTGTAAAATGCTCCATCTGTCCTCCTTGACCATATATAGAAAACCCCAGATCAAACTGGCATTTGAAATCCTAAAAGCCGCCAGCACAAGACAGTAACAGATATGAGAAACAGGGCCAAGAGAATCGACTTTTTATGGCTTGGGGGTGGGGTGAGAGAGAACCCGAAGCATAGTGTCTATGTGAGCACGCAGACATGCATCTCTGATCTATACATATGTTCTTTTCACAAATTCCATGAGATCTCTGTAACGCTCCTGCAGTGGGAGTTTCAAGGCAGTGCACCCAAGTCAATGGGTCATTTTGGGGCTTTTTCCTCTGTGTCTCCATAAATCTAAAATTCCAAAGCTGCATTTCTCAACGGTCATGCTGTCCTGTGCTATTACATCATTTCCTGAACAGTTTGGGGACAGCAATCTATCAGTGAGTGTCATGTTCTCTTATCACCAGGCTTGACATTTTGATAACAGTTAATATGACGTCCTCCCCCCCCCCCAAAAAAAAAGAATAAAATCTCTCTGGTCTTGGAGGTTTTTCAAGTTAGTTTCTTTGTTTGTTTTAATGGTGACTTGTCACCTACAGACAGTTTAGAAATCTGCACAGGAGCAATCTGGTTTTTGGTCTCATGGAAAGCTGGACCACTGCTGATACAGACTGATTTATAGCTTAATTCTGGATTTGGTCTGAGTCTCTTAATCTGCTCTTCTGCAACATGTTAAGGGATAGCAAAGTCATAACTGGAGATTTATGAGGATGTGACATGAGACCTGTTGTCACAGTTTGTTCTCCAATTTTTCAGAGTTCCAGCATCTGCAAAGCTGCTGTGCATGCAGGAGTAATTGGGGACAATTCTGGCGGTTACATAGACGTGATGCCTGTAGATAAGAAGAAGATCTACCAGGGATCCTTGAAGAATGGGATCCGATCTGAAAGGTAAGGCAAACATTTCTAGCCTGGTAGAAGAAATAATTATCTAAACCAGTGTTTTCATGGCTGGCTGGGGAATTCTGGGAGTTGAAGTCCACACATCTTAAAGTTGCCAAGGTTGAGAAACACTGATATAAACATAAGACATGGAGATTTCATTTGATCCTATTTTTCATCTTTCTTTTCCAGCTTAAAGACTCCAAGGGAAGGAAAAGCTTTCCGAATCTTTGCTGTGAGGCAATAAATGTTCAAGAAGGAGACTTTTCTGTGGGAAGAGAATACAGCATTGTACCTCTTCTTTGGTGAGGGGTGTTTGCCCCAGCGTGTACCATGATGAAGCCCTCTAAATCGACATTCTTTTGGGGAAAAAAAGATGGCAGCAGGAATCTGAACTTTCTGCATCTCATCGGCATCTGCTCACGGTTTTCTTTGAAGTTTGTTGTTTTACTTCCAAATGTTTAGAACATTCAGAAAAAGGAAGACAGTTCCAATTCATCAGAGAAGGTGGTTGAAAAACCTGCTTGCCCCACTCATCCTATGTACTGCTTTGACCCAAAATATAGGCCATTGGAGTTCATGGAATAATACTTCCAGAGGGTGAATGTCTATCTGATCAGTAGGCTTTGGATGAGAAAGCCTTTATGTCACCCCAAAGACTAAGTTCTTGAAAGATTAGGTCACAGTCAAGAATGTACCTGAAATCCAAGTTACCTTGTGATATCCTGACTGGGTAGAATGACAGGATGATTTAGGTTCAGGTTATGTGCCACACTAAAAGAATAGATACAGACTTTTCTATGGATATTGGGAAGGAGACATTTAATTTTTGGAACCGAATCTACCTTGCAAAAGAATGGAAATGGAACTATTTCTCTCAAAAGAAAGCTTAAATGAGATAAATAGGTTTGCTGGCCAAACAATTGCAAGAAGTTAGGAAAATGGGGTTTATTAACACAAAACTAAATAATTGGGACCCCTGTCCTGGCACATTCTGATTCACTGTATGTTAGCATTGTTTTATTTACGAATAAATGCAATTTATTTTATTCAGCAGAGCTGTTATAGTTTAGCTAAGCAATGATTTCCAAAAGTTGATCTTTATTTTGCTGGAATCAAAAGGGTTTTGCTTTACTTTTTTATTTGTATAGATCGGAGGCAAGATATATTAGATTGATCACAACATATATATTATGATGTCCTGTTAGAACAGTTCTATTTTCTTAAATGCAGTAGGAATAGATTAAGTACAAGTCTCAGCTGTTCTCCTTGATGAAATGGTTGTAAAGTCGTCCTATTTTAATTTGAAGGCTTAGATTTTTAAGGACTTATCATTCCCCTAAAACCTTGAACTCAATCTTAATTGGGAACCAAAGAAATGACTTTTGCCAACCTGGTGCAATGGTGGCCACAGTGTCTTCAAAAACTGAACGCTGGTCCCATTTTACAAAAGGATGAATATTGTAACTTCAATGTGCAATTTCTATTTATTTAAAGTTCTTGATTTTAGTGGTCAGTGGCTCTTTTAAAACACACACAACACCTCCCAAATAATGCACATGATTAAAGGGTTGCTGTAAGTGGGCTAGATTTTGGGGGCTGCTAAACCAAAAAGGTAACTTGCCAACCATGGTGCTAAGGTGGTGCTAAATAAGAATGGAGCAATCTTTTTGGTTCTGCATCTGCTCATGGATTCATCCAGAAGGAACTGGATTATTTTCCCACTGTTTTTTGACCTTTATGTTTGGGGGGTGGGGGGGTGGAAATCAGCCATAGTCACAGTAGGATTCTAAGGCATCAAACTAAGGTGGGTGGGGTGGGGGATTGTCCATTCGCTATTTAATATTATTTATCAGGGGTGGGAGAGGAGAGTTAGTGTGTTTATATTGCTCTACATCAAGACCTTCTTTTTATGGACCTGAGAATTGTGCTTCCAGATTTCACTGGCAGAACGTCAGGAAATTGAATCACATTTTTGAAGTAAGCAAAACCAGTTGTTTGAGACATCAGAGAGGATAGGCTTCTAAATGCTTAAAGAGGCAAAATACATACAGATATATGGGGGGGGGGGGGTAACACCCCCTTATGCAATGACATCGCCCTAACTATTGGATTCCTCAGATACTCAAGAGAGATTACAAAAACAACATAATCTCCAGTTACTAAAAAGTAGCTCACCCTTGTGGTATGTTGGTTATCCAAGATGCTTAAGGACATGGTTGGGGTCCATTTCTGAACTAGACTCCTCTACTTCTGGAGGACAATTCTGAAATGGTCGCAAAGAGGTCAGATTGCTCAGATCGGCCGTCAATCCAGGTTGGTCTCTAGTGCGAACTCATACAAGCCAAAAGAAGTGAGTTTTGATCCTGTGCCCACATTCAAGGACTTAGAAGAAGACTTCATCAGATTGAATCAGATGATTTGAATCCATTCAGACCATTTTTGGGGGGGCGTATTTCCAAAACATGTGTGCATGTGTGTGTGGGTGTTTCACAAAATGGTTCAATAAATCAGAGAGAGATGATTTACACAGGCCTAACAAAGCAATTGTGTTGTCCCTTTGCTTGCTTTCGTCACTATCTATGGGAAATGAAACAACAGGGTGTGAATAAAATATGGGCATTTTCATTTTTATCAAAAATATATTTATGGGTGCCACTAGATATAAAGCAACTAGACAGACGAGAAGAATTTCCCTGCTGCGTTAAATTTATCTGTTTTAAAGCATATATAGATCTGCATAGATCATATTTGTAGGCAGCAAAAGCCTGCAGGTTTTATATATTTGCTTTTTTTTCTATGAAAAATGATGTATTTTTTACTGTATTCTCTGTAAAAAAAAATTTTTTCTGTAAAGGGCTTGCATGAGCTTTTTAATGGTCCGAATTATTGTTTTTGATAAACATATTTTCTTCAACCAATTATCTATCTGGTGAAAGAAAACAATGTCTTACTATTTTGTGTTATGACCTTTGTGGAAATAAAACCTTTAGAACTGCGTGGAGTTTGGAGTCTTATTTGCCTTGAAGCTGCATATCATTTTGAGACGGCATCATCTGATATATATTTACTTTTGATCCATGTGGAGATCCCAAGGAAAATATCTGGGATTTGGGAAGACATCGCAGTTGGCGACAGCTGACCTTGCGTAACTTCTGCATTCACTCTTGAGTTTGAAAGCCAAGGCTTACTCTGATTCACATGCCAAGAAGGGTAGCTTGATAGTTAATAAACACAAGCAGCTTTTGGAAGTCATACAGGTATTTTGTTCCTTTAAAAAAAAAAAAATACTGGCTACAGAATAGTCTACCAGTGGTCTGTAGGAATGCAGAGTTAGAAGACAATCCAGACAAACAGATAGTGACAATCTAGTCTTGGAGGTGCAGTAGCAAAGGTATTTAGACTAACTATGTTTGTCATCCCTGAGCAGTTGTAAAATCTCTTCTCTTAAAAAAAATAAAGTTTCAAGCCAACGGTTCTCTGTCCATGTAGCTGGGAATGGAAGTATTTTCAATTCCTCTCCAGCAGTGCTCTGCATCATGTTAAAGTTTCCTAATTTGACAAGAACAAAAGTTAGCTTAGGATGTAGACTGTATAGAAGGCTTTCTTTCTTTTTTTAAATAAAGCACTATTTTCCTCTTTCATGAACCTCCACAGGGGTTTGAACCCTCCCATGTTATTTTGCTGCGTCTTCCATTTTCACCACCCCCATCCCACAAGAAGATCTGTTCAGGAGAGAAAGATAGACTAGACCCACACAAGGCTTTTTGAATCATTAGTGTTTGCATCTGCCTGGATTTTAAAAGACACATCACTTAGCTGCTAATTTGCAGAGAGCAACATGAGAAAAACTCTTCTCTAATATGCAATCCACAGAGGATCATTGTGTGGTCCCTTCTCAGAGAATTATGGGATGGCAGAGCAGCTGGTGAAACTTACATCTTCCCTTCCCTTGACTTCGTTCTGAGATCCAGGTTGTTAAAATTAGCATCCATAGCACCCTGCAGAGAGCTGGCAGACAGTTTGGAGGTCTGTAGCTTTTCGAAATTTGGCCTCAGGGTAGGTTCAGTTCACTAAAGTTTAAACAGCAAGTTTGTTCAGTGAGTATGTTCTGGGGCTGGAGGGGGGGGGGCTTAAAAAAACCTCAGTCCTCTTTAGTGGATTTCAGCAGGCAGACCAGTCAGTCTATACAAAAAGATCTTCCCTAAAAATGATTTTCCCAAACCAAATGCGAGTGAGTTATAAACTGGACATCCCCCTATAAAGAATTTCTTCTGAATCTCTATTAATAAGGCCACTGCTTTTACAGCAGTAAGGGTTCTGCAGATGTCTAAACTTGCCAATATATGATTTAACTCATGAAACCAAGCAAGGATAAACAAATATTCTCCTCTTAATTCATCTACCATCTGTAAGTTTGAGAATACCAAGTTTGGCTTCAGGTGTGACCCATCACTTGGGCTGGACTCAAGGTATGTTGATAGAGTCACCTGTTTCCTATAGTAATGGTGAAGTTTTTAGATGCAGAAAAACTTGGAGAAAACCTGGAGTTTCTTTACCCTTCCTGAATTCATGACATTAGCAGGGGTGTGGGGTTTTTTTCCTCCTTGTTTGTAGTTTTGGCTTGGTGCATACATTGTGTGATGGAATGGAATTATGAAGGCCAAGCTCAGGGAGATAAACATTTTCTTAGCTCACCAGAACCGCATGGGAGGAACAAGAGGATGAGACTGGCACCTCCCTGAGGAATTCACACTGTTGTGGCTAGAGGACTTTGGGAACTGGGGTTTTAGTCTGGGAAGATTTTTGCTAGAGGTTGTAGCTAATAAACATAGTTGGACTGAATTGGCATTGTCTCTTGGAGTTCCTTGGGCTAGGCCTGACATCAATCTTCCCAGTCTCATCCTCTTGTTCCTCCCATGTGGTTCTGGTGAGCTAAGAAAATGCTTATCTCCCTGAGCCTGGCCTTCATAATTCCATTCCATCACACATTGGGAATTTTGAGAACTTCTTGCGAAGGCAATTCAACAGTTCCTCAAGTGGCTGTGGTGGTGGGAATGGCCAGTTATAAAACAACCATCTACCAGAAGGCAAACTAGTGAGGCTGCTCCCAACCTCTCCTAGCTCCCTAGACATTCACTGCACCTTAGCTTACTCATCATTTTTATTTTGTAAGTCTATATGGGGCCAAGAGCATTACAGGAAAGAAAGCTGATGCTAGAAGTTGGTGTTTTGCTTTGCAGCATGTCCATTTCCCAAGGATCCTAGTGAACGTGAAGGGAAGTTGGCATATGTCTGCAGTAGATCTGGGGTTATTACTGATATAATGGTCAGTAATGCCTTAGACAAATCTGGCAAGATGTAGAAGTAAGAGGAAAGGTCTATCCATGTTTTTCTGTTAAGAATGGTGGCCATATGTTATTATCAGGTTCTGGGGGTTTATTTTAGTAAATACCACTTGCTGGAGAAGCCACAGTTAGAAAGTAGATGCTGGATAAGATGGACAAAGCTTGTAATAAAGTAGGGTTCTTCTTACATTAATTAAATTTCCTTTATGTAGCAACTATGTATGCAAAAATGTGAACCAAACAAATCATGGAAATGAAAACAGAACTTACACAACATCTCCAAAAGGCATAATTATCCATCTTACAGTCAACAACATTTTCATTAATACACTGTTGTCAGCACTGCATAGCTTCCAGAATACATCAGTATATAAGAGCTAAATAATTTTCTTACTGTTTATAATTTGTCAAGGGCCATGCCAATTTCTGGTGACTCAGCTTATTCATCAATGAAGAAATGTAATCCCCTGGGGTGATGGTTGCCATGCAATTAACTGGTCAAACCAGGATGGAGAAGAGCACAAAGGGAGTCAACATAACTTAAGGACAGTGGAAGGGACACTGTAGTAATATAAGAAATTTCAGTATTGGCCTTCTGAATTGCCATGCAGGGAGTTGCAAGAGATTGGCCAGCAAAATGGACCTCCACCTGCTGTCAAAATTGACGGCGACTATCGCTCATGGATAACAGCAAAGGCAGAAGGAGAATGTGAATGAAGTTAATGCAAACACTTGGCCTTTCCAATGGCACCAACATACATGCCTGGCATTAGCTTTGTGTGCTCTGGAAAGCTTCCAAAGATCTTACATCTCACCAAAGCCTACTGAGAATCTCTGAGGTTAGGAACACTTTTTGTGTATGTGTGCCTTCAAATCAGTGTTGACTCCTGGCAACTGCCTGGACAAGCCCCTGCAGTTTTCTTGGCAAGATTTCAGAAGTGGTTTGCCATTGCCTGCTTCCTAGGGCTGAGAAAGAGTGACTGGCTCAAGGTCACCCAACTGGGTTTGTGCTTAAGGTGGGAGCAGAACTCACAGTCTCCAGGGTTCCAGTCTGATACCTTAACTACCACACCAAACTGGCTCTCCTTCAGGGATATTTACTGCAAGTTTTTAGTTTCTGACAGTACTCCAGAGGAGTACAATAGCAGGGGCACTGAAGGAATATTGTAGAAAACTCTCCCTTAACAAAAGTTGTCATGGATTCCCAGTACATGAATAACTTGCAAAATGAAGAAAGAGGACAGCCTTAAAAAATTGTATTTGTTATATTGGTCTCAGATCCAATGTATATATTTACTTGAATCAATCAAATGAGTTGTGGTACTTTGAGGTTGGTTGGACGTGGGAATGTCGAAAACTGTTTTGGTCCTATCAAGTAATCACCGCAGTAGAATGTTCCCTTCACGGGCTACACTTAAATACACCAGACTACTACTTCCTGGGCTACTATTGAAAGATTAGTAGCCCATGAACAACTACTAATTTGTACCTTTTGGGCCAATCTCAAACTGCTCTCTATTCTACCTTCTGACCAATTATGTTTTAAAGCTTCATGCTGACCATATGATCCCCCATATACGTAAAAATAACTATTATACCCTAATGCTTGAGTTCTGAATTGAATGTTTCTGTTAAAAATAGTTACCAAAATGAGTTCCAGTAAGACCGCATTTCAATCATGCTTGAGAGAGAGAGATTCATTTCCCCCCATTCAATGCTCAGTATAGGCATTTTGTTAAAACTTGAAGATCTATTTATTAATTTTTTTCTTAGAATTATTTGTTTTTTTTGGAAAAGCAAGTCCTCATCTTTCATTTTCTGAAATACAGGTTTTTTTCAATGGAGTTCTCCTTCCTATAGAGAGAATTGTTCCATTCTGGAGATACCCTCTGTAGCTCTTCATGGGCTCTGAATTGGGGCAACTAATTGGGCAGATCTTTGTTTCCTTCTTGCTTCCTTGCATGAAAAATACCTATGGATGATGCCCTAAAAGAAGCCAGAGGACAACTCTTTTGCTGTTGTTCAGCAATAAAGTTTTTTTTTAAACGTACACATGTGTGAGCTGGTGGAAGAAGTCCAGAACCACCAATTAGATTCATGTATCCATGCACCTGGCATACTGTAGAGTCAATACTAAATTTTTAACAGGAAGGGCTTCTGACCCATAGTTGCAAGGCAGGTTGAGATAGGGAAGAGAAATGGGGCAGGGGAGAACGACAGCTGGTTGGGGAGAGGTTTTGGTAGGCTCAGCCCATCAAGAGCCAAACCCAACTTGGCCCTAGCTCATTATATTAATTTCAAGAGCTCTTCCAGGTCTGAACTTTGCCGCCATCACTAGTTAATAGTAACAGGAAATATGTTTATTTTAAGAAATATTTTTAAAAAGAATCCACAACAGGATTAGTTTAAGGTTGCTTATATAACTGTAAACTTGATTGTGTGGTCAAAAGGAGAGACAGCAACGAAAGTCAATGTTTCATCACAGGCAGATGAACAGGGCATCTGTTCTTTCTCACTCCTTGAGGGCTTTGCTGATCTCCCTTCCATATGCAGGCCCATACACATAAATGCAAACATATGCCCACATGGAGTTGTTGTTTTCCCTTTCTTCCTTGGGGAAAGTGGGACTAGATATTCCTTTAATGGAAAAATATCAGGGCTTCAGCCATTACTGATGTTTTTGGCAAGGTTGATCATCTTGATCTGCAGGTGTGGCAAATGTCCACTATGTTTTGTAAATTTGTATCTGTTCCTCGGCACTCCTTTTGCAAATTAAGAAACAAATATGTCTAGGCTTGTACTTGATTTTTTTTCCCTTCCAGAGTGGATATCACATGTTGAAATCATCACCTATGTCTGAACAAAAGGTTTCTTTGTTGCAAGGACCCGTTCCTCATCTGGTTCCAGTTGCTCTAGGTGGAATGTACTTGAATGCTTTTAAATAAGGGTAAAGCATCTGCCTTTTAATATGAAGAAGACTCAGATGATTTCTGTAACTTCAAAGAGAGGTCAGCAGCTAATGTCTTCTAGGATCAGTCCAATGGTGGTGGTGGTGGTGGTGGTGGTGGGTGGGGAAATGTCAGGTTCAGCGCAAAGAACTCCACGAGAGTGCAAATACAGTTCTGTTGCGTTTATTAGCTTCCACCTCAAGACAGAAATCTCTTCAGATTGAACCTAAGTTCCCAAGCCAGCAAGCCACAACACCGTGAATTCCTTAGGGTGGTGCCAGCCTCATCTTCTTAAACTTCCCACGCTCCTGTTGAGGGCTAAGGAAATGCTTATCTCCCTGAGCCTGGCCTTCATAACACCATTCCATCACAGGAAACTTCCTTTGGCCCTTGAACTGTCATCATATAATCTATGGTGTGAAAGAATTTGGATTGTGTATAGCAATAGCATCTGAAACACTAGAAGCTTAGGAATCAAAATGGTTGCTCTTTGGTCAAGCAGAATATCAATCTTAAACATTCATAATAATAAATGTGGTTCAAAGCTGTGGACAAGAGTGTTCTAATCTAGGAGCACCCTTGCATTATTACTATTTTCTATTTCAGTGTTTCTTGTTGGAATGTCATCTGAACAAACCCATGATGTCTTCGTAGATCAGGGTATTATTCACAATTCCATCTCATATACAACTTTGGCTGCTAACAGCATTGCTTTCTTCTTCAGTACCCTTTCTATAGATACCTTTAAGAAAAACCTTGTGATTTGAGCAAAAAGATGGCTATTCCCTCATCTTTCAGAGCTCTAAACCTGGCAAAGACTGCTGTCTTGCAGTCTCCTTGCAAGGAGCAACTGTATGGAGCACTTGTGGGCAATCTCAAGTCCTCTCCTTGTCTGGAGAGAAATTACAAAGAGCCAGACTACTCATTGGCTCTTCATTCTGTACAGTTGTTGGCTCCACTTTTAGTGGAGCCATCTTCAGTTCGCCATTTCTCCCCCAGAAGTCCCTTGGCTCTTAGGATTTTTGTGAAGGCCTTTCTTCCACTTCTACTTCCTCCTCCTGTTCCTGCTTCTCCAAGACACTTCAGAGTAGATAGCATTTTTTCAACTCTTGCAGGGCAAGGATTCTTGATAGTTGGAGAACCAGAAAAATATTTTAAATTATTCAGGATTTATTAGTTCGATCAGAACAAAAAAGGTTTCTAAAGAACCAAAGACAGGAAGTGGCAGAATTTCTATGAAACAAGCAATGATATGTTTGCTTCAGAAACATAATCCACACTTTTATGACCATATGTATGGAAATTAAGATGAATAAAGTCACTGCTGATTAGCTACATACCTTAGAGTAAGTCAGTGATAATATTCAAATTTTGACACCATCTTTGGTAAAAATCTATGCTTTGAAAAAGTATGGAAAGGCTGGATATGGTCTGAAAATGAGACATATAAACAGCATTCATTATACATATTTGCAGCTCATGAACATCTTAGAAACATCTGGTTGGCCATTGTGAAAGTTTAATACTGGATTGCTTAGGCCTTTGGCTTCTTCCATACAGCTCTTCTTATGGTCTTTTAGGTGAAACATTGAGATGGCAATAGGCCCATTTAAAATAAAAATAAACCCTAGTATGATAGTGGAGATGGACTGCAGAGTGGCTTACAGTTGGCATAAACTAGTCTCCTTCAACCCAATCTCCTCAAGTAGACTGTGACCCACACTTTCCCAGGCCAAACCAGGACTGATGGAAGACGTACTCCAAACACTCAGGAGGGTCTGAGGTTAGGGAACACAAATACTCATGAAAGAAATAGACCACTAGCTTACCTAATAATAGTTTGGCCATATCGCCTACTCTTCTGTGAACCATCTAAATCCAGGCTTAAGTCTACAGTGATATATTATCTTTCACTGTATAGAAAGAGTGTATATGGACCCTCTCTCTCCCAAATGGGGAGTACAGAAGCTCTGAACTCTTTTCTGAACTGGCAAGCTGAGACCTATCATGCCAAAGCACGTGGATGGGTAAGTGTTTTTCTGTTTCTGTTAGAAAAACAAGCCATAATATCAACCGTTCTCAAGACCCAAAGAGAGAATCAAACTGTCTCTACTCCCCCATCCTTTGTTGTCTTTTTCTCCCTCTGGAGTTCATGGAGATACAAATGACCAAATGAAGTTGAATAACAAAGAGAGCAGTGAAAATGGCAGCAATTGCAACCCTTGACGTTTTAAGACATGTTTTTTTGACTTGGGCCAATTACATAATGTTCAGAAATGATCTACACATGACTGGTTAAAGCAAGGAAGAGAAACAGCTGTGTGGCAGATGTTTGCTGATAAAACTCCATATGTCTTTGGATAATTACTTTTTTTTTTTTTTTTGTGAGAAAGGGATTGGTGAATTGTACTCCTCTCCCTTTGGTCAAGAAGTTGTGAACTATGAAGAAGGTGGCATGATCTGCACCGTGGCTGCCATTTTTAGTATGGAGTTTAGAATTTCATATAGAATGACCAGCATTTTCTTTGGTGACCCAGTATCCCTGTTTTTTTTTTTCCATTTCCTCATTTCAAAATGTGGTAGATATATAGCCTGCTCTACTTAAAGTGACTTCTTGATCAACCAATGGAGTAGAAGTCTTGGATTTTCCCCCAAAGTCCTACTACAATGGCCTCACTGCTCTAGCCTAAAACTCTACAGCAGGAATGGCTGCAGAAGGTAAATCTTGATCTACCTAAAATCAATGAGGATTTCCAATTCCTAACTGTTTCAGCAGCAAAGTACTCTCCATCCTCCCACATGACAGAAATGAAAGGAAGAATGCTTGGAAGATAACCTTGTTTTCTACTAATCTACTCTGTTGCTCCGAGGGTGCAAAGATGGGGTTTCCATTCCTCTACAGCTGAGTAACCAAGTGAAATTCTTCTTTTATCTGCCACACTGCTCACTAATCAGAATGGAATGCTATGTACTCCTTATGGTGACCATATAACTTGTTGAGGACCAGTTGACAGAGCCTTAGTTTTCACAGTTGACATATTAACTCCCCCGTTATTACCAGATCAGTGGGTGAGGAAGATTTTAGCAAAGCATCAAATACTTGCAAGGTCTTTTGGATTGAAGAAGGTATCAAGTGATACCTCCACTAAAGCAGGTCACGTACAGTGTGATATTGGTGGCTAACTGGCCATAACTTATCACCAACTCCCAAACTGCTTCTAGCGTCCATTTCTGACCATTTGACAAAATGAGTTCACAGCCATATCACGCTGTATGTGACTTGCTTTGAATCATTTGGCAATGTCTGGCGGGGGGGGGGGGGGAGTTGTATGTTTTCTGTCATATGTAATTTTGAAAAGGTCTAGCCACATGTTTCAATTGATGTAATTAAGTTTTGGCAGGATTTTTAAAAACTTTTTTAAAAAAAAATCTAGACTTTGTTGGAGCATGATTTCCCAAGTCACCTGTTGGCCAGAAGTGCAGCTCCTGAGTCACTTCAGATGAGCAAGATGGTTTGCATTCCTGTTTGTTTATATGGAATCTCCTTCCAGTGCTAATTGGCCGTCCTTCTTAAATATGTGTTTTCAATTTTTCCTCCAAAATAGAAATTAGGACATATTGCCAGCTGAGATCTGCTTTCATTCCGTTCTTGTTCTAGCAGTTCAAAATAACTTGGACAACAACTTTATTCACTCTCCTTGCAAAAGTCAATTAATTACTGAGAATGCCTGTCTATTTTTCTTTTTTCTTTTTTGCACGAGTCAATTGAAACAATTGCAAGCATTGTCTAATCTTTTCAGAATTACCTAAACTCTTTTCTTCAGAATTGTAAGGGTCAGCTCAGGCCATTGTAAACATTGTTCTGCATGGTTCTTCCAGGTTTGAGAATCATTGAGAACAATCTTCTAATTTCCCTGCCTGATAGTAAAATAATTTTTACATGTTTCTTTAAGGATTGCAAAAGGTTTCTTATAATTTGCCTGCTACCTACCTCTGGTTCAGTCATGAGGAGTGCTTGGGTTTACAGAGGGGGCAACTTAGGCAAAGGCTGATGAGCTGAGAGTCAAATCATGTTTTGGTTCATCAGCCATCTCTATGACTGTCTTATAGCCTACTAAATTCTGGGTGGGACACCTTAGGTTTAATGATGGAAAGCAAAACAGTTTTTGAGCATAAACATTTTCCTAAAAGATAAGTGCCCTGAAATCACCCACACAATTACTAACTTCTGTGCCCAAATTATAAGTCTTCACTATCATCAGAACCAACAACAGAAGTAAGTAATTGACTTAATTAATGAGATTGATTCTCATATTCTATTTGGTTGTTTTAATTCTGACAATCTTTTACAGTTATGGACTGTAATAAAATGTTCATCCACTTGTTTAAACATAAAAGGTGACCTTGGATCAATGTGGATGTTGATGAAAAATCCATTGTGCACATCCTAGGAACAGTGCTTATGTAACACCATAGACTTATATAATTATTCAGAACATATGTAGTATTTCACTGCATGATCTTCCTTATGGATCTGGCTGACCAAATGTTTGTAACATGCTTTTTCAAACATGTATGAATTTAAAATCCACCAAGAATTGAGCTTAGTGTAGTCGCTTTCCTAAGTTGGAATGCAAAGATCATGCTTCTAAGAAGCAAACGGAAGAAATTCCTTAGGAAGAAAGATACCATAATAGTATCTGCTGATTTATCATGAACTTCTTCATAACTGGATCATATTTCATAATGGGCTTTAGACTGGCCATTTGAAATTACCTTTGTAGGTTGTTTAACCCAAGTGGTAGCACGGAAGACAAGTCATTTCCTACAGTCTTAAACTTTGCCTGTTGCAGTAAGGCAACTTCATTTGTCAAGAGTAAAGAACACAAACTTTCATTACACTAAACCACATTGCTTAATACATTTCATGGTCCAGATGGGGAGACTGTAGGAACTGGAAGTACTGCCAGTGTACTGTAAGTTATTTGACTTATAGCTTGGATTGTCCAGTTCTTCTTAAAGTCTGTTACATTTAGAGTGATGAAGTCTTCAGTCCTTCAGGATTTAGTTATGAAGCTCACTATCTGACCAGCTTAATAACATCAGAGAGATACGGAGAGGAGTAGTACTTTCAGGATGATACATAGTTATACTTGTACTTTTTAGATAGTTGTACTTTTGCAGGAAATAGTTCCTTGAGGAAATTCATTCTTCAGCAGGGGGTTTCCCCTTTCAAGGACAAGAACATCAATGGCTGGTTCTGAGTAATACTGTGATAAACCTTCTTGTCTCAACTAAGCAGCGTTGATCATTGCTTCTTGTAACATGTTCTAACTTGAAGGGATGGCAAAGGCTTTAGAAAACAGGTAAGAGCAAATGTCAAGTTGAGGTGATGTCATCCCAAATGGTAATATACTTGGGCCTACAAGCATAGTTGGATAGTTCGTTAGTTTATTTATCAATCTTATATACTGCCATATGTGAGAGTCAGGACAAGAGGGGTTAAGAACTTACTCTCATCACCAGAGCAACGAGGAACAGATAAGAGGATGAGGCTGAACCCTCCCTAAAGAATGCAAGGGAGGTTGGGAGGGTGACCCTGGAATTTGCTCTCACTCTGAGAAGATTTCTGTAATGGGAGTAAAGCCATTAAACTTTGCTGGATTGAATCTGTACTGTCTCCTGGAGTTTCCTGGGCTAATCCTGACACATATTTCCAAACTGATTCCTGGCAGTTAACAATGATTCAAGTACAATGAAATGTTCACTGTAAACAAAAAATGCAGTTCAATTCAATTAACACATCCACAGTAAATGAAAATTAAGCCATACCTAATACCAGAACATAATCACAAACAGTGTCATTGTCCACCATCAAAAGCTCTCCGGAAGAATTTTCAATGCTTTACCAGGATCCCAAAAGAATGAGAAATACAGAGAGAAAAAATAAAGCCTGTTGTTGACAAATAATCCAACATTATGGTCCTCTCCTCATTTCCTCCAACCACACATGGCTGAAAGTTCCTAGGAATGTTTTTATTTTACTTCATTACCCTCGTGATAAGCTCATATGCACAGAGGGATAAGTCAGAAGATATCAATACTTCTTCAGACAAATTATCCTCACCAGGAAAAGTCGATGTACATAGTTTGCTATCTACAAAACTGTCAGGAGCCAATGCAGTCTCGGTGAAATGGAGATTGTGCAATTTGGCAGTAAGAAGAAATGCTTGCACTGTAAGAAATTGTTGCTACTTTGCAACTGCCTAAGGAAATGTAAACTTAGGGATGTGTTCTGCAAATATTTCAAAGTGTTTTCTTTCTATGTGGTTTGTTATAGCATTGTTCGTGTGAAATTGGGAACATCTTGCTTTCACTAACATAGCTCCAAGCAATTAGAAAATATCTGCAATTAAAGTGGGATTAAATGAATTACAGGAAGAGACACTTTGATACCTAAAGGATGGCGTATCTATTTCTAGCTGGGTATTTTTTAAGTCTTTCTGTTGGAGACTCAAAGGATATGCTCCTTCAGAGTTGTACAAAGAATGATCAGTATGATCATCCCCAATAATATTTGGGATGAAAGCATTAAGGGAATGACTGCTTAGAAAGCTTTTTCAATAACAGGGGAAAATGTCTGCTTACATTTGCTTAGATTCAGATATGAACAATTTAAATGACTCATAAACAGAGATGCGTATCCTAAAAGCCCATAAAAGCAGAAGGATGCAATGGAGAAACACACATGCGCACACGTTGTTTCATTTTTATTCAGTCAGAAGGCTGAATGTTAGAGAAGTCTTTGTTTTTAATTTGATGTTTGAGACACAATGTGTTGACAAAGCAAAGCTTACATGCCACAGAAACTAAATACATGGGCAAAGTGCTCTGATACAACCCAATTGTGCAATGTCAATCTGAAAATATTTATTAATGGAACAGCCAAGTGACAAAAATAGAATCAAAAGGCATATTACTACTCAACTTAATGAATGTACCAGAGCCAAGATTTCACTGATCCATGAAGAATCTACACCCAATTTCTAGGTACTAAGTGTTGATGATCAACTTTGAAGCTTCCTTTCTTTTTATCTGTGGATCTTTCTTTCTACACACAGATCTCCCTTTCCACACCCATCAAGAAAAATCCAATAAATTTAGTGGACTCACAAACACTCTCCTTCTAATCCAATAATAATAATAATAGATTATTAGCTATCCTGGCTGGGAGTGATCAAGATCAAAGGCAAATGAAACCCTTACTTTAGGAATAGTCAAAGTCCTGTCTGGACTTCAAAAGAGCCATGTACCAGTAAATCTAGAGGATTGGATAAAGAACAGGAAGGAGTGAATGAACCCAGGCACATGTGTCCAAAGCAAAACTGGAACAAGTGTTGCTTTCATCAGGAGACTAGACCTCTTAAGTCTCCACTTTAGTTCAGCAGCAATGCATGACCTTGATCAGGACGCAGTGGGAGGAACAAGAGGATGAGACTGGGAAGATTGATGTCAGGCCTAGCCCAAGAAACTCCAAGAGACAATGCAAAATCAGTTCAGCTATGTTTATTAGCTACAACCTCTAGGAAGAATCTTCCCAGACTGAAACCCCAGCTCCTAAGTCAGCCAGCCACAACACTGTAAATTCCTCAGGGAGGTGCCAGCCTCATCCTCTTGTAGTTCCCACACTCTTGCGGCGAGCTAAGCAAATGCTTATCTCCCTGAGCCTGTGTCAGGTTTAGCCCAGGAAACTCCAGGAGACAATACAGATTCAATCCAGCAAGGTTTATTTGGCTTCACACCATTCACAGAATCTTCCCAGACTGAGAACAGTTCCCAGGGTCAATCATAAACATCACTAGCATTCCTCAGGGAGGTGCCAGTCTCATCCTCTTATCTCTCCCCCGCTCCTTGGGGGATGAGAGTACATTCTTCACCCCCCTGCTCCACACTCTCACAGCCTGGCCTTCATAATTCCATTCCATCACACACAGGGCTACCTGGGACCAACAGCAGCTCCCTAATAGACTTCTAGTTCCATAAAGTCTTCCCTGAAACCTGGTACTTCTGTGCCTTTCAGCTTTTTGATATTCATCTTGATGCCATTGGTGTTCCTGTGGGCCAGAAAGTCTAGTCTGAAGTCTGAAGAAGCAGACTCCTGCCTTGTGAGGGATTGTTCCTCCCTGAGACCTGTGCTGGGACCTGGCTCTATAGATTCAATGACTTCTGGAGTCACCCTTGGACCTTCTTCTTCCTCTGAGGATGAGACAGCCAAGGGAGCAACGGTAGATAAGAGTTAAAGTCCCAGACAATTGCACAGGACAGAACCATGCATACCTTGCTGGAAATGCTGTAGGGCAAGTTCACCTTCTCTTGATTAAAGTCGAACTCTTAAAAATTAACCCATATTACCCTGGAGAGACGTACTGTATGTATTCTTAGATTATGCAACTCTCTCCAAAATTTGTGTGTATTCAAATAAATCAGCATGTACCTTTGTATACAAATTTGCCTGGAGAGGTCAAAGAAATATATGATTAATGCTAGTAGCTTTTTTAAGCAAAATATTAGTCTGAAAGGTCAACTGTTGTCAAAAGGGCATCTAAGTTGTATTATTTTTATGCTTTGGCAAAGTTGAGTAGTTATGTAACTCTAATAGTAGGTAGGCAGGATTTCTGGCATGAGTGCATTCTTCAGAAATAGGATATTTGAAATGCTACAACATCATCACTATTAATTATTGTCATATTTTTAAACTGGAAAATATGTTAATTTTTTACATTCAGTTGAAATAATTGTTTTACAAAGTTTATTGACAAAGTTGTTAGGTTTGTTATGAAAGCGATTAAACTTTTCTTTGTTTATTTTTGTATGCTAAAGAAAATGAAATAAATGTTAAATTAAAGGAAGAATTCATATGCCCCATGCCATTACCTGAAACATCTCTGCTTTTTATTTTAAAGAGGAAGGAAGGAAGGAAGGAAGGAAGGAAGGAAGGAAGGAAGGAAGGAAGGAAGGAAGGAAGGAAGGAAGGAAGGAAGGAGAGAGACTTGGTTTAGTAGTTGATGATCCTCAAAGCAATATGAAATCTTGCATTTTGCAATGTTTACAAGATGAAGATTTGGGAATATTCAATGGATGCAAAGCAAAAGTTTATATTTTGTGATAAGATGTTTGCAACTAGCTCATTTCTGTGCTGAAGCCAGAAGGCAACTAATGGCAGTAAGACACAATCCATGTAAACTGTATGATCTTCAAAAACAGAATTTTCCAAAAGTGTTGAAAGAAACTCATATAAAATCACACTGTAGTATATAGATAAGTTTTCTCAAGGGCTTGGACTGGTCACCAGTCTGTAAAAAGCTGCATCAGTGTAATGTGGAGGTCATCTGCCCCTCTAGAGACAAAGCTGGATTAAGGAAAACTATCAAGCCATAGTTTTTTTTTTCTTTAGGGGGCTGAAACTCTTCCAGACCTGGTTGAATGTCATCTCTCTGAAATTCTCAGTGTCATTTTACCAGATCTCTAAACAGGTGAAGACCCAACCCCAGTGGCAGATCACCTGTCAATGTTTACTGCATATGTCACTGGTTATTTCTCACAGACATTTTCCGAAAAGGATAGGAAAATTCCTGCTAGCCAACCTTTGATAATCCAGGCCAGTGGTATTCTTGGTATAAGTCCTGTGCCCATATCTACATGAAACAAACTGTGAAGCAGAGAAAGGACTGCAGTAGTACATCTCAGTAACAATTAGGGAACAGGATAGTACCCAAAATATTGAATTGGACTGCAAACCGGTACATTCTGTCCATCTGCTAAAATGAGGAGTTGTGCCAGAGAGAACAAAATCTGTAGAGGAATGTGTCTGGCAAGTTTTTTTGCCAGATCATGGAAACCCAGAGAGAGAATAATGTGTCATGTAAATGTGGTTTCCAATGAATTATGGTATCATTTTTATTATCTGCTGTACAAGAACGCCCCAAAACCATACTGACTGTCAAAAGTAAATGCTTTCTGGTCCATGAGAATCTGTGCTCTACTGACACAATCAGTCCAACTGGAGTTAACAGAAAGGTGTCAATAAACTGTACCTGAAGCAAGGAGGTCTTTGGATGAGGACAATCCCTGTCTTCATCTTCCTTCTTCACTTCATTGTGAAGTGAGGAATGACAAAAGACCGAGTACATCATTTCCTTCAAGTATGAAAGTGAACCTTGAACTGAAGCCACTTCCAGCTCTTACATTACAAAGAATCTGAAACAATTGTGACTGGGTTTGGCACAGGACACAGGATAGGGATGAAGACGGAGGAGGAGGTTAAGAAATTCCATTGAAGTCAAGCACAGACCCCAAGCATGCTTCCAGCTAATGTTTGCAAATGTTCCTTTGGCAATGTTTAGCCAGTGTGGCTTCTTTGCCTCTATTAGATATAATATGGATTTCTGGTTCTATAGATGCTGCTGAACTACAGTTTCCAGGCACGTTCTTATAGGAATGCTAGATCTACTTTTGTCTGTGCTACAGATGGGGTAGTCCCTTGCTTGAATAAGTCGTCCATACTCTCTTTTTCTCTGATCTGTGAGACATGAATATTGCCTACGTAGAGACAACTAGCACAGAGAACAAGTTGGGCTGGAGCTATTCTTCCTGATGTCTGATTTCTTATGTAAAATAATGGAGAACTAGTCAGTTGGGTGAAAACCTGCCTGTAGTAATTGACTGGAATGGACACCTTGTGACAGCTCATAGGCACTTTTGAGATGGAAGCCAGGGACCAGGAATCGCAAGTTAAGAGATGTTAGTTGGGGATCAGGAGCCAGAACCAGTAAGTTCTACTATAGACTAAAACCTTGGCTGGAACCAGAAACCAGTATTATTCTCCTTGGTGGAAATAAGCCCAACAACCAATTTGGTTGGGCAAAGCCACACTGAAGACCAGACAGGACACTGCCTGAGAAACAGTTCAACCCACACCCTGTTCCCTAAGAACGATACGGCACCTTTGGGGTAAGATTGCGCCAATAAATTGTCCTGGTGATTTCCTTTATGGAGAAATGATCATTGTGAGTTCCTGCTGTTTATTGGCTTGCTTATTTGTTTATCTGTTGTTTAGATTTATGAATTCTGTTCAGCACAACACTGACTTGGGCCACATACACATATAAGGAAAACTAAACAAGCGCGGAACTTAAAACCAGAGAATGAACCTAAGAGGGGGAACAAAGATATCGCATTAACAAAGCAGGCAATAATTGGCATTTAATCCCACTTATGAAAAGGTCCGCGGAAAGCATCTTTGCAAAGTATTATGCTATCAGATTAAAATGCCTGGAACCGAATGAATAATTCTTCCAGGTACCTAGAGGCAGTTGTTGAACAATGTTTATCTCTCAGTCAACAGATGCTTAGTAAGCCAACAGAGCCTGGGTGGTTTCTTAACCTCCGTATTCTGTTAAGAAAGTGTGCATTTCTGCATAAGGAACAGTTACACAACTATGATGTAATGTTGCACCACACAGCGGAACAAAGCCACGGGGCTGTGTTTGGGTGCACCAGATCCAACAATACTTTGGTTTGTTCCAGCTGTCATGCACAATGTCAAATGGCTTTGCGGCTCTGTTTTCCAAGAAGCTCGTCCTTCTCCAAAATGAACTCCTCTTCCTTTTTGAAGCCAGAGACTTTTTCCAGCAATATCTGGCAAGAAGAGATGGTTGCATTCATTGGGGAGATTGCATAAGGAGCTGACAAGGAGTGAAAAATGAGATTCTGAGCCTGTGGGAGGGTGGAGAGAAATTGCTTCTGAAAAGAAAAAAAGAAAAAAAGTCCTAACTGTTCTCACCTTATTTATTTTATTGCAAGAAGAAGTCTGCTGCTTATGTAACCAGAGGGACGTCAAGCTTTTGAGATAGCATTCCTGCTTGTCGTAGAGTTCTGTCCTGAGCTTTTGTTGGTTGGATTTCCTACCTGACATCTATAAATATATACCGAATTAAGTCAGCCACGCTTTTCTATTTTGTGGGGTGGGGGTGGGGGGCAGGAGAGGAAGCTCTCCATGTTTGAAACCTTTCCTGCATCTCTTGCTTCTTCCTGCACAGCTGAGACTCTCTGCTCCTCGCTGGGAAGTTTTCCAAGGATTTATGACTCAAGAACATCCATATATCAATGTCTATTTCTCAGTTGCTTTCCCTAATCCTTTCCCCAAATCCACAGTAAAACATCTTAGCTCACCACTGTGTTTCTGTGACAAGGGGTGGGGGAGGAATGGAATATTTCTATTGATTGTGTGCTTGACCAAAGGACAGTTGAGAATAAGAACATTCCATATAGGGAGTGGGATGTCTTTCTAGCTGTTATATATTCTTTTCTTCCCCCCCTCTTATATCGAAACCAAAAATGAAAGGCCAAAGGACCAAACTGCATAACAACCGTGTGTCTTTTTAATGGAATAACAATCCGAGGAACAGTGACACAATCATAAAGCTTCCTGATTCTTTTTAACATCAGCTGTAACATTCCTTCCAACCAGTGGTGGATATAGGCGCTCCAAGAATTCACGTTACTCCGTGTGAAATTTACGGACGGATGGCTGGTTTTTGAGCCTGGGATGACTGTGTTGGGAAATGGTTACTTACATTACAGTGTTACTACTACTTTTCATCTTATTTGATGATCTGACCCGTTCTTACAGTGAAATATGCCAGGTATTGTCTCATTAACACACACGAAAGGCAAAACTGAATTTTTCATTCAGACTTTTTGGATGCACGATGCTCAGATGAAAATTCTAGGGACTTCTTTATATGACCATACAATGATCAAATCCAACCCTTTTCTATAACTGTGCTCTTCTGTTTTTCAAAGTTGGACATTTCTTAAAACAGTGAGTCAAGGGTGCATTTTCTTATTGATTCTGAATGTTGTTTTTGTGCTTCAGAAATCCATAATTTTCTTGGGATTTGCCCAGCATATTGAAAACAATATTAGCATATAAATCCCTCCTCTATTACGAGTGACATATTTCCTGATGTCAAAAAGTAATGAACAGCTGTCTTGAACACTTTTTCATGTAGCTGCTAATTATATTTCTCCTTGGTCCAAAACGTTTGGAATTGCTACTACACATTTACAAAGGGTTCCCTGTTGGATCCATCAACATACTCCTTTGCTGGTTGAGATCTACATTTAAGTCTTTTTGGGATATTTCTTTCTGCCTACATCTGTGCACACACAAGACAGTTGGCTGTTTGAAATAGAAAGATTTCCATATGCTTTATAATTGTGAAACACACTAGATCAACGCTTATGAAAAAAATGTTTTGTGTGTGTTGACAGCTGATACCTATAACCTGCCACATATTTCATTTTTCAGAACTGACAGCTAGTAACAGCATTTCTTAAAGAGTGCAGCAATAGTTGAAATGTATCTTGAGAACTTGAAAGTCATTCGTGAATAGCAAGATCTTACAGTACTCCTTGTTAACGTATTAAACAATTAGCTGATCATGAGCATGAAATATGGTTCCAGCCACCTTTACACCAACATTTGCATATTTTACAGGGCTAGCCAAGCACAGCTCTGGTTGTTGCGCATGAACATGCACTTGGATCAGAACCAGAGAGCTGAACAACACTAAAATACCAAATTACAGCCTCTGAATCAATATAATTCAGCCAGAGTTTTCTTTAGTACTCTTCCATGAAAACCAAAGAAAAGTTGTTCTGTCACTGTTTATATTACAGGACGTCCAGTATGCCTGTTTCTGCACAAAAATTAAGTAATGGCTTTCCTTTGGCTTGAAGGTGTCAGTCAAAGATTTCACCAGAGTGTGCAGCAAGAATAAAATTGACCGTGACTATTGCCTAGTGACACGGATATAACCCAATTGCACTTCTCTTGGGACATCTCCATGGATCACGGCTGTTTAGAAAGGTCAGGCAGATGCTCAGATTTGGTGGTCCTCCAAGAACATGTTAATTACAGTCTGCCAGAGCTCTGGAATGCATTCCTTTCAGCAATGGATTATGACACAGATTGGCTTTGATCTGCAGACAATCACAGGTTCTGCAAAACCTTGCAAATTTGAGAAGTAGACTGGGTAGAAATAATTATTCCAGTGATCATGTAATCATAGAAGTGGAATGGAGTCAAATAGAAGAATTTCCCCATCTTGAGGCCTTTGCAACTTCTATTTGAAGGCATTCAGTGGAAAAGAAAGCTCACCAAATATTCCAGGTATTTGGGTCCATTGTAAAAATTTTAATTCTTTCCAACTGAATGTAAATTTTGGGGGGGGGGGAGAATTGTGAAGGGGCTTAGCCCTCTGTCCTGGAACAGGCTAACTGTCTGAATATAGAATAGAATGGGACCATATTTGATGTGGGAGGAGAAGCTAACAAGAGAGCTAAAAATGAGCCAGATTTGGCCAGAAGCTGCAGAGAAAATTATTCCAGAAAAAAGTCCCCTGTTTATCCCTATGGAGAGGTCATTGGCCAGTGGCTCAGAAAGTTTCTGACTTTTCCATTCTAAGCCCATCTTCCTTTTAGTTGCATGACCCAGAGTGGAGTGTATGCAGCCTACTCTGTGCTTCCCAGTGCATGTATGCACATAAACACATAGATGCTACTTGAAGAGAGAACAGAAACACATGTCTGGAGGTTGAGTCATGGCAACCGGACTTCTTTCTTTTGGTTTGATACGTTTTGCTACGTGTCCAAGCAGCTTCTTCAGTCTAGAAAGTTGGTTGGGGGGACCCCATAAATGTCTTCCAGGGTGGCTGTGTTTCTCACTAACGTGATGAAGAGAGATGTGATTAGTAGAGTCTTTGGGATGTGGATGTCTTGCTCCTAATCCCTCACTCATCCCCAAGTGGGTCGTTAAGCACTGCCTCCCTGGTGAATTTGTGAAGTGGTCTTAATCTTCCTTGAGAACAATAATATTCACATTTTGGACAGAGAAGGTAAGTGGTTTGAGAAAGGAGTGAAGGAATCCATTTATGCCGAAGTGGAAAATCCTTCCCTCAACAGAGGTGGAGGCCTCAGACACAACTTGTCTCCCATTTTTCATGCTGCTCTTTCATCAGTCCCCAGTTAGAGAAACAAAGCCACCCCGGAAGACATTTATGAGGTCCCCCCAAACAACTTTCTAGACTGAAGAAGCTGCTTGGACAAGCAGCAAAACATATCAGACCAAAAGAAGAGAAGTCCAGTTGCCATGACTCAACCTCCAGATAATTCCACCTGGATGACTGAGAACCTTCATCAACAAACAGGAACACATACACCCCCAAGATGTTGCTTCATTACATAGGAGAAAATCTGGATGTGCCAATGGCTACTGCTAGTAAAGGAGTTGGAAAGCCTGATTCTGCAGGTTCTCCCTACCTCTTCCTTCTCCTTGTCCTTCTCTTCACCACTCCTCCTCCTCCTTCTTCCATAGCACCAACTACTATTTAGCCAAACTATCGCTTCACAGTTGCATGGCATAACATAGCTCTCATGGGGATGGCAAGAGCTAAATTTTGTTCCGTTTGCTTTCTAAAAGAAGTATTTGCTTATGCATGGGTGAACTCAACCACAGAAATCTTTTTCTTTCCAGGGGAGCAGGGCCAGTTTTAGAAATGAACGCTGTGCATAGCAATAGTGCAAGGCTTCATATTCTGAATGACATTATGGAGGTTAAAAGCACGGTACTTTTCCACCAAACCCTGACAATGTTTGATTCACTGCGACTGGCACTGTGTAGGATTGGAGTGGGGGAAGTTCCTCTTAACCAATAGTATTTTACTCATGCTGGTCTGGCAGAAGATGAGATGATTCTTTTGAAGGCATGGAACACAGCAGGAGTCAGCTTCAAAAATCCTTCCTGAGAAATCAATATCGGTGATTTGATTCTTTTTTTTTTCCTTCCAGCCATAGCAAAAACCATATGTCCTTGTAACAGTAACAGTAGAGGAACATCCAGGGACAGCAAATCTATTCTGCTTCCTTTGAAATATTTCTCATCCAATTAAATAGAAAAAGATAGCCCTGTAATATTTTTTTTCCAAAGACAAATTCTGTGAAATTCCCTTGGATGTTCTCCAAGGATTTTGCACTCACGTTAGCTGTGAGCACTGAAAGTGAGTTTGTGTGGGCCAGTCCTTCACTATGCAATAATCTATCCAGCAATATGTAGGCTGTTTGGTCTCCCACCCCCATTTCAATGCCAAGGAAGGACCCCATAAGGTGAAGACCCCATAAGGGATGACCATTTTCAAGTCTGGAAGCCAAAAAGCCAGAGACACTGCAGAATGACTGAGAGAGATATAGAACAATCGCAGCTCAACAACCTTCCTCCATGGATACTGTGAGGCAATTCTAAAACAATCAAGAGAAAGAGGTAGAAAAAAGAAACAATCTTTTTCAAGGGAAGAAAATGCTCAGGAAACAGACATTCCAGTCAGGACACAGAATTAACATATATGCATGAAGTGACAACTCACTGCAGTATCTATTTGAAAATGAGTTGGAAGGAGGTGAAGAGGGTGGAAAGACCACCATAATGGGGGGGGGGGGCAGATTTTTTTGCTATAGTGGTGGAAGAGTGAAGTATCAATCAAAGGGATGTTGGACAGAGATCTCTGTTTTCAGACCCTCCCGGAGTTCATTGGTGTAGGTATTAGTAGTGATTGGGAAGTTGACCTACTGGCTCATGATGGCCACCTGTACCCATGGTAAGGGGTTCAGTGAAATTTTAATGGCATGAAAATTTCAGAATTTCATTACAGAAAGTGAAAATTTCAGAATTTCATTACAGAAAGTGAACACATGCTCAGATTGCTGGGCACTCCATATTTAACATTTAAATGTCAGATTTATTGAAGCCTCTTCAGACCTTGATTAGCTGTAGCTTCTGCACTATTTCTCGTCTTCAGATCACCCTTCTCTTTCCTTGTGAGTATTAGGTAGTCAGTCTGATTTAGGAGTAGAGTTATATCATTGAGGGTGTCATGTAAAAACACTGCACTCACTCTGAATTAGCCTCCTTTTAACCTCGGTGGCATCATTACACACACACACACACACACACAGTTTTTATTAAAGATTTCTAAAAAGGAAGATAAAAATGAATGCAAAGTAATATCAAGTAAGAAAAAGAAAAGAAAAAGAAAGGAATCAAAGAGAAAGCTAAAAGTGCAAGAAAGGTCAAAGAAAGTAAAAATAGAAAAGAAAGAAAAAAGATACAAAGGATAATGATCTTCTGATCTTCTTTACAGCCTTTATAAGTACAATTATAAATTTACCTCTTGGTTACGACATAACTCTCTTCTTTCTATAATCTATCCTAATTATCAAAAACATAAATCATAAATTCATTTTCTTCTGTTTCATGCAAAAAGTCCATAAGGGGTTTCCCATCAGCAATAAACACAGATAAGTGTCTTTTCTCTTATCAAAGAAGTCAGTTTAGCCATCTCGGCAAGTTCCATCATCTTCACCAACCACTGTGAGTCATGCCGAATCCTTCCTCTTTGTGTATACAATAATCTCACTGCAGTTATCATGTACAAAAACAAAATTCCATGACATCAGTGACATCATTATAGAGCCAAGTCAGTTTGACTCTATCAGTATTTTCCAACCTCAGCAACTTTAAGATGTGTGGCTTAAAGTTGCTGGCTGGGGAATTCTGGGAGTTGAAGTCCACACATTTGCTGAGGTTGAGAAACACTGGATTATATGGCATCGTCACTGTCACAAGGATGAGGAAGAATGTTTCTGTTCTACAACTGGCACTGGGCATGGACAGAAACAAAGGAAAACAAAGCAACCTTCTGGTTGTTGGACATTTGCAAGATCTACATCTCAACAGTATTAACCATAGAGATTGTTTTCGGCTGTGAACTATTAGAATCAGGTGGCAAACTCTGTATAAGAGAAGTATCTTTCCTCTTACTTGTTCTGCTGCTTTCCTGCTTTTACCCTTTTAGGCTCACTGTTTATTCCCTGCTGTCTGGTATATTTGTATTATATTATGTATATTCTTCGTTGTCACTTTTGTATTGTTGAAGATATATTTTATGCTTAAGTTTACCTTTTGTATATTTTAAATAAATATAAAGGTTGATAATTTATATTCCTTGTCTCCTCTTAATCTCATTACCCAACACTGGTAAACCCAACTGTTTATCTGTGTGCCATTGAAAATATTTATTGAGAAGCATTAAGTTCAGCTTTGCCCTGTGTCCTATTTGAGACATGAAGATATCAAAAGTGTATGGAAAGATGAGCTGTCCGTTCAGCACCATACTCTCTAGGGAAAAAAGGAAAGCGGAAAAGCCGGATTTTTTAAAAAAATATTTTTTCTTGAAGTTTTTAATAAACATAGTAAAAACTAATAGAAGCTAAACTAGAAGAAAAAACTAGAAGAGAAAAGGAAAAGGTAACAAAGGCAATAATAAAGAATGGCTTCCAACTTTCATCACACTGAACATAAGCTAATAACTTTTCATCCTCTTTTAAAATTACAAATAATAATAATAATAAAAAAACCTCTTGTCCCCAAAGCCTAACTTTTATCTATATGCAATCCAGAAGTCATCATTTTTTCAATCCTGGTTCAGCAAAAAGTCTATTAGGAGTTACCAGCAATATCAAACAAATAGTTTATCCCTGATCAAATAGTCCAATTTTATATTCCTTCTTTTTGCTCTTCACAATCTTAACCTTTAACTCATTCCAATGGCACTGCAGGATTTGATCTTTCATCAATCTTTGGCATTCAAGAGGAGTCTTCAAAGCTTTCACCGGCCTACTTTGTAAATCCCATAAAGAGTCATCATCCAGAATTTCTTGTCACAGCTGTTCATGTCCAGATTGTTTTCTTGATTTGTCTTTTGTATTCCCATTTTGGTCATCTCAATTCTGTTGTCTTCTATGCCTTCAAACTCTATAATGTCCATGTCAGGTAGAAGTTTTTAAAAGTTTTTCTCATCATTTTCTAAAAATTTATCCATTGAAATCTGTATCCTTTCTGAGATATTAGTTATTAATATCTCAGTCCAGTTATCAAAAAACTCCTTAAGACAAGAAAAAATTATAGCCGGCTTAGCCATTTTAACTCTTTTCTGCCTGGCCCCTTAGTTCCCTCTAGTGTCCATTTGCAACCTTCATCAACCCTCAGTTCCTAATATGGGTTTAGTTCCATTTCAGTCATTCCACATGAGTATATTATTTAATTATATACTTGTTTTTCAAATCTCACAGCAAAAACAACCAATATTCCAAATGTCTCTCAACTCCCAATTTGTTTAAAACTTCCTTAAATCAAAATCTTTTTTTTTTTTGCTTTTTGCCAATTGTATACTATTTTAAATTCTTAAGTCTCTGTTTAACATTTCTTAAATCGAAAGAGGAAGGTAAAGCTCACCAGGTGTCAAATTAAGCTCACTGTTTTGAAGGTCTCTAACATCCATCAAGTGGTTAAATGGAACCTTTCTGAATGTGATTAGAAAGTGAGTTCAGCTGGCTTAGTCTCCTTATGAAAATCTCTGCCACTGATGAGAGCAAAGATGTTGTCTCTCTCAGCTCCTGGTGGTCAAACCTGCAGAAGACTGCTGTTTTATGGTCTCCTCATGAGGGGCAGCCATTCAGAGCACTTGTGCGAAATCTCCCATTCTCTCCTTCTCCGGAGAGCTTCAAAGGACCAGTTTACTCACCAGTCTTTCATTCTTCACAGTGGTTGTCATTTCTGCTTGTTCATGGAGATGTCTTCAGTCATCCATGACTCACAGTGGAAGCCTGGAAGAGCTGGCTTTTGTGTTTCCTTCAGGATATTTGCACAATGGCCCTACTCAGAAAGCTAGTCTTCAAATTTCTCTGTTCTGTTGTTTTCAGTGTTTGCTGTGAAAACTCTTCTGAGCTGCCAAGCATATCCTATGAACAAATGTGGAAAACAAGCCAAGGTGGAGAAGGGGAAAGCAGTAGTAGGTAAAGAAAAGGTAAATCACCTCTTCCCTTACTTCTCCATGGACATGAAGGGAAAGGGCCTGTAATCAGCAGTAGAACATTTTCTTCCTTTTGTCAAGAGTGAAGGGTGAATTCCCAGCGACTCCAGTTAAAGGTGGGAAAGATCTCCACCAAAGATAGCCATTGTCCAGTACAAAATCTTGCGGTTGAGAATTGTGGTTTTGCTACGGAGCAATTAGCTCACTAGGCCTCTTTTACTGTTTATCTTCAATCCATCAAGATTGTCTACAGATTCTTATGTAGTTGACACGGAGTTGCCAAAACAGAACCACATGGCTCTTGAATCAGAGACTTTAAAAATTCATAGGAAAAATCTGACTTGAATATGCCTGGAAAATGTACTTTAGCTGGTTCCCTGGTGTCATAATTTCTTACCTCATAAACTCAGCAGATGCTGTAATTTAAAACACTCTTGGTCATTAAAGCCCATTATAATACTTCTTGGGATTCTCTTCCACAGTAATGTTTCAAGAACAGATCCCATGTTCTGGGTGAGTCTCTCCTTTATGACTCAGAGGACTTAGGGGAAGATTGTAGATTTCTTGAACTCAATGTTGCTTTGGGATGACTGAAAGTAGAGAATGATTGTGTTCAGGCTGGACAAACTGATAGCAAATGGGAGTGTTTCCAGGTACATCTTAAAACCAAATTTTATTGACCCATAATCACATGGAAGTGATTTCCCCAAAGTCACATTCCTGTGTTTCCTTGGGAACCTTAGTATAAACCAATCTCCTAAATGGGGTCATTGGACACTGAGAAGCTATGCCAGTAAATCTGTGCTGGTTTCTGTACACATCTCAGAATACGTGTGTCTTTGTGCATAGTTTTTGAGCTGAGAACTGCACTGCAAAATATAGAGAGATGTGAAATCTGTTGGGTAACTGTGTTCCAATCTCAGTTTAACCCAGTAAAAATTAGTTAGATCATTTCCCTCAAAAATGTGTATTAAACCAAATTCTCCAGCTTTCTCAGTAGCCTGTTATCCCCTGATAATTGGGTGATGTTCATATACACACTTGGGTTTTGGTGGCAGAAAAGTCAGCTGGACCTTATTGACTTGGAAACGTACAGCTCCAGTCTACCTGTTGAATTCACCCAAAGTCCCTAAATCGCTTTTGCTCCTGATCCAGCCAACTTGCCAAATTCCCTTCATCCCATTGTCACGGTTTGTTTCTTCCAGCTCAGGATTAACATAATAAGTTGGCCAACAGCACCATTCAGCAGGCATGGCTAGAATTCAGCTTCACTGCCAGGATCAGATGATTCATATCTTCCCATCCATGGCATCAGCAATTCTACTTACAGATCCTGTAGGAAAAGGCACACGGGCATTTTAATTCGATTATATAATTTATTATTTTCCCCACCACCACGTTGACCCCCACAGAGGAAGACAGAATCCTAACAGTGAAAATATTATAAAAACTGGTTTTGATATACCAAAGAAAAATCCTCTATTGAGCTGTTTTATTTTTTCTTTTCTCCCCATCAGAAAACATTTCCTAGCATTAAGTTTCACATCATGTGAAAAATAGCAACTTTAGCATCCAAGTGCCCAGGTGAGCAGAGCACTTTCCCATAATCCCATGTGTTTTTCTCCCATGGAGGAGATTTTGGATTGGACCAAGTGGCGGGGCGGGGGGAGGTAAATATTTCCTTCTCTCTCAGTGAAGCCCTGGTTGGATTTCCCCTTCCTTCAGTGAATTTAGAGAGAGGGAAGGAAAGAAAAACAAGTAAAGGTTCTGCTATTTGGGAAGAAGAAAAAAATAAAGTGATAATGAAAGCTTCTTCCAGGGGAGGGCATAATGAGCAACTGGTCCATTGCAGAATTTGACAGAAGGCCCAGAAGACACTTTCTTTGGTTTGGAATCTTCCCAATTTCCCACTGCCCGATCTTCATCCAAATTAAACCTACAAAGTTGAAGTGGCTGCACAAAGCAACATGGGTTGTTACTCTTAATAATATTGTATTTGTTTCGCTTGTTATCGGTTATACTCGAAACATGCTTTTGATAGAGTGCATCTTCCTAGGTCACCCAGGGCAGGGTTTCTCCCCCCCACAAAATTAATAAATAAATAATTATTTGGATTGCACCCTGATCCCGTTGTCTGGAAAAACCCATAGGAAAGGAGAATGGGCCATAAATCTAGGGTGCTGAGATGGAAAGGAAGAGGTCTGCTTCTAACCCATAGACTTCATTGGCTGGTGCTCACCAAAGCAACATCTGATTCCCTTTAATGCCTGCCTGCCTCCATGTTGGAAGAAATGATTTCTTTTAAAATGGTGCACTGCTGTTGTAGTCTTGACCAACTGCCAGTTGAGCAATACATCTTTGCTCTCTATCTCTGGGGGTTGTCTGGGAATTCTCCAAAATCACCTCCGCCTGATTCTAGCCTTTTATGATGCCAATCAATGTAAATTTTAAAGGGAATGTGGCTATATTGATATGAGTGGGTTCTATAGGACTGTGGCCATTGTACATGAATGACAACCAAAATATTTTTCTCCCATATTTCCACTATATTAAGGGATCCTAACATGAGCAAAACAAGCTAATTATGTGCGTGTATGTATGAATATATATATATATATACATACATACATACATATACATATACACACCCACATACACATACATGCACATAATTAGCTTGTTTATATATATATATATATATATATACCATATATGTATACCAATGGAATATATATATATATATATATATATATTCCATTTTGCAATTTAATCCTTGGCACCACAAGGCTTGGTTCTGAGTTTACCAGTCCTTGAAATAAAACTTGGCAAGGAATTTATCCAGTTCTGCTGATTAGGAATTGCATCTGAAAATGCAAATACCTCTTGGAGATTGGGAGCGTGCAACCAACATTTTTAACATTAAAGGAAGTTAGCAGTGAGTGAAAGGAAACAAAGAAGACACCTTTATCCTCTTGGTTATCCTTGCCTGTTATTTAAATTAGTAAAAGCAAATGTATACCTTAGAAAGTTGAACTAGTGAGTTTCAGAGTCAGTATTTTTGAGAGTTGGTTAGTCTGTTGTAACTGAAACAGTGTATAAGCCCAAGCAGCAAATAAATGCATAAGAAAGAAATCAGAAAGTGTTTGGCTTCTTAAACATTAAAATTGAAAGTGCAGTTCTATCCTTGAAGAGTGTGTACATGTGCAGGTGGATGTCCATGAACACACTTTGAATTATTATTTTCTTTTTCCTGAGCCTTCCTTTCCCCCAAGAAAACTTCTGTGTTTTCAATGGCTTTATTCATAGCAAAGAAAGTTGGATCCAGAAACATTTTTATCAAAGTCAAACAACAGATGCAGCTGTTCCAGGAGCAACGTCCTACATTTTGTTAAGTTTGGAAGAGTAACCACATTCCCTGGCTTTTTACAGTTTGCAAACCAACCATAAACTGCAAGGAGGCCCAGCAAATGGCCTGAGAACATCCGATACTTTAATGAAGCAATGAAGGTTTGGGCTTGATAAGAAGGGAGACCATTGGGAGATCCATTTAATAAATGCATTTGAAAAACACGCACGCAGCTGTGAGCAAATCAGTGCAGTGTAGTCTGATAATCCAAGCCAAGTCATCCCTAAAGGAACTGAAACATTTGTTGTGATCTGGCAGAAAGGCCATTCCCATGTCAGTGGAACTCCATCTAAGCACATCTGGAGACTTTAAAAGAACATGGGAAGAGCTGTACGGAATAAAACGGCCACCTCATAAGGATACACATAGTTCAAAAGCTTCTTGGCCTGCATTTACAGCTGAGGGGAAGAGGGGTAAATAAAGAAACATCCATCGTGATGCAAACTCCACCCCGAAGGTAGTTGCAGGCAATGTTGTGATGCAAGTATGAAAAGGTAGAGCTTGCTTTTTGGCTGCATGGTGCACATTTCGTCGTCTTGGCTGCTTCGTAGTGAACTTAATTTGTTTTAATGTATTGGTGTTAGAAATAGATGTGTATCTAGCAGCAAAGAGTGCTACCCCTTCTCAGGCCTATTTGCATACCATCCAATCAAGCTTCCAAAATTCTCATCTTCAGCTCAGAAGTTAAGAGCTGAAAATGAATGTGGGCTGGTGGAGTTGTGAAAAGCAAAACTCATCTCCTCTGCAGCGTCTTTATGGCTAATCTCTCTGCCCATTTGCTCCCCAGACTCAAAATAATGCTGTTATTTGTTTTTTTACAGTAGGGAGAAATGGTTCCTTTGGAGAAAGTATGCCTAGCTGTTGCTGCGGGGTGGGGGGAAAGGTGTTTTGATTTCTTAAAAAAGAAAATAGCACTCAAAGTTCTGCTTAGGAAAATCAGTCTCACATCTCCATAAACTGATCAGGTCAAGCAAGTTTTTCCTTTTGATCTTGCTCGATTTTTCCCTCTGTTCGTTGCTCATGGCTAGCTGGCACTTCCACACCTTTCAATGATCCCAGGAGTAGGGCACAGGCCAGCCATGTGCTAAAGTAAGTATGATTGATTCAATATTGAGACTTTCTTTCTTTCTTTCTTTCTTTCTTTCTTTCTTTCTTTCTTTCTTTCTTTCTTTCTTTCTTTCTTTCTTTCTCAACTTGCCTATTCTCATCTTTGGTGCATCCTTTCATATGGAAAGTACAGAATGATGCTGAGAAACACAGCAAGTCTGGGGTCCCTTTCTATTAGTTGGCAAATCCAGCTGAACAAGCCATTAAAACAAAAAAAAGTGTGCGTCATTCTATAACAAACACGTAGAAATCTCTTAATCCTTCCAATGTTACAAAAGGACAGAAACTTGAAGAGCCTCCAGGCAGAATCAGAATCAAATATAGGAACATCCCATTTGCTGAAAGCTCCAGGAAGGATTGCACAATCGTAAAAGTTTGGTGAAGTATTTTGTGACTAGGCCTTTCCTGGAAATCTCCAGTATGTTTTGATAATGGACAAACACCTTTCGAATAAATGTTTTCTGGACATACACTTTTGATAATAGATCAAAGTCTTTCAAATAATTGTTTTCTGGACATACACTTAACATGTAGACAAAAGGGATCATCAAGAGCAGATCATTTTGAACATGGCTGGACAAAATTTTTACTCTTGCTATTACATGTTGCTTGCCTGCAAATACACTGGTGACCTTTTTTCTTTAAAAATGTATTTAGAAGAAAATGGACATGTGATTCAATTGGGGAGCCTCTTCCAAATAGTTCTATTGACAAAAAAAAAAAAAATGAAAATGAAAATAGACCACAGGTAGACAAAGCCATTATAATAGTTTTCCTAGCCAAAAGTACAAATAATGCAATTAAACAGATTAAGGTTTATTGTCGTTACTTTGTTTGGCTTTTTTTCCCCCTACGACTGGGTGGTGAAGTTGACTATGTAACCACATTTCTTGAAAAGAAGCACCCCTTTTTCAGAAAATGTTCATTGTACCACCTAAACATTTTACAGTGTGCTCAGATTGGATTTTTGGCAGTGAAAGATAGGAAGGCCTGGTGCAATATGGTTCATGGGGTCACGAAGAGTCGGACACGACTTAACGACTGAACAACAACAGATTGGATTTACAAGAAATTGGATGAACATTTTTTGCAGCAGGATGGCGAACTGCTAAGAAATACCCCACAGACTAGCACTTGGTAGAGCAGCCCTGAAGACCTTGGAAAAGATATTCAGATGCCGTGATGTGTCTATACCTACAAAGATCAGAATCGTGCAAACCATGGCATTCCCTGTGACGCTCTATGGAAGCAAAAGTTGGACCTTGAAGAAGCAGGATAGGAAGACTATTGACGCTTTTGAACTTTGATGCTGGAGAAGACTCCTGAGAATACCCAGCCCCCAAACCCCCAAGCAAACGGATCATCAAACAAATCAGAATTATCACTGGAGGCACAAATTATTCTCTTTCAGACACAGTGTGTGAAGACCCAGCTCTCTGGAGAAGGCATTAACGTTGGGAAAGGTAGAAGGAAAGAGAAGGAGAAGATGACCAGCAGCAAGGTGGGTGGACTCTGTTACAGTGGTGGTGACTGCACCCTTGGGAGACTTGAAAGAACAGGTTAGGGTAGATGGTCATGGAAAAAATCTGTCTATGTGATTTCTAGGAGTCGAAAACTACTTGATGACATATAATCAATGGTATGATTCATCTAAACAATATGTGTTGCAGCACAAACAGGGATAGACTTCACACACTTTTTCAGTGTTCACCTGGAAACATTGATCAGCTCCAAACTGGCACACCAGAAAACATATGTTTAGGAAGATGTGTACAAAAACGTGTGCATTAAGGATAGCTATTCACACGTAACACATCCAACAACAACGTCATTTCCTTAAAAAAAAGGAAATTAAACTTATATGCATATACTGGTAGGGATTTCATTAAAAGAATAGCTTTGCCATCACCAGCTTCTTCCTAGGCACGATGACAGATCCTTGAGGTTTTGTCATTCCTCTGATGCCCAACAGATGGCAGCAACCCCATTTCCCATCATTGATGGATGGAAAGCTTCTGCTAAGCTGGGTCCTCAGGCTGTTCTCATAAAACAGAATCGAGTTGGGAACATGTTTGGGAGCTAGACTTTCAAAGTATGCCTTTGCACCACAGGCTGACAAACACAACTGGAGGCCCACTGTGGTTGTCTGAAAATCCCAAGAATTATGCGATTTCACCATACTTTCTGGATAATTGGCTACTGATTCACCAGAAGCAGAAAAATTTGAGCCATTGACTGCAGGGCATTCCAAAGATGAATCTAAAAGAAAGAAAGGGTGTGGTGGAAAAAGTCAAGGTGGTGACCCCAATGATGCAATTGAAGAACTGCCCACTTTTTATGTGGATTGCACTGTCTTGGCCGCCATCTTGACTTTTTTCACCGCACCCTGCAGAGACCCTGGCCTACAACCCTGGGCTTCTCCCATCCAAAGACTAATTGGGCCTGATCATCTTCAAAACCCTGAAAAGACCATCCAGATGCTGTCACTTGCTAAGGCGGATGTAAAGATCGTTATGTCAGTATACTATATAATACTAATCCTTTGCAAAGTATTTCAAATATTTCTCCCTCTTTTGTGGGACTGAATTACCTTCCTAGTATGTAGGCCATTGTTCCTCAACCTCAGCTACTTTAAGATGTGTGGACTTCAACTCCCAGAATTCCCCAGCCAGCATGCTGGCTGGAGAATTCTGGGAGCTGAAGTCCACACATCTTAAAGTTGCCGAGGTTGAGAAACACTACATTAGAAGACAGTGAATGGCAATGCAAGTTCTGATCAATATTTCTAACCCAAAAGGCCTAGAGCACCCAACATTTGAGAAATGAATAGTGGGATCAGGAACACGTCTTACTTTCTCTTCTCTTCCTCATCATCCTCTTGACGGTTCTTGCAGCTTGCTTTCTCTTGCGTTGAATAATGTGATCAATAATAATGACTAATTATGGGAGGTTTGCATTTGGTTTCGATTTCTGGTTTCTTTGCTTGTTGGCTTGTTAACAGTGGGGTTTCAGCTAAGTGAACCCAGGTGCCTGGGAGGGGGCTTCAAAAACAAAAAAAGAATTCAGAGGTTATATGGGGCATTTTGCTGTTGTTCAGTCGTTAAGTCGTGTCCGACTCTTCGTGACCCCATGAACCACATTGCGCCAGGCCTTCCTGTCCTTCACCGCCTCCCTGAGTTGGCTCAGTTTCATGCTCATTGCTTCAGTGATGCCATCTACCCATCTCATCCTCTGCCGTCCTCTTCTCCTTTTGCCTTCCATCTTTCCCAGCATCAGGGTCTTCTCCAAAGAGTCCTCTCTTCGCATTAGGTGACCAAAGTATCTGAGCTTGAGCTTCATTATCAATCCTTCCAATGAGCAATCAGAGTTGATTTCCTTTAAGATTGACTGGTTTGACCTCCTAGCAGTCCAGGGGACTCTTAAGAGTCTTCTCCAGCACCACAGTTCAAAGGCATCAATTCTTCGGCGCTCAGCCTTCTTTATAGTCCAGCTCTCACAGCCATACATTACTACTGGAAAAACCATAGCTTTGACTATGCGAGTTTTCCCTTGCTTCAGCAGCTTGACAACTGGCATTCCTCTCCAGCCCTGGAACTTGTTCAAAAAATTATGAAATGCATTAGTCAGCAAAAAAAGAAAGGCAGAAGCCGTTTTTGTTAAAATTTTGCTATAAATTGGTGGCTTTATTCTTTTAACTTGATGAAAAGCTTTACTATAGCAGGACACTTTCCTGCAACGTGAGGCATATGGTTTCAAAGGAAACATTTTTCCTTGCCAAGATCGCCCTCGCTTCTGAGGGTCCTTCTCCTCCTGCTAAGTAGTTGCCAAGGGAACAATTCTTTTTACATTATTATTATGCTTGGAGCTTTTCCTGAACTATATTAGAAATGGATATGCTTACAGCATTGCAGAATGGACAATGCACACTAAAAATAAAATAAAATGAAAATAATAAATCCTTTCCAGATGGACATAAAGAATCGTTCACCTTGCTCGCAAAGAAAAACGATTTGGGGAACAAGGCTTAATCTTGTTTCCCTCCCCACGCTGCCCATCCAGCAACCTTTTTTTCTTTTTTCCTGCTTGTGATTAAGGGCAGCTTCACAAGCAATGCCTTGGGGACTATATCTCTTCTCGGGCATTACAGTGAAAAATTGTAATCTGCATTGTGACGCTGCATTTTTGAATTTCATACTGTGGAGTCCTTGGCGCTCTCTGAGCTTGGCTGTTTGCTTGCAGATATTTCATTACCCAACTAGGGAAGATCATCAGTGCTGGTGAGTGTGGGGTTTGCATCCTGTTTGTATACAGTAGCTTGCCCTGCCTGTGTTGGTGGAAGTGTAGTTTTCTCCTTGGTAGTTCCTTGATTAGGGTATTGTTTTCTGCTTGATCGTTTGTCTGGTGTTAATCCCTGCTTATCTGGGTGTTGGCTGCTGAAGAGGATGTGTTCTGGTCACTCAGTCAAGGAACTACCAAGGAGAAATCCACACCCCCACCAACGCTGGCAGGGCAAGCTACTGTATATAAACAGGGAGCAAACCCCACACTCAATTATGTTACTGAGTCGTGTAATGAAGTGTCTGCAAGCAGACAACCAAGCTCAGAGAGCATCAAGGATTCCCCAGTTCAACCCTGAGCTACAGATATTCTCTTCTATTGGAATTTAATACCGTGTTTTAAAAATAGTCTTCCAACTGCCAAGTGTCTCCTTCCTTGGTGGAAGAGGTTTCTGTTTTCCCATCTCACTTTTGGGGTGCTTTAGAATTTCTTTAAAATTTCCTTAGGGGGCCAATTTAAACCTGCTTTTTTTTCACGGCAACTTGGCTCTCGTTGCTGCCATTCTGTTTGTTTTCCTGTTTCAGCAGAAAGTTGAGAAATATTTTGTCCTTGGACAGAGTTACCTAACATTTGCAGGAAAAGAGTAAGATTCCCCATTCCTCCCACAGTCGTGCAGTTGAAAACTCTATTAGGAATAGGAACCATTCATGGCATTCCTTGACCAACCTCCTTTTGACTCCGATCCTTTCTGTCCCTGGGAATTTAGGGAGAAACAAAATAGGAAAGCAGTGTTTCTTTAGACCCCACTGTCTTTCTGTTCTGTGATGCCAGAAACGGTACCAACATCAGTTGCTAGGGAACAGAAGCAGAGCAGCAAGAGATCTTTACCATTAAAATTGTTAACCACTTTAAATGAGAGTGGTTTGGCTTCACCCATCATAGTAACACCTGGTTTGTTTTAAACAAGTCTGTTAAGCAAGCTAGGTGACCAAGTTCATGCAACCTGCTAAGCCATAAGCCACTGATCAACAATGAGTAGGTTCAAATAAACATTGCACTAACCAAGTCAAACAACTCACCTTACAGCTCAACGCAATGGGCGATTTCAGATCCAGCGTGGTTCTTCTTATACCTTTATGGTTTTAATTAAAACCTGAAGGCTTAATTAGCCAGCGTGACTAACCAACACAAACTATATTGAACTTGGCTGCTTGAGTTGAGTGCTAGTTAGAATAAATGGGCAACCGACCAACCTGTGTTGGCTTGGAGTGGGGAGGGTGGCTGACGTTCGCTGACGGAGAATCTGCAATAGATGGTTAAAGCAAACACGTTGCGTGCCCAATTTTTTTTGTAAGATGCTTTCCTCTTCTTATCTTTTCCAATAAGGCAACCTTGAGACAAACCATTCCTGCAATCAGGCTGTGCAAATATTACCATGTGGGAACCAAATGTTCTTGTCCAGAGATGTGTATTTTTAGATGTGAGAGCTCTCGTTGACATTTTCCCCTTCCATCCATAGTTGTGTGTCTCCCCCAGTGCTCACCGTAGCTTTGAGGGGGTTGAGGCTAAAGTGGATTTTGAATAGGGGGCCAGGGAGCCACATCTCACTGTGCAAAGAGGGTCAGGACCAAAACTAAATTTGATCTCATTTAGTTTTAGTCCCACCAAGTCAACTTGAAGGCTCACCACATGTTTTCAGATACATCTCCAGTGGCCCCCAGAGCCTCCAGCCCCAGCCAGATGTCTCCTCTCCAGAAGAGCCCAAAGCAACCAAGCTGCAGAGACACTGACTTCAAAAACTGGATCTGCTTTCTTCCTCTCATTGAGACCCCGGTGAGCCGTGTTCCCTGCCTGGGATTACTTGCTTAATGGATTTCTTTCTGGTACCCACACAAAACAAAATGAAACTGGAACCAAGAAGAACCAACCGCCCCTCATTGTGGCAGCAGAGGCAAAAGGAAAAAGACCTGGATGTCTTCACTAGGGCCACCAAGGGCTGACATGACCAAAGGCGAGGGGAGCTGCAGTTCTGCAGTTCTGTGCTGGAGGTGGTGGGGACAATGGGCAGGGCATGTTTGCCTAGGCTTATACCTTCAAGAGGAATTAGGTGTGTCTTCTGCAATACGGACCAGAACTTACAGCATTTTCAGAATTACAGTTTGGCCATGACTTTGAAAAGATCTCTAGTCTTTTAAGGACCCAGGCTTTTGGTCCTGCATTATAGCCTTATTACAGGTGTGGACTGATTGACAGAAAAAGCCACTATAAATGCAGAGAATTTAGAAACATCGGATTTCACCAGATAGGCCTCTTTTCCCTCCTGGTGGCCAACCAGCAGCATCTTGGATGATCACCATCAAGACTTGACTACAAAATCTGACTCATTCCCAACACCCATTGCTATTATTCACATAGAAAACATCTAAAACTATCCGGGTGTTCTACAGATATCAAGAATATGATAATATCTTTCTGAAAATGTACAATCTAAGAGAAGCAAGGTAAAAGGGAGAGGGCAATGGGGTATTAGTTATCACTGCTACCTTAATAGTTGAACTCAAAGCCAGAACTGGACATAAGAGAACAAGTTTAGGAATTAAGTACGGAATTAGCTGCCATGTGATATGGAAAAGGCCATTAATTTAGGTAGGACTGGAGAGATTCAGGAAGAAAGGACTATGAAAGGCTCCTTTCCTTAAAGGTAATATTCTACCTACTGAATCACACTGCAGAGCTTAAATACCAACTGCTGCGGAATGACAAGTGGAAGAAAGATGTTGACCTCTTGCCCAGGGTTGTGAGCTCCTCAAACACATCTAGTTGGCTGTGGGCAATAAAAATAATCCACCTCTGATATGCTGACTGCCATTCTGCAGAAGCATGAGAATTTGTTTGGACTTCCTTTCTCCTCCACAGGATTCTCTGAAAAAAGGAGAGAAACTTAGGTTTTTTGTAGTAGGTTTTGAACAGCTCCCACAAGAACCAATCTAGACAGGAACTTTAAATACCTAATCAGTCTTCCATACTGACACTTTTATGGAGTCTACCTCTTACGATTAAAAGTGTCTGTGACTCCATGATGCCCTGCTATTCTATGAATCCTTAGCAGGCAAAGGAATTCAGTCTCTTGCAGAAGGAAAATGAAGTGTCCAACGTATGCACTCTGGTATCTCACGAGATCATGACGTGACAACTTTGGGGCATGTCCTTATCCACAGTTGCTATTGTAGGTAATTTATTTACTGAACTTACGCTGATATAGGTAGCTGGGTTCAGCAGTTCCTCAAGATCTCCTTTTCCTGTTGCTTTCCTCTCACGCTTACTTTTCAACCCAGCATTGAACTGTTGTTTAGATGCACATTTCTGAAGCTTATAATTATGTGGCAGGACCTCACCCACAATACATACGGCTGATGGGCCTCTATCTCTCCCACCCACTTGAATCCGCACAGATTCATCTGCAGTTTTACTGAAAACAAAATCCATAAACTGCATGAAGCCAGAGCAGAAGAGCAAAAGCAATTATTAGCATATATATTGTACCAACGGCTGGCTGGCCATGTTTTATGACACCGGGTCCAAAAACAAACAAAAAAGAAAACTCCACACCCATCATGGCTAGCTAATGATTAAATGTGAAGTATTTGTTAATTATTTGAAAGGTGGGATGGGCAACAGGGATTCCATGAATTATATACAACTGGGGATTTCTTTGAAATAAAAAATCTCTTCTGAATGTTTGCTGAAGACCAAGGCATCATATTATTCCTGTGTATTTGAATACACTTGCTCAAATTCTAAACAGATATCAATACGACGTTGCTTGTCAGAAACAGCCGTTTCAGCAGGGTGTCCCAGAGAGATATGAGATGCTTGTGAATCACAACCTGGCAGTCGTGGCTAGGTGGGCCTTTGCACAGCTTCGTGTTGTGTGCCAGTTGCGCCCATTCCTAGATCAGAGGGACCTAATCACTGTCACTCATGCCCTGGTCACCTTCCGTTTGGATTCTGTAATGTGCCCTACATGGGGCTGCCCTTGAAGAGTATCCGGAAGCTTCAACTGGTGCAAAATGCAACAGCACAGGCAGTTATGTGTGCCCCTAGGGCAGTACACGTTACACCTCTGCTTCATGAGCTGCACTGGTTGCCAGTATGCTTCTGGGTCCAATTCGAGGTGGGGGTTAGAGTCAAGGTGGGGGTCCGAGGTGGGGGTTAGAGTTAGTCTGGCGAGAGTCTGTCTAGTAGGTGTAAGCTAATAAAGTAACTGAACTGTTCCTGAAGTGTCCCACTGAGTTTCTTGGGCTGAACCTGACAAACGCCCTTTGTGGCATGAGGCCGGGTTACCTGAGGGACTGCCTCTCCCCAGTAACGTCTGCCCGTCCCATCAGGTCTGGCAGAGAAGGCATGCTGTGGATCCCGTCTGCTAGAGAATTCCATTCGGCGGGTCCCAGGAGGCGGGCCTTCTCTGCCGTGGCGCCCGCCTTGTGGCACCTTCTCCCCCCAGAAGTGAGATTAGCTCCATCCCTCTCAACTTTCTGCAAGTCCCTCCAGACCTGGCCATGGGATCAGGCCTGGGTCTCCCAGGGGACCGGGCAGATTTTACGATGGCTCCCTTATTAAGTTTATCCCCTCCTGTTTTCTGTGTTTTTATTGTTTTTTATATGTAGTCGTTTTTATGTACTTATTTTTTTTAATTGTTGCATGCCGCCCAGAGTCACCTTGTGTGAGATGGGCGGCTTTATCTATTTATATGATAGATAGATAGATAGATAGATAGATAGATAGATAGATAGATAGATAGATGATAGATAGATAGATAGATAGATAGATAGATAGATAGATAGATAGATAGATCTCCTCTCTCCCCAGATATGTACAAAACTCATATTTAACGTAAAAAACCTTACCTTTATTTATTCACTTCCACTCTATGAAGCTTCGTTGGTGGAAAAGCAGGATGGAAATGCAACTGATCAGTCCCTATTAACTTAGCGCATGATAAATGTTGCTAAACTATTTTAAGAACAGACTTAAATCCCTTCTATTATTTAAACAAAGTGCTAGGATATAATTTATTTTCTGGTTGAATTCTTGTAACAAGGAGTGGTTGTCTCCAAATCAATAATGTTTCTTCAGATTACATCCAAAGTAAACCCTAGCATCTCTGTTTATTTATAAGCCTTTGAGCAGAGAATATCATACAAGGAAAGGATTAAACCCTGGCTTGTTTGCATGGTGGGGGAGGGGAATTCCATCAATCTAAAAAACGGTGAACTCAAACTGACATTCCTGAAATACATATGGTTTCCATTGATGAGATAAATCCTCCCCCCCCCCCCTTCCTGGCTCCTAAAAATTGTTGTTCCTCTGAATTGCATAAGATCTCTTGGTTGTTATTTCAGATCATCTATTTTTTTCCTCCCTCTCTTTTGTAGAAAAGTCTAGCATGATCCTTGAAGTAGGAACATGTATCTCCAAAATCTTTTTAAACGTCTCCATCTATGTGATGTATGACGGGGGGGGAAAAAACGCCATCTTCTGCCCCATCTGCTTCGTACTATCTCATCCAGCGGTTCCAACAGGACACTTCTATTCCTTGACCAAACCTCCAAATGGAGATTTGAGTTAAGTTGTTTTCCCTCTCCTCTCCTCTCCTCTCCTCTCCTCTCCTCTCCGCTCCGCTCCGCTCCGCTCCTCTCCGCTCCGCTCCGCTCCTCTCCTCTCCTCTCCTCTCCTCTCCTCCCTCCCTCCCTCCCTCTCCTCTCCTCTCCTCTCCTCCCTCCCTCCCTCCCTCCCTCCTTTCCTTCCCTCCCTCCCTCCTTTCCTTCCTTCCTTCCTTCCTTCCTTCCTTCCTTCCTTCCTTCCTTCCTTCCTTCCTTCCTTCCTTCCTTCCTTCCTTTGTTTAGATCCTGTCTAATTATTTAGCTCCGCTGAGGTGAATTCTGTGCTGAATTTTTTTCCCCTCCAATTCCCAAACAAGTTCACCTCCCCACAAAAAAAGAAATTTCTGTTCTTCTATTTCATTTTCAGGGGGTGATGAATTTCTTCAGAATGTCTTCTTCTTCTTTTCATCTTCTTCTATCCGTGTGAACGGGCAAAGGATCTGGGAGGTGTTTTCTGTGCTGTTCATCCTTCCATCCCTCTGAAAGCTCCTTGGAGCTTCACATTTCCGGATCTAAAAAAAGCTCCTGGCAGGTTTCTTGCTTGGTATCTTCCCAAGGGATTAAAGGGAAGTGTGAGAAACCGAGACCACAAGAGAGACAATAGTGCAGTTCAAGGCAGGACATTTTTAATTTTTTTTTTTTTTTTTACTTCTGGTGAAATTTATACCCTGCCTTTCTGCTTATGTAAGCACTCAAGGCAGCTTCCGTGATGAAAACAAAGCATAAAACCTAACCATAAAATAAATGCAATCAAAACTGAGATGGAAAGAGACTTAAAATCACATTCGCTTACTCTATGTATATGCTGCAACACACATATGGGAACTTCACTAAAATGTTCTATCTTTTCAAAATCATCACCATCATCATCATCATCATCATCATCATTATCATGGTTGGTGTGCTTGGTGCCATCTCAAAAGATCTGGAAAAGCCCTTGGACACAATAAGAATGGACAGAATCTCAATCCATTACAAAAAGTTGCATTACTTGGGACAGCACATATAGTACAACAATGTCTTTAACTATCCTAGATCTTTGGGAAGGATCCAGGGATCAAATATACCAAATCCCATCAGAACTGTCTGGTAGAGTGTGAATAAATAGCAATAGCAGTAGCAATAGTCGTCGTCATCACTATCATCATCATCATGGTTGTTGTTGTTGTTCAGTCATGAAGTCGTGTCCAACTCTTCGTGACCCCATGAACCACATCGTTCCAGGCCTTCCTGTCCTTCACTGCCTCCCTGAGTTTGCTCAGTTTCATGCTCATTGCTTCAGTGATGCTATCTAGCCATCTCATCCTCTGCCGTCCTCTTCTCCTTTGGCCTTCCATCTTTCCCAGCATCAGGGTCTTTTCCAAAGAGTCCTCTCTTCGCATTAGGTGACCAAAGTATCTGAGCTTGAGCTTCATTATCAATCTTTCCAATCATGGAGAAAAATTGCAGAAGCCTTTTCAGCCCAATCAGGACTCACATGTCAGTTTCCTGTAGACACCTTGGATGTTGTACTGGCATGAATTCCACTGACTAGTCATGGAAGATAGTTTGGCTTATTAAGAACTCTACTCCTTTCCATGAACCTTGATTGGGTTCTACAATAGCTGTGGCATCACCAGGATTCAAGCTTGGTCAAAGAAGTCTTTATTTTGCTGACACTGGCTGATCTCAACAAGGCTCAACAGGGTTAGACCTCTTTAGTACTTGAACGGAAGGCCACCAGGAAATCTCAGGGTTGTTGGATAGACCAGGAAGTTTAAAACAACAACAACAACAGATAACCATGTTCATTTATTCTGTAACACTGGCAAGAAAATTACATGGAGTCAACCTCAACGTGAGGGCATCTTTATATTCATCGTATGTTCTGAGTATCTCATGCTAGTAGTAGGCCCAGCTAATGTGCCACACACCAACTACAGCTTCTAGTAGCCCAATATATCTCAGTATTTTTGTTTCTTGGAAGCTCCTAGAAATTACTGCAGTAAGAGATCATTAACATCAATTCAGCTGAAGTGGTCATACAAAATTCTACCAACAGATAAGTAGTATCTGGTGAATAAAGAGCTGGCTGGGGTTGACCTCTAAAAAAAACCTGACCATCTGTTTCTTTTTGGTGATGGTCAACCACTGATCATCTTGTTCATTCTCCTCAATAAGACACCTAATAAAATGAGGAAATATATCCTCTGACTATTGTTATGGGAGTAGACGGGGACCCATAGCAAATTTTATTTCTTTCTCTTTCTCTCTCTGCCAGTTATTAATGCTGGACAAATGGACTTCAGGTTTATATTAAGCAAAATTACAGGAAATTCACCAACCCAACCACAGTCCCTGCAAGACTATTCCATCCACCGTGTCTCATGCAAACTTCTTGTCTCCTCAGCTTCCTGTTTTGTTTTGTTTCCATTCTTGTTAATTCCTTTTCAGCAAAAGCAGTCCAGGAACTGCATCTCCGTCCTTTGCCAAAACCAGGCCCGAAAAAAGGAGCAGGAAGTTTCTCCACACTTCTGTTGCAAATCAATGGACACCCAAGTTCAGGATTTTCCTCCTCCATCCCACCCCTTAGCTTCAGACCAACAGCTTTTGGAAGCTGGCCTCCTTCATGTTTACCAGCTCAAGGTTCTGTGTGCTTCACATGCAAAGTTCCTGGAAAGGCCTGGTACTTAAGAAGGGTGAAATCTGAGAGCAGTTGGCTTTTTAGAGCTGAAGGAAAACAGAAGCACAAAATGGAACTCAGATCTCAAGCTCCCTGTCTTACCCAGAATATTCCAAGCCAGCTATCTTTTGAACCTCATTGCTATTTGTTTATTCCATAATCCAAAATGTGAAACCAGGCTGAAAACAGTATTTTGGATAGTGCTGAAGTTATTTCCCTACTAATTCTAAAATCCATATGCTCTTTCTTAAGATAGAGTTGACAGTGTTGTTTCCTATACTGACGCCTTGGTTGGTGCTATGTTGTAAGAGAGCTCCAAAGCATTCGCTACTCTCCTGTGAAGTCCAAATGCTTGATACTTCAGACCAGTTAAGCCATATGGCCTCTCTTTTTGTTCTAGCAGTTGAACCACAACAATAGCGAACCAAATAGCTGTTGGTTGCCCTTTCTTAACATTTCAAGAAGCCTCACTTGTGTTTCCTCCAGTTTAGCTTGGTCATGCAGATGATCTTCTCCAGCTAATGATCTTCCACATAGTCAAAGAGAGGATGCCCGGATTTTACATAGTCAGTTGGATGTGGCCATATCTTTGGCATCTTGAGATCAAAGATGCAAGTGAATTAATGAGAACAAGGCTAACATTTTTCTGGAGAATTCAACACAACTCTCTGCTCAGGATGACTGGAAATTTGGGAGGTCAAAGTCCAGGAATTGGGGAAGTCTTCTGTAAGAATCACCAACAATTTATCTGAAATGGAAACGTTTTTCCCCCCCTCAACCCTTCTGAATACAATGATTCTGACCAGACGGTGGCTAATAATAATAATGTCATTCTCCTGTCTCACAGGCCTCCTTCTGAAATTTCCTTCCTTCCTTGGATCAGATCCACTTGTTTGTGGGAAAACAGAAACAGATATCAATCCAGCCCTGCTGATTTGTGCCAGGTACATTCCTTTGAATATTCATCCTTTTTTTTTTTTGGCTGCTACACATGTCTTCTGATGGGTATGATGGATGGACCGAAGAGGCTCCATGTTGCCAAGGACAGATCACCAGTCCTTCCAAAGTGGAATAAATTGGGTGTCAATTGATATTCCAAGTTGTTTCAGAACCATATTCTTATTTTCAAAGGAAACCATGAACTGCAGTTTGGAAATAATTGCAAAAGATATCTCATTTAAACACAGTGGCTTGGGTGAAACGGTAGAAGCAGTCAACACATTTTTCATCTTTATAGAGCATGCATCCATTCCCAGAGTGGATTGCAAATGGCACAATACGTGTATACTGGTCAAAATTAGTTTAGTTGCCCTGGGTTCCCTCCCCCCACAAAGCACAGGGGGAAATTTGTATAGTTAATGTCTGGTTTCTATGGAAGAAATGAAGCTTTCTCTATTATTACAGTACCCAAGGCTCTTGGTGGAGGGAGCTCACTTAACAACAATAAATTCTTTACAGTAGTTTGCAACCCTGCCAGTAGTGAACAGCTGTTTATCACAGCAATGCACTACTGAAGGAGACAAGACACAATATACTATATTTACTTTTGTATTCTTTTTGCATGTCTTTTGTCTTTCATGGTTTATATTCATTCTTTCACATGTTTAATAAAAGCAAACCCACAAAAATTGTCTTGGTATCCAAGGTTCTTGGTGGAGGGAGCTCAGAGAACATCCATAACCTCTTTAATTTGCAACGCTCCTTTGCGGCTCATCAGCTGGTTGTTTTTTGGGGGAATATTTTTATTAATCCATTTTGAAACAAACCTACATAAAATAAAAATGAGCACTTGCCAGAGGAAAAAAGGGGGGAGGGAATTACATAACCAGTATACAGATAAAGGAAAAAACAACCAAAAAAAAATTAGTAATTACAGCTGATTTCAGCCAATCTGAAATGACTCAAGTACTCAAGTTCAATCCTACGCTGAATCCTGTGTACCACCTTCCATTCCCAGGGTGGTATTTCTGCCCCTGCAAACCTGTAGTATCTCTGTAGAAAGCTACATCATCAAAGGAGGAATCAGGGGCAGGTTAAGGCTGATAGCAGAAGGCTTTTCCGGTTTCCTAGATTCCAGTTTTACAACAAAAATTGGAGTGAAAAGTAAATACCTCTCAATTCAAGACATCTTTCTCTCAGACCACTGTGCTATGGATCGCAAGAGGAGGGCCATGTACTCGATTGTGATATTTTCTTTTATTTTATAGGTGGTCTGTTTCTTTTCAGTGGGGTTGATGTCTGTGTTTTGTGATGCAGCTTTCAATGGGAAGAGAAGGAAAAAAGGGACCTTCATTCCACTCCATTGGTACACCAAGGACCTCATGCAGAAGAGACACACGACTGAAAGAAAGCATGTTTTGATTTGACATACTGTTAACACTGGAAGGAACAAAGTGCAGATCAGATGGATTCCATGTTATGCTGAATGAGTACCCGGGGACATCTTCCATCCTTACATAAACTCATAGAATCACTGTGAACTTTTACAATTCATAGCCAGGAAGAGGAAGAAATTATGGAAGAAACCAAAGAATCACTGCCTGTTAAACAAAACCCCAGCAATCTCTTTTTGGGGTGGAATCCTGCCATTCACAAACAGGTCGGTGCAGAAGTCCACTGATTACATAGCCATCTGGTGTGGGTAATTTTGTTATGGCTGTAGTTATAGAATTAGACTCTAATGACTTGATTTCACACCACTAATTGCATGCTGGCATGCTGTTTCTAATTATAGGTTTTCTCCCAAAGCATTTTTATTGGTCTCTGTGTAGATGCTATTGATTTTATCCTGCCATTTTTAAGTGGATTTTGGAAACTGCCAATTTTTCTCTTCCCAGTTAGTCCCTGGACAATACAAAATTCTCCTGAAGATGAATACGTGTATCTTAGTGGGTAGCCAAGGAAAAGGAAGAGATACATTTGCATCATAGATCACCGAGTTGGAAAAGGCCATTGGGGTCACCAAGTTCTGCTCCTGTTCCTTGCAGGTATCTGAATTTCAGTATCCTTAACAGATGTCTTAGCTTCCACTTGAACACAGTCAGTGAAGGAGAATCCACCACCTTCCTTAACAATTGGTTCCACGATTAACCTGTTCATATTATTGGGGTATTTATCTTAATATTCAACCTGAATCTGTCTTCCTGTGCCTTGAGACCATTTTTCCATGACCTCTATTCTGGAATGACAGATAATAAATGCAATGAACAGAACAGCAGATATGAAACTCTAACTCCACCCCCATACAATTGGGTTTAATGCCATCTAGTGGCTAAAGTATATGATGACATTATCCACGCACATTGCTTATTCTTAAACAAGATATTCTAAATCATTTTTTCATCATAGACCAGAACTTTGTGAGAGGAAAAAAAAAGAAAAGCATGTGAAAAAATGTTTGAAAAAATTTATTTGGGGCCAGTTCATATGTTTGAAGATTCTGACTTTCCATCTTACTATTCATAATTCTATATCATATATTTAATTAAAAATATATAATTTTCTTTAAGTCTCTAGAAAAAGAGAACTATAGATTGCCTGAGACAGGCTGGTTTCCAATATCTTTTATGCTTTACAAATAAGAACACTTGACTTCTTCAGTGTTTGTCTTTGGCACTGGCTTAAAAAAAATAACATGAGAATTGCCAATTTCACTGATCAAGAATATTTCTACTGGTGCTCGGAATACTGGAAATATTTATATGACCCAAAGCGGGAACATTGCAAGGAAAGTTAAGCATCCTTGTAATTTTTTGCAGAAGTCACACTCTGTTTTGCAAGGATAAGCAAACTGTGAAGCTTTTGTAAGGCATATTTCCTGTGTAACATACCAATGGAAAGCCATAGAAGTAGGGCGTGATCTCTGCATCTAAAAAGACGTACATTCCCTCGTCGCTGGTGCTCTACCTCAATGGGTGTTATCTGCAAAAGTAATGAACCCTAATTAACATCTAATGGAGCTGATGCTAGCATTACACGAAATCTCAGGACATAGTTCAAGGATAAAATAAATACCCAGTCTTATCTACCCAAGGAGTCCTTTCTGCTCTGCTTATTCCTTTAAATAAATGGCAATCGGTTGCACAATTAAATTATATCTCATGCAAAATAATAAAATCTTGGCTTCAATCCAGGCTACATTAGAGCACTCCTCCACATACCTTTCCACAATATAAGATCCCATGAACAGAAATACCAACCCGTCTTAAGTGTTGTAGATACAGTGGGTGTGGACAATGGAGGGGTCCTTTGACCCTGGAGCCTGGGATGGTGTCCTTCTTTATAGGGTTTTACTCTACAACAGTTGTTCTCTTGGATACTTCAGTTGGGTTCTGAACTGCTGGACTCAGTTGAAAACCACCTCTTCCTCCCTAGAGGACCCTTTCATTTATAATTCTATTGTCTTTGTCAAACTGTTGTGTCAGCCTCTTATTTTTTTTTCAAATTCTCTGCATCACTGCCTTCATAACTCACAACCATTCATTATTAAAAAAAACCAGAACAATATTTCTGTGTTATACAAAGGATAGGCAGGAAATCAGTGTTTTAAATAAGTACGTCTTGAACTCTGATTTGCACACTTTTTGTTATAAAGATCTGTAAAAGTGGTTCTGAAACATTATGGTCTTAGGACCTCTTTACATGATTGAAGACCCCAAAAAGCTTTGGTTCATGAGGATTCTATATATCGATATGTACTCTATTAAAAATTAAAACTGAGAAATGCTGAAATATTTATTTGACTTGGCAGACCCCCTGAAATGGCCTTTGAACTCATTAATCATAAAATAGTAAACCATTATTTTATGACTGATTTTCATTTGCCTTGGACACCTGAGTGCTAGATACATGCGCCAAGATAACCATGGGAATAGCCCTGTGTACAGCTATGCATCTCTCTCTCTCTCTCTCTCTCTCTCTCTCTCCCTCTCTCTCTCTCTCTGTATGCATTAAGTGAAGACAGATTTTAGCTTTAGTTTTGATTTTTTTTCCACACTGGTTGTTGCAACCAATTCATTTTTAAGCACAATAAAAATATTAATACTAATACAGTGGTACCTCGGGTTACGAATGCCCCTCCTTACGAATTTTTCGAGATACGACCAGCTCCAGCCCCAAAAATCTACCTCGACATGCGAGCTCCACCTCGCGCTACGAACCGGATCTGTGGCCATTTGCCCTGCTGCCACGCGGTCGCGGCTTCCTGTGGGCGAGATCGCGGTAGCAAGGAGATGTCTGGTGAGGCTTGTGGTGTGTTTTGTGGCGTTTGGAAGGTTTTTGGTGTGCTTGTCAGCATGGCTCCAAAGAAAATGCAGAGCCGTATGTATTTACATTGAACCTTATGGGGAAATTTGCCTCGCGGCACGACCAAATTCGGAGGGCAGATTAGCCGTATTTACATTGAACCTTATGGGGAAATTTGCCTCGTGGTGTGACCAAATTCGGAGGGCGGAACGGATTAACCGTATTTACATTGAACCTTATGGGAAAATTTACCTCGAGTTGTGACCAACTCAAGTTGCGATCAGAGTCACAGAACGGATTAAGTTCGTAACTCAAGGTACCACTGTACTAATACATAGGTGGATCTTGTCTGTATGTTTTCACAAGTTAAGTGTCCTTTTGGGCTGCTTTCGCCATCTTGATTTTTCTGTAAACCAGAAGCACTTTCAGAGGTTGACTTTAGAATCTGTGTGGTTATGTCTTCTGAAAATTACCACTAGTCAAGCTCAACTTGCTGGCTTTCACCTTTTTGGCTAGTTTCAGGACTGGATTTGAGATGCTAAAGAAAGGAAGGTGAGAGGTCACACCCTAGGCTTCTCCCAAAGTGTCTGGGGTTCCTCTCAAGATTTATTTAAAAAAAAAAATCCACTCAAATAGGGCCTTCCAATGAATGGGCCAAATCAGAGTTGATACAGTTCACTCAAAAAATTCCATCTTTTTCCTTTTCCTTTGGTCCAAAGACATTCTTATGGGCATGGATACACTCTTTCTCAAGAGAACTCAGGACTGCATTAGCGAGAACCAAAATAATGACTCATAACATTAATGTTTTCCCTTTTATTATCATTTCTGTAGAGTCACAAATTGCCATATTGGTCTCCTTGCTGTTTCAGCTGACTGATTTGCTACTAGTTCTTGTTCCCCAGACCTGAAGCCACTTCCACGTTCACTTTTGTGATCTAATTAATGCTTTTCAGTTGTGCCCTTGTGCTGGTGTTCAAGTCTGTTGGTGTTCATCACTATAATCATAGTTTATTTCTATTTCATAGCCTTTCTTATCTGAAATATTAGAAGACAACTTGGGTGCCTTAATGGCATGCCTACCTTAATGGCATATCCACTCAGCAAACAAGAACCAAGGTATAAAATGGCAGTCATGGGAGGGTTACCTATTTACAGAATAGGTCCAGTCACAAAATACTCTTGCGACCCATTAGCACACATTTGTCTTTGCTTTTTCTGGACAGGCAAGCACTTTGTTCGATGTAAACCACCATTTCTATTTTTGAAGAATGCCATTGGGGTCCTTGGAGGGCCCAGATGTATTCCCATAATTAAATATAATGCTAGAGGTTGGAGATTTCCTTCCTTCCTCCCTCCCTCCCTCCTTCCCTTTCTCTCCTCTCTCTAATCAGTTTGGACCAGTTTTTGAGAACTTCTTTTTTCTTGTATGGGATGGTGCCTCTCCACTTGGCTTTTAGCAGAATAGTACATTTAGAAAAATGACAGGACAGCAGAATAGTACCACCAAAGGCATCTGGCAATGCCAGCCCAGAAACACTGCAATCTAGCACAAGGCAATTTGCTGTCCCCCGTCCTCACTACTTGGAGGGTTGAAGGAAAGGAAGGGTACCCCTCTACTGGGAAGAGCCTTATCTGAGTAGATTGGTCCTGCTGGTTCCACCTTCCTCTGCTTGTCTTCCCCATATCTTCCCTGCTCAGGAGCAGGTTGTTGCTTATGTGTAATGAACAGAAGGATAACCTTGAGGAACAGGAAGAAAAGCCACAGCCAAGACAACGGTCAGATAAAAGAAATCTGAGTCCGGGACAGAACTGTAACCCAAGTAAACATCTCAGACAAGACTCTCCCTAGTTCTCAGATAGATAAAGGGAGGGAGGAGGAAGTGCATTCAGACTTGCAAGATTCTGTTACTATAACCTTATAATAAAACTAGTATTAGCATGGATGGCTTTGGTTTCTAATCTGGTCTGCCTTGAAGGACTCACATTAATTTAGATAACATACTTTTTTTCCTTTCAATTAAAACATTCCTTTCAAAAATTTAGAGGTCAGATAGATCAGGGTACAGGTAAGTGAGAGCCCTGAGGTAAACCTGGCGGCATCTGGAGATTGCACTTAAAAATCATCAGCGCTAGACCCTGAAAAAGAAGCATGAGTTCCAAGGAACCTGGCCGGTGGATCACGCGGCCTGATGCATTGTGTCTGTTGTGGGGAAAAAGAAATCTCCTTTGGACCATCTTTCACTGTCTGCACTTTTCAAAATGTTTACTCAAGGATTGCCATAAACTGCATGGTATTGAACAAAGGATGCAATTCAAGCTGATTTAAACCGAGCCTTATCTGCATATAATCGTGATCCAGGGCATAGATTCATAGAAGAGAAACAGAGAGCAATAAATACTAGGTCATTTATACCCTCCAATCTCCTGATAATGCTGGGAGAGAGTAAACGGGGGGGCGGGGGGGAGGGGGGAGTTAGGTAATGATTTGTCATCCGGGGAGCTCAGAGTAGTAGTCAAACCTTCTGGGCTAGAAACCCTAGCTGTGATTGACAGCTGGGTTGCGGGGGCCTTGCCCGTCTCTGTTGACAGGAATTATGAGGATTTGTCAAAGCCTAATGGACATGGAAATGCCAGATTATGCTGAGTCTCTCGACTCCTCGTACACCATGCTAGAGTTCGAAAACCTGAGAGTGCTGCCCACAAACTCATCAGGTGAGGAGATACTTTTATTCCCTCTCCAATCAGCCTCTGTTATCTTAGTTGCCCTCTTGGTGGACAAAGGAGACTGGGGTTGAAGGGTGGATAGCGCCAGCTTGTCCTGGTGAACTCTCAGAGGAGCAAAAGTATTGAGCTGTGGGGCGATACCGTGACCTAGAATTCGGCTGCAGATAAAACTTCTTGAGAAGCTTACTGCATGAGGATGGAGAATATGGACTGTTGATTGGTTTTGGCAAGACAGGGCTTTCCCTAACACGCTTGCTTGGTTTGACATAGTACAGTCAAATGCTTAGCTACATTGATTAGGGTAATGTCTGGACGATTGTTTTCCTAAGGTGGCAGGGTGGATTTAAGAACGAAGCGAATGCCTTTCCTACAACGGTCCACTCTGTTTGTCAAGCACCTTTGGTAAATGAGATAGCAGGCAAAGAGTTGAGCCATCTCGTTTAGAGAATGAATGCATTTAGAAGTAGACCATGAAATAAACAAATGTTCCCTTCGGGGGGAAATAGGTAGCTTAGCAGTCTTGCCTAGCTGAAATTACCTTCTCTGCTCTCCCCCCAATATTGTCTTTTCCCCCTTGCTGGGGGAAAAAAAAGGATGCCTAGAATTCATGGTTGCTTAGCAAATATTGATGTCCTTTTCTTCACACCATCAAACCTCACATGGAATTAGTATAGCTTGCATTTGTGCCCGCTGTTCAAAAGTCCACCTCTATAAGTGTCAGTTTATCCACCTGATAATCTTCTTTATGTGCTCAGTGTTCTACAAAAATTAGGCTAGAATAAATCTCTGACCCTTTAAGGCTGGTCTAAGTTTCTGGGCTGTTTTACCGAATTCTGGGATGATACTTGTATGCTTTGGAGACTGTATGAAAGATGTCATTAAGGTGATTTTTCTTTGGGAATCCTTTTTTTTTTTCCATCTCTATATATTCTGGAGTCCAGTTCTCGTAAACTGTACTACTATCAATTCGGTGCAAAATAGCGCTCACTCCTTTTACTCAGGGAGGGTGAGCCTGCTGCCCTGAGTCTTGCCGAAAGGCCAAGAAGAGCAACAAATATGGCAAATATAGAAATTCCTGGTTGGATGAAAATCCAGAGACTTAAAAAGTGGGAAACCAATACTGGTTGTATGAGAACAGAAGCCATAAGACTTCACAGTTAGTAGCTCACAACATCTATGTGCGACAGGAAAACACCTGATAATTTTGCAGTGAATTGGATAGCTTTTATTTCATATTTTAGAATGAAGATATGGACTATGGGACAGAGGAAAACATTTATTTAGCATAGAATGGTCAGTTCTGGGTTCCAAGCAACTCTCTGGGGTTTTAGAAGGCAAGGCAATTTAGTGAACCCAGGACAGGGTTAAGTTGAAAACTTAGGCCTGTGGAGTAATTACATTCTTTTGAGTTAAGTTCCTGACTTCTTTTACATCCAGGCCAGACTTACACACATTTTTTTACGGTAATTTGACTGAAGGACCCATTTTATGGTATTACATGTAGACATCCTGATGTTGTAAATGTTGGGCAAATCCACTTTCTTGCAATGGTTTATCCTTGCGCCTATTCGATGGGAAACATAGAAAGAGTATGGAATGACAATCAATCTTCTACCTGGTGTGGTTGAATTTAGATATGTGCGCTGAACCTAAAGGCTCCCCTCAATTCATTCAACCATTCTATTTTGATTGATTGATTGATTGATTGATTGATCGATCGAATTTATATAGCCGCCCATCTCACTTGCACATGCATCTATGAATTCTCGTTCATTCTCTTTCTGGAACAAATTGCCTCTGAGCTCATTATGTTTCTGAAAAAATAGAATCTCAATATACGGTAAAAGTTCACGCTGCAAAAACCACGTGTTAGATTTTCCTAAAGGTGAAGGCTGTTTCAAGCAGGTATTGTGGTATTTGCTTATGAGCTAATAAGTAAACCAGCTTGCTCAGGAACTAGCTGTTTTGAAATTAGCATGTTTGCCCTGGGTAAGCACCTCTTGAAAAATTGGTCAAAACAGCTTTAAAGAACTGAGCCAAAAGGTTCAATTCTGGACCAATCCCACTAATGAAAATGTAGGAGGTCTGTCCAAGAACTTTACATGTCACACTAGAGGAACCTCTCTTCTAAAATTTAGGAAAAAGAACAGAAGGGATCCCATTCAATTAAGGAAGCAATTCCACCCAATTAGGGAAGGGATCCTGGCCAATTGAGAACAAAGAAAAAATCCTTTACACAGCATGTTCTCATTTTTGTTCTTGGCCTTTGAAATGTTTTACAGTAGGAATGGACAACCTTCAGGTTTGACGGATCAGGAGCTACTTTCTGTGTTGGCTTACTAGAGTCCCAGGATTGACCAAAATATGAAAGACGGCATTAAAGGATGTAGGAATCCTGGAATTTCTTCCAAGAACTGGAATTTAATGGAACTTGTCTTTTCATTATGAAAAAAAATAAAGAACAAGAACAAGAATCCATTCTTAGTTACAGCAAGATCTCTCCCCCCCCCCTCCCATTTTGGCAGTCTACTGAAGTATGGCAGAGGAGGAACATTATTTTGTTGCTACTACAGTTAAGTAACAGGGACTCCCCAGTGTTTGCAGTTGACGCAAATCGTACAAAGTTTGACCAGCAGATGCAGGTTCACCTTCTGCCCATCTCTGTTTTAAAGCTTTCATCGGTGTTCCACCAAGTGAAAAAGAACAATCGCATTGCTGTTATAAAATGAGATATGGGCACACGGGATTTCATACAGATTCTTGAGAAAAAGCTTACATGTAAGCAAAATTAACAAAAAAGCCTCACAAAATTATGGGAGACCTTGTTTGTTACCCCAAGGCAGTGTTTCTCAACTTCAGCAACTTTAACAAGTGTGGACTTCAACTCCCAGAATTCCCCAGCCAGCATTTAAAAAAAAATGAAGATGATGATGATGATGATGATAGATAGGTAGGTAGGTAGGTAGGTAGGTAGGTAGGTAGATAGATAGATAGATAGATAGATAGATAGATAGATAGATAGATATAATCTATTCATAATCATAATGGCTTGTATAGTCATGCGGAGATAGCTAATAACCTAAGATATCTTTGAAGGTTGTCTCTGATACTTGTCAAGGTAAAATAATGTCAGCTCTCCAAGTTGTTGGCTGAAAAAACAACCTCTTCACACCCACCCACAGCTGTGATATTGTATAGCTAACAATCTCTGGGGGGGAAAAAGGTATATTGTAAAAGGAAAACCTAGCACTCTGGTCTCATGCAATATCTGTGTACTTTTGTTGACAAATGAAGCATTGGGAAGGATGCTAGCTTTCAGCATTCTAGGTTTATTCTGTCTTGTTGAAATCCAAAACTATCTCTAGTCTTCAGGGATTGACAACCCCTCAGGATTAAAATCAACTCCAACCTCCCATCTGTGGTCTTTCTGAGCCTTCCCATAATTCATACCGTCCCTTTTCAGAGGGTGTCTGAAGAGGGTGTCTCCAAGAGACAGCTAATAGTTGTGGCTCTACTGAAGTTCCCTTTCATATAGACACTAAGGGCAGTTCTGTTTCAGGCCCTTTCAGTTCTGTACTGATGCTTACAGTGATTTTATGCTGCTGTCAACATTTTTATTTTCTCTATTCTCTTTCTGTTGGGTTTGATGGAGATCCTAGTTGCTAGCTTTATCAGTTCCATATTGCTCTTAATAATGGTGATCAGCCATCTTGAAACTTTTACACAAAAGCAAGGCACTGACCTGGGGAATCAATAAGTATGTAATCTTTTCAGTGCACTTTGGCATTTTGATAAACTGTGTATAGTGGTTTGAATAAGAATGGATTATTGTTGCAATCTAGAGGGTCCTGAAGCTGTGCATTTTATTCATCCATTCTTTTCCAAATCAAGATGCAAGAACCTACATAATTATTTCCATCATTCTACATATTTGCTTCTTTGGTTCCATTATACTGACTTAGTTTTTATAATTCTATCACTGCTGTTGAATTAGCACCTAGTAATATTTGGCAGATATATTATGCTATTCATAGATGGCACACAGACAAAAATTATGGGAATGTTCTGTATTTAACCTAGTGCCTTTTTCCACCCCTAAAGTTCAGTGTGACCCTTTGAGAAATATCACTGAATGTCATAGCTCCTGTTTGACCCATGTGTGGACCATCAGGATGACAAGTTAAACAATTAAACCTCATTAAAAAAAAAAAAAAAAAGCAACAGAGCAAGAAAACCTGCAGGTTAAAATCTGGATCCACCATGAAAAGCATCAAATATTTTCTCTGAAGATGATTCATCCTCACCCAGTCCCCTCCATCCTTGAGATATATCATAACCAGGCAAGATAATATCAGTTTTGATGCTGCCCTAATGCATATTTCTTTGACTTTGTTGCACATTAACTCATGTTGGCAAGGGCTGTCAATGTTATGGAAAGAGAGAAGATGACCAAGCATTCTTCCTGGTTGCATGGCACTCTTGATAACATGTTAATAACATAAGAAAAGCCTCCTTTGAATCAAACTCAACCCCTAATGACTTCATGGGCACATGGACTCCTGGTGACTTCATGGACTCCATGTAATTTTCTCGACAACACTTGGAAGTGGTTTAACATTGCCTTCTTCCAGAATGTTTTCAGATTTCTCAATCTAGCTTATCTGGGACTTCTTGATAATCTCCCATCCAAGTACTAACCAGGTTTGACCTGCTTGGCATTTTGAGATCAGCCAAAGTTGGTTAGGCTTGGCCACCTAGCAGGGCTAATACCTTGTTATTTCTCCCCAAAAAGTCACCAGGGGCCCAAGCTGAAAACTTCAGATGGTTATTAGTTATGGGGAGAAGTTCTGGGCTAAATCAAGCAGACTTCCATTTGGATACAGTTATGTATCAGATGAAACTCTTTCCCCTTCTTGACACCACACAGAGTTGCCAGTTTATTCCTAATTTTTGCCTAACCCCTAAACACACCAGCCTCCTCCCTACATTTGTGTAAATCCTGTTCAACAGAGGATCACAACTTTTGCATCTGGCCTTGAAGTAGCAAGCTTGCAGATTCACTCCAAAGAGTATGTGACCTTTGGGCACCAGGAGAAAAATGAAATTTGCCTTTGTTTTTTTGAAGTGTAATAAGAAAATAAATAATAGGGTAGTGTAGCACTTCAGATTTGATTCCAAAACGCTGCTTCGGAGGGAGTGAAGGGGCAAATATAGCAGCCATTTGCAACCCTTTAAAGCCACTGTGTCTTTTTCTGGGATCACATGGCTGTAGCAGAATTTCTCTACCTTGCATCATTAAAGTCTTCCTCCCCAGACTCAACTGATGTCTTTCTTTCCCTTCTCTGTGTCTCTTTTTTCTTCTCCTTCAGAGGTGCCTGCCTGACAGCATTTTCTTTCTTGTAGATGCCCTCGTATCAGAGACAAGCAACAACAGTTTACTCGCAAATGGGTTAAACTCGTTATGCGCCATCTGTGGGGACCGTGCAACTGGGAAGCATTATGGAGCTTCCAGCTGTGATGGCTGCAAAGGGTTCTTCAGAAGGAGCGTCCGAAAGAATCACATGTATTCCTGCAGGTATAAAAATGCTATCCTTTTCCAGGGAATTCTGGGAAATTCCCATTTCCTTAGACACAAACATTAGTAGTCCTTGGAAACATCTAATTTTCCCAGGCATCAGCTCTGACCTTAGCTCTTTCTTCAAAGAAGCAATGATTTACAAGAGCAAATAAATTCAGGAAAGAGGCCTCCTCCTTAATATCATTTTATCTCACATTTTTTAAGAGACTTCCTGGGAAAGACATAGGAAAAGGCTTTGCTACAACAGTCCTAAAAGTTACCAGCCCAGACTGGGAGATCATTTGTTCTCTTTGCTCAGAATGTCCCTCTTTCCCATTCCAGGTTCAGTCGACAGTGTGTGATCGACAAGGACAAGAGGAATCAGTGTCGATATTGCCGTCTGAAAAAATGTTTCCGGGCAGGAATGAAAAAGGAAGGTAATTGCCTAAAACTCATTTGTTTCAGAGTTTGGCATGGTCTGTCTTGTGTTGCTGGCGTTATGATCTCTAGCCTCTGGATGAGACTGAGTCATCCTAAGTTCCACGTCAGCAAATCCTTGTCGTATCTTTTATGAGTCACAGATCAGCAAAGAAGGATTGGCTGCACCCAAAGGTTTCAAGACCCAGATTAACCCAGGCCAAAGCATCCTGCTCCCTGAATTACAGTCAAAACAGCAGTGAAGGCTGATGCTCTATTAAAGCTTTCGGCACCAGAGACCTGAGACGTCCATCTCCCTAAATTTTTCTACTGGAAACATCTTCCTTCATCTGGACGCATTGATGGGCGATGCCCCCATTGGGGGAACTTTATACGTTGATACTAGGCCAGCAAAACAAGTGAAACTCTTGTTAAACATGAATCTTCTGAAGGTGGTTCCATAATGCCTGATAAATTGGAACCGCTTATGGACTTTTTGTGTAAAACAGAAAAAAATGGACTTATGATTTATGGTTTTGAGGATTAGGCAGGATAGATTATAGAAATAAGAGAGTTATGTTGTAGCCATAGAGTAAGAGGTAAATTTATGATTGTGCTTATAACTGCTGTGAAGAAGATCAGAAGCTATTTCTTTGTATCTTTTTTCTTTCTTTTCTATTTTTCTTTTACTTTTTTCCCTTTCTTGCACTTTTTGCTTTCTCTTTGATTTCTTTCTTTTTCTTACCTTATATTAGTTTGTATGCACTTTCATCTTCCTTTTTAGAAATCTTTAATATATAATATTAAATATAATTTAATACATCATGCCTGATAAATTGGGTTAAATCTTAATATATAATATTAAATATAATTTAATACATCATGCCTGATAAATTGGGTTAAATCTGACACAATTGAGTCCAATGTTATCGTTTGTAATTTAAAACAGAATCTTCCTGTTCGGTCCTTGATGGCATTCTTCCTTTTCTGCAAGAAGATGAAAGTAATATATATGGAATAGTTCTACTTCCTGTATCCATGTGAAAAACCTGGTCTAACAAAGGGTGATCAGAATCCTGGTTGAATGAAGATTGGTCCTTACATCTTCTGAACCTTACTTAAACACTCAACAGTGCTGCTAACACACATCTAACGTTCCAACAAAATAACAAGAAAAAAAGAAGCAAAAAAGACAACTGGATTGTGTTTTGAATCTTACAAGCCATTTCAGGGCTTTGCAAATAGTTGGCAGTGGGAATCAAATAAATATATGGAGACCTCAGCATGCAATGCTACCCTTAAAAACTCTGTTTTTCAAATGCGACACCGACATATTTCCAGTGGAAGATTTGTAAAATCACTGATTTGGTGCCTCTTGATGTAGAAGTCACTTTTCCTGGGACATGGATTGATTTTTCTCACCTATCCTTGGGGGTTCCTCATTTTCATTCTCCCCTCCTTCTTTGGCTGTGTAAAATATACAGACAATTTCATGGGAAATGAAGCCAATTTGTTGACTGCAGCTGTACTATCAAGTAGGATGGCAAATATGGCCCTGTTTGCTCAAGTTTCAGGACCATGGGAAGTGTTTTGAAGTTTTCCAGCATTGTGTTGGAGAATAATTGACAAATGGTGGATAAAATAGGGCTTGCTACAGGAAACTGTGAAGGCTTCACTCTTCTTCTTGTCCTTCCTTCAAATGCTGTTCTGAAATTTGTCTTGCAACCTTTCTTCTCCTGGGCAGCAGGCTCTTGATCTGTCTTATTTCAGTGTGTTTCAAAATTCCTTTCACATTTCTCTTAATGGTGACTTTTGAGTTTACTTAATTGTTGGAGATGGTAAAAGGAGTGATGGACAGCCATCTGTCAGGGATACTTTGATTTGGATTCCCACATGGAGGAACAGGTTGGACTGAATAGTCTCTTCCAACTCTGTAACTCTACAGCCTCCCTGGCTGCCACACTTCACACTCAAGAAAAGCCCAATGGAAGGAGTCCGTGGGATTTCATGGCAAGTTAGGAAATCAGGAAGGCTGCAGACAGGAGAGAATTGTGTCCTTTCAAAAGCATTTGGTTGAAGAAGAACTGGTAGGATCTGTAGGACGTTAATTTTAAACTTCCATCCCAGCTATTTGTATCAAGAGAAGGACCTTATTGTTTCTCACTGAACAATCAGAATAGATCAACAGGTGCCAAAAGAGTTGTTGACACTCCAGGAAATGGAAGCCTTTCTTTAGTGACTCACCTGTCAACCTCTGACTCAGTAAAACCCAGTCCAGTTGCTTCTTTTTTCAGCATCCCCCTTCCTTCTGCCTTCCATGGGACTAATACATCAGCTCTGTCTTCCTCAACTGCTTTGAACAGTAGCTGATGACACCCTTGAACCATTTCCTCTCTTGCTCTGATAAGTGCTTATCTTGACCACACTGGGCCACAAACCTTTTCTTTTCCTATGCTCAAGGTATATTAGCCCAGGGACCCTGCCTTTAATCTAGTGGATAAACTATCATATAAAGACTATGTCAATTGATCTAGTAACTTGTCCACCATCAAGGTTCATGAATACATAGAGCTTTGGAAACATGTCCAAGCAAAGACGCTTCAGGAAATTCATGCTATAAAGCTGCAAAGATCCTTAAGAGAACCTACCTAGAAGGGGAGGACAAGTGCCACCAGGACTGGCCCACACATCCATATCCACCCCCCAACTGAACTTGATTCATTGCAAGTAAAGGATGACATCTTCCTAGGGAATCGTATTCACCAGGATTCTAAGGTCTTTTCTGGGGCCAGGAAAGTGAAAGTTCAGCTAGAAGTTCATGAATGGTGGTGTAAGTTGATCGATCCATTGTTTGATCTGTCATCCACGATGCAGGTGGTCAATACTTCATTATCTCTTTATTTCTCCCAAAAAGCTGTGCAGAATGAACGTGACAGGATCAGCATCCGGCGAAGCAGTTACGAAGACAATGGGGCTTTGTCCATAACCATCCTGACCCAAGCAGAGACAATGGCACAGCAGGTAGGGAAAAATAAATAAATAAAGCAATTTCCCTGGACCTTCTTGCAGTTCTTTAGCTGTGATTTTATTTTAGTGCCCAAGTTATTTCTAATAGATACCTTTGCATTAAACTCCCAAAGGGGTTTTCTTCAAATGCAGAATTTGTTTTGGCCCATCTCAACGATACCAGTTTAATTATCTGTTTGCAGGGGTGGTGCATTCTTATCATTAACTTGGAATGTTAATGAACTCCTTGTGATAGATTGCCACCTGCTGGAGCAAGGGATCATACTGAATTTGAGCATGCTATGCCCAAATAAACTGAACTCGATAGAGTGATATACGGAGAAGGGAAGGGAAAAATCTGTGGCTTTGGGGTTCTGGTGGTGTTGCTGCTTTCCGTTTTTGAAAATGTGTCCATTTCATTTACACATCTTTTTCATTTGTAAATTTAATCCATCCTATTTCCATTTAATCTAAGGCTTCTTTAAAAAGTGCATGAAAATGTGTATGCATGCTGGAGGATATTTCTCCAAAATAGGCATTTCTGCCATTTTGATTAATGCACATAAGTTTTACAATCAAATTTCTCTAATATAATGCATGCTTGTTCCCCCTTCCCTTCCCTTCCCTTCCCTTCCCTTCCCTTCCCTTCCCTTCCCTTCCCTTCCCTTCCCCCTCCTCCTCCTCCTCATTTTTATACAGACTTTCTCTTAAGATTAAAAAAAAATCCTGGCTATTTGCATTGCAAAATGCTGGATTTGGAAGGATAATGCGTTTCACTTTGTTTATTAGTTCATAAATACAGTATTAGATGTTTCCATACAACTTCAAAGTAGATGAATCTCTCTCCTCTCTCTAGTACAGAAAAGGAGGGGAGGGGAAGAACTGAAGGAGGAGAAAGGGAGAGTTTTTGACGCCTTGGGGGGTCCGGCTACCTGACCTTTTGTCTTGCAGTATTCAGCTCTTCGTCCTGTGCACAGCGCAGATATTGCCATGAAGAAAATTGCAACAATCAATGACGTGTGTGAGTCGATGAAACAGCAGCTATTAGTTCTTGTCGAGTGGGCAAAATGCATCCCTGTGTTCTGCGAGCTTCCTTTGGATGACCAGGTGAAAAAGGAAACTACTTTTGCATAGTCCTGCACTCTTAAATTACTCCTCTTGACAAGGGTGATTCATACTTTTCCTAACTCAGTAATTGGAAAGTGTGTTTACAGCAGTTTTGAAGGCTTTAGAGTTAATGACGGTGGGCCTAGCAGTTGAACCCCAAGGCCATCATGCCTATGTGAGAATGAAGTCTGTGATATCACTTAGTGTCCTGCAAGACTAACAGATATTCTGCTTAGTCAAAAAGCAATGCCATGGCTTCTGCAAGGAAAGGGGACATGGTCATTGTGGCTGGGGTTTAAGTCTTGCTCATAGGGGTGAAACGGCTGGGGGAGAGGATTAGCAAAGAGGTCAAGAATCTCAAGAATTAAGGATTCAATAGCCTGAAAAAGAGAACTTTAAAAAAAAGCATTGAAGGCTGGGGAAAAAATCGAAGAGAAGGACCCTAATATATTATTTATCTATATGCCACTGCCCTCTGCTGTGGACTCCTGGCATTTGTCCCCATGAAACAGTAAAAAAACAATCTAGAAGCCCCAACAGTCTTATCTTAGTTACTGATTTCACTCTTTTTCCTGGCTTGCTGAACCACAAAGGAACCAAATGGGTCAACTTGGTGCCATTGGAGTTCTTAAAAAGTCTGTTCCCTCCCCACCAACATGCACTAGTCAGGGGAAAATGGCAGAGAGGTCAGTTTAGAAGAAACCATTGAAAGAATGCAGATATATGGTAGATTTGGAACACTGAACACAACCAATGACCCATCCAGACTAGATATTTGGATAATCCTAGGCAAAAGAGAGTGCAATTCCTGAAGTAGGCAATAACCACATCTTCTTTCTCTTGCAATTTTCAGGTTGCCTTGCTAAGAGCTCACGCAGGAGAGCATCTATTGCTGGGAGTTGCAAAGCGTTCCATCCCATACACAAATTTTCTCTTATTAGGTAAAAAGGACTTTTCTCTTATTAGATAAAAAGCTTCCATCATCAAGCTATCATGGAGGTTCTCGAGATCCTGAGTATTGCAAGGGGCCCCTTTGGAATTTAGACAGTGAATCATGGGCATCCTCTGTAAGTGGTGGGCATGGCCAGATACAGAAGGCCAGTGGAGCATGTTCCTTCTCACCAACTACTGTAATGCTCCAGGATACTGTTGACCCGCTTGAAGTAAGCTTGATGAGATGTTGTGTGAAGAAGGCCCTTCTCTGCCTGTTCAGAATCAATTTCACTGGGTCATCTGCAAGTTCTCGCATCATGCTTTAGAGTGAAGTAAAACTCTACTTTCTCCATATCATCAGGCATTTCTAAAATAAATCTGTGTGATTCATATCACTATTTCTATCATCTTCACCCGTCACCTATGTCTTCTTTGGACCACTTTCGCCCCAGCTGAAAAATATTGCAAGAACATTGTGAGCTATCAATTGATGCTTCTCAGATCTTTAAAGGCATTAGGCTGTGTTTACAGACCACCCTTAGCCATGGGATAATGATGGTTCAGTGAACCTTAATCAAAGTGGCTTAGTTCACATGACACATAATATGCTATGCTCCAAACAATCCACATTATGTCCTTGTGTTACGTGTGAACCATTAAGAAGGAGAGCGATTAAACGGCCACAATGATTGGTGAAGTGCTGTTTCATAACATTTAGGAAAATGGGTGCAAATATGTATGTATGTATATTAGCTGGAACAATTTATCAGTATCATTTGCATCACAACCGTCTTTCCCACCTGCTTCTTCTGCAGGCAATGACTTCATCATCCCCATGCAATGTCCAGAACTCGAAATTGCCCGAGTGGCAATCAGGATCCTGGATGAGCTGGTGAAGCCCTTACGGGAAATTCAGATCGATGAGAATGAATACGCCTGCCTTAAAGCCATTGTCTTTTTTGATCCAGGTATCTTTCTTCACATTTTCCTGAGTTTGATAAAATCCCTTTGATTACCAGAAAATGATAGGAATTTAAATGACAAGCTTCCAGTGGGTATTTTCGCTTCTTTATCTTTCCTGGAGCTTCCACCATTCTCTTAAAACCTATCTCTGCCCTGAACCAAAGTTCATTTTCTATTGGTTTTGCTACACCCCATAATTTTCATTCTTGGCCATACTCCAGCCCTAAGCATGTGTAACAGCATTTGCTCTCCTTCCTTCCCATCTGCCTTGTTTCTTCTTTGTAATGTGTAATTCATGCTAAATTTGTAACTTGTGCTAAATTTCAGTATCTTCCTGGAAGTTTCACAAACGTTTCTTCCCCTGATGAAGAAGCTTCTGTTCTTCTATTTTATTCTCAAATCCACTGAGAACATCTTTCAAATGGGTGGTGTTTCTGAATTTACTTTGTTGTGGGAAGTCACAGAGGGGCTACTAAAGGTGCTGCTGTTTCCTCTTTCACATTTTACTGCTACTCTGAAGACACCCTCCCTGCTCACCCTTAGCAATCTGAAAAGCCCATGGCATGAGAATTCTTGTAGGGGTATCTGCAGATGGTGGCCATGATGGTGCAACTGAAGCTGCACTTGTTTTTAGGTGCATCGTGTAAGCTTTGATCACATGGTTATGGCTACCATCTTGACTTTTTTTGACCCCCCTCCCTGCAGACACCCCTGCAGCATATTATGTTCTTGCTGATCAAGGCACTCGGAATGTGAATCTACTGACGGTTGTATGGGGGCATTTGTAAGATTGTAAGCAATAAGCCAAGAATTAGCCCACATCAGAATCAAATTGACTTAACTCTCCTTTCTCCTTGTCCCAGATTGCAAAGGGCTGAGTGATCCTGGGAAAGTGAAGAATATGCGCTTCCAGGTACAGGTGAACTTGGAGGATTATATCAACGACCGGCAGTATGACTCGCGGGGAAGATTCAGTGACATTCTGCTGCTGCTTCCTCCGCTGCAGAGCATCACTTGGCAGATGATAGAGCAAGTGCAGTTCATCAAACTCTTTGGCATGGCCAGGATTGACAGCTTGCTGCAAGAAATGCTCCTTGGAGGTACAACTTGGGTAGAGATGTGAAGGGCCTGGACTAGGAGCAAGGAGACCCAGGTTCTACTCCTCCTTCAGCCACAGAAGCTCCCAGGAGCCATGGTGGGGTGGTTGGGAAGGGCTGGACTAGGAGCAGGGAGACCCTGGTTCAAATACCCTTTCAGCTACAGAAGCTTCCTGAGGAACCTCAGGTTGTCCTTCTCACGCAGCCCAACCTACCCCACAAGATGGTTGTCGTGGGGAAAATACAACTGTGAATGCTGCATACTCCATCTTGACCTGCTGAAAGAAAAGTGGGATACAAATAGAACAACATTGGGAGAAAGAGAAAGTACTTTCAGGTTGGATCCACACAGTATCTTTAACCAGCAGCCCTGTTCACATAACATACTGTGCTTGGCTAGTTTTCACCATTTGTGGGTATACCTTACTCCCCCAAGGGGCATTCAAAAGGATCTTGGGGTAGAAGAAGACCTAGAACAACAAAGTTGAATTGCTGACAACAGGAGAAAGGCTTTTAATATGGCTTCCTTAGATGGTAGGACATTTCTTTAAATCCCGAAACAATCTAATTATATATGGAGCAAGAGTCCAAATTGCCCAAAAATCCAATTTCACTTTGCTATCTTAGGTTTAACCTACAAGTCAGCAGGGAGTCAGAATTTGGGGGTATTGTCATCCGTTGGAAACTGGAAGGCAATGCTTGGAGGGTTCAATGTTCCCCACTCCTACTATAGTTCTACTTCTGTGTAAATTCTTCAAGGAAAACAGGCCCCAAGATAGATCTTTTCTTCCATGTCACTTGACATCGTTTGAAAGGCAGGGAAATTTGGGCATCCAGAATCATACTGCTATTTGGAGTTTGCTCATTAAATATTAATTGGACTGATGGCTTTCTTTCCGTGTAGGAACAATGGATATTCCACAATACCAGCCAGGTCCCTCCAGCCATAATATGGAGACTCTTCCAGGTCACATCGTGCTCCCTAGCACTATTGGCTCGGTCATTCACACCATTTCAGTCTGTAGGTATCCAGTTTCCACATTTTTGAACTAGGAAATTGTGGTAGAAGCTTGACTGTTGACCCACAGAATACAAATGCTCAGTTTATAATATACCAGATGACTAAGTGCAGAGGGTGGTACAGATTGGATGAAAAGGAAATGATCAGGTAGATAGGCATGGAGTCAGAAAAAAAAGAGCCAATCGACTGAGGAATGGGGGTCTACTGAATATATCATGAAGGGGTCTTTGAAAGCCCAAAACAGACTGGTCAGGAAGGCAAATCATGGCTGTGTGTGCTCATGTACATGAGAAGTAAATGCCATTTTCATCTTTTTTTTCTTCTACAGCTTCTCCAGAAACATCGCTCCCTTCTCCTTCCACCAGTACAGGAAGCGAAGATTACAAACTGGGTCCCACCCCTGGATCTGAAATACCAACTACGCTTTTGCCGCAGGTGGTTATCCCCAAACAAGAGATCCTCTAGGAAACCAGCTATTATTTTTAGTCGCCCCTTTTAAAATTCAACCAGCCTTGTTCCCACAGCAGCGGCCAACATTGCTAGGTTTCCACCCAAGAAAGTGGCAGCCTTCGCTCATTGCATGTCAACTTCACTATTGATTGCATCGGAACTAGGTTTTCTCAACCATAAAATGCACAGCAGGGGTCCTTGTTAATGACTAAAGGCCATGCTTTTACGCTAATGGAGACTACCTAGAAGATAGTTCTAAGCACCTTGGCCACTGCTCTTCAGTTTTGTTCATAGTTCACGCAGTCCTGGTGATGAACCCCAGAAGACTCAAACAGCAAGCAGGCACAGACACGTGAGCCAAAACTAGAGATAAAGATGCAGCATGTGGCAGAGTGATTTACACAAAGGGCTTTTCTAGGTGACAAGAGATCCTGCAGCCCTTGGATGTGACTGACCCTCAATGGGCACAGTGGTGTGGCAGTCATGAGGCACCAACAAGACGCCATGTACTAAAGGGGACACAGCAGTTGAGGATCAGATCTTGCTTCCAAAGTACTGGCTAGCTCCCTGGTTCTTTGTTCTACTGCAAATCGTCTTGCATCTCACTTGGGTCCTCCCCAAGAAAAGACCCCCGTGACATTATTAGCGTAACAGGTGCTAAGTATCAGAGTTCTTTTCCATAGGTAGTGAGCATGCTGTACATAAAACATTGGCAGGAAGTGGTTTATTTTCTGTTACACTCCCATCTATTGTGTAGTTGTGGAAACACAGGACTGGTTTGGGTGGAACACCAAATGGAGATTGGCTCCATGAAGATCTTAAAACCAGTTTGATGGCCATAGCCCAATAATAGTTCTAGTGAGAGATACATATACAGTATGTATGTATGTATGTATGTATGTATGTATGTATGTATGTATATATATATATGTATATACAGTGGTACCTCGAGTTACGAACTTAATCCGTTCCGTGACTCTGATCGCAACTCGAGTTGGTCGCAACTCGAGGTAAATTTCCCCATAAGGTTCAATGTAAATACATACGGTTAAACAGTTCTGAAACATATGCATTTATTTTGGTGACAAGCACACCAAAAACCTTCCAAACGCCACAAAGCACACCACAAGCCTCACCGAACGTCTCCTTGCTACCGCGATCTCGCCCACAGGAAGCCGCAATCACGTGGCAGCAGGGCAAATGGCCGCGGATCCGGTTTGTAGCTCGAGCTGGTCGTATCTCGAAAAATATGTAAGGAGGGGCGTTCGTAACCCGAGGTACCACTGTATACATACATACACACACATACATATATTACCAGCATACTCCTAGGACTTAACCAAAATGTTTGAGATTCCTTTTACCATTTGTAAAAATATATATATATATATATATATATATATATATATATATATATATATATATATATAAATATTTGAACATAATACATTGTACTTAAAATAAAAGGCTTCAAACAATATTTTGTGTTAATACTTCAGAGTGGCTGTTTATGACTTGTGAACGGTTAGGTCTTTACAACAGGCTCAGGTATGTGCTTAACACAATATTGGGTGTTATAACCATACAACATCTGGCTGCAACATCTTCCCTGCTATACCAGCATGGCAACCATCTTAGTTGGATGGAACCAACATGGCATGTGATGTGGAATGTACAGGAATGAATACACCATAGACCAAAGTACGTTCACATAATGCAGACTGAACACACTTAATTCTAGACACTGACGTTCCTTTAGCTTTCCCTGAGCATTAAGAGGAAGACAGCATTGTCAAAGATGGTGTTTGTGACTGCATGGCCAAAACCTGCCCCTTGTGTGTCATGACCACCATCTTGACTTTCTTGACCTGCCCTGCTTCTGATTCAATGCATGGAAGCAATGAGATGATGTGATAAGACTGCATTTGAATGGAATCTTCAGAGGCGTACTACAAATAGTCACATATCCCAGATTACAAGAAACATTGTTGAAATGTGGTTAACTAAACATTACATTTGTTTGCAGAATTAAATGCTAGGACTTTTGGTCTCAGTGAGTCTGTCTTCTCTCTCTGGATGGGCTTCAGCAAAAGTCTTGAGCCTTACAGAGAGCCACATATGAAACTGGGCACTTTCTGCTCTCTTACATGGAGCAATATCCTTCACACCCATAAAATAAATCGAGATTGGCCGCTTGCCTGATGCTAAATAGTCAACAAAGCTTCAATCAGTTAACTTTATTCCACATTTTAAAAAAATTACAACAGAACAAGGATCTGAAAAGCCAAGGGACTTCATTTTCATCCACTCCACACACATACTTGCTAAGTCACACACATAATCAGCTGCTTTAAACATGATCTGCTGAGTTTCAGCAGGACGGTTTCATCAGAGAAGGCCCAAACAAGTTATGTCCTAAAGGCTGATATACTTAATTCTCAAACTGGGCAAAGGTACAAAACAGAAATGGCAACAGACCTTGAATGGGCTCCTTTTTCACCTTTATCATCTGTGCTGCATTTTATTCGTCGATTTGGCGGCTCCCTCCAGTGTTATGCCCAGACTCAAAATAACTTCAAATAACCCCCTAAGACTGAACTGCCTCAATGTTGTTTATATGACTGAGAACGGTCTGCTAAAATGCACCAAGCAATCCTCTGCAGGGCTCTGGAATCGAAATATCTTACCCTTAGCGAGGCCCTGCTCACTTACAGCGGTCAATATTTTTTCTGCATGGCCAATGTCAAAAGTGGCAAGCCGTGCCAACAGACAGCGGGAATATTCATGGATTGCTTTAGTCTGACATGCCTCTTAGGGTGGAGGACTGGGACCCTCTTTAACACCATGGTGGAAACATTACTGGTAGACCAAGTTCTCTCAGAAAGGGGAAGAAACACTTGAATTGGCTTCTAAATAGAGAAACACGTACATCTTCTTCAAAACATACCAAGTGACAGCCCTGTGGCTTCACCTCTCTTCTTCCTCACCTCTATTCCATCCATTTCATATATGTATTTCTTTAAATGCTGAAGTGCCCAAATAAGGGTGTTAGCCCCCCCCCCCCCCACAACAGCACCCATTTGGACACCTCTCAGAACATGCAATTCAACTCACAAAAAGGTAAGGCACTATACAAAAAGCCATGAGGCGAGCCGAACATTTCATGCCAGAATCCAACGGCAAACGTGAAGACTGGATTTTAGGTGATCCGGTGCAAGCGGCAGGAAGCACTGCTTGCTGCTTTCACCTGAAGGGCCACACACTGCGGCCCCGAAGAAGACAAGGTATGTCTAAGCCCATGATGGCTACGTCTTTCTTTGTGCTGGTGGGGTAAATGCTGGGGAAGGAAGCGGCAATTATCCATCTATGCTATGCCCAGAGAACTTCACCCAACTCATAATCTTCTCTGGGACTTCAACCACAGATTCAGGGGTGTCTGTGCCAAACCCTCCATGATGCCCAAATGGTCCACGCATGTTATCGTGCAAACACCGCTCTGGCGAACTTGCACCTCGACATCAGACACGAGGACGTTAAGTGCCAACGTGTGATGTCTTTGTCGTGCAGGTCTCTTCCTCCCACCCCCTGCAGATGCCCAGGCACAGGACAGAACTGCCTGATGCCATAACAGAATGAAAACTCGTCCCTATTCGACTTAAGACAACCCTCAAAATAAGCTTGTTTTTTAAAAATTATCAGGACATACATACATACTCAAGAGTTGCACTGAATCTTCAGATTACAAGGATGCTGGGATGGGGACAATTGTTTTTTTTTATTTTTAAGCATATTTTAAGCATAATTATCATTAGGAAATAAGTGGTATTTCATTACAGCATTAAGACCCATTAAACTCAATTGAAGTTAAATGCACACACTCCTTTCCCAGGCCTGGAACATCTCCTTAGAAGCAGGCCAATGCTTACGTTCTCCTGTGGCTTCAAAGCCCCACTTACCAAACCATGGCAATCTGCTACTACAGCACCTCCCTTTCTGACTGGCTAAACACAAACTGCGTTCCCCTTCAAAGCAGTTTGGTTAGCCTGCTTCCAGAGAGAGCCCGTGAACCGGGAGCCCAATGAAAGCAAGCTTCAACGTGAAGGAACGGGGCACAAGCAGGGGGTCTGACACATACACTTGTCTTCCCCAGGTTGAGGCCATCCACGTGGGATGAGTTCCCTGGTGCTTCACCCAGCAGACTCGAGGGGTACGCTGCTTGGGCGGGGGGGAGGGTTCTAGAAATTGAAATTCAACTTGGGTGGCAAGCCCCAGTTAGGGAAAGACGGCTGGACAGAGTTTTCTCATAGATGCTGAAACACTGCCAAGAGCTTCAACAAGAAGGGCACAGCCTCTGCTCTGCGAGGACCAAAGGCCTTGCCTGTGCCTGAATCCCGCACGCACAATGATACGCTTGTGAAACCCAGCAGCTGAACTAAGGCAGCTTCTTAAAAACAAGTTGACCAGCTTAAGAAACCTCCGACAGGTGGCCTTCAAACTTCTTCTGAACTTCAAAACATACTTCCTTTTGAATTACAAGTTTCCTGAGTTCCTAGCACCACCTCCAGTGCACAGGGGGACTTTCTGACAAACCTGCTGGCCTACTTTACAACAAACTGCTGCAGTGAAATGAAAGAGACAACTGAGAGTTTGCTGGCTTAAGAGTTTTTGCATCTGCAGGCCTGACCTCAATGCCTCAAGAAGGCATTCAACTCAATTCTAGACATACCCAAATAGCAGAAGAGGACTTCCCTTCAGGGAGAACGAACAGCCATTTGACACAAGCATCCACAGGCAGACTGCAGCTTGCTCCTATAGTTGTTCCACATTTAGCACTGAGATTCTGAACCTAAAAAGGAATGATCCGGTGAGGTGAGGAAATCTTAGATCCTGCCTAGCCTTGCAGGCTTTGGGTTCTCCAGTGGGGGAATCATAGGCCCTGTGAGATGGTCACCCACCCAAACACACCTCACAGGCCTTGGGGCAAACAGAAAAATTACACAATGGTGCTAAACACCACCTGCAACTTTTTGTTTCAGAGATTGTTTTTTTGGCTAGCAAATTCCAGTATTTATACCTGTCTCATGATTGGCCATTGTGGCTCCAGACACAGTCTTTTAAAAAGAGCAGAAATCAACTGGTTAAAAAAAGGAAAGGAAAAGGAAAAGGAAAAGGAAAAGGAAAAGGAAAAGGAAAAGGAAAAGGAAAGGAAAAGGAAAAGGAAAGGAAAACCCCACACACTCATAACAAAGAGATCTGGCGAACATGAACGCATAACTAGTCCTCTAAAATCGTGGTACAGTGGTTGAGTTGATATTTTGGCTTCCTCGCGTAACTGTCCGTTTCCCTCGGTTTTTCATCTACTTGGGTGAACTTGCTCAAAAGCCCGGCGTGGCAACATTCCATGGACGCTTCCGAGAGTGAGACGTGTGGGGTTATAAAGGTATAAAACTCTGCTTGCTACAAGCAAAATGTTCCATGTATTTGTTAAACTCCATTGGTCACAGGTTGCACATGAGCAGCTTCTCCCCCCCCGCCCCCCGGGTGCCCAATAAATACAAGAAACGCCCTTTGTGAGTTTCAGCATGATTGGCCAGGCTCAGACAGAAAATTCAGGCGCCCCTTTCTTTGCCCTCAGCATCAGCCGTCGGATTCGGAATCCGGCAAAAGGGTTTATCCACAGCAGAGAAGGCTGTCCCCCAAAGACGGACTTCATGCCTTCCCAGCGTAGCCTCCGCTCCCACGTGGGTTTCTCGCTCTTCAGCCTTTCGATCTCCTGCAAGTTAATTGGACATTTTATAGGTAGGAATCTGAAATTTGGCAAACTCGGGGCGTGGGCCGAGATTCAACCTCTCAGCTGGGGCGCAGCGTACGGGAGACTGGGATGGGCTGGACCGGCGGGTCCAGACTGCAGGGGTGGGGCTCTTACTGTTTCATCGTTGCATATCGAATGGATCTGAGTGCCAAACATCACGGCGGTGAACATAAGAAACAGAAACCCTTCAAGGCACAAGAAAATCAGCAGGATCACAGTCACAGGTGGGGAGAAGTCACTGCATTCTGGAGAGGAAGAAAGGAAGAAAAAAGGAGGGTAAGTTTGAATCCATTCACGAGGTCTTTTTAGAATAATTAGCAAGTCAGAATAAACTGCGGGGTGGAATCCAAAACTGGCTTGCAAACGGCTGGAAGAAAATACAAAGGACTGTATTTATAGAAAGTTATAAAAACATCGTACAGTACACTGAAGAGATAGGCGTGTTACATGGGGTGGGGGGTGAGGGTCAGAGAGGGTGGGAGGGTAGTACACGTTGGCCAGACAGTTTAGGGGATTCCCACTGGTTGTGAACAGTGTCATTCCTATTTTAGGGCTCCAAAAACTTCCTTCAAATTAAGGTGGACTCCTGAAAACTTCATGCATGCATCTTTAAATCAGAAGGCCTCAGGTTGGCCCTTTCCAACGATCACATTTTATTAAAAGCCAGAATCTTTCATAACTAACGTGGCTCTCTTGCTACAATCTGTTTAATAATGTTGGCAACAGGACAGAAAAAATTGGTCACTGACTTCCTAATCTAACCTTCAAGCCTGGGATTTGCTCATGATCTCCTATCCAAATACTAATCAGGTGTGACCCAGCTAATTTCTAAGCTCAGATATGGTCAGCCACCCGCTGAAATGGAACTACGTTACAGTTTTCATGGCTGCCCCAGCAAAATATCTAAGGAAACCACGATGGCAATATTCAACCATCATGCTGAATTGGGGTGGGGGGAGTGAGGGTCCCTAGCAGTTCTGGCACCACATGCCAGCACCCCAATATAGCAAAAAATGACACAGACACACGGTGTTTTCTCTTTAGGTCTATCGCAGCACAATCTAAGCATCATCTCTACCTCCATGCATAATTCAAAAAGGCAATTATTTTGAAAACAAAACTAAAAACATCGGCCTGTTGGAACATGTCACCCTAGCACTCAACGAAATGCTCTTCTGGAAACACTCCAGCAGTTTCCTTAACGAACAAAAATGAGGTGCATCTCTACCGAGAACCCAGTCTGAACACTCAACAGCGGATTTCAATGTTCAGGGTTCTAAACCTTTCGGTGTTTCAAAAGGGAGTCTTCTCCCAGAAAATCGAACTGCCTTTGAATTTCCTTTTTCAAGACCCATCTTCCAATGGTATTCCATCCTTGAAGATAAGGTTGGAAGAGATAATGGTTCCTCTGCAAAACCTTCTCCAAACAGAGTGAGAAGGTCCCTTATTTAACCAGATTTAGCCATCAACTGAATTATTTATTAAGAACTGTTTCTCTTTTTAAGGTATTATTTGGCCTTTGTACAGTTTTAATCATTCTGGTTCAGATTCAGATTCACAGTTTATTACAGTCTTAGACCAGTACAAAAAGTTTGTTCATGAGTGACCTATGTTCACTTATAAAACTAAGAAATCTTTAGATAATATTTAATACATATTTAGGATACATATATTAAGACAACCTGGCACAAAATCATAGGTAGAATTCAGACGAAACAGTCCATGTCTAAGATATAAGTCAGATAGTATCTACAATTTACCTAAAATATAATAACATCTAAAATTACAAAAATTTGATGACATCTAAAATGTAATCATAATATCTAAAATTATATGGAGTTTAATAATGTCTGGACTTATATAAAATATATCTATATAGCAGGAGCTTGCCCTATTAAGGACTAGCAGATCTAGTAGTAAAATTTAATACGGTTTTTGACCAACACGAGTAAAAATCTACCTATAGACCTTGTTTAAGCTAATAGTTATCAGATAACAATAATAAAATATTACAAATTCTAATAAAATTTGTCATACTTTTGAAACACATTCTGAGGGTACTTGTTAATGCAAACTAAAATACTAGTTGACTATAATCCATTACTGCAGAACCTTTCAGCTAGCTTCCTCTCCTCTCCTCTCCTCTCCTCTCCTCTCCTCTCCTCTCCTCTCCTCTGGTTTCTCTTCAGATCGTATAAATCGTTCCGGTTTATCTTCCTCCTCCTTATTGATGGCTGCTTGCTTTTGTAATCAATGACTTAAATCCTTCCCTGGTTTCAGATTGGCACCGCAGTTTCTTTATGACACTGTTTCTCAACTTTGGGAACTTTCAGATGTGTGGACTTCAACTCCCAGAATTCCCCAGCCAGCCATGCTGGCTGGGGAATTCTGGGAGTTGAAGTCCACACATCTGAAAGTTCCCAAGGTTGAGAAAACTGCTTTATCATCATATGGCACTTGAATACTCTACTAGAAAAAGCGATTTAGGTGTGCTTAAAATCAATCAATCAAAGGCCATGTGCTCACTTACCAATCCACTGATCTCGGACACAGGAAAAGAACTGAAATCCGCACAGAACGAGAGCATGAGCTGAAATTAGAGCTATGTACATCTGGAAAGGAGGGGAAGATTTGGACATCAATGTTTGCACGGCACGTCTGGAACGCTATCATGAGTCTCCCGTCCATTACTTCCCATCTACTGATTTATTTTCTCCATCTGGAGGTCGCCCGACTTCACCATGACTCGGGGCAGCTTACAAATCAAAATGAAAAGAAGACTATGCAGATCAGAGAAAAAGAACAGAGCTGACGGGAAGGCAGGACCCAAAAATTCAAGCAGCCAAAATAAAAATAAAATCTCAGCCACCATCCTAACCCAAGGAAGGTTGAGAGAAAGCTAAAAGGGTTAGGCAGTATAGATTTCTGGGTGGATAATATTTCACAAGGTGGGCCCCATCGCCAAGGAGGTGATTGTAACATTAAAGCATCACCGATATTCTGACTTGCAAATTTAAAGGTTCAGCGACATTCCTCCCCCCGCCAAAATTGGTGCTAAATAAATAACAATTGCTACTCACAGTAAAAAGCACAAAAAACCTCTGGTTCCTTTCCCCCACACAGTTATTAACCCACGGACAGTGATGATCCATCTTCCGAATACATCGTTTGCAAATGCTGATGGAATTGAAAAAAAAAAAAAAGGGGGATAGAAAAAGGTTATGTGCCTTTTGGAGGCAAAGTAGAATCCATTTCTCTGAAAATCCAAGGTAACCACGTACAATAAACGAGCCAGATATATTTACTCTTCGATGAACTAGACAAAACTTTCCAGATGAAACACTGGAAAGAAAGAATCAGGCCTCTATAAAATTATGTAACCTATTACCAAAGCAACTAAGATAAATTAAAGATTATCTAGGAGATACCACACTGGCTTCAAACCCACCGATCTTAAATGTGAAACCCTAACCCATAACATCAAGTCAGGCTACTGGACTCCTTAGAAACATGATACAGGTCAGATTTGTGTCCTATGCTTTGGTCTCCCATGTAGGTCAAAGTACTGGAAACAATGGAAATCTTTGGTGCCATCAGGTTCCCAGCCTGCTCTGACTTTTTAAATACTTTTTCAGCAGAAAAAAAAAAGGGAAAAGTAGCAATGAGAAAAAACATCTTTTCAGAATCAACCCTATCTCTGAGCTCCAAATGGGCTTCACAAGCATTCTCGAAGCATGAAAACTCTGGGAAGGTGTTGTCCAGGGCTTTGTCTGGAAGTTGCCCCACTTGCCCAGGATGAAGACAAAGATGGCGAGGTGGGTGGCCTTGGTAGCTGGGTCTGCATCTCCTCTGCAGCCATCTGGTAAAACCACTCCCAACAGTAACTCTGTAAAAGCACTCACAATCCATTCCCAAAGTTTAAAAAGCATCCCCCTGCCTCTAAAAGTTGGGGATTCCCAGGGTTATGACCTTCACACTGAACCAACAAGAGTATTTCTAATAGGGGTGAGGATACACCACAGTACTTTGCTACAAGTCTCCTCTGGCACACTTCTAACGGGGAGCGTGCAAGAACATTTCTGGCTCTGCAGCGGTAGAGAGTCAGGAAGATGACCTTCAGGGAGATAGGCAAGTACCATTACCTAAGCAAAAGGGACTGAAACATTTTTTTAAGTCCTGAGAAATGAGATAACATTCAGAAGTGGCTCAGGCAAATGCCTCCTTCATTCCCTGAACGGTAAGAAGGAAGACTCAGTCAGACTTGCAAGAATCTGTTATTATAGCCAATCTCAAAAGCAGCTTCATTTGATGTCATGGTCTGGCCTACCAAGGGGGGCTGACAGCAGCTGGGACGGGGGTAGGGGTGGGGAGGGCAGCATTTTCATCTGCCTTTCAAACAGGGCACTCATGAATCATGGTCTGGAAAACATGCCTGCAGTTCTAAAGGTCGACAAGCAATACCATCATTTTCAGCAGAACTGAGTGCTCCCCACCTCCCCCGGCCTTCGACGTTTGTAGGAATCCTCCATTTGACGTGATGAGGGGCTGAGAGAGGCTGAGCCAAACCGAAGCAGCAGCTGCGCTCAAGAAGCCAGCACCTAGGAAACAACCCCGTGGTGCTCTCTTGCTGAGTGTGTTCAAACAAAAGGGAGACAGCTTGAAAAAAGGAATGACCTCAATCCATGCTTCTGGGACAGAGGGGAGGCCACTTAAAACATGGAGAGTAGTCTCTTCTGAGAAAATGCCCAGGAAACAAAGCTATGTTTCAGAGAAAAAATGTGAAGATTTAAAACATTGCTGGGGACAAAGAGACACATCTTTGAATGTATGTTTCTCTAGCATTATGCATTTCAATCCAGGAAGGCACTTTTGGACAAAGCTAAGGTGGGAGTAAATATTTTTTCCCCCGTGTTGTAGTTTGGATGAGGATCCCTATATTTTCTCCAGGAGAGAAGCTGCTTTGAAAGGAGACAACCCCAATGGGACCACAAGATAGCAGTGGGGACCTGAGCTTGTACCTCTGTTCCAAATGGACAGAGTAGTTCCTCAAGATATGTATTCGTACACTGGCATAAAAGCAAATCAAGGGCACTAAAGATACCTGCAGTGATGGGCACGTTCTGGCTTCACGCTGCAACACTTGGGACACTTGTAGATGACTTCACCTGGTTTCAGCTGCAAACTCTCCATGTACTCTTTTGTAGCATTTCCTTTGGGAACAGCACCCTAAAAAGCCAGAAAGACCAAACTCAGTGATCCAGGATGAGGCTATTTATTTATAGTGGACTCCCTGATCTCATGTTCTCCAAATAGGCTGCACTTCAATTCCCAGAATCCCCAAGGCTGTGATGGCTGTGGGGTTATAGGGAGCGTGAACCCACATGGTTGAGAAAGAGTCCTCGGCATGGCACCCAAGACGGTTGGCCACTTTACTCACTGGATCCGTCAGCATCGTTCTTAGGTGAGAAGACAAAGCAAGCACAGCCAAGCAGTTGAAGAGGACCCCATTGACCAGGGAGTACCAGAAGTCTTTGGAAGGCAGCAGCATGACAAAGGTGACCACAAAATCTGCGTAGACCACGAGAAGCCAGGTCATCATGGCACAGACCATCCCGCAGCTGTCACGGATGAACCAGACGCGATCTCCCATGTCACACTCGGAGGACGATGAATCGTAGCAGTCATTTTCAGCAAGCAGCGGGTGATGCTCAACTTCACGCAACCTATGCCCAGATGACTGCATGATTTTCTGGACTGGCCCTGTGGAAAAATAACAAATGGGTAGCTGTGCACCAAGGCCCCCAGACAGCACAGATGTCATCTTCTATTATCAAGGGGTGGAAACATTGGGGGGAGATGGGTGGGGATAAGTCTACTAAATAAATAAATAAAATAAATAAATAAACCAATCTTGGGGCACAGCTTGCATTTCCCAAAACAATCCCCCCCCCCCCCAGGGAAAAGAAATTTAATAAGAGACTAAAGCAGAAGACTGAGATAGAATTACAACCCAGAGTCACTTTGACAAGAGGGGCACCCATATCAATTGAAATAAAGCCATAAATATCTGGAAGAACCCAATATTTTTCCTTTTTCAGAAAAATAAAGCTACAGCTGTTAGAACACGTAGGTCACTAGCCTGTTATGGCCAATTCCAGCCATCAAATCATTTTGGCATCCAGTGGAGGGGAGTGGCTCGAAAAGCATTTCCGTTATAATTTTAAGTCACTTTGCTTTTAATCGATTCTTTATTACCCTCTTTCAGCCCTACAGAAGCCCCTTTTTTTTCTCCTGTGGGATTTTCTGCCTATTTTCCTCTTTTATTGGATCTGAATTGACTCCAGTCTCTACACTTACATACATTTACATCTCTTCTCACATTTTCCCTTGCTTTCCATCTACAGGTTTTTCTGAAGCTTCTTTCTCAGCTACCTCTCCTTTCTCCATAAAAACAAAAGTTTGCAAGGTGTGAAATTCCCCAAAGAGACAAGGATGCTTCTGCAGACTCCTTCATGGGTCAGTCTTGAGCCTATTACAGAAGACAAGCAAATTAGACCAGATGGAGTGGGTATCTGCTCTCGGACTCACTAAAAACTAACATAATTACACTAAATACGTCTCAAATTCTAAGTGTCATTAAAGATTACAAAAACTTGGAAGCAGGGCAGAATACAGTAACAGACCTAACAGATCATTCTATTCAAATTTAATCCAGGCAAGTCAAATGCAGTGGGAAGTACCCCAGAATCAGTGCGCCCAAGGTTGACCTTAGCAGACGCAGCACCAAATATTTAAGATCCCAAGGGTCAGATTGTGGTTTTTTTCACATTAGCTGCCTGCATATGATAAGAACTTCCAGAAGTCCCCAAGTCAGCTCTTGACTCTGCAACCAGGTGACTTAAGCCAGATTTCCCCAAGATGGTGGCCTGCAGATGAATTAGAACTGCCACTTCCAGAACATCCAGCCAGCATGGCCAAACCACTCTCTTGGCTTCATTTTCATATCTGCGACACAAGGCCAGTTATCCTAGGGTTATCTTACAGAATCCTTGGATCCCTGCCCCTCATGGTTAATTATGATTGGCTTTCAACATCCACAGCGCAGGAGGAAGGCATGCTGTGATTAATACATTTGATACAGTATTGGGTTTATTTTATGGGTGGGCTTACTTTATTATTTTGGAGGGGAGTGGGGTTGCTCAGTGATGTTTTGGATTCTTAGCTGCCAAAACTTTCTGGAATCAGTGGCGCAGAAATAAAGCAAGCCCATAAATAAATATGATGTGTCAAGAATTTGCAATATTCAAAAGCGGTCTGCAAACTATCTGATGCAGATCACAAATCAAACATCTGCTTCTATGAGGATGGAAGAGCAACTGATCTCACAAGGTTCACGAAAGCAGAGAGAATCACTAAAGTACTCAGCTGTAGAGAAAGAGACAAAGAGACAAAGATATGGAAAGAGTGGGGAAGAGGTTCACCATACCACACCACAATATCCAGATCTTTGCAAAGCGTTTTAACAAATGCTCGCATCCAGTCATCTAATCCCAGGAACAGTTCCCCACCCCCACTTCCTCACCATGTCTGGCTCCTCAAAAACAATCCTTGGAGAGAGAGATTCTCAAAACTAAAGGAGTAACACCATCCTCCCACCCTGAGATCTGTTCATAGTACAGGGTAGTCTTCAGAACTCTCAAAATGGGCTGATTTGACCACCTTAATTCCAAATTAATTGGTTTGAAATTCATGTTTCTGAACCAGCATAGCAACGGATGTCATTACAAAGCATTCTGGCTGCAAGTAAAGACAGCTCATTATGCAACCTACAAAAATTGGAAGCTGGTTACAGAGAGTCAAACCAATTCTTCCACCTCACTCCTTGTTAGTTTCCCAGGGTTTCAGAAAGAAGACTTTACAATCCTACCCAGAGTCGTGAAGATGTGGCCTTTCACGTTATCCATTCACACACCATTAACCATCCCTGGAAGCATAATTTGAGCAGCCCAAGTGCCTTTTCCGGCGTAGCCCTCAATCTCCTTGCAGTCAAGTGATAGATTTCTCTTCAAAAAAGGTGGCTTAAGATGCTTAAGTTGCAGGCAAGCAGGAAATAAGAAATTCAAGATCATCTGTACGATCTAATTTCCTGGATGCTAGTATGAAGTCACCTCTTTTGTTTCTTCAAATCCTTTCCTCAAATTCATGTTAAGGCATTAGCACAAACTTTTAGTTTCCATGTCCTCCCAAAACACAATCCAGCCATAGCATATGACTGAAATAAAAATAAAATAAAAGTCTCCCCCTCTTTATCACTGCTCCCTTTTCTCACAGTTCTTCTGGATTGGCTTCTTGACTGTAAGGCCCTTGGGGGAGGAACTTGTCTCCACTTAGACTTATTATAACAGGGTGCTCATGAGATCCTCTTCCTCCTCCTTGACTGATCAATCACTGGGCTTCCGTTGTTTAATACTGGTTGCGTAGGCCTGAATATCTTTGGCTGTACTAAATGAGATTGCCTTTTAAATTAGTTACTTTCATACGAGAATCAAGTATGATTTATTTTTCAAAAAAATCAGCCTTTAGGGAATCAAAAGTTCTGCTTCCAATCCACCTTTTGCTCCTTGTTTGCCTGGCCAGCCCGCTCTTTTCCTTGCACATAGAGGATTTTTGCTTTGCTGGCGGGAACATTTGCTGAACCACGTTTGGTATCTTGAGTGAAGCTCTAACAAGCTTCACTGAGGCATAAACTGCCTCATTAAATCAAGGCTCGCTGGGAAAGGAGGAGGCCCCAGTGAGCTCCCAACTATTTGAACAGAAAATCAAAGTATTATGAACAGCTGCAGTGCAACCCTCTAAAATGCCAGGAATAGCAAAAAATCCTAGACATGCTTTTCATCCTAAAACCCCTATTGATTCAGTGCTATTACAGCCAATGGCAAGAAGCAACTGTGAGAGCACTTTATTGATCTGGCGATATCTGAGCAGATGATTCTCTGTTTCCCCACAAATGACAGCCTCCTTTCCCCTACAAACCAGCATGCTTGCTTGCAGTTTTAGAGGCACGTTCACCAGTTTGAATATTATCCTTGATTTATCACAAATCAAGGCGTGAACCTGGGCCTTGCAAACTGAACAAAACAAGGACAGAAGGAAAATAGGACCACTTCTACGTCCTCTTCCTCACTGCTACTATAAATAGGGAACAAAGCTGCCATGAAGAGGCCCAGCAGATACAAGGTGGATGTGAAAGTCAGTAATGCAAACACTGCCTCACAGGAGAATATTGACTTGGTTGCTTTAGGTGAAGCTCATAAAAGTGAGAAAGGAGCAGGCTCAAGACACAGCTAAACTAGTCAAGGTAGACTAAAGTTTGTGGAAAGCTGTTTCCAATACTGAAGAGATAATTTAACCGATATTTCCTGACAGTTTAACCCGTTTTAAAAGGCCAGCTACCAACCAGAGTTACTCAGGTCCTGCATAAAGCCTGTAGAATCTACAGTGTAGTTGGAATGGAACTGGGTCTAAGTTCAGAGTAGGAAACTGAGGATCAGAAATGCCTTAGATGGAGAGAGTGGCCTTCCTCTTCTTCTATTCCGCCCTCCTTGCAACATCGGGGTCAGAAGAGGATGTCCCAATTTCCAAAAACATTCTGCAAACTGTATCTGCCTCTATTAAGAGTCACTTTGTATGAGATGGGCAGCTATATAAATGTGATATATCTATCAATCAATCAACCAACCAACCAACCAACCAAAAGTCCACTAGGTAGAAAGGAAAAGGGAGACACCAGAAACAGATGGAAAAAGAGATTAGAGAAAGAGTATGAAAGAATTGTTCTATTAACATTCGCTATGTCGGAAAGGGGATTACTAGATCAAATCAATTAACTGCTGTGGGAGCTCAACATCCTGGGTCAATGGAATGGTTCAGACACACGTCAGGTTTCTTTATTCTTGGCTTACATAATGGACAAACCTACTTGTGAGGGCTTGGCGGAAGCTTTAAAAAAAGCACACCTTCAGCTTGGTGCTATATCAAAGAGCTTTGAGAAGCCTCAACATTATATATTTCCTTTCCTTTCCTACCTACCTTATATGACTGACATATGATCCTGGTCTGTGACAAATGGTTGTTTCACTCAAACGGGTGAACAAATCAGGATCCAGTCAGGCTTTATGTCTGAACCACCCCAATGCTTAAGATCCTTAGGAATCCAACTGAAAAAAGTACACTCTGCAGCAGTATAATATCCAATCTTGATGTTGTCTTTGGAAAATAATCAATAATGCACACAATATCCTAACAATGACTTGATTACTGTAAGATAACAAAAGCCAGGATGAGGGAAACAGAAAGCTTCAGTTCAGAGCTTCATCTGTGGAGCAACTCTCTACAGCAAAAACCTGGTTCTGCTTTTTCAAAGATGTGAAAGTTAAAAGACTAATTGTTAGGTAGGGGGAAGGAAAGACCGCATAAATGGGTGTGACTTGTTGAAAACCAAAAAATGTGATCAAACATAAGACTGGAAAAAAAAAATCACTCAAACCTCACACTGATGCACAGAGCTTTCACATAAAGGATCTCTTTCAAACCACAAATCTTTTAGATAGAGCTCAATTGTTTTTGCAGCTTTATAAAGTTGCCCATATTAATCTTCCCCAACGTGGTGCCCTTCAAGTATACTGCATTGCAGTTCATGTATATCCTAGCCCGCATACTCTTAGCCAAGACCAAGGGAGTTCAATTGCGTCTATTGATGGCAGATACAACACTTTTAACTTCAGACTTCAAGTCTGTTTTTTCAGGCACTACAATATCAAATAAGCAAATTTTGTCATTTGCTGCATAAAGGCAGTAACTATAGGACACAGGAACTGATGGCGGAGGAATTACCAGTAAGATGCAGCCTCGGCTTAAAATATTAACAGTGCAAATAGCTCAGCTCATATAAACAGAGAAATGCCAGTCAAGTACTCATCCTATGAATAATGTGAACTCTTGATGCCTACCTGCTGAAAATACATCTCCCCCCATGAGAAGCTGCGATTTAAAAAACAGCCTAGTCATGTGTGCATGGCAACCAGCCACAAAAACCGGTCAATCTCACTTCCCTAAACTGCCTATCTGGTAGAAGAGACTCCCACAGCTTTCTAATTGAACAGTTGCGGCGGGTTCACAAACTTCACAACTCTGTCTTTACACACTTGCGGCTTTGCCTTTGAAGAAAGTTTGTAAACGGGGTAAGAGGCGTAGAGATCTCTAAGGGGGGAGGTTTCTAATGGCAGCCTACTCTGAATCCACAGGGAACAAGCAGGGTGAAGAAGCCAGAATGCATACATACCTGTCAAGGACAACTGTTAGTCTGACATCTTGCTGTTCCTTTGGACTTCTAAGATGCACACGGTCATATTTGGTGTAACCTGCACAAGCATAATAAAACCGCTGGTTGGTCACAATCAGAACAGCCTGAGGGAAAACAGAGCGGAGCGTCACCTGGAAAAGACCAACCATCTGCTGAATATGAAAGCATATGCCCATTTCAGAAGCACTTTTGACCTCTGGCTCACTTATCAAGTTCAAGCATCTCCCTTTCTCTGGATTGAATCCTGACTCTCTAGGAAAAGGAAAGAGATGGTGAGAGAGGCTTTTCATTCCTCCGAGGAGAGGCTGAGGTTAACAGACAGCGTTATCTGCCATCAGCTGTTTCAGGAAGTGTCGAATTCAGGCCATTTGCCCTGCTCACTTGTTGACCAGCTGTCTGCAGGCCATTTCCATATTCCTCTTCCAGAGGGTTATGACCCATTTGGAAGACGGAATACATTCTGTCCATGGGCTGCACTGGAAGACGCTCTTCAACTTGCAACTGATGCAAAATATGGTAGCTAGAATGACTTGGAACAATTTTTGTCAGGGTTAAAACTTCTACTTCTCTGTCTCCAGGTATTATTCATCGGCTTGAGGTTGGCTTTTAAAGGCTTGGGACTTGCGTCCCTAAAGGTTGTTTCTGTTACATGAAATATATCCCCCTCTGGGTAACTGAGGTTAGACATTTCTTTTCAGGGCATTTGTGGTAATTTTCTTCCCAGAAGTTGCTTTGTCAGTCACCAGCTCTGTTCAGTTTTAGGTGCTAAGCTATTATTTTATTTCCCATGCTATCAACTACCCTGCAAATTTAATTTCACTTCTGAGTTATTGTAGCATATATATTTTTACCATGTTATTATTCCTCTTTTGCTATTTTTAACAGATATCTGTGGGTTCTGGTCTATTGATTTTTGCCATTAATGTTTTATTTGATTTACTTTTATCTTATTCTAAGTGGAAAATCTAAAGCAACCTAAAATGTAGGAGAATGCAGTGTCCGTTACATAGCCAAAATCCCAGGGTTTACATGGAAAAGGAAGATGTCAGCAGATCCAAGGGAAATTGCTAGTTGAGGGCAAATGCAAAAAAGAAAAGAAAAGAAAAAATTATTAAGGAAAAAATTAATAAAACCCTTCCCCAAACAGCTCTTTCAAGAAAACTCAACAGCACAAAATGTGCAGTAAATCCATGCATTTTGTAAATGAACCAATCTAAGTTACAGCAGGGACTTTCTCCATACCAAGTCAAGCCATACCTTCAGAACATTAAACTGACCCTAGTTGTTAGCAAAACGGGGGAGCAAAGTGTGCTTTTGAGGAAGGGGAATAAAGGCTGTGACTCCAGAACAGAAAAACCCACGGATTCCAGTATCTGGATCCCAGGGAGAAAACATCTACGCTAATGATGCCAGCAAAATTCTGGTCTACAGTCAAGATACTGTTTCAAAGATCTCTTTGGAAACTGGTGCTCCTTTGGGTCAACATATCCTGTCTTGGAGGAAATCAAGGCAGTCAGCCTTTTATTGTGCAGGAAAAGCAGCAGCTGCAGGAGGTTGAGGCAGCTTCTAAGTGCCCAATTAACCCCCTCTTGATTATTTATTCCAAGTATTGCACGTTCAAGGTCACAGTTGCTCCGCTACCGCTAAGGGTGACTTGCTTGTAACTGAATATTCAAAGCAATCCTAAAGTTACATATTTTTCCATGGATGCCTCTCCTTGAGAAGACCAGCTGTGATTTAACAAACCTACTCACTGCCCTGAAGCTAGCTTCTGTTTTTTTTTTTTTTGCATTTCCGAGCTCTCGGTTGCAACATATCCATCATCGGTTCTTGAAGACAATCCCTTCCTACTTACAAGTTATGAGGGTGACATGTTCTAGGCATGAGGATGAAGGGGGCTGGGAAGTTCTGCAGGCCACCCAAGTCCTGCCTGACCCACATCATGTGGCACAGCGTGGTGGTTACATTCTGGGAGTTGGGCTCCTCTTGTCCAGATCTGGGACCTGCCTCAGGTCCACAGGCGTTTTCATCAGCAGGGCCTTGTGAAACCATGATGTCACAGAGCTCTCTCCAGGTCTTTGTGAGCAGGGCAGGGCAAGACAACAACTTTGCTGAAGGAGCTGAGGTAGGAACACAGGCATGTCCAGAGTCACATTAACAACATGGCGACAACATTCACGTGAATATGAAGCCAAACCTTTGAAATTGGTCACCAGCATCACCCTTCACAGGTGGGAAGATTAAACAAGTCTTTGCTCTGCTGATGATTATAATAGCTCAAGAACGCTTTTCTTTCTGCAGGAACACCCATGGAGACACACAATGCAAACTTTGGAGCCTTATGACAAAAAGGAGCCCATCTTTTCTTCCTACCAGCAACCAACCAGGAACAGGGCAAACTAAGAACTGAGTAACTGGGCAAACCATGGTACGTTTGCTGCTTTGCTAATGGCATTTGTAATATAACTCAGAAAGATGCTGTGTTCTTTTTATTTAGCTGGAATACTTGACTGTCCACATTATTTCCCCCCCTCATTCTTTTTAAGACTGAAGTAAACGGGTATTTTTTTTTTTAACTTTCCACTCAGCAGCCTTTAGTTTCTTCCCTAAGGCACTGGTTTGATCTGCCCTCCACTTTTTGCAAAGCAGCCGTCCTCTAACTACTGCATACACTGGCCAAATGGATATGCAGATGGCCACGGACTGAAGTAAGGTGATGGGGGGGGGGGGTTGGCACCTGTTTCATCCAATTATTTCTATATCCAACACTCGCTCTTCCTGAGGCAGAATCACTGCTAACGACCTGCAGCACCTTTTAGAGCCATCCAATTACTGTTGGGTTGTACTAATTGTACAGTGGCCAGGCAGGGCATTGGCCTGGTGACACCAAACAGTACAGAAATAACCTGAGATTTTGCCAGACAATGAGAAATCCTACCCATCCTTTTGCGTGTCACTTCCTGAATGCATTTGGGAGGCATGTTCTAATCCAGTTTCAGAGCATGCTTTGCGTGCAAAATGTCTGTTTCTTTTTCCTTCAGAAAAGGAACTAAATCTCAAGCCCTAAGGAAACATTCTAGTTAGAAAGCTAGAAGTCAAGGAGACACCCTAACAGCCTGAATTACAGTAGTTCAGGATAATCCATTTCACATTATTCTCTAGAAGTATCACTGCTAAGAGCTTTGGATGGAATTCTGTTTCAGATTTATAGCTGGAAAAACTGAACCCAAGTCCAACTCATCTCAATGAAGCAAGCTGGTTAATTCCAACTTTTAAGGAAATGAACTGTGCTATTTAAATGGTTCTTTCTCACCCCCAATTTAATCGTCTCAGGCTTTTATGCCTTAAATGAGAATACATCTCATTTATGAAAAGTTCCATTAGACATCAACAAGGATACTTATGAGTTTAATAGAGAAGGAACTGGATACTCTCCAGAGATTCTCAACTTCAGCTCCCATCAGTCTTTCACCCATAGGAAGGAATTACAGGAACTGTCATCCAAACATCTGGACTACAACTTTTTCTGTATTTTTTTTCTATAAAATATCAATGGAAGAATTGCCTACAGCTCTCTCGCTAGCTCAGGATTTGCTAATAAATTAATAATGTCAAATAAAGCCATTAAAAACCCTCAAAGGTTCTGCATTCTGGGGTAATATTCTTATTGTATTTACAGACACTCACTAAAATTAAAACAAAAAAAAACCTTGTACGTAAATAATGCAAAAAGGTACAGCAGGAACTACGAAGGAACACAAAACCTGTGTATCCTTTCACACAGGCGATCCTGTTCTGGTTTATTCTGCAGTCTTCTTCAATTATATCATGCGCAAAGGAAGTTTGGAAGAGCAAAAAGCTCCTTAATTTCTCTCCTGGAAAGACAAGCACTGACCAAAGAATCATCTCCTGATTATCAGCATCAGGTTCCCGGCATACAAATGACCTTAGCAGGAGATAATGAAGACAGAAAGCCAGCTGTCACATATTCAGTATTGATTTTACACCAATCGAGGGCACAAAGCATCTTAACTGAAAAATCCAACATTCTTGTTTACTGCGTCTATCTCGGCAATCCTGAGCAATTGAGGCTAGTGCCTAAAAAAAGAGGAGACGCTTTATTCCCCAGAGCGGAGGCAAAGCAGGGAATTTAAGCCGGGCATTAAGCAGGAACAAAGCAGGATTGAAAAAGCTTGTTCCGTGGAGGGAGGGCGGCCTCCCCCACCCTGGCATCACCCGCCGGCCCGGCTGGCTGGCACCCTGGGGATTGGGACCCCGCGTCCCAGGAGGGTGCCACTGGTGGAGGGCACCTCAAGGAACCTGGCGCCTGCTGGGGAAACTCCAGCAGCTCATCCCCGGAGCCAGAGCCCCCTAGAAGGGTCGGGCTCCCATCCCCATCATCCCCAGCCAGGGTTGCACATAGGAGGGCAGGGGCGGTGGGGAGTGATGGGAGATGGAGCCCAACCCGCCTGGAGGAGACCAGCTGGGAAAACTCCAGCAGTTCCCCCCCACCAAAATTGGGATGGGCGTCAACTCCCATAATCCCCTGCGACTGGGGATTATGGGAGGCGAGGTCCAGGGCAGGAGGGGGGAGGCACCTGGCGGACAGGAGGGGCTGGGAAGGGGCGGGGCCAGCAAGAGCGGCGCCGAAAAGGAAGAGCCGGGCGGGGCGGGGCGGCGCCCGGTGGGCGGCGCCTCCGCGTGCCCCGCCCTCTGCCCCTGACAGACTCACCTCGCTTCGGTTCCTTCAGGGCTCTGCCTGCCGCAATCCCGGCTGATGACGATGGCGGCGGCGGCGCCAGCCGCGTCCCGGCCCATCCCGGACTGGGCGACCCGTCCCCGCAGGCCCCTCCGGCTGAGGATCCGTCGCCGCGGAGGAAACGCCGAGCGGGCGAACTCAAGCAGCAGCCCGGCGCCTCGCGCATGCGCCCCCTCACGCGCCTTTGGCCCGGCCCTCAGGAGGGCAGGGGGACGGCCGCGCATGCGTCGGAGGGCCGGGTTGTCCCCCAAGGGGATAGAGGGAGGGAAAGGAGCAGCGCTAAAGTCAGGGCTTCGTGACGACGTCAGAGGGGGGAGGCTTCCCCGCTTCTCTCATTTTGCTGATGGACCAGAGGGGGGGGAATAAAACGCGCGTGGCCTGTGGCCAGAGAGAAGGAAGAAGGGTGGTGTTTTCCCTCTTCTCCTGCTGGACTACATGCCGCTTGCTCCGCAAATGGCGGCCGTCAAATGACATCGGAAGTGACGTTTGCATGGGTGCGCCTCCTTATGGCTCCAGCCCTAGGGCGTCCCTGCCCCGGCCCGGCCGGATCCGCGCCTGCGCAGAGCGCACGCCGCTCCTCGTGCCCTCGCTTGCAGAAATGCTGCGTTCCCCAATTCTGCAGCTGCGCTGGGCGTGGTAGGGCGGAGCCCCCCGCGGCTTTCCGGGCTGGTCCTCCCCTTTGCAGTGCCTCTGGGCACGTGCAGAATGCTTTCCGCTCTGTTCTTCCTCGCACAGCTTTGCACTGGAAGGCTAACCGTTTCCCAGGAGAAGTCCAGCCCGGCCTCTGTGCGACCCTCCCTGCTTGTGAATAATGCGTTTTATGAATGGGCTGATGCCTTTAAAGCGCTTCTTAGCAGGGGGCTTGCTAAGCCAACCTCGCAGGGGAGCGGTGCGCTGAGCCACGCAGCGGCGGGGCAGCGCCGCGGAAGAACCGCGTTCAGTCCTCGTTGCGAGCCGCAAAAACGCCGCAGACCTGACAGGTGTGGGGTTTTCCTGCCGCTGCAATTCCATGCCTCGCTGGTCGCTGACCGTCAATAAATACAATTGCAATTCTTATTACCATTGCAAGAACACGCATGATAATTGCATGTCGGTTTGCTCGGCATAAATCCTTCCCCTCCCGTTTTATTCGATTGCACATCCTGGTTCCGGCCCCCTTGCAATGCTGGTGGTCGCCTTAAAGAGAGTGAATCGCCTTAAAACCTGGGAGAGGTGCAGCCGAAGTCCTCCGCGTTTTAAAGGCATGCCTGGATCTGGAAGCGCTAGAAATGCTGATTGTTCAGACCGCCCTTTAAAATGCGAGGAACGGTCGCCACGGTTGCTTCGGCCACCGAAATGCATTCTTCCCGGAATGGGATGACAGTAACTTAATTCCACGTGACTTCGGTGCTTTTGAAAGATCCTGCAGAACTTCTGCATAAATGCGAAATTGAAGAAGTCGGCGCCTCTTTCTCTTGGCGGAGTATGTGTCCGTATTCCAGAGTCCTGTGAAAAAAACCTTGGAAGAACCTATTCCTGTACTCATTCGCTGGACGAAGTTCTGCTTTTCCGAAAGGCAGAAATCACTTTTCTGTCTTTAACGGGGACTGCTTAGCCTGTGGCCGCCAGGGAGCAGCCTCCGATCAAAATAAGGAGCCTTGAAAAGTCAAGCTTTGGAGGCATCGTTTCAGTTTCCTTGGCCCCAAAGCGCATCCATAGCCCGTAGTGACAGATCTTTGGGGACTGTTCCGTTGAGGCTTCAAGTTGAAGGACCCGTATGTTTCATTATTCCCTTGCACAAACTCTCCCCTGCACTTGGAAAGCTAGCCTCTCAAGAAGAAAGGATCCCATAGAGTCTTTTCTGCTTTCCCCCATTATGTGTAAAAGTCTTTCCATGCAAAAGCACGTTCCCATTGCAGGGTAGTGAGAACACTTTGGGAGATCCCAACGCGTGGCTGAGGCAGAACGTGCTCCATGTGCAAAAACCGAATTACGCACAGCTTGGAACCGGGCCCTCCGAAACACCTATTAGCCAAAGTCGCTAGGCTGACGGTAGCTCCTGCAAGGCAGTGAAAGAGGGATTACAGTGGACGGTGTCCGAATGGTCATCTTCTCAGGATGGATAACTTATTTATTGCCTTCCTTCTGACAATATTTGTAAAACTTGGCAATCTGCAACTGATGGAGTCCAGCTGTAAGTTCAGCTGGGATCCAGATGTTTCCAAATATCTGTACATCTGTTGCTTTAGAGTTGGGCTTCCACTGCATGGCAAGAAAATAGAAGGGAAAATTATTGTTACTGTTTTGCTTCCCTCCCCTTTTCTTTCTCCCCACCAAGTTGGTGAATTAACATCCTGGGGCAAATCAATCAAAGAAATTGGGAACCAGGAGATCTGTGGCGAAATACTTCTCTTATGCATATGCAGATTCCTTTTGCTCTTTAGTTCACATTTGGTCATCACCTTTGGAAATGCCACCTCGTTCCTGCTATAAGGGAAGCAAAAGAAGGGCCTTGCTGGAAATGAGGAACAGAAAGATAGGGTGTCCGTGCTACGTGGGACAGCTGAAGCAAATTCAAGAGCCGTTTGAATTTCAGGACGGAGCAGGAAAAAAGTATTAGTTTCTCCCAGGCCAGGTGGGCATGGCCTTCATTTTCCCTCTGTTTCATTTGGCAGCACACTTCCCCCTTGCACGAAATGGCACAGAAATCCTGTCCAAATCACACCTTGGCAATGGAAAAATAATGGAATTCTCTAAGTCCGTGCTACTAAAAAAACAGTAGTTGAAGGTTCAGTGTGTTCTTCCAAATACTCCCCCATCTTTTTCTTGACTGAGAAAAGTTTGATGCTGTGAAGCTTTTTTTCACACCTCATCAATGGCCTTTAGGGTTCTCTTCCTCTCCTCCCTCGTGCTACAGGGGCTTGGAGGGATTGATTCACGGGCTTAAACTCAGGTGGGGAGCTTCCTTGAATGGCCACCTCACTCTTCTTCAGGTTCTCGGACCGCCGGCTGAGTCGGAGTTGTTTAAAGCAAAGATGTTGACTGTTCTTCTTTAAGCATTTCCTGTTGAGATGCCAATTGCAAGAAGGAACCGGGTGGACTTTTGCGCGAGCAGAAAATGATTCTTGTTCTGCAGGCTGCCTTGACCCGGGGAGAACTCTTGGAACTGTAGAAATGGTGGGGTTGGATTTGCATCCATTTCCCCATCCTTGCCCTGATATGGTAGAGATCTCCTACACCTACCCCCCAAAACGGCAAAGGCTACCTAAAGATCTTCATCTCCCTTCTCTTGATGGAGCAGCTACTTATAACTGTGTTTTGATTCAACCACAATATAACATCATCCCTGATTCTGGAGAAACTGGTTGATCTGATGGTTTTCTCTGGCATTTTCCCCTTTGGAGGCTATATTCTCCCAAGAAGAATCTTCTGGGGAATCCAGAATGGACATTGGCCAAAATGAAGACTTCAGTGATTGGAGCAAGAGGTGGAAGGGGGTCTGTCTCTTCAATTGAGTTTCGGTGCTTCCCTGAAGTACTCTTTCAGTCCTTGGATTTTGCTGCCATCTGTCCCAGGTTCGTGGGACGGGATGGGGAGTGGCATTGTAGACCTAATCTCAGAATGGAGATTGTCAATCACTGGAACTGTTTTGCCTGCGCGATCCGCGGTCTCTGCATTTAAAAATCACACTTTGTATACCCACAAAATCCCATCCAGTTTTTTGGACTTTTCTGCTCCCAACCCTGACCTCTGTTTCTACTTTTGCTTTAAAAAAAAAAAAAATTAAATGCACCAAGCCCAGTGAAGAATTCTGAAGAGCTCAAAAAAGTTCTCAAAAAAATAGGTTCTCCCTAATACACATTTCCCAAGTATTTCCACTAAGTATGGATCAACTTAAGCAGTTGCTTGTTTTGCTAATATTTTTGGAAGTTTCAGAGTGACCCCTGGTGGCCAGAAGCAATGGCTGGACGGTTGTGTCTCCCAAATAGAAATTTAGAAAGTTCAGAGGAACCCGTGTGATACCTGGACGCAGAAAAGTCTGTGTGTGCAGTGTCTCATTGGGAATATCTGAGTAATCCACCCTTGGATATTAAACGAACCTGTGACAGTTCCATATTTCTTTCTGCCCCCTCCCTTGTAACCTACCCTGCCCTTGCTCCCCTCCATTTTCCCCTGAATTCTTTCAAGCATTCTGTGGAATGAGAAAAATACACCCAACGGTAGCTGTACTCCGAAGTGAATGAACCTTTGGATGATCATCTCCCTTCTCTTTATGGAGCAGCTACTTATAACTGTGTTTCGATTCAACCACAATATGACATCTTCCCTGATTCTGGAGAAACTGGTTGATCTGATGGTTTTCTCTGGCATTTTCCCCTTTGGAGGCTATATTCTCCCAAGAAGAATCTTCTGGGGAATCCAGAATGGACATTGGCCAAAATGAAGACTTCAGTGGTTGGAGCAAGAGGAAAGCCATGAAGATCAAACCTTTTCCTCTCTTTCTCTTCCTTTCCTTTGGAGAAGATTGGTAATGGGAAGCCCCCTTAGATGATGGCCATGTTTGAAACCTTCTGCTCATCCAACTGATTGTACTGGTTTTTTTTCTTTTCTTACTTCTCCTCTCTCCATTCCAGCTACCCCTTTTTCTCTCTGGTCCAGCTGATCATTTGTAGAAGGCTGTTGAAATAATCAAAAGACCAGCATTTTTGCCACAGACTGGGTTTCCTGAAACGAGGCATCTCCAAAATGTAGTTTACAACCCTGGCTTTTTTTCACTTGTTCAGACTGACTATAATTTTTGGTTTCGACATAAGAAGAGACTGTGGTTAACCAAAGATGGAAGTTTTCTGTTCTCCTTATCATCACTGGGCCATAATTAAACATCTTGGTGTTTATTAATTAATTAATTTTATTTACTATGCAGCAAATTTATACAGCCACCTGTCTTACCACAAGCGACTCTAGGCAGTGTAAAACAATCAGCTAAAATCAAATATAAAAGCGACATGAAAAATATAAAAGCCAGATTAATAAATATCATAAAACCCAAGATACAAACCATAGGTATTATATGGTGAATAGTATTTGGTAACTGCACTAATGTGTTTGACTGACTTTTCTTGACCACATTACAGCACTAAAACACATGGGAAGAAGTCTAGGTAACATTAAGTGGTTGAGACCTGGATAGGATAATTCCACAAGTTCATCCAAATCTCTGATTCTTGGGTCCTAGATGTTTGTGAGTAGAGTTCTTAGATCAATGCCTCTTAAGACCTTAACAATCTTTTCATTAGCCAGGGGGATAAATGAAATTAACCATCAGTTACCAGTGATGAGAAGGTGGTGGACGTCTCATCATTGGCAGTGTTAGATTGGGGGTGCTCTGATGTGGTTTCTTTCAGTTTCCTGCAGACAGATTTAGATCTACTAGGACTGTCAATTGACTCTATGATGCTAGCATTTTTTTTCTCACAAGGATCACTGAGCAAATTGCAGAACTCAAAGCAATGGAATGAGAATTGCCCTGCCTGGTGCCCTCCGGGTGAATGCTGGACTCAGTGCCCATAATTGGCAGCCACTGTTTTGTTTGGGGATTATAGGACCTATGGACCTGTTCCTCTGGAAAGTTAGAAAAGGCTGACCTACTCCCATTTGGTGTAAAATCAAAAACCTGATCTGTCTGTGGCCATATTTTTTATTTTTCTACTTTTTATGTGAGTGGATGGGAAAAGTCCCTCTATAGTTAAAGAGTGACAAAGGACAAGAATGTTTGAGCCCTCCAATGTTAGCACTAAAAAGAGCCATTTTGAGGTTTCACATTTGGGAAATATATTCTCCTCATTTTTGTTTTGTTTCTTTAAGTGTCATTTTTAACATATTTGAAGGGGGGAAACAGTCACCAGAAATCCAGTGCAAGGGAAGTTCATTTTGACACAGCACGAAAGTTTCACGACGTACATTAAATCACCCCAGAGCAGGAGCTGCTAAATTTCTGCCAAACTCCCAAACAGTTGAGCTCTCTTACCAGAGCTGTCCTCCCTCCTGGAACACATTTGTGTAACAAACATTTAAAATCCAACTGTCAAAAATGGCAGAACGGGGGAAGTTCTTCGCTCCGTTTATAGGAGGACTTGAAAAGGGCACATTGTTGAAAAAGACAGTGAGGGATTAAGTTTGTCATGAAGCTTGGACGGCTCCCGTGAGGGTGTGAGGTTTGATCACATCAAGGATCCATCTAGTCCAGAATTTGGGGTCGCCTAGTGGCCAGTAGGAGATATCTGGGAACAAGGAGGTGAAGGTGAGGTTCCACTCCTGCTTCCCGGTAACTGGTATTAAAGTCTGCTGTGGGGGATTCTGGAAGTAACACACAGCTGTCAATACTAGTAGCCATGGATAACTTGATCCTTCATGGATCTGTCCACCTTCCCTTTCAAAGCTATTTAAATTGCCGGCCATTGTCATCTCCAATGGTAGTGAATTGTCCAATCTGCTTTGTGAAGAAGCCCATCCTTTTACCTTAAACTCCTCGCATTCAGTTCAGCGGAAGACCCAAATTCTAACATTCTGAGAGAACATCTGCCATGCTATGCATGTTTTATATATTTCCCTTTACCCACCTTTCCTTGAACCTCAAAAACCCTAGATGCTGCATTTTGACCTCATGTAGGAACTGTTTTCCACTCTCCAAACATTGGGGCTGCCATTTTTCTTTCTTCTTCTTCTTCTTCTTCTTCTTCTTCTTCTTCTTCTTCTTCTTCTTCTTCTTCTTCTTCTTCTTCTTCTTCTTCTTCTTCTTCTTCTCCTTCTCCTTCTCCTTCTCCTTCTCCTTCTCCTTCTCCTCCTCCACCTTCTCCTTCTCCTTCTCCTTCTCCTCCTCCTCCTCCTCCTCCTCCTCCTCCTCCTCCTCCTCCTCCTCCTCCTCCTCCTCCTTCTCCTTCTCCTTCTCCTTCTCCTTCTCCTTCTCCTTCTTCTTCTTCTTCTTCTTCTTCTTCTTCTTCTTCTTCTTCTTCTTCTTCCATCCTTTCCAATTCTGCCCAGCATCTCCTTCCCTTCTTGGACTTTTCTTGACCACATTACAGCATCAAAACAGATGGGAAGAATTCTAGATAACATTAAGTGGTTGAGACCTGGATAGGATAATTCCACAAGTTCATCCAAATCTCTGATTCTTGGGTCCTAGATGTTTGTGAGTAGAGTTCCTCGATCAATGCCTCTTAAGACCTTAATAAGCTTTTCATTAGCCAGGGAGGATCAATGAAATTAGCCATCAGTTACCAGTGGTGGACGTCTCATCATTGGTGGTGTTACGTTGGTGGGGCTCTGACATGGTTTCTTTCAGTTTCCTGCAGACAGATTTAGATCCACTAGGACTGTCAGTTGACTCTATGATCCTAGGATTTTATCTCCCACAAGGATCACTGAGCAAACTGAAGATGTCAAAACAATGGAATGAGAATCCCATCCACTTTAGCATAAGAGAGGAACAGAAAAAGCCCCCTACATTTTCTTTGGCCCTTGCCCATCTGTAATGATCATTGAAGTCCCAGTAAGGACTTTCCACACTTCTCCTGTGGTCCATTACTGTAGAAGTCTCTGACTTTGCCAAACAGTCCTGCTGTTTCGTAGGGCTGAGAAGAATTTTGCATGATCTTCAGAGTGAGGCAGAAACATGGTGCCTTCATCTTAATATTTGGAGGCTATGAAATAAAGGATAGACAAGTTGGTACCTTCTAGATTTCTTCAACTACAACTCCCAGAGATCATTGCTGTGTGCCATGATGGTGACTGTTGCTGAGAGTTGTAACTCAAAATGTTTGGAAGACCTCTTTGTGATGCTGTGCCCTATTCTCCTAGACAAGGTTGGTCAATGCTCAGCTGAAACCTAGAGCCATGCAATTAAATCAGAATGCCTTCTACTCAGTCCTCCGAGGACAGAACAAGAAAATATTTTTCTTTCTTCCTGGCATCAGGCTCAGCCCTGTAATTAGCTAATGGCCTGTCGATCAACGGCAAGCCATCAGATTTGGATTAGCCCCTTGGAGTTGGAGCTATGGCTAAGCAAATCTGTCAATTTCAGTTTTTCATTTCTCAGAGTAGGTCAGCGCCGGTTTCCCTCTGTTTCTCATTCTTGCAAATCTGTTGGTTTTGGTTTCTCTTAGCTTCTCACTTTTCCTTTGGTAAGCTGAATCCGTCCCCGTCCCTTACTACTGTGAGACTTAATTTTCTTTTGAAAGCTAACGTCAAAATTTGGGCCTACGTCTGGGCGCATTTCTCGGAACGTTACCTCCGTTGCTTGAGAAATTGCTGAGTGTGCACATTTTCTGCTGAAATTCTTTTCAGAAACAGAGCGTATTTATGCATGGACTTTCCCCAGATGTGCATTCTTTGCTCATTGACTCATTTTTATCATGCGGCCACTTCAGGAGAAGGATGGGTTTTGAGAGACAACCGAGTGGCGGTTTATCCATTGTCCTGAAAATGAAAATGAGTCCACCTTCACACATGGGTTGAATGAGCAACCCCATTTCTACCTGCTGGAAGCGTCAAGTGGAGGTGGTCCAAGCCAACTCTTGTATCAGTCATGAAAGAGGGAATGAACACAAACCTGAATTCATGGCCAATTAGCTAGAGCAACTGTATTGCTCTGCTCCTTTATTAGCTTTGGGTCCCGTTCAAGAATTTGGTTTTAATCTTTGTCATCGTCCAGCATCTCTTCCTGGGTTTGCTGAAAGTCTTATATATCACAGGAGTGGCCTATTAGAGCATCCAGGGGCCTGTGCTAACATGTTTTCAATGGACTTTTGCCTTTGAAATGATCTTTCCCTTATTGAACAGATAATGTTGAAGATGGCTGAGTCTTGGGCTTCACTCAAAGGCAGTCCCTTGCTGTGAAGAGATGAGAGCATAAATGGTGTATTTATTTGGGTTTGGGGTGGAGTGACATTTTGAGCTGGAATTCCTGGTATTGGCCTTAAAGAAACTGCATTTGTTTGGATAATTATGATAAATCTGAAACTCAAGGGTATGTGCTCTTCATCGAGATCCCCTTCTATGCTTCAAGCCTGTAAAAATAAAAAATAATTTAAAAAAGAACCCTTAACCACATTGTGTTTTGTTAAGTTCCTCTGGGCGATGGGTTCAGGCTGTTTCAGATCAAGGGGGAAGCGAGGAATTCCTGAATATGTATCCACAGGTAGAGTTGAGGGAGCCAAGTTATGGCCTGCGTAGGGATCCTATATTGTTCTTTTTCAGATAAACATTCTCAAAGGATACATTTAGCAGGTTCCAAGATGATTTGGAGGTTATTTTCATTGGACTGCTTCTACAGATAGAGTAGGGAGTGGTCTTCCAAGTTGACTGCTTTAGCCTTCCAAAATCCTACTATTTTTGTGGGCATTTTAAGAACAGAAAACATATGCCTTGTTGGGCCAGATCAAAGACTCAATTCACCCATCACCAGGCTATACCAATGGAAGGTAATGAAATACTTCGGCAACTTCTATCAATGATCACGGAGTCAACAACCCTTCCATCTTAAAAATCCCAGTTTACCTGCCCTTGTCAGGCTTGGTGGTCCTAGACTCCATAAATAAGTATCAAACTCTTTTCAAAGCTACCTCCATATATAGTAGAAGGGGAATTAATAGAACTAGGCAAAAATGATAATGGGATTTGATATGAAAGTCAGTCGGCTGAACTTCAGAATCAGCTCACCCAGATTCATCAAACTGGGAAGTCCAACTGAAGAGCCAGCTCAAACAAGATGTCTCTAAAACAGTTTGGACTATTTGAATGCTTCTGAGGATCTGCAGAAAAGACTTTTTCCAAACTGAATTGCTCCAACTGGACAATTCATTCCAAATTTGTATCAAACCGGATCAATTTATGTGCTCAATTCAAATCAGGTCAGTTTTCCAAATGAACTCATGATTTTTTTCCTGATTTGCATTGGCCTAAAATTGAGGGGTGATGGCTGTCTTCAAGTTGGGGCTCTTTCGATGCGTTGGATTAAGTTGATGCTATCTGACAATGTTGAGCGCCAGGACAACAGGATACCACCTTTGAACTCTCCTTGTTACACTGGTGACCCATTTCGTTGGGTCAATATTTAACGACTTTCAGAGAGAGGTCCTCAGTAGAAGGCCACATTTGGCCAACCATGTTTGAACCCAGAAGCTAAGCAAAGTCCAGGTGAGGACATTGTCTACTAATATTAACCTTAATTTTAGGAAGGCTGTCTTACCAGATGATGATGATGATGTTGAGTTGGGTTTCCCATCTTCTCCCATCACAGATACGGGCAGTTTTCTCTGTTCACAAAGCCCACTTTCTTCTGCAGCGAACCTTTGACCTTCTTCTGCCTTATGATCCAAAAGTTGTACTTAAAAATGAAAAACCAGTTGCCAACGCATGTTCCTGTGCTCTCTCTTTTGGAAGGCGACTGAAGCAAAAATGAAGTCAGCGCGCAACTTTCCTGTTGTTAAAGCGGAGCCTGTAATCAAAGGGAAACAACCCGTCCTCTTTTTATTTTCTTTTTTCGAAGCAGATAAGATAGGAGAGGTGATTAATCATGGATTTCAATGAACGTGGTGGGAATCTGAGTCAGGACCGGTCAGTTCCAGCTTGATATAAAACTTGTCAACATGTATCACGGAGTGGGATGGAGATCCAGGGGGAGCTTTAAAATTATGCATCTGGCAAACGATAAAGAACAGTTGGGCCGCGGTGATGTGACCTTCCGATTTTTATGTTTCATAGAAAAGCAGTCCAGCAGCAGATTTCCTCTTCTTTGGGGCAGGTGAGGGGGTGATGGCTCCTGTCTTGGCATGTCGAAATGGGGGCAAGGGCCAATTCTTGTTTCCCAGCTTCCAAAGTTCAGCTGAGCTGAAACGGGAGGTCTGTTTTTTATAAAAACCACAACCCCCCCTTGGAAACTTTCCTCTCCTTCCCAGCAATCTCAGAAGAACGGAGCAGATGTGTTGGCCAGGCGGGTGGCACCATGATGTCACCCTCTTGGCTCTGTGATCCTGACTATTTAGACCACAATCACTTCCCCGTTTTTTTTTTTTTAAGATGCCAAAGAAGCCGCTGAGAACATCAGGAGTGTGAAGGAAACAGGAAGAAAGGTGAACTTTGGGGGAATTTTCTCTTGTAAACCTTTCAGAGCTCCCAAACTTCATCTTGGTACACGTGTGTCCTTCAAATGGCCACAATGAAAATTTGGCTCCACGAGCCCTACTAAAAATATTTCTAAACAATTTCTCCACCCTCCGCGCAACAATTCAATATCTAAGTAATGCAAGGAAGTATGTCCATCTGAGTTGCCATAAAATTTTTGCAAGTATTCCAACGAAAACATTTTTTTTTTCCAAGGAGACGTTTTCCTGGGTTTAAATGCACCATTCAAAGCACAGAGAGGTTGCAATCCTGCGCCTATTTACTAGGGAGTAGGCCCCACTGAACTCTAGAGCAATGAGGGTGCTGAGTTCAATGTCTGTTGCCTGTTGCTTTAGATAGATACATGATGGATGGATGGATGGATGGATGGATGGATGGATGGACAGATAATTTTTATTAAAGAATTTTTTAAAAGAATAAAAACAATACAAATTTTGAAAGGGAAAAGTAAGGAAAGGAAAGAAAAATAATAAGTAAGTGAAAAAAGGGCAAAGGAAAGAAAGGAAAAGGAAAAGAAAATGGTCTTCTTAACAGCAGTTATATTTATATTTTACCCTCCCCCTTAAGATGACAACATAATTTCCTTCTTTCCATAGTCTACCCTTTCCAACCATCTAGCCTGTTTCTTTAGTCCCGATAGATGAGCCCCGAGGGCTGCTTTGGAACGGAGGTGGCAGCGGGGAAGTTTATGAAATAAATGAACTCCCCCCGCCTCCAAATCCTTCCCTTTGCCTTCAAATGTGCGAGCTCCTAAAATACTTTGCCCAACAGTTCTCCCATGCTCAGATTCCTTGGCTGTGTGGGTTTGTGTGCATTTTAAAGTACCTTAGCTCCCACCATTGCTAACAGATGGAAACGGTGGCATTGCACGAGGCGTTAACGGTTCCAACATTTGCCTGCCGGTTGTGAGAAGTGTCTGTCCCCATTCCCAAATTGTAGCCTTACTGCCTCCCCTCCCTGCCCCCCCCCCACAAGCCTCAGAGTGGCCCCTGTTGCTCTGCCTTTGCACATTTGCAGATTATGCCAAATCTACGGGAGGACTGGGCTCCCCTGAAGTCTTCCTGGGTGTGGGGCACAGCAATTTTGGGCAGCAAAGCCCGGCAGAAGCCACCGAGACAGACTCCACGCTGCACCCGCGGTTGGGCGGTTGGAACGTGCGGCCCTGAAAAACCATCCCGGCTGCCCTCGTGCACTCAGAAAACGCTCTTGCCCCGCTGTCAGGCCCAGCTGAAGAAACACACCAACCCTTTGAGGGTGTTGGAAAAGCAGCCTGTGCGGTTCGGTTTCAAAAGCCTGGCACCGTTTGGAGATTTCTTTTTTCAGATCTCAGCAGAAAACCGTTTCCAAAAGATTGCAGCATTGGAGTCCTTTCTCCAAGCAAAGCTTTTGAGGCATTTTAGTTTGCAGAGGCGGGGGGGGGGGGGGGGGGGCGGGGGGAAAAGGGAGAGGGAAAAAATCAAACTTTCAATACCACCTCCCGTTCAAAACATAAGAATGGGTCTGTCTGGTGAATTCTGACTTAAGCCATGTTGGCGTTCTCTCTTTTTATTCCCTGGGGTTGGTTCTGCCTTGTCTGCAGCAGAAACATGGCAGAGGAGGGGAGTTCATGGGTGGATTTATTGCCTGGCACCCCCTTGGCAGAAAATGTCTCTTCCCCCACCCCCGATCCCAGTTCGATGGCTCATTTTGTAAGATCACCCCGTGGCCTCCGGGCTCCTTTCCGAACGGAACAGGGGAACGTGTCGCTCTCTGAAATAACACTGAGCTGACAGTGCCTTGAGGATTCACACGTTTTCGTCCCCAGCAAAAGCGACTTTTGCTTTTCTTCTTTCTGTTTTCTTTATGAAAGAATTCACGGTAGGGTTGGAGAGTTGCATCACCCTCGGCGGGCGGTGTTTTCTTTCGGTTGGATGTATCTTTCTCTCCAGTTCAAGCCTTCGTGGTGCTCAGATTCCCCATCTGGGGAAAAAAAAAGTGGGAAAATTTTTTCTCCCTGGCTTTCCTTGAGATTTAGGAGAAGTAGGAGAAGGGAACGAATGCAAATGGATGGGGGAAAAATGTTCTTGTGTCTTCAGGAGGGGGCTGGATTTCATAACATCCCTCCCCCCGTCTCTCTCTCTCTCTTTCTCTTTCTTTTTTTTCCAAAAAAAGGCCATTTCTGTTAACCTGAGAGGTTGGGAGAAGGAATGGAAGGAAAGGACACAGGGAGAAAAGAAGGCTGGCGAGTCAGAAAGAAAGAATGCCAGAAGGGAGGGAGGTAGCTCTGGAAGCCTAACCCTGGCACTACCCATGGATCACTGGTGCATGATGGGAAGAATGAGACAAAAAGGCACCACGATCTAGCCCATTTGGGCCATTCCTCCCCAGAACCCCTCAATGCATCCCAGCAATATCCCATTGATCACCAAGACCTATATCAAGAGGATACGTAAGACTCAGCCCTTGAAAAAAGGTTGTTTTCCTCTCCCCTCCCCCTCCCTCTTTCCTCTTCTGTCACATCCATTTGTCGGCAAGTTGTCATTTTAAGCTGCAGAGTGTGCCACCGACAGAAGGCTGGCAAGTCAGAGCAGCCAAGAAGTAAGGGGGAGAGTGGCAAGCATTCCCTTCAGCAGCTGAGTCCCCTCCCCACTTTGCAGGTCGGGCCCTAAATCAAGGAGGCATGTCTGGGGGAATGGCTGGAAGCCTTAGCTCTGGTGAAAAAGGAAGCCCCCCGCTGTCCCCCCACCCCCCCACCCCCAGCCCGCCTGCTTCGTATCTGCCTCGATCCAGCTTGGCCCGTCCTGCTGGCCCGTTATTATTCCAGGTGGCGAGGTGTTGGGATTAATTGCCGGGGGGGGGGGACGGGGTCGGCCGCTTTGGCGATTCCCCGGCCGGGGGGGGGGGGGGGGCCGGCGGCGGCGTTCTCGCCGGGTGGGCAACGCCAGCGGCGCTCTCGGCAGCTTTTCCCGGCTTCTGCGCCTTTCCTAATGACCTGCCATCAACGTGGCCTTCTGCCGACGGAGACCCCGCGTCAGGAAAGGCGATGAGTGAGAAGGGAAGGAAGAGGCAGCAGCGGAGATAAAATAAACCAGCTAGCGAGATCGACACGGAGTTTAGATGTGTGAGAATGCAGCTCCTTTAACACCCCTCCCCCCCGTTCTGACATCTGCCATGCACATTTTAAAGGTCTTTCTTTCTTTCTCTCTCTCTCTCTCTTCCTCCCTCCCTCTCACTCTTTCCTCCCTCCCTCTTTTCCTCCCTTCCTCCCTCCCTCCCTGCCTCCCTCCCTCCCTTCCTTCCTTCCTTCCTTCCTTCCTTCCTTCCTTCCTTCCTTCCTTCTCCCTCCCTGTCATCTCTCCTTCCTTCTTTCCGCACCAGCAGGACGGCATCTTTAGGGAAGAGACTCAAGAACTACACAAGACTCAAAGATGGGTAGATGAATATCCATAACGTTCGGGAGGGTCTTCTGTGGGAAGTCCACAGACCACGACAGGGCAAGCTTTGTGCCAATGAAGAATATGTCCAAAGAAAGAAAGGTTTGGGCTTCTTGCTGGGGAGATGTGCAAGTCAGATGGAAACCGGATTCTTCCTGGTGACCCTCTCCACACATTGGTTTTAGCAAAATGTATTTATGACCCCCAATACTCTGGAATTTTAATCTGTTCATTTGTCTCTCAAAGGTGTTCAAAAGTTGAAACATTTGTAGACTCTGGATATATTCCCCCCCCCCCCCATCAACTGCAGCTGTCATCACAAGGTGCATTTGGACAATTGGGGCTGGGTGGGAAGGACAGAGCGACATTTCAGCCTCCATGTACAGTAATGAGAGTGACCCCCAACTCTTTCATGCATCTTCCAAGTTTGTAGCCACCGTGTTTCTGGCTCATAGTGCTTGGAGCATCATTCTGGGTGCGGGGATGTGTGTGAAAATCTGAGAGAAGCGTATCCCCAATTTTTTGCAGCCTCCATCACTCCCAGTCCCATCGCCCTGCCTCTGAAATGCAAAAGAGAATTGCCCACTGCCGTCCGAACCCTGCAACCAGGCTCTGGATGGTGAGGTTGCCCATTTGGGACAACGGCCGGCAAACCAGCCCAGCCGAGAAGGCAAAGCTTCCATTTTCCAGGCCAGAAATTACCATCACCACAGGAATAAGCACGTGCTTTGCAGCACACCGCAGCCACCGTCCCCTTTGCCTCTAGAGTGTGGAAGGTGTGGCTGCTGTTCCCGGCTTTTACCACGGCACCCCAAGCTCAAATTCTTCCCTGCCAAATGTTAGAGATGTCTGCAGAGTACGGGACACGGCCGAGCTTTGATTGCACCGTGGCGGCTGCCATTTGACTTTTCTGCCCACAGACGCCTCTGTTGCCCATGGGGGAAATGCCTCTCTTTTTGTTCCTCCTGCAGGTATCTCTGCTTTCTGAATGCCCTGTCCCAGTGAATAACTTGGCGCTGAAATAAAAGGGGGGAAAGGAAGAACATCCTCCCCATCTTTCAGCCCTTCGGGTTTTTTTCTTCCTCCTAACTGGTACTGAAAATCAAATGCTTCTTGGCTGGGCAAGGCAGAGATGCTTATACTGAGCAAGAACAGTAGGTGACACTGTTCTATATTTCATAAGGTCACGTTTGCATTAAATGGGGAAGCTGGGAATTCAAAGGTGCGGTGGATTTTCCCTGCACATTTCAGGGAATCGGAGATCCCATGGTCTCCAGAAAATGTGCCTGTTCGTTGCCAAGAGCTCCGGGTCTGTGCCGGAGAATCGGATTGCTAATTTTTTCCTCTGGAGGTCTTTGGTCAGCCAACCCACAACTTCCTATAAATCTGGACCAAAGTCTAAATAAACGCTTGGAGAATTAGAGAGGGTGGGAAAGGATGCTAAATCTAAACTTGTTCAGTAGACCTGAAAGTTTACCTGATTAAATGGGATGGAAAACACGGCCATGGATGAAACGGGCATAATGGGGTTTGCTTGTTTATAGTGTCCTGTGGTGTATGAATTCATCCAATGGTGATTTAGTCAACAAACCAAGTTTAAGCAAACTATATCTCAGCAGGATATATAGAGTGCTCCCAGGCCCCATGTTCATCCAATCTTCAGAGCATCCATATCTTTAGTGGCTCTCACTAAATTATTTTCTATTTCTTATTTTCTTATTTTCCTAAATATTTCAAATTTCCCCAAGCCATTAATCTATTGTCTTCCTTCCTTCCTTCCTTCCTTCCTTCCTTCCTTCCTTCCTTCCTTCCTCCTTCCTTCCTCCTTCCTCCTTCCTCCTTCCTCCTTCCCTCCCTTTCTTCTTCCTTCTTCTTTCTTTCTGCTGTTTTTATTACACAAGCAAACCAAGTTTTTTTAAAAAGGGCTAAAGAGGAAAAGAAATGAGGAACCAAAAAAAACAAGCAAAGAAAAAAGAAAAAAACAACCAACAAAGGGAATATCTACCTTTTCAACTCTGATGTTCAGAATTTCTACCCAGAGTGACATTTCTACGGGTGAAGGTAAGGCCACTTGTTAGGGATTTGTCCTGTATTTCCATAATGGCAGAAGCTCTTACGAAACATGGGACAGGATTTGCACACTCATGTCTGTATTTCGTGTCAAAGCACACGATGTAGCTAGTACAATTAAGCTCATGATACAGCTAGAAAGGAAAACTACTAGGGGCACAGATGCCATATTGCTTGTCTGGTTGGAACAAGAGTTCTGTTTCTCCAGCACAATTCTTTTCCCCAGCCTCTCAATCCATCTCGGCAGGCTTCAGTGCTGGCACCCTTGGTGGAATCAGCGTGAGACCAGCCAAATGGCAGCTCTTTCCCTTTGGGGTCCCAAAGACTTAATGTTTTCCAGCATTACAGGTGTGAATCCAAACAGCAGCTGGACAGATCACTGGGTAATAAACATGTGGATCTGGGTTCTGTTTTGGCTGGAGAAGTTGGAAGGGGCACCCACCGAGATGACATCCTAAATGACCACATTTCTAATGTTGGGTAGGGGGTTGCTTTCTCTTTCTCTGAAACAAGTAAATGATGGTTTCTATTATACAACTTGATAGTGAAGCAGCCTATTGAGGAAATCGTGTTTCCTTAGTAAATATATCCACTTTGCAGCCATTTGTTAGCTTAATTATTCATTATCCTCCCCACTAGATGATAGATAGATAGATAGATAGATAGATAGATAGATACATACATACATACATACATACATACATACATACAGATAGATGTCATTCAACGCAGCTATAGATTGCTCTGAATATCTACATGAAGTTTCCACTAATAATAAACTGCTTCCTGTCTCTTCAAGTTTTCCACCTAAGATGGTTCTTCAAAAAATATTATAGAGTGTCCTTAGTAAAAATGGGGGGCAAAAGTCCTCCTGCTCAAGCTTCCACAAATATGGAGAACATGACTTCCTGGAGTATTTGTTCCTACAACTGTAGTGAAAATTAAAGGTGAAGTTGGGCTTTACCCTTGAATCAAGTTTGACTCTTGATGACTTCATGGAGATGGCCATAGGTTTCCTTGTCTGTGGAAATGGTTTGCTGAGATGTTTTCAACTGTTCAGTCTAGTCTACAGCCCTGAGGTTCCATGGTGATCTCCCTTCCAAGCTTTTCCAGCATCATCCAAGGTTGGCTTGGGGGTGCCAACCTTCTCTCTTCATGGGTTTTGCCATCTTTCAAATATCAATCAATCACCCAAGTTCTTCCTTCTCTTGCTTCTGTTCTGCTCATTGATAGAGGAGTGCCCACAAAGATCACACATAACGTGGCTCATTGGCTTTTGGCTCAAGATGTTATATAGACCATAGTCATTCATAAAGCATGGTTGATGGCTTAGCAACTAAGGCATGGTCATCTATTCTACAAACCACGGATAAGCAAAGCCTATGATGCCAACCAGATGCACAGGAAGACTCTCTTGTTGTCTTCATCCCCTCTGGAGTCATGGCCAAATAAGAGATCAGGTCCAATGCTTTGTTCTTCCCATAAGAACCTCCATTATGGCAAATCGATTGATGGCCTTGCATTTTGATCCAATTTCTCTGGACTGGAACAGATTTCAGCTTGTCATTCCATCCTTCTGTGAGCTGCTGAGTGGGTTTATTCTGGATTCTTTGGAAAGGTCACAGAGGCCCCAGCCCAGAAACGGTCACTCAACTTCGCTTATATTTTGTCTTCTGTTTCCCAAAAGGGAGAGAACGCCATGCAACGCCTTGTGGTTTACATTCCTGCCATGTCATTTTTTATCTGTGTCACTCCCCACCCGGCCCCTTTCCCCTTGTTTTGACTCTATTTATTACCTTTTATCCCTTGCATTAATTCCCCTGTGAGAACGGCTGTTTCTTTCCTTCTGTATTTATTACAATTCTCTAACACTGGGCTTTACTAAAAACAAATAAAAAAGGGGCCAAACCTGAGAGAAACGCCAACTGAGATTTCAGGGCACCCAGAAGTCAACCGTGGTGGCATTTTGCCCACTCCTAGTTCTTTGTTTCTAAAAGACTGAACCTTCCTTCTGCCAGAATGTCATCCTGCGTTGACCAAAAGGTTCTCTCTGGGAAGAGCTCATTGACTTTCAGATCTGTTGCTCCTTCGTATGAGCTCCAACATACTGAGATTTGGACTCCAGATCACCGGGTGACAGACGCGGATGGATGTAACAGAACTCTCTTTGCAGTGGTGATGTTCCTTGGAATCAGTAGGTATGGTTCTTAAAATAGGACTTCTTAACTTCTATTCTCCTTCCTTCCTTCCTTCCTTCCTTCCTTCCTTCCTTCCTTCCTTCCTTCCTTCCTTCCTTCCTTCCTTCCTTCCTTTTTGGTGCCTTTGAGTTAGTTTTTTGATTCCTGGTGACTGCCTGGGCAGTTTTCTTGGCAAGGTTTTTCAGAAGTGGTTTGCCATTGCCTCCTTCCTAGGGCTGAGAGAGAGTGACTGGCCCAACATCACTCAGTTGCCTTTGTGCCTAGGTAGGATTAGTACTCATGGCTTCCTGGTTTCTAGCCTGAAGCCTTAGCCACTCCATACACCAAACTGGCTCTCTCTTAACTTATACCTCTCAAGTATTCCTGCCTGAACTTTCTTCAAAAATTGCTGTTTCATCAGGCCCCAAATTTTAACTAGATCGTATGTCCACCTTTCACATTTCTTCTAGACCAGTGTTTCTCAATCTTGGCAACTTGAAGATGTGTGGACTTCACTCCCAGAATTCCCCAGCCAGCATGGCCGACTGGGGAATTCTGGGAGTTGACGTCTACACATCTTCAAGTCGCCAAAGTTGAGAAACACTGGTGTAGACTCTCAGGATACAACTGTATCTGCCCAAAGAAAAGCTTTATAACATTTCAGCTTATCATGCAAAGAAATAAGTTGGGGAGGCAGTTTTTAAAAATATCATTTAATTCAGGGAGAAAAAAGGTGCAGCTACAGAGTCCCAAGCCATCTTCACCTTTCTTTTCCATGGCTGTTGGAACTCCCTTTGGTTGTGACTGCTGAAAACCAGCAGTAATCAATATTCTTCCATTCTGAGATAGCAAGTGCAGCCCAAAGGTAAAGTATGCCCTAAAATAGAGGTGTTGCCGTTAAAAAGCCAAGATTCCTGGGTCTGGCCAAATGCTAACCTCATTAGCATGCTCCCGAGCAACAGAAAAAAAATCTCTTTTTCTTCCTTCTGTTTTGCAATTCTCTTGGGCATGTTTTTGATCTTGATTGTTAGAGCTGTTAATGGTAAGGTTGTATATTGCTGACAGTGTTTTCTGGAATATATATTTTTTTCATCGTGCTCAAGCTTCCTGGGTGCTCCGTTTCCCAATCTGGAAAAGAAAAAAAATGGAAGAGAAGCTCTCCCTGCCTTTCCTTTGGGGTTTAAGAGAAGTGTGGGAAGGCGGGAAGGGAATGACTGCAAATGGCTGGAAAGAAGATTTTCTAGTGTTTTCTGGAGGGCCCCAAATTCCATAATACACAGTTCTTACTTTGGGGGGAATGAATAGCTGAAAAACCCCACCATGAGGAATTTGCAAGCAACTGAGAATGAGGTGAAATAAAAGAAGTTCTTTTGCAGGATGTAGAGAAGAGAATATTTAAGGGAAACTTCAGCAGTCTTAATGTAGACCACTGTTTCTCAACCTTGGCAACTTGAAGATGTGTGGACTTCAACTCCCAGAATTCCCCAGCCAGCATGGCTGGCTGGGGAATTCTGGGAGTTGAAGTCCACACATCTTCAAGCCGCCAAGGTTGAGAAACACTGATGTAGACAATCAATATCTACGTATATAAGACTGGGAACCACTGGAAATGTTTCCTCCATTTTTCCCCCCATTCCTCCCCATTTCAGCTATTTACCTTGATGTCCTGACCCCCTCCTGATGCATTGGGTTCCATAAATGCATGAAGAATTTCCTCTGATTTTTCAGAATTTTCCAGAAATTCAGCTCCCTGCGAATACGGATGCCCAGGGGACAACTTGCTTTGCACCACTAAGGATATCTCCCTTTGCCCGTCTCGGTTTCTGAGACGTCAGTTCATCTTCGAACCGGTTGCCCCGCTGGTATCTTCAACAGCTCCCGACAATCTGGAGTTCACACACAGTTCAACACACGTAGCGATGTGCAGCACCCTCCGAGCAGACGTTGGCAAGGTGTCCAAAATGTATCAAACGCTCACTGACAAATTAATACCTCCTTTGCAATTTAATAATTGAGGATTAAAAGCCTCTATCAGTAATGCTATTTCTTCTGGAAGGAGATTAATCTGTTGCTCAAGCAGGTCTTGAATTTCCTTTGAAGTCTTTGAACGCGCATTGCCGAAGACTGCAAACAGCTTGGCCCTCTCACTGACCTGGAAAAATGTCTGTGTAATTGTCTGTGTTTTTCCTTGCTTTCTAATACCGTAGATAGTCTTGAGAGACTTGGGGTAGGTCTATCTCCAAGGCGAGGATGTGACTTCCTCTGAGAATAGGGGATTATTGAATAAGAATAATGTGGGATTATTCGGAACCGAGCACAATTCCACTTGGTTAGGACCATTAGGTGCACACTCTGCTCACCTTTGCAACTCTGGAGCAGTGTGTCGGGGTGGGTCCTTGTGTGCATGTTCAGTTCACCTGGACAGAAATGTCAGCTTCAGACACGATCCAGAGCCTTCTGTAAGAATAGGAAATAAGACATCAGGTCATGTCCTTCCTATTTTTTATGCAAAATTCTAGACTCCTGGTCTTCCAACATTGTCTCATATATTTATTTTATTTGTATTCTTCTTTTCAAGGTGGCATTCATAGGACTCCCTCCTCCCCTATTTCCTTACCACAACTGTATGATGTAGGTTGGGTGAGAGGGACTGGCCTGAAATCATCTAGAGAGCTTCCGTGAGTGAAGGTGGACTTGAACCTGGGTCTACCCAATGCTCCCTCAACACATGAACCACTACACCATGCTGACTGACACCCAAGAAGTTTTAGAAACCATTGCATGCTTGTCTGTAAGGCCACCACCTCCCTTCGAGGAGACCTCTGTGCTGTATGAATGGATACCAGTGAATGCAAAGAGATGGAGCTGGGGGTAGGGATCAGGCCAGGTAGACAGCCTCACCTGTATTCCCCCTCTCCATCAGTTCCCAGTCAATTTAAATGAGAAGACGTGCTTTAATTTTAAAGGAAAAAAGAATTTTGGAGGAATTCTTAACATAGCAGCTGGCATTCTTGCACACATTTAATGCAGAGGTAGCTGAGGGGTGTGTGGGTGTACATAGATCCTGTTTTTCATTCTCCAGGTCTTTTTCCAGCGATCTGCAGCCTCCTTGGCTTCCCAAACTTTCTAGTCAATCCCAAAGGAAGACATCAAGAATGTAGGCTTCTGGTACAAGCCGTGATGACGTCATGCGCATCATGATGTCATTGCAGAAACGAACGTTGTCATTTGCATCATCTGTGAAATGGTCTCCTAACACAGCAGACAACAGGGATCAAAAGGGAATTCCTTCCAAGGGTCTTTTCTGACTCTTCATATGACAGGGGAGTTCTGGCCTTGAGAAATGGTCAGAGAATTAATTTCCCCTTCCCCTGAAGAAATCATTCCTCCATTTTCTCTGTTCACAACTTGGGTGGACAATTTCCAAAGGCAATCAATGCCATGCTCCACGAATGGGCGTGTAACACACCAATTGAGCAATCCCCAGCATCATATTCTCTTTTGAAACACACACAGTAGCAAAAGTTGCGTTCTTGTCCAGGGCCTCAAATATGGGGAAATAATGATTTTAAAGAGTCAGGGATCTCGCTTACAAACTCTTGGAAATCTGTGGAAATAAATGTGGGTTAATCCGCTTGTGGAATAAACAGGGAAAATGTGTAGCCCTGCAATCTAAACAGGAAGCCAAATGGTTTCACTTATTAATCTTTGCTTATTTTTGCTTTCGTGAATAAAAGCTGCATTGATGGGGCGGGTCACGGGCCAAAAATCTCTCAGGGGGCTTAATATCATACTGTAAATAAATGTCAGTCACAAAATGTTCCCCCCACCACCAACTTCACCTTCCCACCAAGAGAAATTAATTCCATTATTTGGATAGAAATATATTTGATACAATGAACAATAGCCTTTGTATTACTTTGGCAATGAGAGAGAGAGATGGGTTGAGTTTTATTTTCTTAATCCCTGAATCTTAAAAAAAGAAAGAAGGAAAGAAAGAAAGAAAGAAAGCCCTTGATGAGAACTGCTGGTTCTTTCGCTCCAAAGCTGACAGCCTCTCCTCCTCCTCCTCCTCCTCCTCCTCCTCCTCCTCCTTCCCCTTCCCCTTCCCCTCCTCCTCCTCCTCCCTCTCCCTCTCCCTCTCCCTCTCCCTCTCCCTCTCCCTCTCCTCCTTCCCCTTCCCCTCCTCCTCCTCCTCCTTCTCCTTCTCCTTCCCCTCCTCCTCCTCCTCCCTCTCCCTCTCCCTCTCCTCCTTCCCCTTCCCCTTCCCCTTCCCCTTCTCCTCCTCCTCCTCCTCCTCCCTCTCCCTCTCCCTCTTCTCCTTCCCCTTCCCCTCCTCCTCCTCCTCCTCCTCTTCTCCTCCTTCTCCTTCTCCTCATTTTTTTAAAAAATAGATAGTTTGTTTTAGGAACAGGTCATATTTGTCAAGTGTCATCAGACTTCCAAGGTAGACCAGACAGGAATCACAACCAGATAAGCTAATTCTACTTTATTGTAAAGCTACATAAACTGAATCTTGCAAGTCTGAAAGTACAACCCCCCCCCCCCATTTCCTTTACAGCCCGAGAAACTAGGGAGGGTCCCTTCTGAGCCTCTTGCCTCACCCGCTATCCAGCTGCGGGCTGTGCTCCCTCTTATCTGACCAATCCCTTGGCAGCCTCTCTTCACCCCATCTCCCAGGGTCTTTCCCACATACCATTACATCGCCCAAAGTGTTTGGCCTTTGGTATGGCAATTTTTACTAAACAAATAAATAAATAAATGGAACAGCTTTATATCTTGGTTCCAAAGCATTAGCCTTAGACCACCGATATGAAGAGAATCAAGCAGGGTCTCTTGACTTGAGGTGGGGAACGTTTATCTGTGTTTTTATGCTCAGCATTTAGCTGAATGCACTTCTGATGTCTACACGCTCTTCCTTCAGTTCCTGGGCACGGCTGTGGCCCTCAGCAAAGACGTGGTCTCCTGGCTTTCCCCAGTAGAAAACTTCTTCTAGCTTCCACCCTGAGTGCAGACAGTGTTTGCTCAAGCCCTCCTGCCCAACACTGAAGCGTGCTTCCACCCCCCCGGCCCACCCCCGCTATTTGTGCAAAAGGGAAGGCCGAGAGTCCTGCAAACACAACCAGGTTTAGCAGAGTCGGTTGCTGCTGATGGGGCCCCCGCTCTGGGTTGCAGAGGCTTAGCAGGGTTTGGGGAAGCAACACGAGAAGGAGGTCTGCAGGAAGTTACCCCTGGAGACTTTCAAATCCCCTTTGCCAGTGTGAAAGAACAACTTAGAGTCAACACAAAAATAAATTCTCCATCCACTTTTCCTCCTGGTGACTGAACAGGCCCATCCCTGTCATTTCCCTGACAATAATTCAAAGGAGGTTTGCTCCTGTCTTCTTCAATAATTTTTTTCCTTCCCAGTTTAATCTACAACCTTCAGATTTCTTTGTGGTCTCCCATCCTAAACAGCCGCCTTCTGAAACCATGGAATGAGTGCTCAGCTGAGATTCTCAGACATAAGCATGAGCCTTAAAAACATGCCCCAAAGTTGTCAATATGCAGGCTGTCATTTCTCTGTTTGCAACATGAGAAACTGCTGAAGGAAAGAACATGTTGGTCCCATATTATAGAATCGGGGGGCCATGATGCCCCCTCCCCACAAAATACTGTCTCTGGCTGCAGATGCTATTTGCTACTCCCACCATCATCCCCCTCCCCATGTTTTTCATTCCCCCCTCTTTTCTCTCTTCACTTGCCTCTGGAGCCCTATAAATTTTTTTAGCTTGCCATTTTCCACGGATTCTCTGAAATCATGAAACAAACAAACAAACAATGTCGGAGGTCCATCTTTTCCTTTTCAGGGACATGACAGCTCAGTGAGGACTAGAAACTCTGATAGCATTTGGCAGGAGAGGAATGAATATATAAATAATGGCAGACGGTGTAGAATCACAGGGTTCAAAGGGTGCTGTATTCCAACGCCCTGTTGAACCCAGGAAGGAAATATAATATTTGATTGAAGGCACAGAAAAACTTTGCTGGAACTTCAGGGACCACTTATTGCTCATGTAGGAGCAAGAAGACAGGAATAATTAATGGTTCTGTTTAAAAACAGAGAAGCTAATTCTCTTCGGCTCGTACTTCCAGCCTTTAAGCCTTATGATCCTGGATGTAAACATGCTATCCAACAAGTGTTTTAATTATAGTCCTTGTAAAACTTTTTTTCCTATACAGAACCATTTTACAGGCAAACTCAGATTTGGTTCAAGCTATTGCTAGAATTATTACTGCAAGCTCGAGGCACTTTTAGAGAGATTCTGAGTTGATATGAGAAGTGGAGTCTTGGGGGAAAGGAGGGGGGACTGAATTATATGTATGCAAAGTATTATAAATGCAAAGCACCCTTTAAAAATAAGAGCAATTGGCAAAGAAAAATTCTGGCCTACGGACCAAACCCATTGCAGATAATGCGATGGAAGAGCATCGTTTGGTTAGGTGGGTTGGGTAAAGAAAAGAAAGGAAATAATAAACAACTAAACAAATCTGTCTGGAAAATCGGCTAGCTTTTCTTTCCTCCCAAGGAAGAGCCATGTTGATGCTGCTAGGAGAGAGAGAGAGAGAAAAAAAAAAGAATTAAAAACTTTAAAAGAGTCGAGATTTTGAGCAAGGACTGTATGCAAAAGTTCATGGAATCTGTTGTGGCTTTTGTGGAGCTGAATCAGCAGCACCACAGCCTGGTTCAAGGGAGAACTTGTTCCAACAAGATGGGGAACCCATGTGCTTCATAATTGCTACGTACACCAGTCATAAGATTTCGTTTAGGCCATGGTTTGACTCCAGAGGCCACCCAATTTGACTCAAACGCACGTTTTGAGAACTCAGGGTTCATGCTTCCTATTGGCGAGCTCAGAAGAGTCATAAATGGTAACTTAAAAATTAGCAGAGTTACTATTGGCATGGTCGAATTGGGAAAGGAAAGGAAACTCGGCAAATTTCTGATAAAACAGGGCAGTGCTTTTCATCCTGGGCTCCTTGAAATGTTGACTTTATTTTTTAAAAATGCCAATAACATTATTCGGGGGGCAAGAGATCAGGCCAGCTTATGACCTGAAACCATTTTCTTCTCATTTCTTAGGTGAGGATTAGTCAGCCCATGTTGCTCAAGCGACCTGTGGTTGTCAAACTCATTCTTGCAGTCCAAAAAGATTCAAGGAACCTGTTGCCAAAATGAATGGAAAATTGCCCCAATGGGAGAACTGGCAGTGTGAATAAATTAAAAAAAAAAAAGGATTTTTGGATTTTTTAATGTATTCAATCTTGGATTGGCTTAGTGGACATCTAAACGATTCCCACTTAAAAAAAAAAACAACCCACCCACTCAAAACCTGGTAAAAATGATTCTCCTCCTTAGTGGCGCCATTGTGCCTCCTTCTATGGTCATTCTCAGCCACCAAAGATATGGATTAATAAAATTGTGGTTCTTGGTTGTGGAAGGCCACACGCCCCATTTTACATCATTTGGAATTATTCCAGTGAGGAATTTGAGGGACTCCAGATAGGACCTGCGTTTCCAAACCCCCACCTCCAGCATGGAAGTCAAAACTTTCTGTTTTAAATCATAAAAAATAACTGCTAATCTGTCTGGATGAAAATGAACTATCAGATCCAGGGCCATCTGGAGGGTGAAAGGTAAAAGAAAAGTTGGCAGCCACTTTCACACCATCTAAGCCCCATCAATCTCTATCCGAATTTAACATATCGGACCAATGCAATGGGGAGAGATTGACTAACCTGGTTAAACATGCAGGGCAAACACAACTAGGGAGAGGTGTGTAGGCCAGTCTGGGCAAGTTTAAGGGGTATTTCAGCAGCAGATGTTTGGCCCTGTTTAAAAAGAAGTGAAGAAAAAAGGTAGAAAAAAGGGACAAAAAAGCCTATATAGATTTGGGTAAGGAGGGTGGGTTTAGGCAGCTGTGTAGGACGTTGCCACCCAGCATAGGACATCTGCCCGTAGGTGTTAAGTGGAAGCTAACACCAGCGTGCATTTGGCAAGGCGAGACGCAGCAACAGCTTGACCTCTTTTGGAGAGATGTGGCTGTGCTGCCTGAGCCACACACATCCTTGCTCACCCTTGGCTGGAAAATGCTTTTCCTCCCCCATGCTTGTCTTTCAAACATGGTCATTCGGTCTCCATGAAGTCACTCCCCAAGGAATGACCGCTATCCATTTGCACCGAGTCCAGGCTGTCTCGGATGAGACCCTTCCCTTGAACTGGCCTGCTCCTCGGGGGATCCTGGCAACCGGTTTTGTTCTTGAAGGATGGGATCCAACTGCCTCTTTGAAGTCGGCAAGCCGTGACCAGCCCTGAGCCTCCCTGCTGATCCCTTTGCATTCGGTCTCCCTGGGACTACAAAGCCACAGGGGAGGGCGGTCTGTTGAATCAGGTCCGCTGCCAATATTATCTGGGATGTCATTATGGAACGGTGCAGACGGAACAAACCAGCGAGAGGCTCAAAAGTTCATTTTTGAGTCCCAAGAACATAAAGCCGGGGGGGGGGGGTGTTGCAGAGCCTACCTCTTGAGTCCCATTGACTCAGCTCTCAGATGCAATGGAAAAGTTTTGCTCATGGAAAGCCTTAGCAACAGGGGGAAATCCATGGGTATCCATATAACAGAGTGAGGGTCACAAGGAGGTCACTCATACCTTGCATTATTGCACAGAAAGGCCAGGATCCAAAGTCTCCTTGTGGGCCAAAGATGCAGCGGTCCTTCTGGAGGCCCCAGGGCAGGGTGGGGCCAGTCATTCCAGCTACCTTCCCACATGGTTTGGAGGTTTCAGGTGGCCATGGGACAAACCAGATGGCTCCTTTCACCCCTGAAAGCCCCCGTCCCTCCACAGATGCCCTGGTTTGGCCCATTTTTGGCAGGTGGCCTTTGATGTCGAAGCAGAGCCTGATGTGGGCTCAGAGCCAACAGAAGTTGCACATTCCTGCTTTAGCCACCCTCAACTGCTCAAGCCCTCTTCAGCTTTTGCTTCAGATACAATCTATTGCTACACCACGTGGAAAAGATGTTGCAGCACCTAGGCCCCCTTGGGTGCATGGAACAAAACGGGCTTCCTCAAGATCCCAGCTCACACGTGCCGTTGGTCTTCCTCCTTTTCAGAGAAGAACTGCAGAACAATTGGAAGGATCATTCCTTTTTGTGGAATAATCTGGTCTTAAACCTTTCTATCCTAAGGCCACGCTGGAGCTACACTCTGAAAATGGATACAGGCAGAACAGAGGGATGACCAAACCTATTCTTTTTGCCAGATTAAAATTCTTCAACGGACGAATTGCTTTTTGCCTGAGATCACAAAAATGCAAGTATAATTTGGCAATGCTCTTGGGAAGAATCTGGAGATGGGGGAGTTCACACGACGCTCGGGATCCTAAGGTTATACCTCCCTTGTTTAGCAGTCCCAGAAAGCATGGTCTGCAAAGGATGCTGGGAGTTGTAGTTTGGCAACATCTGGAAGAGCAGAGGCTCTTCACCCCTGTTTTAAGGGGCCTGGGGAGCGATACATAATTTAAACTTTTCTGTCGCAGGACGGCCTTTTCCCTCAGCCGTAAGCATGCAGCAGTTGCTTCTGACCACCCTTTCTTTTCAACTCTGCAACCGACGTTGATTCCCCAGCAGTAAAAAGAGGACGAAAGCTTTTGAAGGAAAAGGAAAGGGAGGGAGAAGAGCACATCACCCTTCCATAATGTCACATAAAATGAAGTTCTGTGAGGTCTAAGAAAACAGTCTTGTCCAAAACTGGAGAACAGTTTAAGTAAAAACAAACTTTGGGAGACAGGGTCATAAAACTGATGCGTCTCCATATTGGATCTGGAGACCACACATCTTGGGAATTCAGATACCATCAAAAGCCATTTCCAACGTCATTCGGGGGCTCCTCTGAAGCAGCCATTAGAGAGAGGACTCTTTGTTCTAGCCATAGGTGATGGAATTACTGCACACATACGGTTTAAAATAGCTGAACAGTGTGTCACCTGAAGCTTGTACAGGGCGACTCACGGTGAGGAAACCAAGTCTCAGATTGCAGCCTCGGTAAACAAGTTGTCCACTTTGCAATATGAAGACCAAGGAACAGCAGGGACCTGTGATCAAATCCCCGCAGGTTATCATTCTCCGTGTGTGACTTTGGCTAGTCCCCAGCTGTGAGCCCAACCTAACTGACATGGTTATTGTGAAGCTAAAAATGGAGATAGGAGAAGGATCGTTTTCAGCTGCTCAGAAGACATTTACACACAGCGAGTGCACAAAATGAAAAGCCAGGATTTCAAGTCAGCAAGACTTCCTGTGATGACTAAAGTGAGGAGACCCTGAAGGTGAACTTCCAAACCAAGGGGCAAAAGAAGCATTTGACTCCGGACCAAACCCTCTAGGGAACTGGGTTCAAGAAAAAATGCATAATCCTTGCACTAACTTTCCATGCTGGATCCAACATGGAAACAAATAGGTAGAAAATTAGGTCCAGGTCATTGGACCCTCCAATTCATTGACGTATTATGGCCTTAATTATTATTATATTATATTATTTTAAATGTAATTAATATTTAATTATTAATCAATAATAAAAATGATAGATTTTAATTATAAATTTATAATTTATAAAAATTAAAATTATGAGAATTACAATACATGAATTATGTTATCAGCGTTCTGCTGATGCGTATGCAGTTCAGAGGCTGGATTTAGCTCCTCTTGAGAATCTGTTGATTTGTGCTGAAAAGAGGTAAGCAATTCTTTTATCGAGCAGACTCAGCATTCAGATTCGTTTATCGATGGTATCCCATGGAGGTATTTTAACCCAAAGTAATAATTACGCTCCTTCTGAAAACGTTGAGTGCTTTTTTGGGACACTCTCCCTGGTTGAGTTCGAGTCCTCTAAAATTTGTTTTGGAAAACAACTTCATTTCTAACCCATTGGTCTTGCATTCTGCAACCAGCCAATTCTTCTACCCTGTTTATTCTGTTCTGAAGAAAAGGCGGTGAGAAAGGAAATATCCTTATATACCTAGCTGTCACTTCTTTTAGGATCTTCACCCTTCCACGATGAGATTATTTTTGTCCTGCTAGTTGCTATATTTGCAGAACTGATTCTTGTCTGTCCAGAAAGCATAGTTGTGCAACTCCACACAAGGGGGACCAGAAGGATTTTATGCCCTTTTTTCATTTTGCTATGCCACCAAGAACAGTGAGGGAGGCAGACGCAAAGCATCAAAATTCCTCAAAATATATTTTAACACTTTTTCTGGGATTTTTATTCTTTCCTTCTTTACAGGGGGAAAAAAAAATCTGTACATTTTTTTTCTGAAAACCCTTCACAATTTCTGTTCCCGAGGCTTGCATTTTTCCCCCATAACATTATTTCTCAATCATTCCTGATTAAGCAAAACGGTAGCTAAATTGCCAACACAATTCATTGTTACTGGCAATGCAGAAGTAACAACAACGACAACCAAGGAAACAGACGAAAAGTGCTTATGATCAAAGGAAGCGTGAGCATTAGTCCCCTTGTGATAATTAGCCACATCCCAAAGAAACTGGAGGATTTCTCCTCCCAACGCCTTGCTGGAACAGAAGCGTGTTGGTAGAATTCTAATTGGCCTTTCCCCTTTTTCAAACTGTGCCCACCCCTGATAGGGTAAAACATTCGTCAATGTTTTCAGAGCAATAAAAAAACAGAAGACAAAATGATTCATTGCTGGTTTGAACCAGGCTTGGCAGAGAAAGGGTGTATGCAAATCCTCAACACATCAATCAACAGCATCAATTTGGAAAAAGTGCCACGATCCTTTCTGTTGCACAGAGACCAACTTCAGTATATTTTGTTTGGTTAACTAAATAAGGTTATAGACTTACTGCTTTTCTTTTCTTTTCTTTTCTTTTCTTTTCTTTTTTTCTTTTCTTTTCTTTTCTTTTCTTTTCTTTTCTTTTCTTTTCTTCTCTTCTCTTCTCTTCTCTTCTCTTCTCTTCTCTTCTCTTCTTCTCTCCCCTCCCCTCCCCTCCCCTCCCCTCCCCTCCCCTCCCCTCCCCTCCCCTCCCCTCCCCTCCCCTCCCCTCCTCTCCTCTTTCTTTCTTTCTTTCTTTCTTTCTTTCTTTCTTTCTTTCTTTCTTTCTTTCTTGATTGGCAATGCTATACTTACCTCCCTTTCATAAAGTTTTCCTCTAATTTTATTTCTGTGTTGGTAGACCACTTTTGGGGGGGTCTGGGGGGGCAGGGAGCAGGGAATGTAAATTGCATTTTGCAGTTCCAGCTTTTGATCCAGAGCTGTGGCAGTTTTCAATGAGAATCATTAAGTAAACCACCCAAAGGGGCCATTTTTGCACCGAATGGTCCCATTTGGTGGGGTTGTCAAAACAACGAAGCTGAGAAGCTCACCAATATCCCGCAGGTTCTTATCTGTATTCCAAGAGAGGCATTTTACTTAGCCAGATTTTCATGAATTGCCACAGCCCGTGGATATTTTCTTTATCAACAAACCTGAAGGCAAAAGAGGACAGGGATTGATTGTCATTGATCTTCAACTAAATCAATGTAGAATCAATGCAGATAAACACAATGGAAACACACTCAAATGCCCAGCTTGCAGAAGCTCTCTGACCTGGAATCGCATGTTCAAAAAATGTTGGGCCATGGACCAATTAAAGAACACACCCACCTCTTAAATTATTTGTCCATCAATTACATCTTGACTAATATCTTAGAACATTATTTCTCAACCTGGGCAACTGGCTGGGGAATTCTGGGAGTTGAAGTCCACACGTTTTCAAGTTGCCCAGGTTGAGGAACACTGTCCTAAAAGCTATCCTAACTCTAGCTATTACACAACTGGTTTTAGTCAAGACTGAATAATACAAGTCTGGATCCCTAGTCATTTATAACATTGGGTGATCGTGAGGCAATCATATCACCTGAATATAACCTACATCACAGGGTTCTTGTAAAGGGGGACCTGTAAACTGGCCTGTGAGGGGTGCAACACACCTAAAAAACAGGAGGAACTTTGATCACACCATTGTAGTCACCATTTTGATCACTTCACTATAACTTTCAGACACCCTGGCTTGGACGATGCTGATTTTGTCCAGTTGTCTGGTTCGATCTGTCTTCTGGCTTGAGTCCTGATTTCTGGTCACCTTTCTCTGCTCCTTTGTTGTAATGTATTATTGTTGGTCACACAACCCACCAGATGTTTAGATTGGATTTGACATTTTTATCCTCCTATCGAGTCCTTCCCAAGGACCTGGGATAGGCAGATGTTGTGGTTTGATGGTGCTAAAGGTGTCGTTGCAGGATAGAAGCTGTTCCAAGGAAAGCTGCTTTTTGCAATGGACTGATGGTGATTTTGTCGATGCCGATGGTCTTCCAGGGGTGCTCCAGATGTTTTGGGATTGCACCCAAGGGGCCTGTTACTTTTGCTATTATCTTTGCTTTCTTTTGCCACAGTTGTTCTATTTGCAGGTATTATTATTATGGTTAGTCTCACAGTCAGCCAGATGTTTCGATGATGATGATGATGATGATGCTTAGGTAATGAAGAGGTAGTTTGAGCAAGTTAAGAGAAAGAGGCAAAGTTAACAATATCAGGTCCCTTTTTACTCCTTGCTGGTGGCCCCAACATTGTTTTTTGTTCTATACTTGTTTGGTAAATTAATATGACTCCTTTCAACATATGTCCCAATCCCCTTGCAAGGCAGCTCGGGGAGGTCGAACAATAATATCCATTACACTTGTCAGGACAATAAAATTGAAGAGAAAAAGAGGAAATGGATCAAAAGGACAGAGGACCGCCTACCCACACATACAAAATGACAAAGAAAAAGTGAGAAGGGGTTAAAAATATCCCAGGAGAAGAAAATAACTTTACATAAGCCACAGATGAGCCTCACAGAGAGATGGTTGTGTTCACACTACACTTTAAGCAGGTTATTGAATTTACCCATTTTCTAAATTTGCAAAATACACTGAATGATGAAGTAGTGGGTCTGCACAGCTTGCTGTATCCCATGTGTACACATGTGCACACACATACACCGATGCTATGTTACACGCACACACTAACTAAGGTTATTATTACGCAACCTTTAGCATGTTCCGCAATTGCAGATGTTCTGTTTGCAGCTGAGCTGGTTGTCTGAACATAGCAACTAGTTCCTAAACAAAAGAAGGTTCTCTCCTCATGTGCTGCATATGCCAGCTCAGAATAAACATGTGAAAAAAATACTGCAAGTTCAAGGGTGTGGGTGGTTCCCCAAGTTATGGAAGATAAGCCACCAAACATGGTGTTTGGAGATGGACTGGAAATCAACACAGCTATTTAAACACCCACCAAATGTGATTCTGGTGCTTGATTCCAAATGTACCTGAACAGTCTTCAAAGACAGCCCTGAGTACAATGCACTGCAGTAGTATAGCACAAACAGCCTATGATGGGGTATCTCTCAGCTCTGAATCTCCTCCTCCTCCTCTTCTTCAAAACCATTTTATACAAACCGTGAAAGAAAATTTAACACCCAACTGGGTAGGATCTGCTTGAGTCCTGCAAAATTGTCCGACGTTGATCAAAAAGGGGGGACAAGAAGTTAGAGGGCAGGCCCCAGGCCTCGCGCTCTCAGAGGGAAGAGTTCATGATATCTGTGGTCCAAGGGTTCAGTTGTCCCTGTAGGGTTCTTATCTTGGATGGCTAATCTTGAACTCTGAGGTACGCTGGGATTCCAGGACAGAGAAGAACATATGGAAACCGTCAATTCCTTGCCAGTTTTTCAACAATCCCTCCTTCTGTTTGCTGTTGTTCAAAGGAGTGACAAATTAATTCCCAACCTAGAGCTCTTGAGCATGTTTTTTGAGCCTTATCTCCGCCTGGGAAGGAAAACATTTGACTCACTGTATGTTCTCTTTTTGTTTTAATCCAACATGAGATCTTTGACAGAGGCAGTTTGGATGATTGGGCGGTGAATTATGGACAGGGCAAGTACTTCATTAATTTAAAGGGTTGAAAAAAGGAAAGGGAAAAAAACCACCCGGTTAAGCCTATCGTTCCACTTTTGTTTCCCCCAAGCAGCGTGTTCTCATGAGACAGCCCTACAGGTTGTTTGAAACATGGGCCTCTTTCCCAGTCTTCTCTCTTAACACAGCCAGTTTCCTGAGTTTGCTGACAGAACTGTCTGGATAGATCCTGGCTTGCATTCCAAGCAGTCTTTGCTCCAAGTCCATTTCGCTGGGCCCCGTTTCAAACAAACACAGACAGACCACCACAATCCAGTGCTTGACATGAAGTTGGCACTCCGGGCCTTTGAGATATTAAGCATAAATCATTTGTGGCCGGTTCAGACACAAGTGGGCGTCGAGAAATCTGCCAGTTCCGTGTGCCATAAACCGAGGTTGGCTGAAGGGGGTTGCTCCAGATCGCAGGTTGTTTTCGTGGCTGAGCTTCCGGGCGAGAAAACAAGACCTGGAGGTTAGAGAGAAGCAGCTGCCCCCTTAGGAGTAGACCACAGAGTGCAGGATCTGAACTCTGCAGCCCAAAAGCGACCACAGATCAAATCCAAGTCCTCCTCCTCCTCCTCCTCCTCCTCCTCCTCCTCCCTTTCCTGATCCTCCTCCATAAAAGTTCCATTTGACCCTCTTGTCCACTTCCTTCCTGTGGAGGCCCTCTGAAAAGAGAACAATGCCAGCTAGATCTGCAGCTTTGCTCCATAGCATCCTCAAACACTGGTTAGTTTGAAAAGCAAGATGGGGGAAGGAAAGAAATCAGTGCCTCTGTTGAAGCAAGGAAGAAAGAAGAACGAAGGGGAAGAGGAAGTAGACAAGAGAGAAAGAACAGATGGAGGAAGAGCACCAGGAAGGGGAGACAGGGAAGGAAAAATTGGACACGTTGAATACATAAGAACGTGAGTGTGCATGTTTGTGCTCTGACCCTGGCAGCTTCTCTGGGGAGAAATCCAGCCGGTTGTTGCTTTGAAATATCTCAAGAGAGGGATCCAGGTGGTGCCAAATGTGTATCTGGGCAGAACCAAATGCACCAGGCACTGAGTGCTCGTGAAGCTGAAGGTCAACGCTGGTAGGTCAGGAGGGAGAAGGGGGAGACCTTTGTAGGGGAGAAGAGCTGCCAGCAAGAGTCCATCAGAAAGCGGCCTGTTATGGGAGCCAGCTCGGTCAAGACGTAGCCGTGGTAAATTCCTTCTGGAAACCATTGAAGGAGCTGTTCCAATCAGCAGGGAGGACGAAGGCTGGTTCCCATGTCACAAGCCAGGATTTTCAGATGAAGCAACTGCATTCCAATGTGACGACATCATGCAAGGGACAGACACAACTTCTGGCATTCTCTTTGTCCCTGCAATTCTCCTTATGTGGAAGTGCCCAGCTCTCCTTCCCATTTGCTGTATAGCTCGGTGCACTGAAGTCTTTCTGCATTTCTCTTCCCCCTCCTGTTCTGGATTGCCATTTTCAGTTTCATTTGACATCACAAAAGGGATAAAATGGGTGCCGTTTCTTTCCCGGGCAGGGGGAAGCTACATGAAACGAACCCAGCCTTGTACTGGTTCTGTGTTCCTTGGTTTATTGTTCATTACACAGATCCAGCCATTGTGTATAACCATCCAAAATGTGCCGTGTCTTTCCCCCCATTCAGTGTGTGGGTGGATAGGAACGATTCTGTGCAATTCTAGTATCAGAATAAAACATTCCCAAAGAAGATATGCCATTTCGATGAAAGTTTTGCATACATTCATTAAAGACACGTTTCTTTCAGGATAATATTTAAAAGATTTGTAAGCTGCTTTGCGGGGGGGGGGGGGGTGCCATTCTCCCAAGTCAGCGTACAACACAGTTCAGAACCACAAGAACTGCAGTGAAACAATGACAAATAAGCAGTCACATCACATCGACGATAAGAAACATATGACTTATGTGTTTTTGATGTTGTAACAGGGTTGAAACCATTTCCCCCCATTCTCTCATTATCTTTAAGAGTTGGGGACAGACAGATGGAAGGGAATTGTAGCCCTGCTGGTCTGGGGGAACTTGATTTGGTTTGACCTGAGATAAAACCTTACCAATATTTTCCAATTTCTTCATAAGAAAGGGACGGGGGGGGAAAGTTTTTGTTTTTTTTATGAGGCTAGCAGAAAGCAAACACAACTGTTGTTCAGTTCCATTCAGATTTCTTTCTCTTACCAATGCAAGCCCAAAGATGCAAATTTGTTGCATCTATTTAAAGGGCGTTGCAGCTGCCAAGTGCGTTGACTTCCAAGCTGGTATTTCTATGGCAACTCTTCCTTGCAGATTGTTCTTCGTTTTGATAGCCAAATTCTTCGTCAACATTTTAGTGGTGCTGAGGTCTGCTGAATAGGACCAAAGACCTTCATGAAATATACATTAGGGGGTCCTAAATTAAAGCAAGAATGCGAGATAATATTGTTTAGAGGATGAAGTAGAGCTCAGGTTTAGTTTGTCTGGACTCAGACCTAATGATATGGGAAAACTCTTGAGATTTGTCTTAGTCACTTAAGATTTCTAACCAACTCAGTCATTTTCCTAAGTAACTGACACAACCCAGTGGAATATCTGCATACAAACAGAGATCACTTGGTCATCCAGGAAGCAGACACTTTTGAAGTCCACCCAGTTGCTGCAATGGAGGCAGGAAAGGTCATACTTCTTTCTCATGTTTTGACCTTTTGAAGGGGGGAAAAAAATAAAAATTATGATGGCCCCAACAGGATGGAGCTAGGAGGCTATGAGGAAGTCTACATGTCCTCAGTGATAAAAGCAAGAATTTTGAGCGTTTGACACAGATCTCTGTGTGTTCTCTTAAGGAAGAGCTCAGTTTTTGTTCCAAACCTTTTCAGATAAATTTAATTTCAGGGTAAGCAATTGTACTCTGAGCTGTTCCCCATGGGAATTTGTGTGATAATATGCATCTTCAGCTGCCTCGTTCTTCCTTTCTACTCCAGAAGGGAAGTTGGATTTTCATTTCCTGCCCTACTTGTTATCAGGGTTGGTCCAAGATTACACACTGAAGTTAATCTGGCATAGGGCAGAAGCAGACGTGAGTCTGCCTCTGAAGAGGAAAATCCTCAAGTTGAGGATGTTCCATATTTCCTGCCTATAGCTCATAAAGATAGCTGCTATTCCCTGGAGAAGACAGATTTTAAAAAATGGCCCTCATTCCTTCTGTAGCTTGATTCAGAGGACAAAAGACAGGAAATTGTTGGATTTTTTTCCCCTTGATGCAAAATCACGGGTTCGTTATTCTTTTATTTATAAGACTTGTTTTGCCACTGATTACTAGAGACTGGGGAAAGGGGCATGAATCAAATGACTGGATTTCAGCAGGAGAGACAAGCAGGAATCCTTAAAAACCCAGGGACGGGCAAGCTTGCAGAGTCTCTCCCAGAAGCACAAACCTAAACACAACCTGGTTTTCCTTCACCTCCAATCCAACCCCAACTTCCGAGTCTGTTTCCTGGTGCTGCAGACCATACTGTCATATCGGTAAGTGAACCTGACAGCACTGGAGGCTTTAGCACAAGCTCCAGTTCTGCAACCTTCTATCCACATGGTTTGAAATCCAGGAAACATTTCCAGATGCATTCCTTAGCTGAATTTCAAGTTCAGGGCCAGATGGATAGAAGCCATATCTCCTCTTGCACCTAGTCGTGGTCCAAACATCTCCTGGCAAAATCTTTTTTTTTCTGCTGGGTTCCCATGATGTTGGTTTCCTCTTGTCCCCAGCCCATGATTGAGATAGGCTGAAGTTGCCCTTAGACGTATAAATGTTAAAGTAACATTTCTCCCCTTATTCCTACATTGGCAAGGGCAACTTCATTTTGATAAAAGCTATTAAGCCTTGTCACCCATTATCCTGGAGGGAAAACTGGCACTGACGTGAAATAGAGTCAATAGAAACAGGTTAGGGATTGGCAATAGAGCAGCAAATCGCATGTCGGTATCATTTTCTGCTCACTGAAGGATTGATGGAGGTCTTCAACGTAGCAGTGGAGAAAGGCCCAGAAGAAGTTACTTCTTTTCTGGAAACATTTTTGCCTTACATTCCACAAACAATTTTCTTAACCATCTTGCTAAAAGTCCTGCTTTGTCATCATGAAATGTTTGAACTTTTGTGTAATGCCATATGTCCTTTTCCTATCTGAATGCAAGCTCCAAAGCTTGTTCGGGGATTTTGTGTTAACTGGAGACGTGTGTGTAGTAAAGTGCAGTAGGGCTCACAACATTCATCCAGGTGTTTGAAGAAGCAGTTTGGAATTCACAATTTATAGCTGGACCATAAAAAGTCATCAGGACCAACGAAGGTCACCTCTTTAGTTTCTACAGTGTGACTCTTGCTCAGTTAATGGAGGTGTGGCGACTCACTTGGGTGCAATTGAATATAAGGGGTTGGGCCCTAGATTGGAAAATAACATTTCTCTTGCCCTCTCCATCAATCAACACCCCATTTGACGACGTAGGTTGGAAAAGTCTTGATGGATTTGAAGAGACCAGCCTCCTTCATTGGCATTGCATAAGAAACTTCTGCGGGTCTTTTCTCCAGCAATGGAACAGAAGAATGGGAATAGCCAAAAAAACAGAAAAGGACACTTCTTTGAGACTTCACTAAATATGACAGAATGAGTTTCATGGCTTAGATCTAAGGGTTCCTTAAACAAGGATGAACATATTTTTCTAGAAGCTGCTGAAATGAGAAAGTTTTGCGTGTGATTAGATCTTGCCAATGATGGTTTTGTCATTATCACCACACTGAAATATAATTTTATATCTGTTCTACACCAGAAAGAGAAAGAGAGAGAATGAACGATTGACTGATTTTGGCCATGAATGACAAAATCACACATTTTGAACAGAGCCAAGCCAAGCTGGAAAAATACTCAGGACGTTATTCCAGAAATCTCCCTTCTTTTTTTGGAAGCTATGAGAAATGGACTTGAAATGATCCTATTTTGGGAAATAACTTTTGGTATGCACTATATACAACCCCCCCCCCCCCCGCCCCCAGGAAAGTTACCCCAAACCAAGGACCCAAATAAGATTCAAAGCTTTAAACAAATCTTTCTCCATAGTAGTTGGCTAACACTAATTTTGGAAATGGCAGTTCCACACATCTGAAGGGCACCAGCTTAAGAAAACATGCTCTGGACAATCCACTATGTCTTAAACCTGATTAAACAAGCAATATACATCTAAGCCTATAATAGTGGACATTCTACACACTTTCTTCAACTAAACCTCTTGAAAGAAATACCAAGAATTCTGATTAATCATTGAAATGCATCTAAACTACAGGGCATGAATTGGCAACCTGCTTTCCCCCAGATGTTTTAGACATCAATTCCCACCAGCTTCAGCACAGCCAAGAGTTGCAGAAGTCTTCTTTTAAACATCTGGAGAGAACGAGGCTGGCTAACTCCATTTTAGAAAGTACTTTCTGGCAAGCCTTTTAAATCCAGGTAGTAGGTCAAATAGTGGCCCACGGAAAGAACAAGAAGTAATCAAGCACTGTTTTCTGTGTAACACAAGGGGGCAACCAAGTGTATTTGGAAAGCTCACAAGCATGGATAGAAAGGTGATAGCCCTTTTCAACTGTTGTTCCCTAGCAGCTGGCAGTTAAAGTATGCATCTTGCAATTTGGGTTCAGCCCTCAAACTAGTAGCCACTATTGGTCTTCTCTTCCATTAATTTATCTCGTCCCCTTTCAAAGCTATCTAAGCAATGGTGGCAATGTCCATAGTTTATGCAAGAATAGAAGAAGAAACTAGCTAGATCAGACTAAGGGCCCATCTAGTCACACAGGATCCAACCATGTACAATCTAGAAGCTAACAGTTGGTTTTTAAGGCATGCAATCTATGATTTGGAAATAGCCAGAGCTCATAACTACTAGATATTGTTCCTCTCCTCCATGAATTAGACTAATTCCTAAGCCAGAAGAATTTATGCTCTCTTGCATCAGCTGATACCTGAGTAATAAGACTGCTACATGGAACATGGCAAACATTTCCTCCATTGACATGGGATACCCCTGTTGGGCTTCTTTGATTTCACCTTGCATAGATCCATCAACATTTGTGCTAAGGACTGTTGTGCCATCAGCCACCTAAAAATGGAACCCCCTCTTCTAAACTGAACTGTAACCCTGTAGATCATGTAATCAACATCTCAACGTCCTACTTTCATGGAAGTAGAGATGAAGGAAAGCAGAGATCTATGAAAGCCTCCTCTGTGTGTGTGTGTGTGTGTGTGTATTGGGTGTGGTTCTGGCATTTCAGCAAAGGACCTCAAGAAGGACCCAAACAAGTGAGGCCCCATCACACCTGCTCTTTCTGCAGAATCACACACAGTGGATGAAAGGTTGGGAGCAGGCCCAGAGGGAAGCCAGAAGGTGTAAGTATAGAAGCTCCATTTCACTTCTAGGCACTGCGCTTTATAGCCAGGGAAAATATTTTCTCAGCTGTTTTTGCACAAGGGGGTGTGGTGATGAATGGCTGGTAACACCAGGCAGCACCATATGCTTTGGTGAGGCCACAGACCTACCTTGGCATATGCTTCCAATTGGGAGGAAGGTGATACTTTAAGTGGTCAACTTAGAGAAGGACTCCAGTATTCTTGTTCAAGCTAAACCCTTCAACTTTCCAGAGACTTGGATTTACTGTTTTTCTCCCCTTGGGTTGCAGTTTTATTCCTTATTCACACTCATTGCAAAAGGAAGCATGCTACATGTGAACCATGGCTTTGTGGCTGGGTTCACACATTTGCAGTATGTCATAGTATAACATCTGCTAAGCACTGGTTTGAAGGTGTGTCATAGCCAGGAGCAACACCTACCTGATCTTAGCTGATCTCCCAAAAGCTAAGCAGGACCTGGCTATTCTTTGGACAAGAGACCACTAGGAAGTCCCAGGACTGTGAATTAGGCTGGGAAATCAAAACAAGTTTCTTGGAAGGAAAAGGGTTTTTGCACTGTTGCCAAAAAAGACTTAATAGCCCAATGGAGACCTCACATTTTTTAGAAGACTTTACCTATAAGGTGTTCCATGTAAATGTTGCATGAATTATTTCTGATTCACTGTTATTTCCTCTCTTGTTGCCCTCTTTTCAAATGAATATGCTGTTTTATAGGTTTTCTAATTTCCCCATATTTTAATTGTTTCACTCTGAACTGCTTTGAGATTGACAGTAAGGACAAGCAGCCCACCAATAAAATGAATGAATGAATGAATGAATGAATGAATGAATGAATGAATGAATGAATGAATGATGCCATGTGCTTCTTTGTGGCAACCCATGTTGGGCCACCTTAGCCACCCTATTTGTAAATTGGAGGTTGGGGTTTGGTGTAATGTGTGAACTGGGTTATTTTCTCTAGCTTTCTTCAGAACATGGACAGCACTTAATCTATTGCTCTCTTCCACTGACAAAGGAACTCAACTTCACCTGAGTTGTGCTTTTCCAAAAACATGGGACAACATAGAAAAGGAGATCCCTTGCTCGCCCTCCATCACTTCCTTTCATCGCAGAGATTCATATCTCTTCCTTAAGCTTCAAGATGATGTAACTTGCAAGCAGGACTTCATTTCCTCCAATGCTAAGCACAAACAAACTATATCGTTGTTCTGTTGTTTCTGCAGGGAAAATGAAGTTGCTGTCCTTCCTAGGAGTGGGGGGTATGGCCAGATGACCCTGGGCCGTTTCAACTTGGGGAGCTGATTTGCATGAACCATCTGCCCCTTCTTGGTAGACCTCATTTTGTGCTCAGCACAAAAGGACCCCATCTGCCTGGGGCTGTTGGGGTGGGGGTGGGGGGTGAGATTTTGTCTGCCAAGAGAGCCATGGTGCCCCTTCAAAGGGAAGTTGCAGCTAGACCTTTTGCTCTAACTTCAGATTTCCTGTTCCTGGTTGACTTATCATGCTGTGGCCTTCTGCCTGATGGGGCTTCCTCCAGGATCTGCTGAAAAAGAGCCTCCATCCTGTATCACGATTCCTTCATGCCCTGGCATAAGAGCCTGTGTTTCTCTCCTGTGGGTGGGAGGAGGGAGAACTGCTGTTGAAAATCACGTTGAAGGGATACCTTTTGTTCTAGTTCTGGGTCCATCTTGCAGCAGCTGAACCTGAGGCTGGCCAACGGTTTCAGAGTGGTTTGGGAAATTGGAGTTCTGGGACAGAGGGGATCCTCATATTTAAAATAAATTTGATCAGAGGTTGCAGAGAGCTGTTTTGCTCAAATTTCCTCCAAAGTCCTGGAAATGACTTAAGAAAAGTTAAGTTTTCAGCCCGCTGAGGTTGAAAAACGCAGCCCCTTCTTTTCCTACTTTGATTCAGAAAGTGAGATATTGGGACTGAATTTGCCTCTTCTTTACCTCCCTCCAAGAAGTAATGTTGCCTTCAGCACAACAGGTTCTGTTCAGGAATTCACAGGATTTCATCAAATATAATTCAACTTGTTAAGTGGGAGAATATTTCCTGAGGTCTTTCCAACAGGGTCCAGATGGCCAATTGTTAGGGATGGTTTAGTCAATTCCTGCACTAGGCAGTGGGTTGGACTAGATGACCCTAAAGGTCTCTTCAACATGCACATGCTTTGACTGTAAGCACTAAAAATGTCAGCCCTGGGAACTCCAGTAAAAACACTGAGCTGGGTGGAGTAGCTCGCTCAAAGATCTGTCTGGATAGAGCAACAGAGTCTCTTTTCCTATAATCTTAACAGAACGATGTTGTTGGCTTGTGAAAAGGCCCTGAAGGGAATACATATATCAACGAGATTTAAGTTCTGTAGCTCATGGCCAATCCATCTTTCATCAGTCACTTATTTGTTTGGGGAACTCAAATGAACATTTTGCATCACTACAGTTGAGGGTTTCTTTCTACCTCCCTGAATTGAGATTGGTTGATGCTGGAGGGTTTTGCTGAAGCAAAGAGATTGTCCAGTTGAGCTGTTATGGGATAGGGCAACAATTCAACGCCTGTGTTGAAGCTTAACTACTGATCTGCTGAACCACCTCACTTAGACCATTAGAAGAGATGTCTACAATTTAATAATAAGCTTGGGGTAGGATATGTTTGTGTGTGTGAGAGAAAGAAAGACAGAGAGTTTGTGTTTGAATCAGAACTTCAGGATGGTATGAAGAGTGCTTTAGATTACATTCTTCTTCACATTTTCCCCTTACTTTGCATCCACAGCTGTAGGGCCTCTTCATCCATATCCTAAATTCCAGTCTTGGACTTTTCTCAAGGGAACAACAAGGAAAGCACACCCTTACCTATCCACCCAAGAATGATCTGTAGCTAAGGAGCTCAGGCCTCAAAAGATGGGAAAAAATATGGAAGGTTATTCTTCCTAAATTCTTTGAACAGTTAACCATCTGTTCAAATTAATATGTCACCTTCTTTTGGTCTGCACTATCTCATCAGCCTTTGATCCATTTGTCGCTAGGAGCCTTGTAAAAGTTTAAACACCATATCCCACTGTCCTCAGCATTTAACAAGTGGCAGGAATAGATAGTCCCAATAGGAATAGGCGCTCCCAAAACATCTGGAGCACCCCTGGAAGACCATCGGCATTGACAAAATCACCGTCAGTCCATTGCAAAAGGCAGCTTTACTTGGAACAGCTTCTATCCTGCGATGATCCCTTTCACACCATCAAACCACAACTTCTGCCTATCCCAGGTCCTTGGGAAGGACTCGATAGGTGGATAAAAATGCCAAATCCAGTCTAAACATCTGGCTGACTGTGCCATGATAACATAATATAACCATAATAATAAACCGACAGTGGTGATCCCAGTGGTTATCGGCGCAACACTGGGTGCCATTCCAAAAAGCCTTGGCTGGCACTTAGAAAATTTGTGCATTGCAAAATTTCCACCTGTCAGTTACAAAAGGCCACGCTGCTTGGATCCGTGCGTATCCTACACCAATATATTATGACATTCTAGGTTCTTGAGAAGACCTTGATGGCAATGAAGGCCAACACCAGGTGAAGAACTGGCAGCTGTGACTTCACATTGTTGTGTATAATAATAATAACAACCACCACCAAATCCAGTCAGACTTATCTGGTAGACTGTGTATAATAATAATAATAATAATAATAATAATAATAATATAGTATTAGAAGAATCATAAATGATTTTCACTGAACAGATCTTGGATCCAGTTAGTTCAAAAGAATAAATATGCTTGAGCAGAAAGCTGTTACAAGGAGAATACAAACTGATTTTAGAGCTAAGGACTATATCATTTTATTTTATTTTATTTCTTAAGGATTCTAGTTAAAAAGCAGTGATCCCTATATACTGACCCCTCTATTGATACCACTCCATTTGCAGCAATTATCCATTTATTGGATACTTTTACGGTCTGCTCTTTTTGTTTCCTTTTTCAATGCTAGAACTAGTTATTGACCCACAGGTGAATCTGTTATCTAAATGTGTAAATTGCAAGAAGAGTTTGTCTGCTTTGGATCAATGTTCATTCAGTCCAGTATTGTCTTTACAGACGTTTTTAAAGAAAATATTTTCATACATTGAGATATTTGCATCTGCATGCAAAAAGATACACGTTTTGCATCTGGCTCTGAATTACACAACTATTCACCTAAATTGTCCGACAATCTTTTTTTTAAAAACAAGGCAAAGCAGTTTTCATTTTTGTCATACACATTTTTGATGTAGACTTTTTTCTTTTTAAAAAGAAAACTCCATAATGTAACTCTCTTCAAATATAACTGCTGCTATTTAAGCAGAAATTTGAGGAGCACAGTTATTTTTCTCTTCCAGTGGTTGTTCATGTGTATCTCTATGTGTATATGTGTGTGGTATGTGTGTAAATTGCTCAATAGGGAACGGTGAACAATAATGGACTTTGTTTAAAGCCCTTTTTGGTCTTTGCCCATAAATTAAATAACTGAAAATAAATAGAATTTGTTTAATGCTAGCATTTGCCCCACCATGAAGTCCGACAGGAGCAAAGTACCCACAATTGCTTCTACTGGAATCTGGGCAAGATTCTTTTATGGCCTTATTATTTTGGGTAGAATTTTGCTGCAAGTCTTTTGTTCCTTCAGTGGTAAGTCTACAAGCTGATTTCCTCTGTCTTCTCATTGATACTCACGGTATCTTTGGGTTTGGTAATGGAAATGCTATTTCAGCATAAATTTAAGTAGGGAGCTGAAGGAGGAAGAGTACTTTGCACAGTTCCAGAACCTTCACAACTCCTGTTTTGCTGATTCCTTGCTTCAGGGGCATCCCTGGGGGACTGGGGAAGCCTCAAAATCAAGATGGCAGCCATCTGCAGCCACCATGTGGACATCTTGTAGATATTTGCAAGTTGAATCAATCAAAGCTTGCCATGGTATGACTTCCATTTTGGAAGCGTCATCTTTTTACTTGCTCAAGAGTGACAATATTTTGGTGCTTCCTTAGAATGGTAATAATTTTCACTCTACAGAGGGGGGGGGGGTTTGTGGGTGGGGTGGGGTATGAAGCTTTCTGGGAATGATGCCCAAGCAAAAAAGGGGTGTCGAAGTCTATTTGGAGTAATGGGGAATAAGTGGCGGGATGCTAAATACAGAAAAGGAAACCTGAAGTTAAACCAATGAATAGAGAACTGCACAGACATTTATAAATACCCCAATGTCCAGAAGCCAGGGGCAAAATGATCATAATTATAAACTCAACTCAAAGCCAGAATTTTAGGAATGGAAACAAACAACAGCAATGACAAATGCAGGAACTCAAGTGGGTTTAGAGTATGAACACTGCCGAACTTTTAGTTTGTCTTTATGCTGGTCTATGACCGTCATAAAGATTTGATTTGATGATTTGATTGGTTTGCTTAACTAGGTGAATTGACTTTCATAAGGCATACTATGTTGGGCTTGTTTTAACCAGGACTTAAGTTTTGGGTGTGTTATATGAACCCAACCTACTCAATTACCTTATGCTTCAGCATATAAAGCTGAAAACAGGTTAATATTCCATAAACACGGTACTTTAGGGTGGAGGAATGCTTCACATTTAATGAGAGGTGGCCCAAGATTATTTTGTAAGCTTAAGAGCAGCTCACTCACTCCTTGGTTTCATTTCCTTACAGATACAGTACAATATGTCTTTTTGTACCAAACCAGTAATGTTTATACGCAGGGGTTATTTGAGTGTACGTAATTCTGTGCGTGAAAATCCATTGAATCATAGAGACAGAAATGGCCAATTAAGACATCCAGCCAACCTTCCTTCCTTCCTTCCTTGAAAATTGCTTTAATGTTCCAACCATCATGACTGAGTTCACACATTACATTAACCCATAATGTAATTTGTCTGATTTGGCTTAGCATGTGGCATGAACCCGTTCATTCTGGCTTCTAAACCAGGACTGATATCTTAGCATCATGCATATACCCAGCCAACTGTGGTTTAATCAATAGACTGGCTAAAAGAAACCATGGCCTAAAGTATCTCCATTTTTTTCTTTTTTCCATGGGTGCTTTGTGATTGACCATGGCAGCCATTTTATGAATAAGGAAGATTCATATGGCACTCATTTTGTGAGAGTGTCACTAAATGCTCTCAGATGTGCAACCTGAAAGGTTTCCCACCCTTGTCTTAGTGTAACATGTGAAGCCAATTTGACAACAGTGTTCAACAGGGCTTGTATTTATCTTCAAGTTCCTTTCTTTCAGAAGATGCATTAATCGTGAGGAGTAAAGTTCATGCCATCTTCTGCACATGCTAGGTGGAAAATAGTTTCACTGTAGGAAATCAGTTGGAAGAAATCAGAAAAGGGGAAACGGTCTGTTTGAGGATGTTCCTTTAGTCTTTGGGTTTAATATTTCAAAGCTCCCCCTGCTTTGAAATTATGAGACCACCAAAAAGTGACTGGCTGCCAAAAATGACTGTAAAAAGTAATAATTGTTAATAACTTGGCACCTCCTTGCTCATTTGAGCAGGGTGGGGTTGGCATCCAGTAAAGACAACATTGTAAGCAAATAAAAGAGCAGAATGCCTGGCGTGTAATACTGTTAACCACATCATAACCAAATGTTAAACGGGAGGTTGCCGAGCTGTTTGCAAGAGGAATGAGGACCAGCGCAGCTGTGTTTCAAAAAATGAACATGAGTCAGCCTTAGAACTCCACTTGGGGGTGGAGAGAGAGACTTTTGATCCTAAGTCCATCCCTGACCTTATTTTAAATGCTGAGAAATTTAATTACAGAGTCTAAACAAAGTTTAAGATTGGATTCATATTGGCAGCTATTTAAAGGGCTATTACACTGTGCTTGTTCCTCCTCCTCCTCCTCCTTCTCCTCCTCCTCCTCCTCCTCTCATCTTGCAGATTTTTCCAAACTACCGGGAAGGTAATACTAACTGAGAGCTGGATGAAATAAAGGTTTTCTCTTCTCCGTTCTAACTGGGCATCAGCAAAATAAATAAATAAATAATAAGAACCCTTTTTCTTTCTTTCTCTCCCTCTTCCCTTTCAAACCTCATTTTTAGCACACCCAACAGAGCTGCTGTCTGCAATCAATGATCTTAGACCCCTTCTTCTAACCGTTCAGAGGTGCAGTGCTGAACAGTGGCATTTCTGCCCAGCCAGTTACCAGGGTACCATTCAAGAGTTAGTGGCCACCAGTCTTTAATACTCATCTACCCATCATGAAAATTTAGGAAGCATCTTCACAAATATTTTTCTTTGGAGGAGTGGAGAGGAAAACAGGAGAATCTTCTCATTTTCCAGAATCATGATATTTTTATCAGGTTCCCCCCCTCTCCTTTAAAAATGTACATTTTTATTTGGATATGTGGACTTTTATATGGGCAGTAAAGAACCAGGATGGGATGTCTTCCTTTTCAAAGAAACACACACACGCATTGCAAGGGATCAATTTTTACTTTCAGTTCAGCAGACAGAGGTTTATTTGCTAGCTTTTGTTTTTATAAGCAAAGCAGGCTAAACTGTTTTTCCACAGCCTGCCAGCCAGCCTGTCTTAAAACATAATGCCTTTAAATTTGAGGTCCTACTGGGAAAAGTAATGCAAACTTCATTACTGCTAACCCAAGTTTCCTCTTGTTTGCTAGACCAGCCCTTTTGATTGTAAAGCACTTGCTTAGTCAACAAAATGGCAAGATCTTGGATGGAGAACGCAGGAAGAACAGGAGTCACAAGGTTTGTGTGCGTGTGCTCGTGTATATACAGAGGATCACAAGGCATGGGAAAAATATTGTCCTTCCTAAAATAGCACATTTCCATTTCACTTCTAGTTCTCCTGTTGGTATTTCAATTATTTTTTATTGGAAGGTCATTCAGCCCCGTAACGCTAAGAAAGCAAATTAAGAGAGAAACACTTCAAGATACATTTATTCTCAGCTAAGAGTCCCTATCCCCATCTTATGCCATGAATAAAATAAAATAAAAACCGGCAAACCTATGTAGCCAAGGCTTTCCCAGCCAGCCCCATAGTACAAAAGGAATTATGTCATAACAAGGCGCAAAAACCAAAACCAAAAACAGCTTATAATCCAAAATACATGGCACACAAGGAAAAGGGGAGAAGGAAGGAGAAGGAGAAAAAAAAATATCAAACTCGAGTTCTTGGAAGAAGTATTTTCTCCCCAACCTCCCACCCCACCCTTGGCTTCCAATCATTTCTTAGTTGGAGAAGCTGGGGACTGAATCTAGGATCCTCTGCCTAGAAAAAGCCATTCCAAGCTTGGAGGAATGACGTTTGCTACTCTACCCCAACCCCAGTTGTGTTGGTCCAAGTGTTTTCACTGGTTATCTCTTCTATACAACAGCCACAACGTGTTCCTTGCCTCCAGACTGATGCATTGGGACAAGATTGATAACCTTGTTTTGGCTACCGCCTGTCCCAAATTCCCTTCCAGTCATCATTGCAAGATTTTCATCCGCCGACCCCCAAAGCTCCTTGTTATTACGCAGCACTGCGATGTCTGAGTTTTAATAAGAGGCCCCAGAATAGCATTATCACTCCATGGAGATTTAATATTTGTCTAAAATTTAGCAGACTCTGGACTCTGTTTTCCCCAACTCTTTTTCTCCGCAAACGTAGCTTTTGTCTGGCTTCACCCTGACCAAAAGCCCCAAACTGATTCTGTTGGGGGGGGGGGGGGGTTTGCAACCAAAAACTATCTTCCACCACCCCCAATATCCAAGGGAATACTGTTTGTGTGTGTGGAGTAAGGGAACTACGCCTATATGGAAAGTTTGCATTTCCTCTTCTAAATACAAACACACACACACACACACACACACAGAAAAGACCTTTTGTCTGCCTTGTTCTACAGTCGTGGCAGGTTCCCGCCAGAGCTGCACCGTAGCCCAGAGCTTGGCACAGTGCCGAAAACTCTCGTCTGTTTTCCAGACAGGAAATATGAATCAAAATAACATGACAGAAAAAAAACAGTAATTAGCTTTTGTGCGAGACTGCTAAGGCTTTAATGAGGAACAGGCCTACAATAAAATTGTTGGCTTCTCCCTCTTCATCCATCCTCCTGCCCTCCCAAACTCTTGCTATTGGTATGTGACTACAAGACACACACACACACACACACACGGAAACACACATTTAAAACTGGCCATTTGCCGGTTGAACGAGATGGAGCCCTTTGCAAACACCTCAGAGAACCTCCTGTTGATGGCTGGAAGAGATGTTTCATGACCTTCTCCCCCAGCCTAGGGTCCATTGGAGGGACTGACCATGCAGGTTAAGGAAACAGCTTCTTGGTTATCTGTTGATGCTACAATGGTTTGATTATATGAGGATTGATTGATTGATTGATTGATTGATTGATAATTGGAAGAGGTCTTCCTGCCATGCCATGTTGGCCATTCACTATGTGAGTGAATACAGTTCCAAAGAACAAGTTACTCTTCCTTTTGTGAAAAACAAAATCAAAGGGGAGATACTATGCTGGGACTTGTGCCTTGATCCATATTCCAACCACTAACCCTTCTGGGTTCACATTGCAGGAATAGGTCCTTTTGAAACCCGCACTGGGGAAATTCATTTTAAAATGAATATTGAGAATATTGGCATTAAAATAGTACTCAAAAAATGAACAAAGGGAAAAGATGCTCCACATTTTAATAAAAGGAGCGAATCCATTAAGGGGTTTCCTTTCCTTTCTTTTAACCCCCTCCTGAAGAAATAGAATGCTACTTTTCTAATATGGAAAGTAAACGAGGTAAGATTTGTTGCTGATTTGTAGCTGGGATTCTAAAGAAAAACTTTCAATCCAGGACAATCTTGTGCCAGGTGAAAATCAGTATAAATCCCATTGTCCTAAATCATACATTACAACACAGAGCAGATTTCTTGTTAAGATAAACAAGGTAACGATGTCCTCATCTTATGTGCATGGGGCAGAGTTTCAATCACAGTGTCATGGCCACCATCTTGACCACACCCTGAAGACATCCTTGCCTGAACCTGAACCCCTCTTGGGGTGTCCATGGACCCCCATGCAGTTCTTGGCAATGCAATGGAAGTGATAGCCATTTCCTTCTTCCAGGAGATAGATGATTGATAGATAGATAGATAGATAGATAGATAGATAGATAGATAGATAGATATTACTTTCCCAGTTTAGCCTACAGCTCTAGAATTCCCTGTTGGTCTCCCATCCAACTACCAACCACAGCTGACCCTGTTTAGCTTATATGCTCAGACAAGGTTTGTCAAGTGTTCCTACTTGTTGAGACCTCTTAAGATTTAATATTAAAATGGATTTGGAATCAACACCTTGTCTAAAATTAACATGGTTAAATGCAAGGAAGAATAGTCTCGAAAGGGCAAATGAAATGAAACAAGGGAATATCACGAAACCTAATCCTAAACCTGTCCTTGCCCCTTATTGTTATTAAAGGAATATTAACTTAGTTTTAAGGGTCTTCAGAGTTGAACCCTGGTATTGGGGTGAACTTTGCAGCAATGGCTTGCAATGGAGCAGAGACAAGCCAGACCACTGCTCTCTTTGGCTAATGCCCTAGATGATTACAACTGGCACGTGTTGAGCTGAATAAATTATAATTTATTGTACTGTAGAATCAGCCTGTCATTTTACTGCCAGAAGCCAAACACAGCCTTTCTTTGGGCAGAGAAGAACACCAGGCTGGCCGTGGCATCTTGTTTGGGACAGGTGAGGTCAGTAGGTTAGTTTAAGGACCACAAGAGGTCTGCCTTCAACTTCATTGCCAACCTGGACAACCTTACCCTCATCTCAGTTCACTTTTGGAGCCCGTCTTCCTGTTTTGCTTTGCATCCAATATGCCGGGATGAGCAATGAGGGGAGAAAGGAAGAGAAGGTGGATTAAATCCAGTGGAGAAGCTTTTGGTAGCCAGGGGTACTCATACAATGAGAGGTTGACCTTCCTTGGATGGGGCAACCACACAGGAAGACTCCAGCAGGATCACTAATGTGAGGGTGAGGTGGGATTTGGGTGGCGGTAGTTGGGGGAGGAAATTGGGTTTTCTCTGGCGCTTTTGTGCCTCTTAGGGTTGACTCTACTTGGGTTTTTTTAATCTGTATTCCTGCATTAAAATGACCAAAACACCTCCCGACCACTGATTTTCAGGGGTTACTGATAGAGACAGGTCAAACCGGGCTCCCCAATTTAAAAATATTTGCGCAGAATTATCACAGTGGAGGGACGGAGGACCAAGGAAGAGAAACTCAGATTTTCCCATGTTCTATGGTCACCTGCTGGGCAGACGATGAGGAAGAGGAGGACTGCAGCTTTCTTGTTCTTTTATTTTTAATCATTTTCAAATGGGGGTGGCTTTCCTTTTTGCTTGCTTTAGGTGTTTGAATAATTTCCAATAGTTTCATGCCTTATCGCACGTGTCTCTGTATGTGTCTCAGCTATACTGGTCTGAACGATACAGATTTCTCTCTTGCACCAAGCCGTTTTGAATATTTTATCTTGTAACTTCTCCCATCTCGACCGAGTTCTTTACACACAACTCCTAAAAGGTATTTCTGTTGACAGCGAGGATTTGGAAAGGAAATTTGGGGGAACATACAGGGTGGTGTTGATGAAAATTATCAGTTGACAGCCATGGGCTGAACATATCCTGAATGGAAATGGAGCCAAGGTTAAAGTTGATACCTTTCCCAGCTTTCGAATATAAAACAGGACACAAAATGCTTTTCACACTGAAAGTAGCGACTGCAGTCTTTAGCCAAAGGACATCATGCTGCATTTCGGACTTGCTGGATCTTAGGCACAGACTGGAATACAGAGCTTCGGACACTTGGAAGGGATCATCAGCTTACCCATTTATCTGAGAAAAACGGGAGAGGCATTCATAAAGTTGGTCAGAGCATTTGTAAAATTGATTTTTAACCATTCACTGAGAGTGTCAATGGTGCCCTGGAGAAAGATTCCCTAGAAATTGTGGGGGTGACAGATTGCCATTCAGGTTCCTTTACTTTGAAAACTGGCTGAGATGTTTCCATCTTTTTTTTCCTTGCCTTGTAAATTTAAAAGTCTTCCCACTTGCTCTGGAGCATCCAACAAGCAGTGCTTCCTGGAATGGCTTGGGAGTGATACCATGGCACATTGCAACATGCCACTCCTTTGGCATTCTGGGAAGAGGGGATTATGGAAACAGAAAGGCTTGCCAATCAGAATTCCTAGACCACAGAATTCCTAAGTTGCACTATTCCCAAGGTATTCCAAGAGGGGCAGCTGGCAAGAAGCTAGGGAGTAAGAATGACACCTCTAAGTATAGCATGTGGCTTTATTTAAAAAAAAAAGGATCAAAAGCAAGGGAAAAACCAGTAAATCAGTCAGTTCCAGTAATATAATGGAAACGTCCATCAATGTTCAACCCCAAATCTTCACCTTCAAAATGATCAATAGAAAATTGCCCCTTGTTTTATTGGGCAGGGAAGGAGGGGAGGAGAAAACATTTTAGGGGAAAGTGGGGTGGAAGTGTTCCCCTGGGGTTAAGACTCTGCACTTCAAAAGGAGTGCAGGAAATAGGAACTGTGTCCACTGGGAACCCAGCCAAACCCTGATGAGTTGCTGCTGTGCGCCTACCTCCCAGCGGTGGTATGTTCTCTGTAATAATGAGATCAGGATCCCTGCTAAGTACAGGGATATTAATGATGTGGAAGAGCTGTATATCCACAGGGGCCTTTCTTGCTAAGGCCAGACTCAGAAGACGGTGGCCACCAGATGCAGCCTAGCTCCACGTTCTCATGTTCTGCCCTTATTTCCGGTTGGATCTCTTGAAAGCGCCATCTGCATTTTCAGCAAAATTGTTTAGGCTCAGAGCCAAGTCTGCTCCCTTGCCTTGTGGAACCAGGTTTCCATTTCCGATTTGGTGAATTGGGTCATCCTTCCCTTTGCTCCATTGTCTTCCGACTCAGAAGGTTGAGTAGGCATAGAGCACGTTCGGTGGGATTCTGGAGAATGAATGAAGGAAGAAGCAAGCAAGATGTCAGATGAAGAGAGAAAGTAATTTGGTGGACCTTAATGAGGATGAGCAGTTCCTAAACCTTCCTCAGACAAAAGCTGAAGTGGCACCGGATCCTGATAGCAAGCTCGGCCATGGCGGATGATGGAGTTTGAAAAACTGATTTGGAAAAGTTGCTGAGTGTAAGGAGAGAGGGAAGGAAGGGGAGAATTTGCTCCTCAGAAAACATTTAAATTGATGTAGACATTTATGACTTGTGAAAGCTGTAAAAGCATCACATGTCGTTCTCATAAAAAGCAATAAACCCTATTTACAGCCTCTGCATTACTGGTCCAATAATTCAAACCAGAGCCATCTCCACTGAGTTGACCAAATTGATATGTACTGTATTCTAGCGTGTCCTTCACATCTCTTTTGGAAATTAGCCATCCTTACCGTTTCTGGAAGCTAGGGGAGAAAGGAGATGGAGGAATGGTCTGCTTGATCTGCATGTCTCCATGTTGCCAGTTTTGTGTCCATAGGCTGAGCAGTCCCTCTGCGGCTATTTGCATGCGTAAAACCAGGCCTATCTTTCCAGAATGCAAAAATAAAAAACACTCTGAGCTGCACATAGAGAGAAAAAACACTCTTCCCACAAACTTTTAGTATTTCTGGATAAGACCTGAACTAATATTCTATCCCACATTTGCTGCAGTGTCTCAGAGATGCAATAGAATAGAAATATATCACTCTTGATGTATTTTTCTATGGAGCTAATCGCAACCTTTCCCCATCCAATTATGGGTCCATGTGAAAGAAACTTCGCCTTTTCTGCCTCATTCTCCAGGTACTTTTAAAGGGTGCTGTAATGAAGCTTGCTTCTATCACTAGCTTCTCTTTCTAATGTACAGTTGCCATTGCAACTCTCCATACCTGATCTGAGTCCAAAATAAAATTACCTATCTACAGGTTGCCCGTATTTTCTGAACTGAGAAAAAACTCCACAGAAGGAGTTTCTTCTTAACACTTTCTTCTAAACTTTAACTGAAGTATGGAAGTCCAAGGAGTTGATAGACAGATGTCATGGGCAAAAGGAATAACCTTGAGGAACAGGAGGAACAGCCGCAGGCAAGACAATGGTCTGATAGAAGACGTTTGAATCGGGGCCAGAACTGTAACCTGAGTAAACATCTCAGATAAGACCCTCCCTAGTTCTCACAAGGAGAAAAGGACAGGGGGGGAAGCACATTCAGACTTGCAAGATTCTGTTACTATAACCTTACATTATAACAGAAGTAGTATTAGCATGGATGACTTTGGTTTCCTAGTCTGGTCTACCTTGAAGGGCTGACACAGCTGGAGAGATGCTTGTACAGTGAAAGACAGGACACACACACACACACCATTAATTCCTGCTCCCAACCTGTTAACATTTCTCTGAGATTTTCCTCTCTGAACGTTTCTTTTCTCTTTCATATGGGAATGGGAATCATGAAAAAGACATTTGACCCCATGTTCACCCAAAGTTCACAGCTAGTTCTTTCAGTGTTGAGCTTGGAAGCAAATGGATGGATTCTGCAATCGACCTACTGTAACCATGTGCTGACAGTCTTTCTCCTACCAGATCTTGGCAGCCTTATTCCTGGGACCAGTTGCAGACTCCAAAACTCTCATTAAAGGCACCCCATGTGGGCAGACATTGACGTAGTTCAGTCTTGATATGCCCAGACTTGCAGGGAAACTGATTTGCTGTATGCATCAGCACCAGCAGTTGGAACGCTCACTCACTCTGCCATGGTTTACATAAATAAACAAGCATTTAAAACACTATAAATCTCCAGAGGCCTCTCATCCAAAGGAAAATGGAGCCTTGTTGTGCCTTTTCCTTGGAATTTCTCACCACGTGGGAAAGCCGGGAGCAGATAACAATATGGTCAAAGGTTTTATGGACAACAGAGTCTCCAAACAGTACAGATGTTAAGGAATGAGAGGACGGGGGAGAAATCAGCCTAGAGAAGGGTGCCTGATCCAAAACGAATGGGAGGCAATGTTAGGGAGGCCTAGAGGACTTTCAATAACTTAATTGGGCCATCAATCAGCTTTAGCATCTGTCTGATCCAAGACGTGAGAAAGGGCTGTTCAGGAAGATTTGTTTATAATTCAGCTTTCTCAGCGTAGCCAAATATATGAAAAGAGGCTATCCTGTGGAGATAGCTTGGGTGTCAAGTTACTGTTGGGGGGAGCCCGCCGGTCCTATTGGCTGCGATCAAATTGTATCTGACTGTTGTCATCATCCAAATAACAGAGCTGAGCCTTTAAACTTCTGCCAGGGCATCCACTACTGACTGCATCTGTCAAGGAATTATTGATTGATTGATTTTTTTTAACAGTGCTTGTAAAAAATGAACTCCTCAAGTTCAAAGTAAGTAGCACAGAGAGGCAGCCATCTGGAGGGGCTCTGAGGATTTCCCCCTCTCCTCCTCCTCCTCCTCCTCAGTCTGCTGATTACAAACTGGATATTGATTTCTAAGAAGGGCAATGCAAATGTGTGAGTTTATATAGCCCAGACAAGCACAACCATGAGTACTAACTCTATCTTTATTGTAAAGTTACATTAACAGAATCTTGCAGGGAAGGAAGGAAGGAAGGAAGGAAGGAAGGAAGGAAGGAAGGAAGGAAGGAAGGAAGGAAGGAAGGAAGGAAGGAAGGAAGGAAGGAAGGAAGGAAGGAAGGAAGGACATCCTTCATGTTATATCATGATTCATGATCATGGAGTGAAGTAGACAGGTAACTGAAGGTAGCTAATTATATCATCTCCCATATATACTGTCTTCCATGTATGCGTGCTGGTTATTTCTGAAACTGTGCATTGAGTAATGGAAAATTAAGGCCCTAGTCAGTAAATCTGGTGGAAGGATTCCAGATTCAGTTCAAAAGTTCCAGATTCAGATTACCTTCCAGGTTTGAAATCCTACCCACTCTGGGTGGCATATAAGATAAAAAAGATATTTTTCTTCCATGTTTTCTCTATCCTAGTTGTTCCCTTCAACAAAGTTCTCTTGCTCTTTTTTTTTTTTTTTAACTTTCTTAAAATAGATTCCCTCCCTTGTAGTCTATTACTATTAAGCCAGTGTCTTCTAGAACAGAGGTAATCCTTCTCCAGTTTGATGATCTCCAAGAGTATTTGGACTGCATCTCCCAGAATTCCAAGCAGAATCAAATTCCATCCTTACACATCTGAGGGGTCCAGATTGGAGGAAAGCTGCTCTTATTCAGACCAGCCAACTATCTAGACTATATATATATTTTTTTTTTCAGCCAAAATTAGCTACCACTTCTAAATGTTTGCATTTTGAGGCACAGAATTTTCATTTTCCTTTCTCCTCTCCCCGAAACCCACACTTTCCCAATTCCTATGCATTTTATTTTTCAAAGATCACAGAGAAATCTTTAATCATCCCCACATTTTTAGGGCATGCTCCGTTTGAAAGAAGGGGGGACTCCAGGAGCATTTGTTGGCTAACCAAGATTGCATTTGAACACTCATGGGTTCTGAATGGGTAGTTTGGAGGAATTTTCTTTGATTGGCATGAAAACGAAATGTACAGCTCAAATTACAAGTCTGGTCAGAAATGAAAGAGTTTGACCTTTTCTTACCTGATAGCTAGGATTGCTTCTTCTTTCTACAACTGGGGAGAAAGCCCATATTCTGTTCATTTCTTTGTATTTTTTCCCACAGAAGAATTGGAATGATGAGCGGCCAGCCTCTTTTCATTCAGTGACAAAGATATATTGCATATTTTGTGGTGGGCCACTGCAGACTCAGCAAAGCTTTTCCAATGAATTTCTCTATCGCTGTGAAGGAATCCCATCAACGTATTGTATCTGTAACCCTCTCATGTTCTTTGGCTACTTCTTCCATCTTTGCCCTTAAACAGAACATCCATTTCGGAGGGCAAGATGGAATAGCTGTCCATGCTTTTGGGCTAGTAGCAACAGAGGTTCTCTATTTATGGGGTTGAAATAGTCAAGATCCAGGTTCCTTAGGTGAGAGTAGAATTTAAGAAATGAGTTATCAATTTGGGGTTGAACAATGGGAGGGGAAAGGAAGGAAGCTACCCCACAATCTCATTTGTGAGAAATCAGAAGTGCAGCCTAGAGGCCACATGAGGTCCATCAGCATCCTTGTTGTGCTTCCCAGGACCAGATCCTGACTATGTTCATCCTTAATATGCTGCACAGAACTTGGGGCAGCTCTTGAGACAAGTTGTGCATTCTCACTCTCATGGATTGTGGCTGATACTTTATTGGAGGTAACCTTTTTTTCCTGACTGTTTGCCTTCAGTTTGATGGGAAAGGAATTGCTTTTGATTTTCTTCTTCTTCTTCTTCTTCTTCTTCTTCTTCTTCTTCTTCTTCTTCTTCTTCTTCTTCTTCTTCTTCTTCTTCTTCTTCTTCTTCTTCTTCTCCTTCTCCTTCTCCTTCTCCTTCTCCTTCTCCTTCTCCTTCTCCTTCTCCTTCTCCTTCTCCTTCTCCTTCTTCCTCCTCCTCCTCCTCTTCTCCTCCTCCTCCTCCTCTTCTCCTCCTCCTCCTTCTCCTTCTTCTTTGAACAGAAGAGAAGAATGGCTAACAAATAGAATTCCTGGACCTTACCTGATGCAAGAGTGTTTTGCCTTACATTGCACAGTTCTCTCTTCAGAGGCTTCCAACTTCGTGGGCTGCAAAGACATCACTTAAACCTCAGCAGAAGATTTTTCAGAAGAAACTCTTACCAGGAAGGTTTCAGGTTGGGAAATGAGGGCACCCAGAGAGGCTGTGGCCTGCTCAGAGCTCTAGAACCACAAAGGAACCGGAGCCTCCACCAACCATCAACTTGAGACAGTTCAGCTCAAAAGAAATTCTGAAGAATCCTTCACCTTCTGAAAATGAGGGCAAAGAGCAGAAGTTACATTCTGAAGGAAAGGAAAGCTTGAGAAAATTTGAAGGGAGATTGTGGTGCAAAACTGTCTCACTGCTGTTGCATCTCTGGTATTATGTAGAATTTTCCTTCTAAGATGGAAAGAAGATACGTGGAAAAGCAGAGAAAGAAGGAATTAACCCCAACCCTCCCCAGGGGGTGGTTTTGATCCAGCTTACTCCACAACCATGTTCACAATAGTTCTTTGTGACAAATAAGGAGCCACACAAGGCCAAAGGGCATAGCAGTGCCACAGCAGTTTCTCAGCAGCCTGGCAGGATCCTTGAGAAATGTCATTTTCCACGTTTCTTTGCTTGTTTGTATTTTTTATCTACCTGATCAGGTCAGCCAGCCTGTTCCTGGGCTCTGCATACCTGAAGGTCTAGCACTGAAGATGCTGCCTAGCCGGGTAATGAAACGTTTGCAAGAAAACCACCAAGCTCGGAGAACCCCAAAGACTCCACCGTTCAACCCTGAGCTACGCAGATTCCCTTCTATTGGTGCCTGAGGTTAATTCTGCAACCTTACAACTTTTCTTGTGCTTTCCTATTTCCTTGGATGCTTGTAATATTTTTTTTAATCTTCCAAGACTCTGTCCTCACCCAACTACATTAACTCTTTTATGTGCTGGAGAGAGGAAGGAAGGAAGGAAGGAAGGAAGGAAGGAAGGAAGGAAGGAAGGAAGGAAGGAAGGAAGGAAGGAAGGAAGGAAGGAGATTAGAGGAAGGAAGGAAGGAAGGAAGGAGGGAGATTAGAGGGAGGAAGGAAGGGAGGAAGGAAGGAAGGAAGGAAGGAAGGAAGGAAGGAAGGAAGGAAGGAAGGAAGGAAGGAAGGAAGGAAGGAATTTTGAGAGTGAATGAGAAAGAAAAGGGAGGGAGGGAGGAGGAAGGGAGGGAGGGATGGAAGAGAGAGAGAAGAAAGAAAGAAAGAAAGAAAGAAAGAAAGAAAGAAAGAAAGAAAGAAAGAAAGAAAGAAAGAAAGAAAGAAAGGAAAGACCAAACCACACATTAAAATTATTGCTAGAAACCTGTAGGTGCCTGACAGATCCTTTCATGTTGTATATTTAAATCCTTTAAAACAAAATACCACAGCTTCTATATAGCATTAAGAGAAACGCCTCCACATCTGTGTTTTAGGAAAGGGAGAAGAAAAGAAAACCACACTCCAGGTCATTTTTCCTTTTAAGGTGTACAAACATTCTTTGAGGGCTAAAGACTGCAGGAAAGGAACAGCGCTCACCATTTACACGCTCACACACACACACATCCACACACACTTCAGATCTAACTTGTGCCAAAAAACGGCTTATAGACTACAGGAATCTAAAGGATAGCAAATTCCATGTCAAAGAAAGAACTGGGCAGCCTTATTTTTTTTGGCTCAGTGCCTTCTCACTTAGATGAACTCGGAGCCATTTTTTGCTTTGTGAGAGTGCATTTCACAAGGGTATCTGTCTCAACTTCAATGGAAACTGTCACATTTCCCCTCCTCCTCCTCCTCCTCCTCCTCCTCCTCCTCTTCCTCCTCCTCCTCCTCCTCCTCCTCTTTCATCATAATTTACCTTGGGCTGCAGGCCCTGGGCCAAAAAATGGAGCCACCCACACGGTGCAGCCACCCAGCCAGGCTGCAGGAAAAGGTCACCCCAGATCAATTGGAGAATGCCCCCCAAATTTAAAAATGAATTTGCTGCACAGGCGGAAAAAAGAGGGCCGCACAAAACCTGGTGCAAATATAGCCAGGTTGTGGGCTAAGTACCATTTTAATTGTGAAAAAACCCACATCTTTTGCTCATAGAAATCTAGCATGGAAAGGAGATACTTAGACATCCCTAAAACCTTATATTGGATGTTCATTGTCTGGAGGATCATAGACAGTCATAAAGCTTGGGATCTGCATGCAAAAAGACCCAGTTTCTGGATGAATCAACAGTATAAAATAATGTCATATGTCATATGGCTAGCATGTATATTACAGCACCAATCTGCACCAGCAGAGATGCCTTACAACCTTGGATCAGCCTACCCAAGCTTAGCAGATCATCAAAGCTAAGCAGAGACAAATCAGGTTAGTATCTGGACGGGAAGTCAGCAAGGAATCCATATCTGGAGGCCAGACTGGGTGGCTGAACAAATGCATTGGAGATAAACAACAGCAAACCACATCCATTTTGTTGCCAAGAAAACTACAAGAACTGGGCCATGCAAACACCCCAAGTGAAACTCAGCTTGAGCAGGATTTTACTTCTCCTTCATCTCCAAGCAACTTTCTGAAAGAGATGCTTTATCTGACAGCAGAATAGGCAGGAGCACCAACTGCAAGTGAAACCACATGCTTCATGAAGTCATCTGGGAACTGATACAAAGTAAGTACTATTCCTCAGTCATATCATCATTTGCATCATGTTCACAATGACATCATGACCTTCATGATATCTTCATGGCTTCTCCTGAGCACCTAGGAGCTCAAGACCTATCCTTCTTAGTGATTTGCAATTTTATAGATCACTTTTCCCAAAGTTCACCAACTGGGGTGAACTTTTCTAGTGAAGATTGTTAGTACAAAAGGACTTGATCTGATTTTTAACCTTGGGGATTTGGGGCAAGTCTTCAGATACAAAATCCTGGGCAAAGAATCCACCCATCTTGTGGCACCTTTGCATCAGTCCCCCTCCAGTGCTAAGCTTCTTCCCAAGTCCCAAGTCCCAATCCTACTGCTCTTTCGAGACTACTGAGCAACTGATATTTTTAGGAGCATCTGAGTCTTTCCTGGCCCTTATTGGTTGCTCTTTGTTTTAATCCAAGCCAAACCAATAAGAATATCAAATGTTGCTCGGGTGGGTGGTCTTAACGATTTTACCATTCTATCCGTAATAACCCAAAAGACCCAGTGGGTTGGCTCCCATTAATTGGGAAGAGCGAAATTTGTTACACATGAAATAACATACCAAACCACGGAGTTGTTAGCAGCTTTGGGAACAATGTTGGGAAGGTAACATTGTGCCACTGATCATGCCAATGCCAAACTTCTTGGGAGACCAAAAATTTAAATCTTATGATTCCTTTTTCCAAATCATTTTCCTTCCCAAACGAAGAAGGCCAAGAAAAGTGTAGACATTGGCGTACGTAAGTGGCAACCTTTCGATTCTTCTTTGTGAGCCGGAATTGAATAAATAGAGGAGCCGGTGCTAGGTTGAAGATTTCTTCTACTTTTTGTTTAAAAGTGTGAGCTTTTACTCTTTTGCAGGTGTGAGAATGGGCTTTGCCTAAACCAGCTGTCCACCACTTCCTAAACATCTTGAGACCTCAAGTTCCAAAATTCCCACCCAACATGGAATTGGAATTCTGCTGTGATTTTTGCACCTCTGGCAGAGACCCAAGGGAGAGACTCTGCTTGCCCTTACATATTTTAAGAAAGTGTGATTAAATAACAATGCTCGATTTAATGCTTTATATAATTGATCTTAATTTATTTCTGTAGGTCATTATATAAAACCTATTTTCTCAATGAATAAGGCGGGCTTCATCCTAAAATTATCCTTATCCAGGCTTTGCCCTTCTAATATTAACATTCGTAACATTTCTGTCAATTCACTGAAGGATAGTTCTTTTTTTTCTCTTCCACTTAGCAGATGCATATTAATCAAAATTTGCTTGAATTTTCTGATTTCATAATGAGCTTTAGAAGCTCATATATTTAAACCAGCTTTAGAAGCTCATATATTTAAATCAGATATTGTCACATATGCAAGTTGCAATATCTCTTTGTGTGCACAGTGCTCTCACTGTTTCAACCCATTCCTCTATTTTTAAACCCTCAAAGCATGTTTCCATACCATAATCATACCCTTTCTTTGCAGATTTTTTTTTAACCCAGTTACAATTTGGGGGACAACGAGTTGGGTGATTCTGTATAACAGGGGTTGTCATTGTTTGAAGGCAAAGAGCAAATTGATGGATGGCAGATAATCAAAGTGACAGCAAAGCTTTGGCGCAAGCAATATTTACGTTACATCTGTCATTTAAGACATTTTACTGCCAATCAGCTTCCTTAAGAAGGCTAGTTAGAACAATAGGGGTCTTTCTGTTTAATTCCCGCTATTGACTCGGGCGTACGCTGACAAAGTTCTCCCTTTATGTAATCCTCAAAGCATGTGTGGGTTGGCTTTGCCAAGTTTTGAGATATATATCCCCTGGTGTCAATGAGCTGGTGGGGTGGGGGGAGGCCTCTCATCACAGCCAAATCATTGAAGGTGGTCCTTCATCAGCAACTGGGCTGAGCACACAATTTGCTTTGTCCGAAGATGAGGTGTCAGAGTGATAGAAATTCATTTTCAGCCCTTCCCTTTGCAGCTGCTGGAGACGTAACGGGTCTTTGATGGTTCAACATTTGACCACTGTTCTCAGATCACTTCTAGCTGTGAAGAGACTCTGTAAAATGAAACCCCTTTTTGCACAGAGTTCCCTGTGTATCATCTCTTTTGGCTAGCGAGACCAAGTTTAACAAGATGACTCAGAGAAGTCACAGTCAAGGGCACAAATCAGAGGACAGGAACAACCAAGAAAAATCTTGGGTGTCCTTCTCTATGGTTTGTCAGCCTGTGCCAAATTGGTACCCTCACATCTTTGGGATTATAACTCTCATCCATCTGAGTCAACAAAGTCATTGGTGAGTTATGATAGGAGTTGTAGTTAGGAATGGTCCAGTCTGCCAATTTTGGATCTTCCTCGAACATCCTTCCCTCCCTCCCTGCCTGCTTACCTACCTATCTGCCTGCCTGCCTTGTTTAGGTTTCTCTTGGTGTCTCTTTCTGGTGGAAGTTGAACAAATTGTGGGGTGGACCCATTTTGAATTGGAAATGCGTTGCATAGGGAGGTTGGTTTGGGTTTTTTTCCCCCTTCTCTGTTGCAACCATGTCAAAAATAAATGGTCAGTGCTTCCATTAGTGACCAAAAAATCCCACTAAAGTCCCATGGGAGTTTGTTTTCCTATTTCTCACTGAAGCACAGGGGGGGTGTTGTTGGGGTTTTGGGAGAATGGGTTAGAACAGCAAAGACTAAAATAAAATAAATCAGCTGCAATCTATATATGCTGAGTGCATGTATTGGCTCACATTTCAGTTCCGTTTCTGTCTAAATCAGGATGTGAATGGGACACGCCAAGTGGAAAGTCACAAGTGAACAGAACAGAATGCAGCATTCATTCACTTGGCTTTATTCTGCTGTATCTTTTGACGTATTTTAATATGCAGTTGCTGCAGGAAAGTATAAGAAGCAACATAGGTGTCCTTATGAGGACCATAGTTTCTCCAACTTGCTCTAGCTTAGCTTTCAAACTGAACTTGAATTCGGGGAATCTCCACAAATGTTTCAGGATTGAAAGCAATCCATTCACAGTTGCCAGATAATTCAGCCTACCACAAAAATAATCAAGCAAATGTGCAGATTCTGATGTAGCAAAACTGAGTCAACACAAAATAAAATTGAAGTTGTTTAGAAGAGAACAAAAATACATAATACTTGGCTTATTGTATATTAGTGTTTTTGCACGTGTGTGTGTTTCATACAACTATAATATCAAATCCTTCACATGGTAATGAGGGCAACCATCATATTTTAAGTTTCAATGACATGGAAAAATTATGCACCACATAAAATATCCAAGTTATGATGGATCTGAGGAACATCTAGTGAACATGTTCAACAACTCCCTGCTTATTATCTTGTAGCCTGCCATGAACTAGAGAAATCCTGTGATTGGGCAATTTCACTATGAAAGTTACAGGGCTCTTTCAAAAGACAGTATATGAGGACCGCAAAGAAAATGAAAGTTGGAAAAAATCCTGGGATTTTGCCAAAGTAACCAGCAGACTTCCAAGAGACATCTGTCAATGCATTTATTCTGGAATTTCCTCTGCCTGTACTGGAGGATTTAATTTTTCCACAAACCCTGGTATTCTCCTAGGCTGAGGATCATATTATTAAGGAAAAGACATTGACCAGCATTTCAACTTGGACTTTCCTCACCTTTTTTGCTTCTGTCATTGTCAGAGGCCAACCTGACGATCATGTTCATTACACGCCTGTAGGGGAGGTGATAAAAGATGGGCTTCCTAGATGCCAGAGTGTGCTAGACCTGCACAGTCATGCTTCTGAAATAAGGAACTGAGGACCATTGGCTGGCCATGCTGCAAAAAACCTAAGGTTGCATGAGATGAGAAGTTTTCACACACACACAGAGCCTGGCTGGGAAAAGAACATATGCTCACTTCTTGGGAGGGGCACTTCTACACTCAGAATAGTCCCGAATGCATGCTTGTTTTGCAGGAAACTTTCCTAAATAGATGCTTCTCAATCAATTGTTTTCAATAGCCAATTTCACTGCTGTTTTTTAAATCTATTTTGGTACATAGTGCCGTTTCGCCCCTGAAATCCAAGCTGCATTTCTTTTGCACCCCTAGTGAGATCCATTACGAGTAATCTCAAATTATATACATTATGGTAGAGAATACCAAACATTGCATAAGGCAATGCCATAAATATAGGAGATATGCTTTCCATGTGATGTTGTTCCATGGGCAAAGAATATTACATCTGAAAACAACAACAGTCTTTCACATTCTCCCCCAACTTATAGGCAGATGGATGGTTTTTCTATTTTCCCAAGGAATAAAGATATTCTCTGACATGTTTTCAGGAGAAGGAGTTTCTTCATGACTACAGTAGCATTGCTGTTAAGGGAGCAATTTTAAATGCCTCTCCTTACCCTTTGTGGTGTCTTAATTCTGCTCGGATCTGACCACCAGCATCAGGAGGAAGAGAAAGAACTGCGTAATGTTACAGCTGGCTAAAAGGTAAAAGTTCAGAAGGAGAGAGAGAGAGAGAGAGAGATGGATGGAATATATCAAGCTTCTCCAATTTGCTGAAATTTAAAGGGAGATGGTTTTGAGTCATGCCTTTGGCACGCAACTCTGACTTCAGGGCTTTAAGCAGGAGAAACAACAAAAGGAAAGTTTGCAAGAGGGCACCACACCACAGGCCATCTGAAAAACAAGACAAGGAGATGTTGAAAATGTCAAGAATGGGAAGAAATTCTATCCCAACGGCTTTCACTCAGGGAGGAGGTGAAGCTCATGTAACATGTCAAGATAGGTTATGTAGCAGCTCCCACTGATTTCAAGAGGAGATTTATGGATTTCAGCTGGAGCCTGAGACATTATTGTCCAGTTCTTCACTAAGCTCACACACAATGAACTGTCATTGTGTGGATAGACCGGGGCTTACCAGCTGAGTCCAAGATTGAAGGGTCTGCATGTGTGTTAAGGCAGAATAATGCTTCATCCAGGGGTGTATGCAAAGAGAAGCTTCACAAAAGAATATTGAAGGTCTTTAGGTCCATAACTGAAACACAGAAGATAATGTCAAGGGCATTTCATTTACATTTTTGTTTCAAATATTGGTCTTACTGGTTTACTTTGATCCATAGAATATATTTTTTGCTTTTTGCCATTTTATGGTGAACCAGAATCACAAAGCAAGGGCACCGTGAGATGAAAAGTCATGCAGTCATAGAGAACTACAAAAGATCATGTTCTAATAATTGTGTGGGGATTTTTTTAACAGCCTCTTAAAAGCAGCAAACAATTCAACAGGTGAATAAGAGTACCAGAAAGCAGGATATACAGTAGCAGGATTACAGCCCGCTCTACCTGAGCAAGGAGGGAATTCTACAATCAGGTTCATGTCATGAGAATATTTTGTCTTAGGCTGCTACATCTGCATAAGTAAACACGTCACAAAAGTCTTAGTGATTCGGCTGGTACGTAAAACAGAATGTGATTCACCAGGTATGCCCGTCCTAGATGCTTCCTCTTAAGTTCAGCAATAATATAAATGCCAATTCTTCTTCTGCATGTGCTGGACATATAGACTCTCCATGGCTCCATGGCAGAAGAGAATATGTGTAGCTCAGGGTTGAACTGTGGAGCCCTTGGGGTTCTCTGAGCTTGGCGGCTTTCTTGCAAACATTTCATTACCCAGCTAGGCAACATCTTCAGTGCTAAACTGGAGTGTTTATATACAGTGGCCTGCCCTGCCAGTGTTGTGTGTGTGTGTGTGTGTGTGTGTGTGTTATTTTTTCTCTGGTAGTTTCTTGATTAGGGTATTGTTTACTGCTTGATTGTATGTCTGGTGATAATCTTGGTGTTAATCTCTGTTTATCTGGGTGATGATTGCTGGTGAGGAGATGTTCTGGTCTTTGGTTTCCTTTTTATTGTCTCTTTTGAAAAGTGTGTAGATGTTGTGAAGGTGACACTTCATGAAAGAATTAACCAGGTAGTTTTGGCTCAAAGTTGACCTTCTTCTCCATCATGAACCTTCACTTGCCAATCAAGGATGATAATAGATAATGAAGGTGCTCCTAAAATAAGCTGCTGTTATTACCAAATAAAATTAAGCAGAGAGACATTGAAAAGTCCTATTTTCCAGCTAGTTCACCCCAAGGCATTCTTTCCATTCCATCTTCTTCACTGGTGGAGGAAGGAGAGGAGGTAGAAATGGAGGAGAAATTGATGTGATAGCAAATACAGTGTTTTGAGAATGCCAAGGTATAAAAAATCATATGAAAAAGTCTTAATTCAACCATGTCTCTTCTCTTCTCTTCTCTTCTCTTCTCTTCTCTTCTCTTCTCTTCTCTTCTCTTCTCTTCTCTTCTCTTCTCTTCTCTTCTCTTCCCTTCCCTTCCCTTCCCTTCCCTTCCCTTCCCTTCCTTCCTTCCTTCCTTCCTTCCTTCCTTCCTTCCTCCCTCCCTCCCTCCCTCCCTCCCTCCCTCCCTCCCCTCCCCTCCCCTCCCCTCCCCTCCTTCCTTCCTTCCTTCCTTCCTTCCTTCCTTCCTTCCTTCCTTCCCTCCCTCCCTCCCTCCCTCCCTCCCTCCTTCCTTCCTTCCTTCCTTCCTTCCTTCCTTCCTTCCTTCCTTCCTTCCTTCCATTTTTTGCAATGCATTCTCAATGAATATAAGCACACATACTTATCAGTAAAACACCACATAAAAAGAAACAGGATCAAGTTACTTGTTGCATTTTGTTTTTCTCTTCAAATGTGAGGAAGGGCAGTGCTGCTCGGGGAGCAGACAGCTTCAGTGTTTTATAAAATACTTAAGACAGTTGAAAACGCCCCAGAACAGTGAAGAATGTCTAGCACACCACGTCCGGTTGGGAAACAGTGCCAGATAATAGGGTCTCCAGAACCTGCAGAGAAATTTGGACAGAACAATTTCAGAAATGTACATAGGCCAAAATAAAACTGGTTTTTGTGTGGAATCTTGGTAGAATGCATGGATTGGACTTCCATGGGAAATCAGTGGAATTAGAATCAGTAATAATTTTTCCAGTTGCTTTCAATGAGTCAAAACTTTGCATGAATAGCACTATAATGTAGCAGGGCAGTCTTGAACACAAGCCCCAGTATTTTTCAGAATGGTTTCAGCTTTTTGCAGTGGATAGATATGTCTATTATACTATCTTCTGTGATTTGGACATACACTTACTTTGGTTATATTTAATGATGGGTTTTTGTTCTTTCATGGTTTTGTATTTTTCTGAATTCTAATACTTCATTAATTTGTATGTAATATGTTGCATTTTGCTGATAGCGGGCTGCAGTAAGACACGTTTTAGAAATATATTTAAATAAATGAGGACCCATCTTTGGCATTACTTGGCTATGATAAACTACAACTCCCATGATCCCTAGTTAACATGGTCAATGATGAACTTATCTGATTCAACTTCATTGGGGAAATTCATATTCTCATTGTGGTTGCAGCTTTGGAAACTAACTATAAATGGCTGTTGATCACTGCCAATTAAATGCCACCCTGCTGCTAGTTGGCCATCCAGATGCCATCCCTGCCAGAGAAATTGTCAGACTGTGGTACCAATGGAGATATATGTACTTATTAGCAGGGTGCCAGTATTTAGATGTGGGCAACTTTCAAGGAGATAATTCTTCTCCTTTTGGAAGATTAATGTGCAGTGTTTCTATCCTGAATGTTTCTTTTCCACAAACCATGTCATGAGTTTCCATCTTTTGCGGTGTCCCTTCTTGCAAATGCTACCATTATTTTCCTAAAATCTTGCTATTAAGACTGAATCCCAAGACACAAGGGAACAGTAGATCTTGGAATTAATAAGGCATCTTGAATAGGTGGGAAGGAAGGAAGGAAGGAAGGAAGGAAGGAAGGAAGGAAGGAAGGAAGGAAGGAAGGAAGGAAGGAAGGCAGGCAGGCAGGCAGGCAGGCAGGCAGGCAGGCCATTCAAAAGACTCAAGCAAAACCATTCAAGGAAAGTCTAGATGAAGATGTTGGTCTTTAAACAAAAACCTATAAGTTTGTAATTGTAGGTGTCTCATGACTTTCTGCAAGACAGCATTCTAGAGTTTAGGTAGTTCCACTAAGAAATCCTGCTTGTGAGTAACTGGCATCTCCGCTTCTCAGCATCCCATTATATTTTATATTATATCATCTTTCTCAGCATATTTAGATAGTTTGAAGTGTTGTCCACCTTATTTGGATCCTTTACGGTTGACAGTCTATCTGGAGCATGGAATAATTTTGGCACCATATGCTGGACATCTATCGAGTGATGTAATGAAGACCTTCGCTGTCACCCACAGACGTTTTGGGAAGGTGTGTCAATTTATTCTTTGAGCCATCCTCTGATGGATGGGCCTCCTATTTGTATTTTGTTTCGCTAAGGTCAAATCTGTTTACTGTGGAATGATGTGACTAGGAACATTTCCTTGCAATACTGCCTCACTGGCATACAAATGGCTTTTTATGTCAATACCTATAATTAAAAGAAAGGTGGGCAAATGTTAATTATAACCCCTATTTCAGTCTTTGCTTGAAAGCGTCCTCTGTCATGCCAGATGTCACTATAGGGGTCTTTTCCAAAAAGTGCTCTCTCTGTTTCTCATCATGGCGACATCAGGAATTTGTGGTTGACCACTTACGGGAAGTGGTCAACTTTATTCATTTGAGTTATTGGTGCATGGGTTGCATTGGCTCTGACTGCCTGGAAAAGTAGAATTGCAACATCCAAGCCAGAACCAGAAAAATAGAACAACCTCTGATGGATGAATTAATTGCAAAAAGGAACCAGCCAAGCTTTGATATGCCTTAGATGGCTCCATGCACTCCAGGTGTGCATGCTTTCATGACTGAACTCTTTGTTTCCATCCTCATCTTCACCACTCCCATCTATCATTTATCATTTTTGCCTTTGTTATCCTCATAGCTCAGTGATGGGACATCGCTTTGAAAGCAAGAGTCCAAGGTCCAGTTTCCAACAGGTTGCCAGGAACTCAACTAGCAAAGAAAAGCCAGAACAGACCCATGTTCCCCAATGATCATAATTCAGCTGCGTTGAGTATATCTCTAATTATGCATATGGATATGGTAGCTAACCATGATGGGACTGGTAGCCCAATATTTCTGGAAGGTGCAGTTCAGCTTGCAACAATCTAGCCTGAATTAGATGACTCAAGAGCCTGACTCAGAATAAACCATGTTTATAACTCCATGAATGATGGCCTTTCCTACTGATAAAGGTCAGGCTAGGAGAAGGCAACAATGCACGTATTTTTAATCATAGATGCAGGGCTTGTCTTGTTCCTAAATGGATTCTATGATGGGTATCCAGCAATAGACATTTAATCTTCCTGGAGCATCACGATGAAATGGTTGCCCCAACTATCAACCTGAATCTTGACTGCTCACCCAAGAGTAGAAAAATTAACCAAAAGTTGCCAGTTAAGTGTTAGAAAATGCAAAATACCTAAGGAATTTGGCCACTGAGTTCCAGCCTGAATGTCAACTTCTACCTTTTACCTTCTCTGCTTGTTCCTTTTCATCGGTTTTCCATGTTCCTGGTGAAACTATTCCAACCAACCCAGAGAAATTGATGAAAGTTTAACAAATGTGATATCCTTCTACCTAGGGCTTTGCAACACATTTCATTAAGTCTCTAACTCATTGTTATTACTACATTTTTTTCAATTTTCTCCCTACTCATTCATATTAATAATTATCCTAGCAAGGTTTAAATAAAAATGCCTAGAGATATTTATTTTTTTACGGGTAGTGGAGGATGGATAGTTTTGGCAGAAGCATGGAAACCCAGCTTATGAACCAGAAAGATGGGGGGAGATGTCTTCCTCGAGGAACCCCCTTGAAGTTCACACCAAGTCATTGCAAATGCCAATGAAAGCTATATTGAGTCACATCAAATTTCCTTGCATTGATTCAGACCACACAGTGATACGAAGGCAGTTTCAAAACACTATGCAGAGTCTATTATTATTATTATTATTAATTATTATTATTATTATTATTATTAATATTATTTTAAAAAGAGAATCTTTTTTCTTAAATATCCAAGACTTATACCATGTCACTGGCATCATCAATCTATCCATGCTCTATAGTTCCCATAAAGCCATTTTTTAAAAAATGGTGTCATCGCTTGTGCCTATTTTGGCATTAAGATACTCAAATCCTTGTTTTCTTGCATCCAGTATTTTTAGAAAGGGTACCAGTGCTTTTTATAATGAGGCCTCACGCTGAGTGCAATTAAACCCTACTGTTTCCAATCAGGTTTAATGTGAGGATAAAGTGAACGCTCCCTGAGATTCGAGAGGAGGATAATTTGTCAGTAATAATAAGTGTAGACAAACAGGATGTTCTCCAGTGCAGTACCCCTGATGAGAACCAAATGTGTTCTTAGGGATTGTGTCTAAATTCTGAACTACACATGGATCAGCCAAGCCCAACAACATACACATTTAGCTGAGTTTTGTTTTCTTTCCTGGAACATTTTACAGCCAATTCCCAACCAACGTGGAGGAGAAAAATTATATGAGCAGCTTAGTTGTGTGGTTATCATCAGCCAAGTCCATGCTTTTTTATTAATTTCCTCAAAATTCAGTTTTATAGCCTGGTTAGATGTCTCCATGTTAGGTCTCATAACCTGTTTGGGAAAGAGCATACAGAGAAGAGAAGAGAAGAGAAGAGAAGAGAAGAGAAGAGAAGAGAAGAGAAGAGAAGAGAAGAGAAGAGAAGAGAAGAGAAGAGAAGTTCATTTTCCCAGGAAGTATTGATGGGGGGGTGGGGGTGGAAAATAGGAGACAGTGTTTAAAGCTGACGACAAATACTTTTCATCAAGTTCTCGAGCGAAATCCAGGGAATTTATGTTCAACTGGCATCTTCCTCAATTTATTTATTATTTTAAAAATGTATTTCTGGACCACTTCTTAGTGTAAATAACCCTAAATAATTCTCTGCCCTGTTCACTGGGCAGGACATGCCATCCAGATTTATAGCTGCCCATTAAATATGTACTTATCAAGAAGATAAATTGGCAATATTTCTTTCTTGCCTCACCCCCGACTCTTCATGATGTCCTTCACCTGGACAGGTGAGCTTGCTGGAAAGACTTGGGCTTCAGAAATCCAGACAATGACTAGATGGCAGCCAAGAGATGCCAAAAACTCCAACCTTTTGTCATCTAGTGGTTGCAGCCAAGATCTGCTAGCCGTGAGGTAGGAACGGTTCCAAGCAAACCTTGGACTACAGCCAAGCCAGAATTGTAGAAATGCCTGTGGTACCTCAATGGACACAGAAGCATTTCTGCAAATATTCCCATTGTGGCTGGGGGTTTGCTTTGCAGCAGGCCACATTTCTACATTTGTTTGTGTTTTAATTAAATCGTCTTTCAGGAAAATGAAATCTGGTGCGGCAGAGAAATTGGGGGTGTCAAGAGTGGTGGCGGCAGACACATGGGGGCTCATAAGCATCTTACAGGGTTGCAAGGAGTGACCCCCTCCCCCAGGTGTCAGTTAGGCAGGGGTGTCCATGGGCGGGCATCAGAAAAGTCAAGATTGTGGCTGTGCAACCATGTAATCGAAGCCCCAACACCTTCGACCTGCATGGAAGATGCAGTAAAAGGGGGTGGAGCTTTGCATGGTTACAACTACCACCTTGACTTTTTTGACACACACACAGGTGTCCCTGCAGCCAGGTGTTCTTCCTGACCTTCTCTGGACATACCAGCCTCTGAACTGCCTCTTTCTGCTCTATTGTTCTTCTCTACTTTTAATCACCAAGCCACTGGTCTATCTATGTTAGCATTACCCAACTGGTTTGCAACTAGGGTTTGATTTCCTGTTAGGCAGCAGCTGTTCTCAGCTTTACTGGAGGATGCTGGGAACTAAATTTTAGATCTTCTGCAGAGAAAGCAGACAAGTTATCACTTGGTAAGCTTTGATTGTTCCTATATCTGTATGTTTGGAATTGTTTTGGGTCAATTTTCAGGGTGTGCATCGACTAGGTAATACATTCTTCCTCACCTACCTGTTACCACTCATCTGCTTTCAGCATGACTACAATCATCTAGAGCAGTGTTTCTCAACCTTGACAACTTTAAGATGTGTGGACTTCAACTCCCAGAATCCCCCAGCCAGCACAGCTGGCTGGGGAATTCTGGGAGTTGAAGTCCACACATCTTAAAGTTGTCAAGGTTGAGAAACACTGCTCTACAGCCACAATCATCTAAGCGATATGGTGTTGGAGACACAACTTCAAGACCATCTTCCATCATGGAAGCTCCCCTGGTGACTTGGGGCCAGTGACACCAGCCCAGCGTACTTCACAGAACAAATCTGGGGAAACTGGAGGATGAAGCCCAACATACACCATCTTGAACTGCAAGAGATAACACAGGATATCAATCTCATGAATAACTAAATAAATCATAGTAACTAAGGACAACCCCTGCCTTGATTCCTCCTTTCACCTTGTCCAATTCCTTACCTCCTTTCATTTCACAGTGGGCAGGGAGCAAACTCTGCACGCAAATGGTGCAGCGCATTCGAATTAACCTGCCCTGCCTGGGAGAGCCACATCCCCAGCTGCATTTCACAACTTTCCCGGGCAACTTATTTATTTTCGTCTCTTCCTAGCCCTCCCTCGCCCTGACCAAATGCGAAAGAAGAAAGAAAGGCAAAGAAAGGTGCCAAGGGGATGGTAATTTATGGGCTCACAGGAGGGGGTTTTCAAAGCCTTGTGGAGCAGTGATCATCTCTCACCTCCAGGGTGAACCCTGGAAATCCAGCAATCTGTTATTCTGCCCCTTTGGACAAAGGTGTAGAATCAGACACAGAGCGATTCCAAATGGAGCTCCGTGGATCTTGGGCTGAAAAGAAAATCCACATTCCAGCAAACAGGGACTCCGGCTTGTGGGATACCCTTCGGTGGAATTTTTCAGAAGTTGGCTGGGGGAACAGCAAGACCCTGAGATCATCTGGCCTGGGACAGATTTTCCCTTTGCTGCTTTTAATAGCTCTCCATCAGCCAGATTCTGAATATAGCCTGCAACTTAAAGAAAGGGAACTCTAGCAGGATGCCTCCGCGTGACGTTCTCCATATAACTTATGTACTTTAAATACAACAAATAGGATTTACCAAAAAGAAAGCCATTCTGAATGTAAAGGGGCTAACTCCCAAGTGAGCATCTGCCTAAGAATGCAACGTGAGATGTCCTACAACTGGTTGGCTGTTCTGATTTTCATCCTCTGGATCTGACTGAGATTACAGAATCAAAACGTGCATCTTAATTCATTAGCTATTGTGGGTGTCAAGATGCCAAGGTCCACTTCTATGGGAGAAAGTCCCATTAACAGAGCAAGAGTGAAGTTTGAGTAAACATGCACAAGATTAGTTGAGATTTTGATTAATTGCTTAGATTCCAGTAGACAAATTAGTCAATTAAATCTGCATAAATCTCAAAGGGAAATCTTTTTAAAAAAAAAAAAAAAAGGAAGTATTTATTAGTTTTAGAGTGCATAGATTTTGCAACGGATAAAACAATTTCATAATCAATTTGCAGTTTCACACAGGAGAGAATGATCCTTTTAACATCTGGCCCATTGTATTTCATGTTCTCTTCTAAAAATAACACACACCAGAAAGTTCACTTTCCATAATCTAGGGGATCTTTCTAATTGAAACTTTTTTAAAGAAAGATTTAATGTTGCAATTAGGGGGTGGGAAAAAAGAATTGGGTTCAAACTAGATTTGCTGCATTTAGCGTTATGTGTGAACTTAGCCATTTTGGGTATAAACTGTGATTTAGAGCTTAGCATGAAGTGTGAACCTAGTCAACAATGGCTTATTCAACGAACTATGGTTAGCAAACTATGGCTTAGCATGATTGGTGAACACAAGTCATCATATTGTAAGAAACTGGAGGCTAATTTGAGAAAGGACTGTAGAGAAATAAACTATATTGCTACGTATAAAATAAAATTAAACCATGAAGAAGGTCGAGATAGAACACACCACACCTCTCAAAAGTTTACAAGTTAGAGAAGAGTGCTGAAAAACAAATTATCCCAGGACTGAAATCTGGGAAGATAATAAATATGTGGGTCAATAAACATAACATCCTATTAGGATTAATTATATTCCAAATTGCAATTTAATTGCTGGATTTCCCCTTTTCTCACTGTATGCTCAGAATACACAGTACAAATGACTAAGTAATTGGGTTGTTTTCCTTCTTTTTTAATGGAAAGAAGTATTTAGGAATCGGGGTGTCGGAATTCATCACCGCCGAAACGCAGCACATGGTCTGCTTAGGAAAATAATCAACCCTGAATGGAATATGTACAACAAACAGAGAAGGGATTTTTAAAAAACATTCAGAAGCTCATCAAATTCACACATGTATTCTAAGCCTGCGTTTTATGACAAATTATCCCCATGAAATGACACCAGTTAAACTGGGAAAGCTTGTGTTGAATGGTTCCCTTGAATTGATGGAAAAATGGATGTTGTCCCCAGAATTATAGTCAACACTGATCATTTTGCATTTGTTTTTTAAAATAATCTTGTTTTATTCTTAAACTTCTGGATGAATTTGGTTAATGCCCAGTATGCAGGAGTAACGCCCCGGAAGTATTGAAATTCTATTTTTTAAAAAAATATTTTCTTTCTCATTCAGTTCATGTAACCCAAGATAAACTCACCTCCATATTTTCAAAATTAGAAGATACTATTTTTTATGTTTGTTTTCACAGAAAATTTCAAAACATCACCTATGGCGTACAAAATTCGGAATGCAATAACGTGTGAAGTTCTGTTTCTATTTTTTTAAACTATCTTCTCTTTGAATCAGAAACAGAGAATTCTTAATTCTTCTTTAGTTATTGCTGTACATTTTTTTTTTTTTTTTTTTTGCCAATTCTCTGCCAATAGCACCATTTATCTATCTATATTTTTAGGTCCAGATCCTACATTTTTAACATATTCTAACAGAACTATAACAGCGCCAATTCCCAGAAGCTTCATTACTATTTCAGATATTGTGAAACTGAATTCTAATTTTGTATCTTTAACTTTTGCAGACAAGTTAAAGAATATTTAAGAATAATGTTGCAGGGATGGGTAATGTGAAAGCCTCAGCATGAAATGCCTCAAATTTAAAATACAGTTTTCGAAAACGTAGCAATTTGTGTTTTGTATTTCATTATAAGGCACATTTAAAGAACAGCAAGAAGGAGGTAGTTGCTTAGGAAAATGCCTTAAAAAAAAAGAATGTGCATGTTTTCACTGGGAAATTATTCAGTTGCATTTCAATCAAGACAAACTGATTCTACTTGTTCCTGTATTTACCTGTAACAATATTTTAATATGCCCAAGGTTATAAAATAATTAGCAGCCACCAGAAAGTGGATCTTGCATGCATCAAAATATCTTCTGGAAATGCAGTTTATTTATTTATGCTGCGCATGGAAAAAAATAAATTAAAGCGGAAATTAAGTAGCACTGAAAACAATCCAGTCTTTAAAATGTTACATCCAGAATTTCTTCTTTCATGACTCTGCCTCCCTCCACCCCTGTCCCCCCTTCTTACTTAGAAACGTAGGATGCGTAAATGTTTTATTAGGAATAATAAACACCCATTTTAATTTTTTGGGAGGTTGCAAGGAATTGGACTATCGAATACCTCAAAGTGTGAGGAGACTGGAGAAATCTCTCTTTGCAAAGTTGTGTAAAGGCAATTGCTTTATATAAGTGCGATCTGGGTTTGTGGTTTGTCAAGTCTGTGAGTTTTTCATTGTTTGTGTTTGTGTGTGTAACGGGTGGGTGGATGGATGGAGAGATAGAAATCATAAAGACAGAGATGAGAGACAGAGATTTGGGTGCAGGCTTCAAAACGAAATTTGGAAATGGAATTTGGAAACAACTGGCATGCATATAAGTAATTTATGCCCTGCGTAATGAGGATAATTTTAAAAATCATTGGCTAGCCTTATCTCTGAAAAGCTCTGGGATTTGGGAAGATGGTATGGATGGAACTGCTTTTTTAAGCATTGTTTTGATTTACGCGTATTTTGAGATGAAAGAAATATGCCACTCTGAAGGTTTAGATGTACTGGGGGTACAGAAAAAGGTGATTGGAAAAACTGAGCGAGTCTGTGGTGGGTCTGGTATATAAAACAGCCTCAGCCAGATGGTGTTAGATCTATGCCACTTTCCAAATTTGCTGCACATTTATTTCCAGAAAACCTGCTAATTTGCCCTTCCACCTTGAGAAATGCTGGATCCTGTTCAGGGGATGGGAGGAAGCCCCTTGGCCCTCTTTTCGTATTATGCCTTTTACTCCTTTTGCAAATGGAAGAGAATTTGCAGGCTTTTAATTTCAACACCATTTTTTCCCCCCTCAGTAAAGTTATCATGTGTAGAATGTAGTCCAATGTATTTTATTCCGCAATTTTTCAGGACACCTTCAAAACGATGCAGCCCACACACAAGATAGGTCTCTGCTGCCTGGAGCATACAGTTTACATTTGGAGGGGAGAGAGGTGGGGGAGAGACTAGAGAAAGTGTGCATTCACAATGCAATAAGACTACTGCAATGCGCTCTACATGGGGCTACCCTTGAAGAGTATCCGGAAGCTTCAGCTGGTCCAGAATGCAGCCGCGTGAGCTATTTTGGGGGCCCGAAGAAGGACCCATATAACACCACTGCTTCATGAGCTGCATTGGTACCAGTTTGCTTCCGGGTCCAATTCAAGGTGTTGGTTATCACCTTTAAAGCCCTACATGGCATGGGGCCAGGCTACCCGAGGGACCGCCTCGCCCCCACGATTTCCACCCGTCCCACCTGATCTCACAGAGAGGGCATGCTCCGGACCCCCTTGGCAAAAGAACTTCGACTAGCGGGGTCCAGAAGGTGGGCCTTCTCTGCTGTAGCCCCCGCCCTTTGGGACATCTTGCCCCCGGAGGTGAGACAGGCCCCCTCGCTCCCGGCCTTTCAGAGGGATTTGAAGACCTGGCTCTGCCATCTGGCCCGGGGTGGGGAGGGAGGTAGTCAGAAATGGGGTTGGCTAGCCCCCTAGAGGCCTAGGGTGGCTCCCATCAGCCTCTTGGATTTTTTTTCTCTTCTTTCCATCTGTGTAGATGTGTTTGTCTTCTTATAAATTTTAATCATGTATTTATTGTTTTAACTTGATGTAAACCACTCAGAGTCCCCCATTGCGGGGAGATGGGCAGGGATAAGTCTATGTATAAATAAAATAAAATAAAAAATAAGGTGTGTTATCTTTAATCATAGTCTACCAGTTAACCACACCTGGCTGCATAAAGCCATAATCCATGGTGTCCAAGCCACACTATTTGGGTTCATACAATACACTAAACTACAACCACAAGGTTCAGTAGTGGCATAGCTTGGCCAGTGTTAATGTGATGGGAAGAAGGAATAAACCTGAGGAACAGGAGAAAGAGCTACAGACAAGACAACAGTTAGATAAAAGAAATCTGAGTCCAGGGCAGTAGCGTAATGTGAGAAAACATCTCAGACAGGAGCCTCCCAAGTTCTCATGAAGGTTAAGGGAGGGAGGGGGGAAGTGCATTCAGACCTGCAAGATTTTGTGACTATAACTTTATAATAAAAGTAGTATTAGCATTCATAACTTTGGTTTCCTGGTCTGGTCCCCCTTGAAGGGCTGACCATTATCCATGTTCTGGCAGCCTCTGTATTAGACTACTGCAGTTTTGTAGACATGGGGTAGCTTCTGAAGACTATTCAGCAATGGTTGGTCCAAATATAAAATCCGGATTCTAATAACCAGGACCAGCAACGTGAGATAGATCCTGCCAGTTGCGATGCACATAAAAAATGGACAGAGCTTTGGTCACATCATTGTGGTCACCTTCTTGACTTTGTTGACCATACCCTGTGACTTCAGATGACAGAACCATCCCCATGCCTCATGGCCATACACACAACCGGTTCCCAGCTTCTGCTGGAAGAAAAATGTATTCAATAAAATGTCTATAAAAGCCAAAGGCCATTCTTTTCTACTCTCCCTGCATGTCCACAGAATTCATATTTTGGAGTATCATCACCTCTCCCCTAAAGAACCATCTTACCCCAGTGGTTTATTTCTCAATCGTTTCTCAATTTCTCCATTGTTTCTGCCTGCTGCTTCTGGTGTTCTAATTTTAAGAATTGACAGCAGCAGCTAAAGCTTGTCCCAATCACATCTTTCCCTCCTCCTCCCCTCAAAGCTTTTGTGAACACTGCCAGTAGCAGTATACTCAATAAACCATGTTTAAACATGCTATGGCTCTGTGCAGTGTGTGAGCTGCTCTGTGGGGAAGGAAAGGATTGAACTCTGGCAGAAAAGACATAGAGGAAAATGGACTTTTCTCTAGGAAGTTCTCTTTCTACCATGGAGTAGAAGATTGCAGGCATATTCTTGGCTTTCCCATAGCTGTCATGATCAGGGAGTCAACTAAGCTCCTGAACCTTTGGGAGGAAATGGGCCTGCAGCATCTTTTTCACTCCCTCTAACATTGTTTCTACCACAACGGGTGCAAAACGGTGACGTGGTTTCTACCCATTATGAGGTAGAGAGGCATGAAAATTGTAGCACGTCCCTAAATTAGACTTGATTTGGTTAAAAAGGAAAGAAAGATGTCCTAATTCTTACAAAAACCTGGGGCGGGGTGGGGTGGGGGACTGGGCGAGGCTGCTAAGACCTTTGTTGCTTCAAAACTTGAGGGTGGCCATTGAAAAGATGGTTTCATGGACTTTGATGGTTGGCACAGCTGGTTATTTCCAATGCTCCTTGCCAGCCCTTATTTGATATATTCTTTTGCCCAACACACACACACGCACGCACAGATGAACCTAGGCAAAAGGTTCCCCACCCTACTGTTCATGTTCGCTGGTACGTTGTCCCCTTCTGCTATCACTGCAGATGCCTTTTGCAATAAAGTGCACAAACCGAGCAAGTAGATTTGGGCCTAGAGATCCCTTCAAAGGTACTATTTTCCAGTTTAGTGAAACTGAAGTGTACCATTGAGCTTCCGGGGCAGAAAATGTCGAATTTCCGCAGGGCTGAATCTGGATGGGTGGCAAGGCAGGTTAGGAACCAGGACTGCCCTGGGCGTGCGGATTTCTAACAAGAGACCGTGCCAGAGTCTCGGAGGTCAACACCATTAAGTAGCAGTGATTTAATTTTTTTCATTATCCTAAAAGAATGTTTTCTTGCAACTTGGCTGCTTTCCACTCCCTCCCAGAGATGAGAGGTCTCTCCAAACACTGGATAGGAGATTAACACTGCTGTTCTAACCTCATATAGAGACCTGGGCCTTGAAGAAATGTTGGCTGCTGCTGGTCCACATAGCTTACAAAGACCGTTTTGTTTGGAGGATGGCAGCAGATCAAACAGAATGCCAACGCCACTGGAAACACAGATCAGAGTTGACCCTCCAGGCCTCTCCCTATGTCTCACCCTTGAAATGTGCCGGTGGAGGGAGGGACACTTGTCCCCTCTTAATATTCTCCCTCCTACATGAGGGAGTTAAGAAGTGCGAGCCGGGTGTCGGAGCTATCTCGGAAACCATTCCACTATCCCAGCCAAACGTTTAATGGATGATGCTCTGCATTTGGTCATTGGGGTGGATAGCCTAAAAAATTTAAGCTGATGGTCACAGAGGAAAGTTTCCTAGCAGACAGGGGGTGTGGGTTGGGGATGGGGGAAGAAACTGTGCCAACATAGCAGATGCTGCAAATTTCTACTCTATTGCTTGCTTTAAAAAGAAGAACAAAGGAAGGGAGGGTTAAGATAAACCGAAGGATGGGCTCATTCATTATTATCATTTAGGTTCAGTTTGTACAATTATGTATTTATTTGCTGTCTATACAATAATACCTTTTTTTTTTTTTTTTTGCAGACCCAGTTTTGTCTCCCCAAGCATCTTGGGTGGATTTAAAATGGAGACAGGCTGAGCTGTCAAACTTTCAAAGGCAAATATGCGAGAGATTGGGAGCGGACAGGAGGAATAGAATGGGGAGAGAGAGGGTGGGGAAGCTTTCAAATGCAGTTTCTCCCCAGTTTCTCTTTGCTGTGAATCTGCCAGATTCAGTTCATCAAACTTGAGAGTTTTACACAGAGTAAACCATGCAAGCATTTGGCGGTGCTTTTCTCCAGACACACTCTTTGGCTTGAATGCTTGTATAGTGCACCCGTTTTGCAAATAATTTGTCCCAATAGAAGGTCTTCCCCTATGTAAGGTTAATGAACATATATGATCAGAACTTTTCCCTGAGATAGATACGTCTATTTATTTACTGTTGCTCAACTGCACTGCAAAATTCAAAGAATTATACATTTTGAAGGAGGACTAATTTTCAGCTCATGTATGAGCTTGAAATGCAAGATTAAATAAGTGTGCGTTCAAATGCACATTAAAGACATTTCTCCTCACTGTCTAGTAGGGTCCACAAAAGAAGATTCTAGCCAGTTTTTAGAGCCAAGAGTCACAAGCTATCACATAGGTCTACTCTGGCCTGGCTGGACTGACCATTCCTGGGCAGTGGGATATAAACAGCAATGTAATCTTCCTAAGTTTTCTGGCCAAAGAATAAAACCTAAATATACTGCTCTTCAACTTCCTAGACCCACATCAACTGTTACTCACATTCATATTCCGTCTAAAAAAGACGTAGACAGCAAATTATCTATAGCACCTTCTCTGGTCAATGGAAGAGACCTGAGTATCCTTTCCATGTTTTCCTTAGGAAGCAAGGGACGGCTGTGTGAAGTGTTTAAGGTATGGAACTTGGAACAGGAAGACACAGGTTTATATCCCAGCTGAAATGCTAAGAACTGGTTGACCTTGAAACCACGCTCTCTTAGCCTAAACTCTACCCATTTCTGAGTTAAGGTGGGCATTCAATGACAATTTTGAAGAGAGTTGAATGTGACCCAATTTTATCTTTGCAGAGGGGATAGGACAAAGTTCTCCCTTTTCTTCTTATTCTTCTTAAGAGGAATACTCAACTGGACACAACAAATGTCTTTCCGAAGACATGTCGTACTTTGGAATGATTGCTTTTCAGCCATTTTAATAAATGAGGTTCATTATATTTTTAAAGTCCACCAAATTTCTTTGTTATAATTAATTTTTAACTGAATAACTTGGGGAGGTCTCAAGGCAGTTGACATCATCAAGTCAAGATATTACCAAAATACCAAACGTGGGAATTTGTATATGTGATCTACACTACTAAGAAAAAAAAGGGGGGGGGGAGGTAGTTTGGTATAGGTAAGTAAATATGTATTTAGATAATAATTAATAGGTAAATATAGATATGATTCCTATTTGATTTAGTTGTAGACTGCTCTCTTACAAATTCTGCAGGAATAAGTCTCATTGAAATCAGCATGTAGAAGGTTGCCATATAAGATTCTAATCTTAGACATACTTTTAGGGCCATCAAACCTATTTAATATTGTGGGAGTTACTTTTAGGTAAACATTCATATGACTGCACAGTTATAGAAAAGGTTAATATCACATTTTTTTCCCCAAGATTGTTTGCATACCTCCATTTAAAGGATTTGAAAAGCCCAGGCTTTTTCGCCTAAACTCTGTATTGTTTTTAAAAAAATGGATGTATCCGCCTACATTTCTAGACAGGGGTTCTTTGTGACAGCAGCTCTCCGGTGACCTTATGAATAAATTAAAAATAAACAAAGATTTGCCTTCAGTTTAAAGAAATGATTTAAAAAGTGAGATTTGTCCCCAAGCATTTTTGACAACCTTTAGCCAACTTTCAAGTGGTTAAAATAAACGCACAGTCACACCTTTTCAAAACAAATCACGGATTTGTCTTCCACTTGCACAGTCAGAACCAGAATGGCATCTATCATATATTCTTTCAGTCTAATATTTTTCTATATCGGTTGAAACTTGCAGAAAATATTCATGTAATGTGGAATAGCTCCTTCAAATACTCTAACCACTTTGCCCTAATTATGGTCAAAGTAAGACATTAAATAACAGTAGTTATTATGAAAATGGACCACACTTTGATAGTCTCCTAAAGCAAGGTCCAGTGATGACATGGCACACGGAAGCAAATAGATTTTAAAATGAATCCCACTTCTGATGTCATGCCTTGATCTAATATATTTCTTTATAAAATAAAGTTGTTTATGTGGAAACAGTACGAAACTCATAATACTGTGAAACAAAAATCCATAGAAAAGACATTAAAATGGTATAACTCTGTCTCTTGGAGAAAATATTTCAGTCTAACATTCTGGGGGGACAAGCCAATTCTGAATTACTGTGTAAATGTTTTAGGAACATTGGTTGGTTTAAATTCATGGAAAATTGCTTTGGTTTTTTGTTGCATTTTTGGGTTTCATATATGAAATGTAGTTTCATTTAATTTGACTGCCTTTGGGGACTGGGAAAAAAAAGGCCCTTCTCTTCCACTGACAAGTCCGGCAGATTTGTGATCCATTCCTTTCATATTTTCGGCCCAGTTCTCTATTCCAAACCAACTTTAGGAAAATAAGGATCATCGCGCATTTGTTGTGTTTCCTTCAAGGACTGTTTAGTTGGAGTTGTTGCCAACTTCCTGATGAGCTATTTCTGAAGCTGTGCTAGAGACCACACTTCCTTTTCTGTCTTAAGGAAAAGACCGAGAGAGACCAAAACAGCTTTACTTGGAGAAAAGTGAACTCTTGGATCAGTAGGTATCGTGCCTTTATCTTTCTTCCTTTTCTGCTGCCCTTCACACCCCATCTTCACCTTCCCAGCACTGAAATGTCTTTGGTGAGGGAACTTCTTAGTTTTGAAGCCATGCTGGTCCTCCACTCCCCAGAATATCGCTTGCAGTTACATGATAGTCCCTCCCAGGTCTGCGTTCCTTTTATTCCTGAAAATTTACTTTTATATCCTCTTTACGCTGGGACATCGTTCTGGTTTTATTTGCAAAAATTCCTCCCTGTTTTGTTCCTGTCTTCAGATTTAATACAACTGAATCGGAGGTTTTATTAACGTATGCAACAGTTTGTAGCATCTTTCTTGTAGGGGTCTCTCTGTGTGGGTTTTTTAATTGGCTTTGTTAGCAGGCAAACAATAGTAATTATACAAAGGGGGAGAATCTTCAAGAGAGCTCATTTCTCACAAAAATGAACTTGGTTTCATTTTATTTTTCGGCATGCGATATTTTTCGCTTCATTTGCTTTTTCACGTAGCACAGTAACCCCTTTCACATTCACAAGTTGCCAGATTGTACCTTACTGCTCCTTTTTCAAGAATTCCAAAGACGTGTTGATTATGGGGTGGTTATTTTACTTTATTGCTAATTTAAACACAGACAGTTAATACTTTATGAGTAACCCAATAAAACTGGATAAATAGAAAAATATATCGTATTTAGAAGCAGATTTTATGAGGGAAGTTGTATGCCGCTAGATTCTGAAGTACATTAACAATATAAAGATGTACAGAAAAAAATGTAGTTTGTGCTCGTGGCCTAGAAAAAGGGAGAGAAAGAAAAAGCATCATGATTTTTTTTTCATCTGCAAATTGAAGAGAAATCATTGTCGAAAAGGATCAGTTGCCTCACTGAATATCTAGACCGGTTTCTTCTTGCAATTTTCATGAATTGGTGACCGAAAGACATCTCCAGTTCTGGAAAGTGACACCTTTTAAAAACTCAAAAATCACTTGATCTGATCCAAAAAAGAGAAGGAAAAGAAAGGAGGGGAAATGTTGTTTAAGTTCCTCTGCAGTCAATAGAACCTGTTAATTATAGCTCATCGAACTCCCTGGTTGGATTTAAACACAATTAATGCTCTTTGAAAGAGTTCTGTTATATCTGTGTTATATAGCTCTAACTCACGTAAGAAAGTTTTGTGCCACCCACATGGACAAGGGCTTCCTGCATGGAAATCCGTGAGGGATTGTGAACGGAGAAGAGGGCTGAGCAAAGTAGGCTAGATACCCTTCCTCAGAAAAAAAGGACTGGGGAGAAGCATTTGTGATGCTCCTTTTAGGAATGGGAAAGCCCAATAAATAGGATGGGTTCTTTTGATAAAAGGGTCACAAATTAAAAACCAAAAGGAAGAGTGACCAATTCCAGCTCACACATCATATCAGAAGAATTTTGGCAAAGATTGGTTTCCCAGGCACAGATTTCCATGGATAGTCACTTAGCAAGTTGGAACCCGACCAAGCCCGTGTTCGTATCCCTCATTCATTGTTTCTGGAATTCCTCAATTGGCCAGTTCTGGATCAACTACTACTATTACCTCCTTTTTCATTACCATCTGTTTGAGTCTGTGCCCCAGTGTAATGTCATGAAGCATCTAAAAATCTTTCCTATAAGTTGATTTTTTTTTTCTCCAATGGTTGCATTGTGCCATAGGCTAGATAGATAGTCTTGAAACGTTTGTTCTTCTGGGGGGATGGCACTGCATTAATTTAGATGGAAAGACAGACATTGCTACTTTTAAATAGGTCTTTGGGTGAAAAAATAAACATGGGTTTGGAGAAGATTAAAGAGATGGGCAAGGAAAGATGAAAGCCTTGCCAGCAATCTCATTCTTGTTGCTTGGGAAGCACGAAAATACTTTCTAGATGAATGTGTGTGAATTTTCGGATCAATATTGCAGGGCCACAAAATTCAACCATAATTCTACTCTTGCTGAAATCCAGAAGCCGTCCTCTTTCAAGTGCAGGCATGCCCCAAAGAAGCCCAAATATTTGTCAAGCCTCCACCTCACCATTTTGTTATTCTTCCAGATAAACTCTAGCTTTGTAAATCTGTTTTAAAGCATTTCAAGTTTGGACTGAGATCTTTATCGGGTGAAGGCTGCTGAATAAGGACGAAATTTCATCTTTATCCATAAGGGGGCATTGCTACTTCTGCACATCAAACTTGGAAAAACCTTTAAGATATTGAGAACATAACCATCTAGCGCAGCTTTGACCTCATCATAACCGATTAGCTGTTTAAAACTCCAGTTAATTGAAGCACGCATCAATTCACCGTTCCAACGAAGTGCCCTGCTTGCTTTTTATAGCTTCAATTGTTCCGACCATGATCTGGAACTTCCTATAAGATGTTCAGACTTGCAGTAGAATTAGTGTGGTAAAATGAAAGAGAATCGAGATGGCTATTCTTAAACATTGCACACAGGTCAAGATTTTATTTTTTTCATTCATTCTGACAGATTCCTGTTTCTGCTGAGTGATTCACTCGATGCTGATTTATCTAGTCTTAACTGTGTTGGATGGTTAGATTCCTGTGGTTAGATTTCTGTTCTTGAAACACTGTTTGTTAGTGCCAAAGAGCGCTTACACCATCACCTGGCTTTAGCATTTAATTTTGATTATTAAGAATATTTGACTAAATTTTAAAATGTTTAATATTGTATCTTCTGTGTATTTTTACAGGAAGGATTTTAGGTATCCTTTAAATATTAATGTGACAAAAGAAGGAAGGAAGGAAGGATGGATTTTTAAAAGGAACAATGATAATGATGATATATTATCATTATAATTTTATTATATATTATTATTAATTATAAAATAAATACTTCTCTTTAGGATCCTTATATTACATGTATTCTTTAAAAATCAGCTATACAGAAATTTCATTTGATTTCCTCCTTACGTTATTATACTGGACAAAACCAATATTATAAGGATCGTTGGGAAAATAACACTTATGGTTTATTTATTTATTGCCCTAACAATACACTGATGAGACTCCATACCTTTCCCTGGTAGTCTGGGAACTCTACTGGTCTTTGCTTCTTAAAACTGTAAAAAAATAGAATAAAATACAGGGTGCCTGTACATCACCTCAGACTAAAATTATTTTCTTTTTGATCCATGTTTAATTTCTGTTAGCTTTTGGTGGATTTTTGTTTTCAATGTACCCAGAGTGTAATTTTAAGTACTCTTTCTTCAAAGTAGGCTTCCCTGAAATCAGAGGGAACTGGTTGGCACTTTTAATGGTGCAGAAATAATGTCATTCAAAGGATATGATCCCATTTGGAAGCCAGGAGTCTTGAATGGACTTCTTTGAAATGAAGGCGCTTGACATGGGCAGTACCAATCTTTTACAAGCGCTATTATTTGACCTATTGCAGAAATAGGACATTCATGCATATTAATGTCAGTGGTATTTCTTGTCAGGTTCTGCTCACTACCGTCAGCTACGCTACTTCACAGCGGAAGCATTTCCGTGAAATTTGAACACAAAATCCTTTGTCCTATGGCCCTTGTTAACACGTCTTCAGTGATTTGCTTTAGAATATTTGCCTAGAGTAAATTGTTGTTATGAATACAAGTTGGGGACTTTGCAAACATTTGAAAGCATTTGGGCGAACCAGCATGAAACTGATCTTGCTTGAAGGACTGGGCAGAAACCTTTAATGGCTGGGGTATAAACCCTGTTTTAACTCCCATAATTGCTAACCGAAGGCACTACTTTCTGAAAAATAGCTTTCTTTTTCAGAAAGGTACAGGAAATTCAGCATCACACTGCATCGCTATCTGTGCAGCCTTAACGCCTTCCTATTTTAATCCTAATAAAAATTAACTTATTATTCAATTATGTATTACATTTATATGCTGCCCAACTCCCATTTTAGGCTCAAGGTCTTTGGAGAGATGGACGGAGCAGAACAGGTAGAGATTATAGCTTGGATCAGTTAGGAAAGATAAAATGGGAACAGAAGGTAAGGGTGACAAGGAAAGGAGACCAAGAGCAATGCAGTGGAATAAAAATATAGCAAATGAATAAATAAGGAAATAAATATGGGGAAATAATACATGTCTTGGCTTTATTGAAGGCATGGAGAAGTTTGGTGAAGTTTTAGAGGAAAAGTTCAAAAGGCTGAAACCATACTAAACTAATCAAATTCTGGCTAGACCGATGCTGTTTCCCTCACTAAATTCTAAAGACTGGGTTGTTTTTTTCCCCCAGATTGGAAGAAAGATAGTGTCTAAGAGAAAGGAATATGTTGGGAATTTATAAAATTGGTGAATGTCATGGGGAAAACAGGAAATTTCCCCCTTTTCCTGCCTTATAACATGCTGAATTTTGAAGTCTCCAAAGTAGAGTCAGGACAGACAGTCATCCGCACCGCGCTGCAGAATGTGTAGCAATGTCTAATAGCTGTCATGTAGGATTAAATAAATTAACCAAATAATCGAACCTCTGTCTGGCTGACACATGAAATCAGCAATGCAACAATTTCCACTTTCTTTCTGCTAGTCCCATCAGCCCCATTGTCCTTCCATTCCCTCCTACCCACATTATTACTTCCCCCCGCCAGTGGTCAGAATTCCATAGTCATGGAAGATCGACCCCTTCCTATTTATCTTCTGCTTCTCTTCTTTTCCTTTACTACCTTTTGGAGCCCTGTTTTCCCTCCAAGCCTCTGAAGCTGTCCTCTTGGGTCTGGGTTGGAGAGGTACAGGCTGTGGGTCTTCAGAAAGGAAGAAATGTATATTTAGAAACTCCATATATAGGAACAGGACATCTCAGGATGTAACTAGATGGAATAAGTGAGTGGGAGAGAGACTGTCCTTCTCATGCTCTGATGATGGCTGTTTCGATTGGTAGAGTAGGGTCATTTATCTTGACCAGGTCCCATTTCAAGAGCAACATTTATTCCCTTCATTGGATTATTACTTGGGATTCATATTTCCTTTCTCCCATTTCTTTTAAATTCCTCACAAGAAGAGAACGCAGCGTATTCATAAAACTTACCTGTTGCGTTGTACAGAACATTTGTATTCTCTTCCCGACTTTCCTCCTTCTCCTCCTAGGGATTTTTCAGTCATGGTGCCTGCTCCATATTCTTTCTCTGGAGATTAAATCCAGCAACAATCATTTTAAGTCTGTTCCATTTCCTTCCCTTCCCATTTTCATCCTTTCTTTTCCTACAAATACATACATATCTTTAAAAAGTAGCTGTCTCCCCTACAACAGATCAAAGTTACAACTTGGACATTGTTTCTGTTTTGCAAAGTGTGTGTATTTTTATAGATCCCTTAATCTCGCCAGTTTGTTCATTTAACCCTCTTTCTAGAATCATGATCTGAAACGTTTCATGTCACTGCATGTGTATTTTTTCCTTTGCTTGGGCTTTCCAATACAACGATAAAGGTTCACCAAAAGTCAAATGTCACATTGAGTGGCTCAGTGCTTCTTTGCAGTCCTAATTTTAGGGGGTTGGTGTTAATCTCATCTTCCCACCAAATTCCAGGAATCTTAGTAATTAAATTTGACCCACCAGAATTTCCCCAACAGCTACAACTGGTAATGACATTTTCTGGGACAGCTTGACCTGCAGTAGTGAATGGTTGTAAGCTATTAAAGATCTGATCAATGCAGCACCAGAGAAAATCCTCCTCCTCCTCCTCCTCCCCCCGCATCTAGATAACATATTGTGCCGTAGTGAATGCAAAATGTTGTAGTTGTTTAGCTAAACAACCATACATATCAGGAATATCACTTGGTCAAAGGCACCTGGGATGAAACTAGCTGAGAGGGCAAATTTGAATGCTCCTGTAATTTAAAAATCCCTGCACATGAAAGAGAGAAAATGTCTTAGAAAAAAGTTCATAACCCTAGCTTGCTCCATGATACATGAATCTTCACATACTAGGAATGTTGATATGACTGTGAACATTAAGTTGGTTAAAAGTCATGAAGGACTTCACACTGTGAACTCTTCGTCAAGGATCAGCCAAAAAGCAGAAGAATCAAGAAAGCCCCAAAGAAGTCCGATGGTATAGCCCTGAGACTAATAATAGTAGGTGTTATTGCAATATACCATCAAGCAGGACATTTGCAACAAGCCAGTAAGCTAAATCTCCATTTTGCAGAAAATTACCTGTCTTGGATGGCTAAGAATTTTTACCTTGGGTTTCCTGCTTTTCTCACACCAGTCACTATATCACACCAGTCCCCAGGGTTCTTTGCAAAGTCGCACACATATACACATAGCTCAGATATGATTTCCAGAACAAAACAGAGCAGGCATTCCCACGTCTGGCATGCAAATTATCATTCCTTCACCCTCATTAGCAGCATGCTCAAATGCCTGCCTTTACGGGATTTCAAGCTGCCTCTTCGGACTGATGCTCCAAAATCTATCTGCTGATCCCCAAAGGGTTAACCCTGGGATGGGGGCTCTGCAACTGAACACCCTCAGTGGTATCACGGCTGACATGATGGAGGGCTCACATTTCACACTTAATTACTTGCTGGGCAATCACGCCTCCAAAGATGGATGTATTTCTCTGTTTAGCCCACGCAGCTGTGAACTGTTTATTTACTTATCGTTAGGCCCAGGAATGGCTGTAATTTAAAGGTTCAGATCTCAAATACCCCCCTCCCTGAGTGGCACCCCTTTCTTTTAAACACTTCCATATTGCTTTGATGGAATGCTGCTTGGAAAGGCCCGTTACCTGCCTCCCCCTTCTTCTTCTGCCAATTCATCTAAGGAACAAGTGTTCCAGGGCTGTTATAGGCCCATTGTGTTAATCCATTTTGAATAAAGGGGATTATCTTTTTCTCCCCCTGCCCTTTTTCTTCCATCAAGAGAGAAACTCCCAAAAGCAAAGCTGCTTCTCCTTGCAGTAGTGTTCTCTAGCCTGACCCCATAGGACCAGTGCTCACCCTGAGCACCAAATGGTTTCATTAGGGCTTACATCACTCTCCTGTGCTCCCTCACAAGAGCAACAAATGGAAGTTGCTTTCATGCCAGCCTTGTTACATGGACCAAGGGGTGAGTTTTCGTATCTCTGAGTCACCTGTGGAGCAAGCACATCTCCTTCCATCTTAACTTTCCTTGCATGGATGAAAGAAAGCGGACTTTCACCAGCTGAGCTTTTCTATGCGCTTCCCCATCTATCTGCAACTGTTGGAATTACAGAAGACCTTTGGAAAAGATGCAAAAGTTCTCAAAGTAACTCTGAAGAAGTGTTGGTTAAGTGCCAGAGAGAAAGGTGTCTGAAGTTCTGATGGAATCAGGATCCTTATCTACACTCATGTATCTCTTGTGTGAGATTTCCAATGGGAGCTGAGCTAACACTAAAATTGTTCTGCCTGTCTCTGTTGTTTCTGCCTGTCCCACGCTTCCAACACAGTGGGCCTACCCCAGGTCCCCTCCTTAAAACAATGTCATCTGATGGGACCTAGGAGGCATACCTTTTCTGTTGTGACATCTGCCTTGTGGACAATCCACCCCTCCCCTCCCCAACTAGCCCTGACCTCGTTAGCCTTCAGGAAGACTCTGAAGACCTGGCTGTTCCCTTGAAGGTTGGGCCCACAAAGTTAGTTGAGCTCATCCTGGGAGGTAGAGTATATTTTGATGTTCCCCATCTGTACATCTGTTGTCATTGATTTTTGGCTGTTGCGGATAGTTTAGTTTTGTTTTTATCACTGCACACCAGCCGGACTTGCATTTTTGTGAGATGGGCAGCCGTATAAATCCATGAATGAATGAATGAATGAACGAACAAATGAATGAATGAATTTGGATATAAAATGTCAAAGGGTATTGCAGAGTATGTTTTTAGGAAGAGACAGAGACAGGCAAGGTCTTTGTGTGTGTGTTTTTGAGCAACCTAAGATACCGTACTGGGGCTCATATCCACCAGCAGAACTCAAAGGTTCAAGTTTCAACTGAAATATTGTAATCTGGCCTCTTCTGACTGTCATCTTCTTCTCTTCCTCCCCCCTTGCCCCTGCCTGGCCTGGTTTTGCTTGTTTCTCAAGCAAAGCATTTTAAACCTCATTACAATTTACAGAGGAGCCGGCTGTGAGTGGGACTTGGAGAAAACACCAGGTGGACCAAGAGGATGGAAACACACTTTCCATGAGAAACCACTTCGCCTCCTTTGCTTCATGCATTGTTCTGGTGTCTGTTTCCTTTTCACAAGTTTTTAAACAAAGTCACCCTGAAAGTTAAGCTCAGAAAGCAGAGGGTGCTGGGCCTTAAAGATGGACCCAGCAATCCCAATGTTTGTGCTCCTTTGCAGCACCAAGTAACTTTAATCCTTTAATGCTCTGGGATTTTATGCTCCGCTTCGGAATTCCCCAATGGTATTTAGTATTATGTTGATTGTATTAATTTTAATTCCAAGGTCAATGCAGTTTTTATGGAAAAAAAAATACTCCCAGTAGCAGACATGGGTTGAAAAGAAAAACCTACAGTCTCTTTAAGACAGCTAGGAGAGTTTTCTGATCCTCAAAGTTACATAGCATTCCAATGGCTCCATGTTCAAATAACTCTGTTTTTTTTCTGACTGGGTCACATCATCAACAACTCTTAACGCTGTTACACATCATTAGAGATCAGGTTTTTTTTTTCACTCTCCCACTTCAAACCACAGCGGAAGGATCCCCATTGGAGACAAGTTGTTTCACCAAACAACTAAAACAACCCTCTTGTGCATAGAAAACAACATATCGGAGAGAAACATTCGTGATAGCATGATAGCTATCCCCTAATGGAGGTCATTCATGTGCAAGCTGAAATGTTACTGTTCAAGGAGGACCAAATCATATGATGCTTCTGAATATGTAACTGGAGGGAGGGAGTGTCTGTAACCAACTGTATCAAAATGTTGGCACCCACCCAATGATGTCATGACAAGAATGCTGAGATTATGTACTTGCATCATAACATCTGACACAAGTACATAACTCACAGCATTTGGGTGTTGAAGTCATCAAGCCCATGTTGTCATTGGCCCACCCTTGTCCTTCTCTGCAAACACCAAAGACTATAGGTTGAAGAAGTGTTCAGTTAGAGTTTATCACTTAGTGGTTACAGCTTACAAGGAGATCTCCCCTCATTTTATCCCCATACCAAAACCTTGTTGGGCTGAGAGAGAGTCACCAAGGGAATTCTATGCCTAAATGAGGATTTCAACCTGGGTCTCCCTGGTCCAAGTAGTGTAATGGTTCAGGTGTAAGACCTGAATTGCAAGCAGCCAAGCGGGGCAGAAATCAGGTGCCAAAGCAAGGGTTAGATATGTGCATGACGTCTCTGCTTTCTTCATACTTTCAGCAGTATTTTTCCTAAACTCTCCTCTTTGAATAGACGTTCTTAGAGCAACACAGTAGTTCCCCATAAGATTCTAAGTGGTCTATTCCCAAGGCTGATTCACAACAGAAGTGACACTTAAGATCACACTGAAGTCACTGGCTGTGTCTGCATAACATGTTTACCTATGGACAAGTTAATCCATGGTTTGCTCAGATAACCCAGTTTCCTGAGTATGCATGCACAATGAACCATAAACAGGTTAAGCGTCCATATATACAGATTGGGCTAGGGTTTAGTGTGTTGCATTAATTGAGAACTGAATCATTCTCTCTTAATCTCTGTGCCTCCAGCTGGTACTATAGGACTCTCGATTGATTTTGGATGAGTTACAAAAGACTGTCTACCTACCTCCTTTGGTGCACTGTTGATCTAGAAAAGTTGTGTTTTTCTTCTTCACTTCCCGTGTTGAGGATCAAGGATGGAGTCTCTGTTACATCTGCACTTCTGCATTCATTGATGGAAAGACAAAACAAAACTGCAGGACTTAAATGCATGACTTCATCCTGCAAACACCAGCCATGACACAAATACAAGGGCTGCTAGAAGGAAGCTCCCCCTTTCATGGCAAGCAACAGGCGTAGGGCTGTTATAGAAGGTCTGTTACATCATAGAGATAATGTTGCTCTTCCAAAATAGCTGAAGTGGGGAGGCCATAAAGCTGTCAACACAGCATCATGACTGCTCAGTTTCCTGCTGTAGAATGGACAATAGAAAGGAGACTGTTGCTGAACTTACACAAGACCTCCTTAAACAAATGTATGGCCACTATTACCTCTTGGGCAGACCACAGGACATTATCTTTGTGCTGATGGTTCCAGGTCATCTCCTCCTAGGGTAATAAAACTGTTCTTTTACAACATATTTTTATGATGGGGACCTCCTATGATTGGAAGTGCTAGTAAAATAGGATGACAAGTGCAATGACATTGTGGTCAAACAACTGGTCACTGGGAAAATGTTTCCTAGTCGTGCATGGACACTGATAGTCCTAGAATCCAGATAAACATCTTCCAAGTTTGATTTCCAACAGGGAAATAGTATCTCAGGGATATCTACACCTCACAAGAAGATTAATCCTGGCAATTTTTCCTCTTTTTCACACTGTTTTGAAGGCCTTTCTCCCACAACCGCTAATCAAACGTCGAGTATGGGAGTGATGCTATTATGACTTTATGCAGCCACCAAGTTTTGCTGATATCTCTAAGGACAAAAAAAGTCTATTTCAACTGAGTGCAAAGGGTTCTGCAGAAACCTTCATGGACAATGCTCGCCAGAGATCCCAATGCAAATACTTTTGGAGAAACCTTCCACATGCATTATTCCAGGATATTCTAAAGGATGAATCATTGTAGATTGCTGCAATAAGAAATTAAGAGAGCCCCTCTCCTGTTTCCTTCCCTTAATACATGGTCCACACTTCCTGAAATTTGGGACACCCACACTGTCCCCCACGCTGCGTATTAATTACATCCAAGTTGCTCAGCTTGGGATCAATGCTTTCCATGACAAAATGTTCAAGTCTATTTCCAGAATATATTTTTTCCCTTCATGTATAGCCCCAAACAGAAGTAGAAATTGCATTGAAGAGGCATTTTAATACTTTTTTTTTAATGTAACTATCTTTGAAACATTCCTTTCCTCAAGACTCTGGTGCTAAATGTAGATTACACAGCAGAAAACGTCATGCAAGTGAACAAGCTAGAAAAGATGATTCAGCTTGGAGAAGGAAGCCAAAAGGAGACAGAAGAGGTGGAGGGAAATAGAAGCAAAGAGATGACTGGAAAGTTCTTGGAAATGCTACAGGTGTTGCTGGGGACAGGTTGGGCTGGCAAAAGTTTGTCCACCTAGTCACCTGGAATTGAATTTGACTAAATGGGACCTAACTCATTGACATAATGAGATTCAAGCCAAATTTTTATGGGAGAGGAAAGATTTGATTCAACCAAAAGATACTGAAATAGGGAGACAGGCAGCCTAGTGGTGAAATATTTGTGGGTTTTCTGCTGCCTTGAAAAAACCATGGTATTTTTTTATTATTATTCTTCAGAACTTGGGTTTCGTGAATTCCCGTGACATTGCTACTAACAAAGCCACTCTATTATACAATCATTCCCTTTCAGTTTCTCTGGCAAAAAATGAGCTTTTGGAAGGAAAACATGTTTTCTTTCTTTCTTTCTTTCTTTCTTTCTTTCTTTCTTTCTTTCTTTCTTTCTTTCTTTCTTTCCTTCCTTCCTTCCTTCCTTCCTTCCTTCCTTCCTTCCTTCCTTTTAGGAAAAGTTGAAATATTCACCCCTTTCCCCCAGGCAGACATGTTTTGTACTTCCCTGTTCAAGGTGCCGCTTCCATGCTGTAGAAATCTGAATCAACTCCTCCCTCTGGTAATGTCTGCTGTTATTCTTTTTTAAGGTCCTAATTGCAGATAGTTGCTAGGTATGGAAATAAAACATGTGTATCTTGCATTTATATTTAACGAGTGAAATGGTATCCTATTGTTATTGTGGGTTTTGAATTTTTGCTTTTGTTTTCATCCTCTACGATACAACTAAAACTGAGATGGGGAAATAAATGGGAAAGTTGCTATCTTCCTTCCTTCCTTCCTTCCTTCCTTCCTTCCTTCCTTCCTTCCTTCCTTCCTTCCTTCCTTCCTTCCTTCCTTCCTTCTCCCAAAAAAGAATGGATATAATTAACAAAAGGGCATCAAATTAATTTAAAGCTGACCTCAATTTTTACTGGATTTTCTGTCCATAACAAATGGGTGAGCAGCTCAATCATCAGATGAGGCGTACATGATATTTTCAATGATAGTTTTTGTTCAGAAGGCAACAGTGTTAGTTACTTTGAGTGATTAATAGAGAAATGTTTCAAATGAGGTACCTCGGCAGGGAGACAAAATCTACTTTTCTTGGACGATCCACCATACAGCAAGCCAATTTTAGCTCAGGCACTCTCTGAATATTAATATGTGCACAGTTCAAGAATTTTGCATGTGGGTGGATGGAGGTATCTTGAGTTACAGGACCTCCTTAGCCAAATGTCTCCCTCTGTATATATTAGAAGAATGAAAGGAACTATGGACTTCCTTCTAATTTTGAAACCCAAGTCTGACTTTTGAGTAAAAAAACTGTACTGTACTGTAAGGTTATTTGGTACCTCTAGGTTATGACCAGGCCTGTTTAGAATCTGACTTAAAACTTCAACATTTAGCATGAGGAAAGATTGGGTTTTGAGCCAAGAATATCTGCATTCTCCAGACTAATTTGTTACTCAAATTAAGTAACACAACATCAACTTCAGAAAAAGGTTTAAGAAAGGGAAGGAAGGTGTGGGGGAGACTGAAACACTTATTAAACAGACTTCCAGCTTCTCCTCTATTGAGGAGCAACAGAATCACCACCATCACCCCTGCCACTTGGCCCAGAGAAGTCAGTCAGTAAAGGAGGAGACTGTAACTCATGTATGTGGCACTCGAGCCATATCCTCTCTCTTACAGTCAAACATGTCAGAATAAAGGATGCCCACTTCTACTGCTTGTAGCTTCAATGATCCTCTTTCCTACTTTTATTCATTTATTTATTAGAATTTATTAGCTGCCCAACTCCTTCCTTCCTTCCTTCCTTCCTTCCTTCCTTCCTTCCTTCCTTCCTTCCTTCCTTCCTCTTTCTCTCTCCTTCCTCTCATCTCTCTCTTTCCCCTCATATCCTCCCTCTCTCCCTCCCTCCCTTCCTCTTTCTCTCTCCTTCCTCTCATCTCTCTCTTTCACCTCATATCCTCCCTCCCTCCCTCCCTTTTCTCTCTCATTCACTCTCAGAATTTCCTTCCTTCCTCCCTTCCTCCCTCCCTCCCTCCCTCCCTCCCTCCCTCCCTCCCTCCCTCCCTTCCTTCCTTCCTTCCTTCCTTCCTTTTTTTCTTTTCGAAGCATGGCATCACATTCCACTTTCCACATCTTCATCCTCCTCAGTTGCCATTGTTTCCACTTTCTAATGGGGTGGGGAGCACAAACCTGGTTTCTTAATCTCGACCTTCTGCTGTTTCACTGAGTCAAAGAGCACCCAGACATCTTTCTGTGCCAATTTGCCTGGCCCTGTAGATGCCTGGGGAGGAGATCCTAGAAAACAGAGCAAGAGGGACTTTTTGTAGGGCAGCTGTTAATAGACATGCATTTATTCACACATTTTTCCTTCCTGCATTCTTATGACCTTTGCAGATGGACTTTGCCTTAATGTTTTCATACCTGTTTCAACATGAAAATGTCTACCCAAGCCTTGGAAAGAAGCCTTTTTTCTATTTTTTTTGTACTCCACTGAAGCAAAGGATAGGATTGTTTGTCCTAAGACTTGGGGTAGAATTACACTTTGGTCAATCAGCTGGTGCTTGGTCTGCAGGTTGGAGTGTCACTGAAGCTGAAATTCCGACCAGGTATGCCAGAGAACTTGATGGAGCACGCAGTTTTGGCAGAAGATCCAGCTGTGGAAATTGGGCCAGCAGCTGGCCAGCCGCACAAAATGCAACAATTGTACCAATTGGGGGGGGGGGTGTCAAAATGATGGCCTCTAAACACCTGCTTGGACATACACTGCCTTCTCTTAGACTCCTTCTGGAAGAACATAGCATCTATTTCTTGGGGCACATTCAACCAAGATCAACATATTTCTTTTTCAACCTAGCTAATATTGCAGCAAGAACCCTAGTGGGTTTCCTCCCTCCTCCCCTCTGCCCCCCTAGCGATGAGGAATGAAAAGGGAGTATTGTGAATCGAAACACCGCTCTGTAGGTTTCTCAGCCGTTACTGAGTATTTCTGAAAGTTTACAGCTGTGCTAGGAACTCTCTAGAGTTTAACCATCCATTTTCTGCCAGTCGTAAGATGCTGAAGCCTCTCTGCTCAGTCTGCAGCCAGAGGGGATCCAAAAGCTGTGCTTTGGAAATTACATGGCCCGAAAAGTGAAGGTATTTCAACCAAAGAGGAACTGGGAAATTTTTTTTTTTTAAACGCTGAAGCAGTTAGACATAGTCAGTGAAATGCCGTGGGCCACACGTGCCTTTGCTCAGCTTCGAGTGCAGCCCAAAAATTAGGGGAGAAAATATCATCTAGCAGGATCAAGAAATCTGGCTGTTTCAAGCTAAGAGTAAAAGGGAATTCTCCATATTAGATGGTATGAACATCTTTGGCCAGTAATGCTAAAGGGTATTTAGAACACTGTGGGGTTCTGGTCATCAATTAAGAACAGGGGTAATTTTCTGCATGAGTTAAAACTAAGGTTGGGATCTTTGGTACTCGAGACTCATTGAACTGCAAGGGAGTCCCCTAAGATAGTATAGAGAGGAGGAGGAGGAGGAGGAGGAGGAGGAGGAGGGGGGGGAAGGGGAAGGGGAAGGGGAAGGGGAAGGGGAAGGAGAAGGAGAAGGAGAAGGAGAAGGAGGAGGAGGAGGAGGAGGAGGAGGAGGAGGAGGAGGAGGGAAGGAGAAGGAGAAGGAGAAGGAGAAGGAGGAGGAGGAGGAGGAGGAGGAGGAGGAGGAGGGGAAGGGGAAGGGGAGGGGGAGGGGGAGGGGGAGGGGGAGGGGGAGGGGGAGGAGGGGAAGGGGAAGGGGAAGGGGAAGGGGAAGGAGAAGGAGGAGGAGGAGGAGGAGGAGGAGGAGGAGGAGGAGAAGGGGGAGGAGGAGGAGGAGGAGGAGAAGGGGAAGGGGAAGGAGGAGGAGAAGGGGCAGGAGAAGGAGAAGGAGAAGGAGAAGAAGGAGAAGGAGAAGGAGAAGAAGGAGAAGAAGGAGAAGAAGGAGAAGAAGGAAAGGCAGCAGTACACATGTTTGATGGCTCCACAAAAATCAATAGAATATTTCTACTAGGTCAACCCACATTTTTGTAAAACTTCAGTTGGTCTTATAAAGATACTCCCTCTGTAGACTTTAGAATTTTCACCCTAAACAAGTGTGCCTAGCTATAGAGCCAGTTTGGTGTAGTGGTTAAAGCACCAAGCTAGAAACTGGGAGACCATGAGTTCTAGTCCTGCCTTGGGCACAAAGCCAGCTGGGTGACCTTGGGCCAGTCACTCTCTCTCAGCCCTAGGAAGCAAGCAAAGGCAAACCACTTCCAAAAAACCTTACCAAGAAAACTGCAGGGACTTGTCCAGGCACTCACCAGAAGTCAACACTGACTCAAAGGCACAAACTTAGACTAAGTATGCTAGTAAAACATTCTTCTACAAGTTGGACAGTTTGGAGCTATATTTCTCAGAAGCCATTGAAGAAAACACTTCTTCTTTTTTTAATAGTATTTTTTTAATAGTATTTTATTGAAATTTTTAAGATTACAAAGTTAAAAGTTAGAAATGAAAAAGAAAATTGAAAATACAAATTATAAAGAAAAGGAAAAGAAAAGGTGAGATAAAGTAAAAGAAAAAGAAAAAAGACATGAAAAATAGATAGCTTCCAATCTATCTCCGGTCTTAAAAATAATATAAGTGTCATAAGTGCTAGTTTTTAATGCATTAAGTAGGAATAATTCTTTGTCAAAGCACACTTCTTCTGATCAACTAATTGGAGATTTCCACACTACATAGCACAAATGGGATTCTCTTTCACACCGTCACTCACGCAAATACAGTGTCCATGGAAGAAGAGAGAGATCATTCTTCTTTCATATTTTCTTGCTTTTGCTGCCCTTCTGTGGAGTGGGCAGATAAGTGAAAAGGAGGTGTGCATTCAGGTGGTCTGTCTGTGTGTGAAGTGTTGCTTTTGCTCACTTTTGCACACCTTGCTTATATGCAGAGTTCAGGCACTTTCCTTTGAAGACATGCAACCTTCTGATACAAATGGAGAAAACTGGAATGATAGAACTTCCAAGGTTCCTAAGTAAATTCAAATACTAATGTAATACTAGTAGGTGGGAAGGGGGCAGAGGAATTCCTATTTGAATGCAAAAGTCTCTAATGGCACACTTTCAATCAGTAATGAGACATCTAGCCAGTGTAATATATTGGCCAAGTCTTGGTGTAGGACTGAGAAGATGCTGAAACTTAATTGGTGACTCTTTGGGTCACTTTCTCCAAGTCCAGCCTACCCCTTAGGCTTTTTGTAATATGGATAAAATGAAGTCCCTGGAGAAGAAGTCATAAGTCGAATCATAGTTCATTTTATCCAGTTTTGCAGGGTAGCTCCCCAACTTGTTGAAATGTATTTGAAATAAAATATAAACATGGTTTATACGCCTGATGGTAATAATGTACAAAATGCATTATATTAGGGAAGATTATTTGCAAAATCTCTGGACATAAGCGAACGGCAAACCTTAATGCATATTTGGTAAAATGTGCATCTCAATCCGTACCCAGATAGTACCATTCTTTAAAAATATATTGATCAGGTCTGATGAAATGAATTCGACACAGCTGCAAAAATGAAAGAGAAACTGAAACGGAGATCGGATTCGATGATTCCGACGGTGCAAAGCCCAAAACATCAATCGAGCAACTCCTATTGCCAAAATCATCTCTGAAGCTGCTTGTCAACGTGGAAAGAGATTTAAAGCGAAATACTCTGTAGAATAAATAAAACTAGCAAAGTACTTAAGTGGCCACTTAGATAAGCAGTGTAAACAAGACTTGTCTTAAGCATCTAATAGGAGTCTTATCAGCCAAGAAGAATGGCCCAAGGAAAACTAATGGTCTTTTATGGATTTCCTGACACTGACCTTTCGGCCAGAAAGCTCCATTCTTCCCTAGCTGACTTTCTGTCTGCATGTCTGAAGGGAGAAAAATGGGCCTTCTGGCAGTTTTTTGAAGATTTTCATTCATTTAACAAACGTTTTACTTTAAGCTGCCATTGTGCGTGTTTGGGAATACAGAGGATGATTCCTACCTGCCCATCCCTAAGGGCCAAATCAGAGGAAGGTACGGAGATTGATCAAACTTTTGAGATCTTTCAGAACCTTAAGGTCAGCTAGGCCAGCCCAGCGCTCAATGTCATGGCTGGGTTCTTCAATGACGGCCTAAGGAAGTCCTGGAGGAGGACAAGCCCCAGCCTGGCAAGATCAGGCCGGGGCTACAGTGTGGACGAAATCTTTTTCTAACCTGCCCTGAAGTGGAGAGAAAAAATGCACAGACCGTGAAGGAATAAGGCTGCCTGGCAGGGTGGTTGTGGCAGTGCCATTCAAGCCCCACCCATTTTCCATGTGCTTCAACGCATGCAAGTAAAAAGGGGTGGGGCTTTAATATGCTGCCACAACCACCCTCTTGCCTGGGGGGGCTTCGACCATTCTGAACCCCTCCCCTCTGGAAGATGCTGCTGAAGAAGGCTCTTGCCACTGAACCCCAAACTAATGCAAGACAACCTTTGACATGCAAAGAAACCTTTAGCCTAGTAGGCAATTCTTAACCGCCCAGAGCTCATTGACCACCCAACTAAGAGACAGAATCCCATTCTGGATGTTCTAAATTAGCTTTGCTTTTGCTCCCCTGAACAATTTTTTTGCGGTTTGGTATCTTTCCTTTTGCTTTGCTCTTCTTCTTCTTCTTCTTCTTCTTCTTCTTCTTCTTCTTCTTCTTCTTCTTCTTCTTCTTCTTCTTCTTCTTCTTCTTCTTCTTCTTCTTCTTCTTCTTCTTCTCCTCCTCCTCCTCCTCCTCCTCCTCCTCCTCCTCCTCCTCCTCCTCCTCCTCCTCTTCTTCTTCTTCTTCTTCTTCTTCTTCTTCTTCTTCTTCTTCTTCTTCTTCTTCTTCTTCTTCTTCTTCTTCTTCCTTTTTACAGTCCCAATAAAGCACCAGGAAGAAGAAAAAAGAACAGGAAAAAAAGAAATTTCACTAGAAACGCCTGAAAAGTTTCTTTACTGGAAAAATAATATCCTATAATATATAGAGAGCTGTGTAAATGCACTTTTGCCTAGCACAACAGAGGCCTTGTCCGCAGTGATAGATGGGGGCGGGGGGGAGAGGAAGACGGGAATAGAGTGACTTCATGGCTGTTCAATGTTATATATATATAGCCATTTTTTTCCAGCCAGGAGGCTTCATTTCAAGCCTTTTGGTTGTAATGGGATTTATGGAGGCCTCCTTTCTGGGATCAAACCCGTAGTAATTTGGTAGGGATGTTGCCCAGGAAAAAAAAAAGTGCATCCAATAATATTCAGTTTTTGTTTTACAGTGAGCAGCCATCCCATCAGACTGCAGCTGATGGAGAGAAGGAAGACATCAGCTATGCAGACCCAACTCCATCTGACGGTCCCATTTCTGCCCCTGCATCACGGAGGTTGTACCAGGCTGGGCCAGGAAGAAAAAGAAATGGCAAACCTCCTTTGCCCAGAAACAGTCTTAAGACCCATCAATTATTCTGAGCTGTTAGAAATCATATCACAGTGCCATGCTAAATTGTATGATCAACCAGTCACCAAACCTCCTTGGCAAAGTCACGAATTATTTATTTGTTTGTTTGTTTATTGATCACATTGGTACGCCGCATTTCTATGGAATTAGCACAAAAGTCAGACTGGTCAGCGGGTCTGTCATCTCATAGCTTTCTGCCTCAACGCTGTCCATTTGAATCTCTTTAAGGTAACTTCATGCATTTTTGTAAAAGGTCTATTTGAGCAAAGCAACCGAACCTTTGATGTCTTTCTCCCAGCTATAAAATATCTTTCAGGACTGAAAGAAGCTGTTAGATAAGGTTCTAGAAATGCTGCTTCTGCTTAATGCCAAAGCTGGTGAACAAGATGGATAGAATATGGGAGGAAATAAGGGTGGATTGTGAATCCCATTATGAGAAAAAGAGGAATACTTTGGAGTTTCAACAAGATTTGTATGCTGGAGAGGACACCAGTGAATGCTAAGCTGAAGAATTTGTCCACCCTTGTTTAAAGAAACAACTCTCATTCAATATGCAAGAAAATAAATTTCTGTGCCTTTGATTGTTTTGTTTTGAAAAAGGCAAAGACCCTATAGTGACACAGAGTAGACATTCACCATTAAAAAGCTTGCTAGTTAAAGGGAAAAAAATGAAGCAACTTATTCCATTAGAGAAGCAGGCTGTGCCATGCTTCTAGATTGGAAGATCAGGTGACACTTATCCTCCTAAACAAATTTCACCACCAAACGTGATACTTTCTCTCTGAGCAATGTGACCTCGGAGACCTTCAAGAGCTACCCAAATATCACTGGAAGTCCACTTGAAGGCCATCAACTGCCCATCCCTGATTGAAAATGAAGCTTTAGGATATGGTTGATAACCCTTTGTTGAATATGTTATGCCATGTTCTGCTTTCACCTATCTCACCTACAGAACTTCCTTGGTTCTATTTTTTCCCCCTTCTTTTCTTTCCAGGAATGAAATAGCGCTGTGAAAAGAGGGGATGGCCATGCTGAACTTGTTCTCTCACCATGCCTGGTTGAAGCTGTAATTAGAAGCTGCCTCACTCAAGGAGCAAGAGAGCCACGGAGGATGAATTAGGCCTGATATTTATTTCTCCAGATATAAAAGCCAGATGTGTGCAGTTAAACACAAAACCTTAGGGAGAGCCATCCTGGGCTTAGTTTCCCAGCCTGGGGGTCAGGAGAAAAGGAAAGTTGCCCACCCAGAATTTACATTTTATGCGAACCTGAATAGCTATTGCTATCCCATGCAATCACTCAAGGGTGATTTTTTTTCAATCATCTTTTTCAGCCCAAACTGTGTGCAATATGTTTAGGAAACAACGTATTACTGTTGAAATGTTTCACCTCTATTTCAATATTTTAAAAAAAAGATCCCTAATCCTGAATGGAACTATATGGGAAGGGACACCAGAGAGAACCTGGCTGGAGTAGTTTAAGTCAGGGGGGTTCAAAGTGTTTCAGGCTGAGGAATCCGTTAAGCAAAGCCCTAGTGACAGAAATGGGCTGGGTTTGAGTGAACTCAGTTTGAAAAACCTTGGTCTACACTAAGTAGGGGAAGATTTTCCTATGACACATCTTTGCCCCAGAACAGGATCTTCCTTTTTATCTATAAAAAAGTCAAGATGGCAATCCTCAAGGGCACATTTCAGGCACCATCTTGATGTTTTTGATATACAACCTCAATGGACACCCCTCTTCACCTTGGTTGACTTTGGCTAAAGTTGACTAGTAGGATCTGATCATGCTAGGTCAGTGTCTCCCAACCTGGTCAACTTTAAGATGTGTGGGCTTCAACTCCCAGAATTCTGGAAGTTCAAGTCCACACATCTTAAAATTGACCAGGTTGGGAGACACTGTGGTGGTAATGCAGTTGACTTGATTTTGCTTAATGCAAGGTGTGATCCCAGCCATCATGATTGACAAACCATGATTTATAACTTGACATTATGTGAGAAACAGTATGGCTCTGAGCCTTAATGCAATTGGGTGAATCCATATTGGGTGAATATGCTCTTGGGGCTTTAAAGGATTTTTGGATAACTCTATGAGCAAACCCAATTTGAGCTAACTCGCTGGTTTCCAGCTTGTAGTATGAAAGAAATGCAGCTCTCTGTCCTTTCCCAACCCAGATAATTAGCAATGCTTTAAAAATCTAAGCATCAAGCTTGTCAAATCTAAGTTTTCTTTTCTTTTTAAAATGTACATAGTTTCCTGAAAAACGATGGTATATCCAACAGGCTCACACGGTTCCAGCTAGTCAGCTGAAAAAACAAACGGTCTTTTCAATTCTGATTGTAGGTTCAGATTTGTCATCAAGCAGAATGAAGGGGAAAGAAAGAGAGGGCGGGAGGGAGGAAAGCGAAACTTCTAAATTTGAAGTTAATAGCTGGCGCTACTGCAATGCAATCCTGTTACTGCAAGATATGGCAGGTTCTGGAGAATGTCAGCCAAATTAACCTCAGCAACCGAGTCCTGCCAGAGTTCCACCATTCTTTCTGGCTGCTCTCATTCAGCCATGCGCCCATGCGGCATTAGCACAGAGCACCTCTCACCTTGCATCTCATCAAACCTCAGGATGGAGAAGAAGCCCTCCTCTGTCTGAATGACCGCCCCCTATTCCCTGTCCTCTAGCTCAGTGTTTCTCAACCTCAGCAACTTTAAGCTAGGTGGTCTTCAACTCCCAGGGTTTCCTCAAAAGGTGTTCTTGGTTTTAACCCTGGCGTGTTGAACAAGCCATTGATCTGTATCTCTATGGTCACCAGATCTGGGCTCCAAAAATCCAGAGAAGTTAGGGAGTTGTATCTCTTTGCTTCTATTTAGTGGCCACTGGGAATTTTATGGTCCTGACCAAGACATGTACTACGATAACTCTGGCTTTTTCAGTAGAACACAATTCTTTAGAGTTACCTCAAAATCCTTTAAAGTCACAAGAGTTGGATTCACCCATTATGTGAAGCCAAAAGCAAACCAATTGCATTAAGGCTCAGAGCCATTCTTAACAGCTTCTCGCATAACAGCGAGTTATAAATCATGGTTTATCAGTCACAATGGCTAGGATCACACCTTGAATTAAGCAAAACCCGGATGAAAGGGAAATCTCTGTAAAGTTGAGCCCATATGGAAGCATCTTCATCAATAAAAGTACATCATTGGACTTCAAGCTTTCAAAAGCTTCAGTGAGACATGGAGGTCTTACATGAAGATGAATGCAAAGCAGAGCTGAATGGGGAATGTTCTGGCATGGGACTCCCTGCGTTTAACCAGGCTGTCCATTGGATCTTCCTGGATATAAGAAGATATAAGAGAGCTTCTCTTTTCAGTTAAGCCTTGCTCAGAATAGGCAGCCAGTGGCCTTCAGAGGTTTATTTATTTATTTTTTACATATCAAATTTGTCACCGCCCATCTCATTAAAAAGCAACTCTGGGCGGTTTACGGAAAAGATAAAATTAATTTAAAAATACAATATAAGAGTAGTCCTAAATAAATAACAAGTATATTCCAAGGATAGATGGTAACTAGCGAGTATGAGGCTCGGGAAGCATCATCAGGGTGCCAGCTACCCCCAGGGCTGGTTAAAACTCTTCTTGCCCCACACAAGCTGGCAGAGCCAGGTCTTTAGTTCTTTCTGGAAGGCTGGGAGGGTAGAGGCCCACTGTACCTCTGGGAGGAGAATATTCCAGAGGATGGGGGCAACGGCAGAGAAGGGTCTCCTCCTGGGCCCCGACAGCTGACATTCTCTCGCTGATGGGATCCGTAACATGCATCCTCTGCCTGACCAGGTGGGATGGGTCGATGTGATGGGGGTCAGACAGTTCCTGAACTATAAACTCTGTATTCCTAGAAAATATGGTCAGTGGTGAGGGATACCATGAAGATCATCCATTCCTGAACAGAGACTTCTTAAACCCTATGATATTGCTGCAACCTTACCTATCCTTTGATTCTGGCTTCTCGCTTAATTCTTTATCTTGCTCCTTGGTTAGTCCTAGGCTAAGGGGATTTTCCAGCAGAGACTGTCATGCAAAAATCAGGTAGGGATCTTGATTGTGTCATTTAGGATTAAAAGTTCATCTAGAAGTCAGTCGAAATCACCTCACCTGGAGCAGGAAATATACTGAATTCCAGGGAAATTGGAAGAGAGCTATTCAAACATCTCTAGCCGAAATAAAATGAGTTGCGATCACAGAATTTATGTATGTAAGACAGGCAATCATGTCTTGTAAATAGTGACAGCACGAAAGTACTGGGTCATGTAGTCTATTTAACCTATACGATCCTACTGAAATAGGGGTTTGAGGCCAGGCACCAGCAACTCCCTTGCTGAACTATAAAATCTACTTGTCCTATAAAATCGACTCCTCTTTTTCTTACCTAAGTGTGTTAATCATCTTGGAATCATCCAATCTTGGTAGAAAAGGGTTTGCTTATTCTGGATTATTACATGTTCTAACTTTCTTTTTGCCTCAAGACTAAGATTCCTAGTTCAGCCTGCCCAAAATTCTATTCCAGACTGCACTTCTTAGCTAATAAATTTAAATTTCTCCAACACAATCACACTGAAATCAACACTTTTCAGAATCACGTCCAGTTGTCCGCAGCTCCGAAACTCTGTGCACATTACAATAAAATGGGCCCATGAAAAATGAACCCAAAGTGAAGGGAGAATGCTTGTCAAATGTATGTATGTATGTATGTATAGAAATGTGCATAAAACCCAAATGCCTATCGGGACAAATGCAGACAAATGTTCATGGAGATTTTTTTTAAAAATACAAATTTGCAAAATGAATCCACTGTGGAAAAATGAGAAAGTGGCAGGGAAATGCCCACCCCAGGAAATAGTGCAGCCAAGTGACCACAACATTTAAGAAATAGAATCTGCGAAATCCACTGTAGCCTCGTACAGAGCAAGCCCAGCCCTGACTTTAAAGTCACCCTGTTTCACAAAGGTCCCATTGACTGTGAGTGGCATTTCCAGACTACCCTTGGCACAGGAACTGTTAACCACAATGACATGAGTCTTAGCTTATAGGAACCAGCTTGGTCGCAGGCAGAAACATCAGAAGACTCACTTCTTCTGTGAACTGCATGCAATGAAAAAAGGGAGGGGGGAACCCAAACGGAGGCAAAAGATTAATCCAGTGTCAGCTACATGATGATTAGGGGTTGCTAAATATGGTGTATGGGCCAGGGAATAAGGATGTTCTTCCTTGAAGAAGACCATGTCACCCTGCCCATGTCATTGGGCAAAAAGCTGCTTGGGGGCTGGAGAGGAAAGGTCTGAGTTTTGCAGCCTGCCCTGAAATGTAAGCTTAATGGTAATTTAAAATGAGTCAAGGGGGCTGTGGAGGGACCCTGCCTGGATTCAATCAGCAAGTGAATGGCTTATGTTTCTCTGATATAATCAAAGAATTAACCAGATTGTCTAAGCGAGCCTCTCTCCATCTCATAAACTTTGGTGGCTTCTATATACTTTCCGTTTTTAAATATTATTATTATTATTATTTGCATTCATACGTATATTTAAGTGAATTTTTTAAAAAGAAAGAATGCAGGATAGAAGCTACAAAGGAAGTACAAACAACAGGGAGTCCACGTCACCTACAGTCCCCTGTGTAGTGAGATGGGCGGCATATATAAATTTGGGAAATAAATAAATAAATAAATAAATATCCCCCCCCCCCCCCCCCCCCCGGCAAGAAGTAGTGTTTGTAGACAACAGAAAACAATAATGGCCATCTGGGCCAATTCTAGACTGGAAAGAGCTCTAGATGGGTCTTTCTCTTGGTGCCACTTCTTGACCCCTGCTGAGATGAACGGGCATAGGTGGAAGGCCAATATTGAACGTTTCCCAGACTTACTTTGCCAAAGATATTTCGGGGTGCTTTCTCAGTTGTAATGGTAGGAATTCACAGAAATATTAGCAGTGTATTCCCTCCAGCTTCTGGACCTCTTGCAAATACCCACGCATGCCAGGTGCTGAAGCTAGGCCAACTGGTTTTTAAATGCAAGCTATTGCAAATTATTATTATTATTATTATTATTATTATTATTATTATTAAAATAATAATAGGATTAAAGGATAAGTGTGTTCCAGATGTTGGAGATATTATCTGTACATGCCCAGAATAGCTCCAATTAAAAAAACAAACACATATTTATTTCCTTAGAAAAATTAGTTTAGTTACACCCTGCTTTTCTACCAATGAAGGGTGCAAGGTGATGAAAGAGGATGAAGGAGAGGGAGGAGAAGGAGGACAATTTAAAATATAGTTCAATGCAATTCAACAACCGATCTGTCACACACACACTCGCACACATGCGCACACAGAAAACCAGCTCGGACACCGAGACCTCCCTTCCATGAACGGTTCTTTTTTGGTCTTCCCAGGAAGGACCACGGAGAAGGGTCTGGATTTCCCAAGGGGCAAAGCCACCACGGAGGAGGTTCACCCACCAAGTTGGCTTTGGATGATGGTGGGCAGCGGGAAAGGACTGAGCTGCAAATGAAGATGCACGTGTTTCTTATATTATATATTAAAAAAGGGACATATCTATTCCTGACACCTCTGTCCCGCCTTCCCTCTGATCCATCCACGACCCTCTGTTCCCCCTTCCCTACTGGATCCTTGCAACAAGCCTGCGAGGTAGGGCAGGTTAAGCCGCGGCTGCATTTTATTCGACTCAAATCAGTGCAGCCCACGGGATTCAAAGCAGCTTCCCCCGTTCCCCTGCACAGATTGGCTCTGCTTCCTTTTTAAATATTTTCCTGGCCTTCCTACTGCCTCTGCCCACCACAGCTTCTTTTAACACCACTCCTGAACTTAAAAGAGTGAAATATGCTGGAAAAGCTAGAAAAATTGGTCCTTTCTCTGCAGCCTCCCCCCCTCCCCGCCCACCCCATGGTCATGCTTCTCTTTTTCTCCCCAGGAGCAATGTAATAATGCTAATGGAGGGGAGAATGGGGAAAGAGGAAATGTTTCGCTAACGTGGAGAATTTCTGGCTGGCATATTTTTCTGAGGCCTGTTTGTCAGGGGAAAAAGGAAATTGGTGGCTGGCTGAAATATGAGCTTCTGCAGCTGCAGTTCTTTAAATGCAGCCCTTTTTTTTTTTTACAGGCACACAGGCGCTTCAGTTTGGGGGTTATTAGCAGATGCTGAAACGTTTTTGCCCCGCACTTCGCATGGACCTTTGCCTGTGGTGGCTTTCCGGCCCGCGCTCAGGTGATCTGGTGGAAGGGGGCAGCGGAGGAGGAGGGGGCGCACGCGTGCACGTGTGGAAAGAAGGCGAAATGTCACCTTTGGAGAAAGGAGGACGACTTCAGCCCTCTTGACAAGAGGCTAATAAAGGGCTTTCTGTGCAGGGCAAGCGCGGGGTAGCGTCAGCCCAAATCGTTGGCACCATCGGGATGGACGCTCTCTGAAAAAAGACGTTGGCCTTCTGTCTCAGCTCCCCCTGCGTTGGGAAACAACTGGGGTGGTTAAGAAGTCTGGTGGGCTGGAGGAACCCAGGCTTTGAACGCTTGGTCTTAGCTGCAAAATGGTCTGAAGCATAGTGCCAAATATCTCAGGAGCTACGCTGGCCAAGGATGCAATGGGCACGCCTCCTAACTGAGTCCGAAGAAGGGGACCCGGAGGAGGAGTGGCCCTGAGCCGCTAGCTCTAGAAGAACCTGGCCATTTTTCAAGGAGATGGTTTCGGAGAAGGAGGGCACCTGTCCAACTTGACCGGATTGATAGGGAGGTTGTAGCTGTTGAATTCAGCTCAGCGGCCCAGAGGTTTTCATGCCACGGAGGGCAAATAATTCAGACGTAGGTCACTCCTGGGCTGGGCGCAGGCTGGCTTGGCTGTAAACTGGCTTAATAAACCCCTGCCCAGCCTGAAATGCCCAGACAATATTCAGCCAACGAGGGACACTGTCCTCCCATTACACAATTTCTACACATGCAACCACACTGACCCACAGATGCTCTAAAAGTAGGTGTGCGTGCACGTGTGCGTGCGTGTATACACGAAATGAAATGAAATGTATCTATACAAAATGAAAGGATCAAAATGCACGTCCGTGCAAGCACAACCACCAGCTTTAAAATAAAAAAAATCAGATGGCAAAAAGGGCAGGTTCTGTGTTACAAAAAACTTCCAGTGTTCCTAAGAAGGAAGAGGTTGCTTTGAAAGGAAACAAGGAAGAACATCAAGCACTTTTTTATTTATTTTATTTATATATCGTATTTATATAGCCGCCCATCTCACACAAAGCAATTCTTCTGAGTTCATACCTGGGGCAGCAAACAAAGGTTGTTGGGTGCTGTGTCTGAATGAAGCTTGTGTCCCCAGAGGCCCATTCAGGAAACTCACAAGGGAGTAACCAATTTGCAGACTCCCAGATATAGAGCAGGCTGCTGAAACTTAAGAATGCTTTATAAAGCATGTCTCTGAAATTGCTCTTAAATTCACTTGACAAACAGTTTTTAAAAACATTCCCCTTCGTGGTCAGGGGAAGGGATCCTGTTCATCGCTGTTTTGATAACAAGCAACAGAGCTTGGTTTGGAATGGCTAACTGTTCTCCTACAGAGATAACGCAGCTCCAGTTCCACACGAGCCTCGGGCAAACACAGAGCATCAGGGCATGACCAAAACCATGGAGGTCCTGGTTCCTGCTGGGAGTTTGGTCAGATGAACTGAAACCTCCTGCCCTCGGATCAACTAAGCAGGATCAGATTTTGCTCCGTGTTCCACATATCTCTTCTCCTTTGGGATAGACCACCTTCCCCAAACCTGAGTTCCACAGGTGTCCAAAGGGAGGGGATCATAAGAGTCAAGATGGTGGCCACAACCATACGATGGAAGCCCTGCCCCCCTTTTTTTACATGGGAGGCTTCCATCTTGTGGCCACCATCTTGGGGCCACCATCGTGATTTTTTGCCCCCCTTACAGACACCTCTGCTGGGTTCTGTTGTGAACTGATGGGCCACCACTGAAAAAGGTGGTCTTCTTGACCCGTATCTGAAAAGCCTCCAAAACTGGTTGGACGAGCCATTTCTTTAACATATAATGTTCAGTATAATTCTCAGGCAGATCTATAACCAGCCAATGACAATGTCATTCATGTGCCAGCTCCCTGCTTTGGGTGAGGCTTCACAAGGCGATTTGCCAGAAAGAAATCCATGGGTGCCTCCCCAATGAGTTTTTTCCCTCCAGTTTCATTCAGTTGAATTTTTCCCCCTAGTTCTAGGTGGAGAAATCCTTCAAGCTTGCTTTTCTACTATTTCTCATCCCATCTGAAGTAAGAGAATTGGCCTTCAATCTTCTTTCAAAGAACTTTGGAGAAAATTAGGGCTGGAGTGTGACATCCTTGCATTTATTTTGTGATGGACTTGTTAAGGGCTGTGAGTGGCTGCCTTGTCTTTCACTGCACAACCCTCTTTAATGCCTGCAGCTTTGTAGTTTCCCACACTTCCAATATATCTCACGGAGACCTCCCTCTCTAGCTATATTTATGATGGTCTTTTCACTTAAGCCTTAGTATTTTAATAGTCTCAGGGGCTTACCTAAACTGAGAAAGTTTCACTTATTCCGGCTGTGTTCATTTTATCCTTTATTCCATTTTGTTTTCTTGTTTTGCCCATTGTCTTGCAGCTTTTGACACACGCCCATCATGAATGCCGCTGAATCCTTGCTTTGCTTTTGGTAGGACTGTTTTGGGATCAGAAAGCTGTGACAAAAAGAACCCTTCATCAGTGATGGATGCAAAATGATGATAGATAGATAGATAGATAGATAGATAGATAGATAGATAGATAGAATAGATGATAGATGATAGATGATAGATGATAGATGATAGATGATAGATGATAGATGATAGAGACAGAGACAGAGACAGAGACAGAGACAGAGATGATAATGTTTTTGATGGATGCAAGATGATGATAGATAGATAGATAGATAGATAGATAGATAGATAGATAGATAATGTTTTGAATATATTTCTGAACCACAAGGAGATTGTATTTAGAAATATATAGTCCATGTTTCAACATAGAATGAAAAAAGGTGCATCATTTTACCTTTTGCAAAATTATCTTTCAGGTCCACAGATCCTCTAATGGCTCAGAACCACAGTAGTGAAAACAAATATGCAGACACTCACATCTGTGCTTTGACTGCAACCTGGAAAAGACTCACATGGCTTCCTGCTGAGAGACCGTTTGTTCATGTGTGACATTCTGGAGGAACTCTTCCAGACATGAGCATTAGTGAGCAAAGCATGGTTAGAGGTATATGTTGTATATATATGTATATGTATATATATAATATAGAGCATTTTCACATAATGTACTGACCACTCTGTTAATGTTACTGCAGGCACCGCCACCTTACCGTGGCCTGTATGACCCCTTAACCAAGTCTGGCGATTAAGTGTGGTGTTTCTGATTAGCATTGTTAATTGTGGCTTTCAATTCCAGTTAGTATTTACTAGAACGGTGTCCATTCCAGATTCAGATGTCGGAGTCAACCGTAAGAAACTCAGTGGTGACAGGTAAGAAGCTGGGCAAGGTTGACACAAGGTGCAACTTCATGTTAGCCTATCTAGGCCAACATGGTCATCCTGGGAAAAGCAACTGGACAAAGGCGACTTGAGACATTGCAAATGGAAATCGTGCAGCAAGGTCCGGAAATGATTGATCACATGGGTTCAGTTATACAGGCTTATACTGGCTGGATGGGAGTTATGGGAATGGATGTCCCATCTAGCTGAAGAATGCCCTCTAATGATCTGCGAGAGAAGTCGTTTTTGGATTAGCCACTTTTGGATTTTCCATTCCAGGGGCAAACATCTTAGGCTAGTCTTCAGTTTGAGTTTCTGAACAATTTCTCACCAAGTGTTGGCAGCACCGAGCCAACAATATCATTTCTCGGATTCAGCACACCTTTGCATTTCTCGGCACTGAGTGCTCCGTCACATGTTCTCCGGCGGGACATTGGTGGATGGGATTTCTGTTTGATTTCTTGGTTAGGGCTCCACAGAATGAGGCTGACCAAAATACCACTGGAATGATCTAGCATCCTTTCATGATTGCCATCGCTGCCCCACGCCACACCAGGCCTTTCTGCTACAGAAACTCTTTGTTTAGAGCGTGCTCTTTTCATCCTGGCGCCGTCCCATCCTGGACCATTAAACCAAAGGTTTATTATGATTTATTAGCTGTAGATGGCAAGCATGGTGTTATGACAGTTGGCCCAGGCTTATTTTGCAGGTTGGAATGCTTTGGAGATTTATTTGAAATGAAGGATCTGGGCTGAGTTTCTGCAGCCTGGAAGTGGAGAGAAGCAGAAGGGGCAAAAGCAGAAGGGAAATCAATCTGTGAAGGACTGAGGTGGATCAGAGAGCCATCCCGGTGTAGGTAAAAGAACAGGATTGTAGCACTTGAAATCTTCAGCTATGAAACCGAGAGAAAGCGTGCTCTGTTCCCAATCTACCCAAATGTGCCTAATGGCATTTACAACTGCTGAGATCAGAACACCTCTGTGCATGTTTCGCATTTTTATTTTCAGCTCATTCCAAAAGGTTGAATCACTGTGGCAATTGGTTCGAACGAAATTTCCTAAGCAGTAGGAAGATCTCTGTGAGGCTGTGTGGTGGACCATCCAAACCCAACCATCTTTTACAGTCAGCAGGAAGGGCCTCTTCAAAAGCATCGAATTGGAGACCTTTCCACAAAGCCAAACAAAACCTCCTTCTTCAGATTGTGTTGTACCTGCAGAAGTGGAGAACCTTTGCCCCCTACCCCACAATGTTGCTGAACTGTAAATAACTAGAATTGGACACTATTTTAAAAGATGGAAAACCTGGATGGAGCCCTCAGGAACTGCAGGCCCCAAAATGGCCCCCATCCATACCTTGACTGGATTCATGCCACTGCTATCTGTCATCCAGTAAACGGTTTCTGTGGAGTTTTGGTCCCTGGAAGTTTCTTTCATATCATTGGCTGCCCTCTTGATGGTATGTCGATAATAGCTCCTTTTATTCAGCTTGGTTCATTTAGAAACATAATGTGAGCTAAAATCCCACAGGGCTGCTAACATTAATTCTGGTCACTCACCTTTGGGATTCTACCAGTTTGACTTCTACCATTGTCAGAAAATCAGGCCAAACTACATGCCTGTAATGTGATGTTCTTGGTGCTCTCTGAGCTTGGTTGTTTGCTTGCAGACAACTAGGGAGCCTCATCCGTGTGCGCTAAGAGTGTGCAAATTGATAAGAAGCTTGCCTGCGATACTATCCACATGATCCTAACTCTAACCAAAAAATTCTACATTGTTCATTTAATCATCGTTAGAAAACGTTTCTGACATAGCCAAAACATCATATGTAAGAAAACCAGCAATACAACGTAGGTCTTCTAAGAACTGGTTTAGCAATTATCATTAGCCATGACACATATAAATCCTCAAAGTTCAACTTGAGGATACTTAATGCGCAAATCTGCTTTACACAACTGAGATCGCTGAAGGTTTTCTATCGGCTTTTGAATCAGAAGGGCAGGCATGTTTTCACTGATGAGTTTGGGGAAGAATAGTGGTTCCTAGCATCTTTAAAAAAAATCTCTCCAGTTACAGCATAGGAGGCATTTTGGAGAAAGCATCTTAGAATCAAGAATCCGTCTCCCCATTCCCATTCAGTTCCAAAACTCTTAACACTGATTACAGCAAAACTTGACACCTTCCAAAAGAGAGAAAGAACATGTTTTCATGGAAAAGTTTTTATGGAGCCCTAAAAAAACACTACATTTTTTCTGTTTGGCTAAAGCGTCTTCCTACAAAGCAGGCTGTAATGACTACTTTTTGATATAGTAATTTTATTGAACATTACAGTTAAAAAGATAAGAACTAATACAAACTGAAAGAGAAAAAGAAAAAATGGAAAGTGCAGAAAAGAAAGGAAAAATAGAAAGAAAAATAGACAAGGAAGAAAAAAGAAAGAAAGAAAGAAAGAAAGAAAGAAAGAAAGAAAGAAAGAAAGAAAGAAAGAAAGAAAGAAAGAAAGAAAGAAAGGGAAATATATAAAGAAATGACTTCCCCCTTCATCGCAAGTATAGACAATTTTAGTAATTTATCACTTTCTCAAATGATGTCTTCTTCCCATATCCCATCTCTCATCTATAAACAAATCCTTAAAAAGCTCATCATTTCAGTCCTGATCAGAAGAAGTCCATAAAGGGTTACCAGAGATAACAACATATCTATTTGAACCTTGGTCAAATAAACCAACTTTATATTCTTTCCTTTTACTTTTAACAATCTTGATCCTTAAACGCCGCAAATAATGTCCTAGAACTTGATTTCTTCTCATTTCTTCTTTTTGAACATTCTTCAAAACTTTAACAAACCTCTTTTGTAAATCCAATATAAGAAAGTTATCCAGGTTGCTCTTTTATTTTGTTGAGACATCAACCAATTTCATCTATATATGCAGTGTGGCAAATCCTTCTACATCATTCCTCTTAGCCTGTCATTTTTAAATCCACTTTCAAATCGGTCTCAGTCCTGTGTGGTAAAGCTTGTTCAGGCAGAGTGTAATGAATACTGAGAGAGTAAAGAAGTGGAAACGATTAGCTGGTTTTTATCACACACTGTAGTCAAACGTCCCATTAAATTGGCATCCTACAGGTGCTACTTACCAATAGTTATTATCTAACTACATGGAATGCCCTGCGGGATCTCCACCTAACACCACATTTGGGGGGCGGGGTCTCCTTTTTGTTGTTCTAGCACAGTTCACCTTTAGCATAGTTGCACTTTGGTTACTATCTCCAAGACAAGGGTTAGATTTCCTTTGGGGGATTATGTGTTAGGCTCATGTCAACAAGGTGGCATGGAGATATAGATCTAGCAGGAATGGGTTGAGAGCCAAGAAGAAAGGGTGGAATAGGTTCCAGGCAGTAGATGAATCTAGGTAAGAACAAGGTTAGTTCTTGAGATTTCATTCTATTGACCCTATTCAAGCAATTCCTGCTAATAACAATTTCCATTCAAAATCTGTATTCTGGTATAAAGCTCATCTCAACAGCCCACATGGAATATTGACCAAATTAACACAGACAAAGTCCACAATTGGTTTTCATGGGAGGTCCACTCAGGTGTGAGGACTCCTTCCACTTCCTTGTCTTTGCTGTTTCTCCCAGTTCACATCCATGGTTAGCTGGCAGTTTGCCATCCAGGATGAAACAATTATTTGGGCTGTGCAAAACTTCAAAGAGGCATTTTGCATCAGTGAAGCTTTGATTGAAGGGGCTTTTTCTAATGGCACCTGAGATCAAAGTGGTTTTTCCCTTCCAAAGGCCAGAGTGGAATGGCCACACTGCTTCAAACTGTGTGTTAAAAGAGGTTTTAGTCATGCAAAAAGATCAGTTTCTGGGTGAAACCCAGGAGAGATTGGCCATTTTAATGCATCTATATAAGTTGCTCACTTGGAGCAACTCAACTCTTCAAATCAAGGCATTCTCTTGAACTGGATTGCAACAGTGATCCAGCTCAAGGTGATGCCCCAGGACATCTGTACAGGCCTAACAATTACATCTTCTTCTTGTAATCCCCCAAAGCGCAGTTAAGTGAAGCTCATGCTACTTGGTTCAAAGAAGTGCTATTACAGTTTGGTTAGCAAAATAATACACACAGGAACGTTTGTGTGCAGAACACTTTAGAAGAATGAAATGGCAGGTCACCGTCTGAAATGCACTTATAAATCTCAACGTTTATGCTGTGTCAAAACAGTCCTTGCAATTTCTCTGAACTTTTCTCTCCCTTCCAACAAGGCTTCTGTTTTTCTACCTTATTCCCAGGGTGCCTGAGAAAACTGAAAAGCACTTCTGTGGGAAAAAATGTCTTCTTGATGGGAAAGCCAAGATTCACATCTCCCCACGACATATCTCCTGCTCTGGGCCAGACTTCAGGTGAAGGGCAAAACCTGAGATCTTGTCTCTATTTTATTTTTATTTCAGGATATTTAGGATCTTCCATGTTGACCAATGCGGAGCCTGGAATTGTCTGAGTTCATCATAGGTAAGTTCAGCTTACTATGCTTTCTTTTAAAATCATATCTTGTTTAAACTAAGCATGAATGACAACAGATAATGAACATTTGGGGGGGGGGGGGGAATCATATTTTGCCTGCAGATGTTTCATCATCCATAATAAGACCATAGCAGAAAGGGTGGTCTTAAATGCCAAGCTGGAATTTGAGAAAAACTGGGTTCCATTGGTCATTAGACTGTAAACTGCATGTATGACCTTTAGTGAAATTAATTAACCTTTTCTCGTCCTCCCTTCTTGGGTCTGTAAGAATGATTCAGTGATGACTCCAACCTCAGAAAAAAGCTTCAGAGAAGAAGAACGGAAGGAGAAGAAGGAATCTTTAAATACAAATATAAAAGGTTTGCTCCTGCATTGAAGGAATATTCTTCCATTGTTTGGGTCATAATCATGATCATCATAACGCGTCATTTTACAAAAGATAAAGAGTTTGGGGTCAGTTTAATAACTAAGACATTTATCATGGTATAAGCTTTCTTTGAAGTTCATTTGATACAGTTGCACAAAATGTTGGGGTGCAAATGTGAAATATTTTACACCCTCTAATGTATCATACCATAATAAATGTGCAAGTCTTTATTTGGTATCTAAAGTTGGAGGAAAACATAGCTGTATTTTTAGAAGATGCCAACCATACCTCTTAACCACTTGGAACTTCCCCCTTTTCTAGTCTCCACAGATCCAGAATATTACTTGTGTCTTTGTTGCAACAACAACAACAAAACATGGTTAATCCTCTGGAAAGCTTTCTGCAATAAACTTAAAGAGAGCTACATTTAGGGTCCCCCCCCCCCCACAATAAAGAATGAAAATAACAATACTGTTGAGGAATATAACATTCAAAAACACAAATATCTTTATTCAGTAAAAAATGTTGCACCAAATATCCTTGAGTACCACAATGGCCAAATTCAGCATATCACCCAATCCAATTTAGACATTCAACTTTCCCTGCACCCAACCCCATTTCTTCCAAGAGCTGACCTTGCACATCTGTTCCATCTTAGATTAATAATTTGCACTTAATTGCCAAATCCATAGCATAATAATGAAACTTAATTAGCTGCTTTACACTACTGGGGTAGTTCAGTGATGTTAAAGCTGTCTTATCAGAGCTAAATTGGAATGCCTGGTTTGAGGTGTTTATCTCGAAAAATGATCAGTTGCCACATTTCAGGCCAAGTCAAGGCCAAGGAATTAGCAAATGGGACTGAGGTTTTGACACAGCAGCATGACTCATGTTTGAATTGGTTCCATCTGTGTATCCACTAGTGATCATCTTGGTTCTATAAATAGTTAATTTGTAACATTTGTGGAGACCTTGTGTGTATATAGAAATCAAACTATAATTCTGGGGGCAAGGTTGTTCACTTGTTCCCAATTGCAAAAAATGACTCTTAAGTCAAGATTTTTGAGCTGGCTTCATTTTGTTGTCTGAACTCTTTTTATGTTAGACTTTCCAAGGTTTCATAAAGAGTTTATGAAGGAAGAGGGTGAAGGTAGAATCTCTTAACCATGCAGTCGTATTTTATCTCTGTTGAATGATCTTGGACTTACGCTTAAAATACTTAAGTGTGACAGTATTTTATTGGATTAGGCTAAGTTTGGGCTAGTCCAAAAAATTAGCAATCATCCAATGCGAGGTGGTCTTCTAAAAATGTTGTTAGGGGTAGATAATGTAGCCAAGAAAAGGATAAGGTTATTAAAATACATTTTTCCAATTCACAGTTAAAGGGATTTTCCAACATTATGATCTTAGATTATTTTAGAAGTAACTAAAAGTCTGGAATAATTAACCCATTGCACAGAAATTTCAGAATTAAAATGGGAGGCAATGAGCCAGGCACCGATTAGGTAGGTTTAGCTACATTGTGCATTGAAACTTTCTCCAAGATCATTCCAATTATGGAAGTGTAGAATTGCGAGATTCCAACTGCTTTACTAGTTCTTTTTAACAAAAAACATCTCCGTGATATAATTCAACAAATAAGCACAGGGTCTGAGCTATGATACAGCATTGACTGTCTTTACTTAGCTGCCCTACGTTCTTGGGCTGAAAGGTACCAGCCCGTTACTCTGTAGTGTTGTCACCCTATTCTCTGAGTAGTCCTATTTCAGCTAGTGCTTTTTTGTGGTTCTCGGCATAACTCATGTGAATTGAGGCATTAATTATATTTTAAGGATTGTAAATAACCTGTGTAGAAACAGCGGGAGGAGAATTCAAAACTTGGTTCATGCAACGAATTGTCTCTCTGTTTTGTTCTGTAAGCTTGAAATACCATAAAGCAACACAGAATAGCTTCTGAATGGTTCGTTTGTCTCTTCTTACCCTTCAGACCTGTCCAGAGGTCTAAATCAGATATTTCAGCAAAGTACTAAATCAGATATGCTGAAGTGCTGTGACTTTTGATCTCCCCCCTTCTCCTCTTCCCCCGAATCTGTGCCTGTGACTATTCTAAACCTTTCTTCTTCTTTCAGGCAGTTCTGTGGTTACATTTTGATTCACATTTTCTCCCCAGGAAAGGAACAGTTAAGGTGGTCCTTTTTCATCTCAGTCTAAGCTACGTACCGATTCGGCATCTAGCAACGGCTGATGAGACAAATTAATTCAAAAGCCAGATGTGAAGAATGCAGATGTCAAGAGTGTCAGCTGAAATATGAGTGTCTAATTTGCAAATGCCCTTGGCTTTTCTCTAAGTTGGAAACAGAGGTTCACACACCCTTTAACTTCAGCACGGCACAAGCTTTCCCCAGCTCCACCTATACATTTCCCCCCATTGACTTGCCAGACATTTTCAAACAACACAGGAACGAGGGGCTTATTTGGGCCACCATGTTGAAAATGGGGCAAGTGGGATTCCAGTGGTGCAAAATCTGACCAACTGGCTTCATTTACTGTATCTTTCTTACTGCCACCCGGTAATGCAAATTTTAAAAAGAAGCAAAAAGCAGGGAAAATGGCTAAGGATCATTCATTCATTCATTCATTCATTCATTCATTCATTCATTTAAACAATGTACAGTATATGCTGCCTCCTCAATGGACTTGAGAGAGCTTACACTTCTAAAACACCCATTCATGACATGATCAGCCACTAATTTAGAAACCTTTAAAAGCATTCCAGTCATTTATGGTTCTGGAGCTCCATGCTCAAAAGCTTGCAAGTGAGCACTGTGTTATAAATATTAATGTCACTGAAGGAGGAAATTATTAAATACATGGAGAGCAATCCTCTTAACTGCCCTTAATTCTTGAAGTGCAATTTTCATTAAATGTAAATTCAATTCAATTCAATAAACTTTCAGGTTTTTTCCTCCTGTGTTCCTGCCTACTTCTTTATCTTGATCTTATTTAATTTTTGCAGTGCCCTGGAATGCCATTCAAAGGCCAGATGAGGAACTTAGCCTGAAAAAGCCGTGCCCTTGCCTACATTTGGGGCCAAAATGAACGTATTTCCACATAACCTTAACAACTATTTGCTTTACTTTCTCCTTCTCCTTTTTTTCCTCCCTCCATTTAGCCAAGAAAACTTGAAGCTGAATAGATGGCCTTGTGCCTGGGTGGAAAGGAACTGAGGGAAATATGAATAAGGTTAAAAATGTTCTTTATTGAGAGCACCTGTCCGAATTCTGTGTAGGGCTTTAAACCAAACATTCCTAGATTTAAGAGTGTGGAAGCAACCTTCAGAAATCTTCCTTTCGGAGGAAACTTCAAATGAGTTCTGAAGTTGGCAGTAGCTAGAAAATCTTAGGCAGATCCTTAGGAGAAATTAAATAACATTTCACAGCGTCTTTGAACCACCTGATGGTTTTCCCAATGAATGTAATTGAAAGCATCTACTGCAGATTTATTGGAGAGAATTCAAATCTGTATTTACCCTTGTGAAGGTGGGGTCAGGAAGGAGACAGAGCTAACAATTATATATATATATATAAAGCTTTTAAAAGGAAGATCAAAACTAATATAAAGTAAGGAAGAAAAAAGAAAAAGAAAGAAATCAGAGAGAAAGCTAGAAGTGCAAGAAAGGAAAAACAGAAAAACAGAAAAGAAAGAAAAAAAGATATAAAGAAATGGCTTCCGATCTTCTTTACAGCAGTTGTAAGTACGATTATAAGTTTATCTCTTTCTCTAAAGTTACAACATGTCTCTCCTTTCTATAATTTATCCTGTCTAATCATCGGAGCCATAAATCATAAGTTCATTTTTTTCTGTTTTCCACAAAAAGTCCATAAGCGGTTTCCGGTCAGCAATAAAAGTAGATATTGTCTTTTCTCTGATCAAAGAAGTCAATTTGGCCATCATAGCAAGTTCCGTCTTCTTCCCCAACCATTCCTCCATTGTGGGGAGTGCTGAAACTTCCCATCTTTGTGCATACAATAATCTCGCTGCAGTTGTCATATACAGAAACAAAGTTCCATGACTTTTTTCCAATTGTTTGTCAGTCCCAAAAGAAAAACCTCTGATCTTAATTGTATATTAATCTTTAAAGTCCTCTGAATCAGTGTATGTATTTGAATCCAGGATTTTCTAGCTTTTTTACACATCCACCAAGAATGATGAGATATCCCTTCTTGTTGTTCATCTTCCCAACAAGAATTTGAAGTGCCTTTGTATGTTCTAGAAAATTTCTCTGGTGACATATACCAACGGTACATCATTTTATAAAAATTCTCTTTAAGATTGTAACATAGCGTGGGAAGTTCAAGAGGATGAGGCTGGCATCTCCCTAAGGAATTCACGGTGTTGTGGCTGGCTGGCTTGGGAACTTGGGTTCAGTCTGGGGAGATTCTGTCTTGAGGTGGAAGCTAATAAACACAACAGAACTGGATTTGCATTGTCTCTTGGAGTTCTTTGGGCTGAACCTGACATCATCTGGGCAACGCCTGGCAGTGTGGAGCAGGTGGTAAGCCCCGCAGAAGGTCTTGTTGTGTGGACTCAAAACTCAACTTAAGACACAAGGCGATTCCAATCCCAGTGCTGCTTGAAGAAAGGCAAAGGTGGGCAGGAAATACAAAATCCTTCCAGAAACCACTAAATGGTATAAGAATGAATCACTGGCATAAGGAACGGAACACTGGCCATGGCCAACCATCCAGAAAGCTTCGGTGTTGAAGGTTTTGGGTGTCTATGTGTTATGTTTGTTTTCTTCAGCATAGCGCTGTTGGGCAGGACTGTTTCATATTTAAAGCAGAGGTATCACCAAAGGACCTCACTGTACAACAGCAAGAACATTAAAACTTTCTACTTCAGCACCTGCATGCCGACTTCCAGCTCACAGGAAAGGTTTGGCCCAAGTTACACAGAGGGAGCAAAGAAAGACATCTAAGCTCAGGGCAACTGCAGACTGCAGGAAAGGGTCCAGACGTTTTGAGCAGGGGGTGGGGGCGTTCAGTTTTCCAGCTCTGTTAATCTGAAGTCCCAACGTTGTGTCCAAACAACCCTTTGTAATAATATGCTAGGAGCAGAGGGGGTGGGCTGGCCCTCCTGGTTTGGGTACATTTAAACAAAGGCTGTTAGAGTGGTTTTAATTTGGATTCTCGCACTGGAAAGAGAGTTGGACTGCACGGTCTCAACAGCTTCTTCCAATTCAAGGATCCTCGGATGGTTCCTGCTTTTGGCTTCTAATTCCTGACTGTGATGGAGCAACATGTCATCTGTGGGTACCAGGAGAACATCTCTTGCTTGCCTGGGGGAAAGAGAAAAGTCAAGGGCAGCATCTTTGGGACCCTTTTCTGAACCAGCATACAGACTCAAGCACATTCAGGATTCATCTCTCTCTCCTTCTCATTCTCCAATTTGGTTGAAACGTGCCCAACAAAACATACATTTTTTGAAAGTTTATGTCCACAAATGCCACATATGAAAGGGAAATTCTTTTCATGAATGGGTGGATTTGCTAAATGTACCCAAATATGCATGCACGTTTGCATATCTGTCAGCTTGTTTATTAAGTGCTCAGGCTAATGAGTAAACTTCAGGGTGGAAATTAAACTCTAGTTTCTTCAGAGAGAAATCAAGTGTACAGATTTATTCATACCAAACCTCATGCTCCACAACAGTGCCTAAGGTCTCCTTCTCCAGAGATCTTCAAACAGGAGCTGAAGGGTCACCTGTCCAAATGGATCCTACCCTGAGCAGAGACTAAATGACCTCTGAAGATTTGATTATTATATTTTAAAAAACAAAGCTAGTGGACACTTCCAGACCAAGATACAAATCCTTTCCCTCATTCTTTCGTACTGAAGCACAGATGACCAGTTCCAGTTGGATCCAATTATGGTTGTTTTCAGTTGCTTTCCCACTGTTGCTTGTAGGATCCATGGAACATTAGGATTCGGTAACATTTGGAGATGGGATGGCTTTATAATCTGCAGTAAATGAACAGGGTGGATGGTGAGGCAACGGGGAAATTTATGGCTTTACTTATAGTTTTGACAGGACCTCAGAGTGAGCAATCGGGCAGGAGTCAGCAAGAGAGAGGGATGGAGGCTAATCTTAAGGCTGAGGAAGGGGGTTTGGGGGTGGGCAGCAGAGATAAAGCAGCTGTCGAAATGCCTAAACTGCTGCCCTGTGTCTAAAGCTGCTCAGGAGAAATCTTTCACGCCGAGGTGTCAACTGCTCCGAATGCATCCATTAATTGAAAGGTGGTTCATGCTGGGTTTTGCAAAGGATGGATCAGCTGGAGACTAGCAAGGAACCACCCACAATAATAATATTTAAAGAAATATCAAAACCCAATCACGGACAACAGAGGGGGGTGTCCTTTTTAATGTGCTTTTTTGCCTTGTTCTCTACGAAGGCGTGGAGGGGGTTACAAAACAAACGTTAACTGCGATGCAATGGCAAGAAGGCAAGAAGTCGAAAGTCCTTCTAATTCGGCCGCTGGTTATGTGCAGCGGCTAACTTGAGGTCTTTCTGGGTAGGCCAAAAGTGGAGAAGGAAGAGAAGAATTCAACCCAGTTTCGCACCTCCATTTATAGAGCTATGGACTTTACATATGGAAACCATAGGCAACCATCTTGGCTAAAGCCACAGGCAAGCTTATGTGTCTATTTCTGTGACATATTAGTGTGCTTCTTCTACATCAATAACCTTTTTGGACTTTATGTATCAAAGGGCATTCAGTTGTCTTAACTGGCAAAGAGTTTTTGGCCCAGTTTATCACAGAGGCCAGATCCATGTTGAGGGAAAGGAGGTTTCCTTTGAAGTCCCACTCTCATTACTGCTCCTGGCTTCCAATCCCTGGTTCTGTTTCACAGAGCCACCAAAGCCCCATTAGATGACAGGAAAAATACATCATGCATTTGCTTCTCTTCTTGCTGATCTGGAACCTGCAAGATCAGGACAGGAGGAACGCCAAAGGCTGAATGGAAACAAAGGTAAGAGGTATGCTGACATCCTATCTTTCCTGGAGGCATTTTTCTGGAAAACAGAATGCTGGATTAAATAAAACTCTAGACCGAATCGGCAGGACAGTTTTCATTCTTCCAAATCCAATGGGAATAACAGGGATTGGGACTCTTGTCTGTTCATCCACCAACAAAACTGAATAGGCTCCAGTTTGGTATCAGAGAAGCAGAAAGAAAAAGGCAAAAGAAAGATGAAGGTTGGAAATGGGCCAGATCCAGCCTGGGGCTGCAGAGAAAAATAGCCCAATAAAAATTCCACCGATGACTCTTATGGGACAGGCCGTTGGGTGGTGGCTTGCAATGTTTCTGATGCTCCATTCCAAACCTCCTCCTTTCTCCCAGTCCCGTGAACCAGCACAAAGTGTGCAGAGCCCATCCCATATTTCCCAGTGCGTGTATACCCATAACACATAATTTCATTACACAAAATAAAAGTCATTCCTTCCTATAGCACTGCTGGTAAGTGGGTTGGAAAGAATTCCTGAATCTCTATGTACTAGAGCTGGCCCCAAAGAGAATACTCTAAGGATGGAGGAATATTTTCATCTCCCACTTCTACATGGATGTTCTTTCTGCTTTGTTTATGATAAAAGTTGTACATTTTGAACATCTTTAAAAAAAAGAAAGAAAGAACATTTTTTTCAACTATCACCACTTGCCAAGTTCAATAAGTCTAACACCAATTTAGTATCTGTCTTTCCCCTGGATTATTTTTTATTTTGTCATGATTACTATAAGTCACTTTGAAAGTGAGTATGACGAGGAGAATATATATGTACTGTATATACATTCAGTACATTTTAAAAATTGCAACATGGGAGTTATAGCTGTTTCCTGTAGGTGTTCTAGGCAATTAATTTGGTGGGGAAAAAAGAGGTGGTAGCCTCCATTCAGCATCCCAAATTTGGTCAAATAAATAAAAGTTTATTTTGCAGACTTTTTAAGAAGTGAACACTCCAGTTGACCAAAAATGTTAGCTTTGTTATTCTATTCAATTTGGATTTTTTAATTTTCAATTTCTTGTAGACTTGTTTATGAAGACAATTAATTGTTGTAAGTTCTCATTTAGAAAAACAACAACCAAATAAAGATCTCACTCATCTGTACTTAAACTCATATCTACAGATTCTGTGGAGGGATCTAGAAGAGGCATCTCCCCTTAAACCCTGTTGAAAAATATTATTGTATGTCTACCTTCTGCTGTAGTTAGAGAAAAACTATTATGTTTTGATGATTAGTGTTTGCTCAGCATCACCAGGACCTAGTAGACAGCAGTTTTACTGGAATTCAGAACTGTCTCATGTAGGCAAAAACCTTTTGATTTCATGCCAGAATTGATAAGCATGTCCCATTTGCCTTCTCTTATCTGTTTGCTTTTTAGTAGCATCCCCTCTCATACTCTTCCAGTCATTTTCAAGAGAGCTTATCAGTTCAGAACACCTATATCCGTCCCAAAATCATAAATTTATGGTAGGGCAGCCTTTTCTCACACAAATGCCTCCTTTTCATCTTAGATGGTCACCAAAACAAAACTTAGTTGTGAAGACAGGACAGCTGAAGCTCAACTGAAAGTTGGGTGATGGTTGTAGTTCTCAGATGATGGTCTTGTAGAAGAGACCTCTGGCACTGATAACAATGCCAATGTTGTTCACCAGGACAGAATGTTGTTTGTTAATGTAGAAGATCTTGGAGACAGTCTCGGGCTTCATCACTAAGTAGCAAGTAGTGAGATCCTGAGAGAATAACACTCTTAACATAGCAAATTCTGGATCAGGGTAAAATAACTAATGAATCTGACTTGAAAAAACAGGTGTTTCACAGTCATTAAGGTCAAACAAGGAACCTCTTGTGATATAGATCGCCATGAGATATATTTTTAGTAATTGATTATCAGGTTTAAAACTCCTTCTCCTTGGATCTATTAAAGTCAAAGCCCGAAATAATATTAATAATAGGTATGTTCCATGTCCTCTATAGATGTTAGCTATCTATGGTTGACTGTTTCTGCAAGAGCAGACAGAATAATCAGGGAGATTCTTTGACAATATTCAAAAGTTCAGCCTATATAGAGATTGGTAGATTGGCAAGAGGCACATGATTGACACTTCACTTTCTTGCACATGTATGTATATGTTCAGAGAGAAAAAGAGAACATGGGTACATGAGTTTTCAGACAACTCATGAGAAATATATGGCTCAATATTGGTCTAGCTGTCTCCCAGGATTATGTCTTCTGGCAGAAGTTCTTCAAGATCTCTGGTGTAGGTCTTCCCAGGTTTGCTGAAACTGGAGATTTGAACCTTTGACTTTCTGCATGTAAAACATGTGCCCTATCAATGAGCTATGGCTAATTACAGCACCCTATCCATGTAATTCTCTTCAATTATCTGCCAGGACTTGGCATTTCTTAACAGAAGCTGTTTTTTCTGTAATACAAGTTCATAACTGCTGTGTTTGAGAATTGCAAGCTAACTCAATAATGGCTCATTTGTGGGAGTTGTTGAGATGGAAGCCAATATCACATTCCACAAGTCTACAGCTTAAAAAAAAAAATCAAGGAGTTAAGATGAAGTGCAGATTTCTTCCTGATGAAATCCAGAAGCATTGTTGCAACCCTCACTCAGAATGATCCACCATGCCCTGTTGCTACCAAACTGTCACTTTTTATTTCCACTGAGTTTGTTTTCAGCCACTTTAGCATTCATGATTCCCCTCCTGCCTCAAGGAAACCTGGGAATTGTAGTGTCGAGCTATGTCCCTGGAATCTGTCTGTTTCCTGAGACAGGGGACATGTTGCTTCCAGAGCAACTGGCATCCAACTCCGAACCAAGGCCTTTCACAGCTCAGTGTTCCAGAGTCCCTGGTTCAGATGCTTCTGCCTTTGAAGGCTATGGCGGTTGCCGAGCATGATGTTGGAGCCACCGTTGGCACTCATCCATTCTGCCTCCAGTGCCCCTGCTTAGACTACTCTGTGCTCCTTTGGATGAGAATTAGAAGTTGGGGTCATGGCAAAAATCATCCCCAAACACAGAGGTAGAGGCCAACATTTTTATGGATATGGCTTTTTTCACACAACATCTTAGCCAGGTCATGAATGCTTTGGTGCTTGTGTTCGTAGCGCATGCTAAGTTCAGTTTATTTTAGTCTTGTTCATTTCTGTGTGCTTGTGTGTGTGTGTGTGTGTTGTACAAATCCAGCCCGTTTGGTTAGTTTATGGTTCATTATGTCGTGTCAATTTAGAGAGGAGGTTTAATTTGGTCACGACATACGGTACTTAACCTGATGGCTGATTACCTGATTTGTGATGCTGTTGCTTAAACGAGATCAGTTAGGGTAGCCCAGAGGAAGGGAGGGAGAGATTTTAAAGCCACATTGTTGTAGCCCTGCTGACTGAGGTTAGCTGTGGCTCACCTATTTCTAATGATCTGGGAGTCCATTTATTGAACTTAATGTCCAAAGTAGAAATATAGACACTTTTATGTGCATATCAAATACATATATCTTTCCAGACATCCTTTTTATTGCTCTGGACTCCATCTGCAGAAAGCTTTGAGGCTTTCCTTAATTGCCAAAGGCTTCGGTCCAAACAAGAATCACTTTCCCAGTCTTCTTCCCCTCAAGATCTTCTGTCAACAGCTCCTCTTGGTCCTATTAATCTCCCCCATGAACTTAGGCTGAAGCCCTGTATTCCAGGCTTCATCAGAGATGAGCCCTACGTTTCTCCTCAGCCCCTGACGACTGGAATGAGAGCCTCACGTGGCTTTTAAATAATACCGATTTGTCAGTAAGTGGATATAGTAAGTCAGTTTCTGGATTTCAACGCTGAGGTCCTGATGGCTTTTGCATACCTTCCCTGAGCAGGGAAATTTCACTGTCTGTGGAAGCTGGATGAGAAGTGTGTTTCAGATCCTCTGACAGAATGCTTTTAACATCTCAAGATATCTAATAAATGCTTCCTTCTTACTCAATTTCTCTTGGCCTTTCACGACATAATAACTAAGAGCTAATAAAGGATACAAATGTCTATAAGCAGGAAGGCAGGCAGGCAGGCAGGCAGGCAGGAAGGAAGGAAGAAAGGAAGGAGAGAGGGAGGGAGGGAAGGAGGGAAGGAGGGAAGAAAGGAATTTTGAGGGTGAATGAGACAGAAAAGGAAGGGACAACTTCTAATAGGGATTTGATCTTATTTAGGTTTATGAGATACTTTACTGAAAACCAGATGAAGACTTAGCAAGCCATATGACATCAGGTGATGTTTCCTCCCTCTAGTCCAGGGTTCCTCAACCTTGGCAACTTGAAGATGTGTGGACTACAACTCCCAGAATTCCCCAGACAGCCTGGGACCCCAGACATCTACACATCTTCAAGTTGCCAAGGTTGAGGAACCCTGCTCTAGTCAACATGAAAAAAAAAAAGCAGAATTACACACAAAAAAGCCCTTGTGCATCATGGGATAAGCATTCCATCTCTGAACTACAAAAATCCAGAGTCTCACCAGGTGAGGTTTTCAGTGTCTCTGATGGCCATCGTTTTTTTGCCACCCAGATATGATGTCCCTAAGCTGGGATGGGAAGATTGTTCACAGGTTACAAGTTACTTATCGCTGGGTTTGGACTTTTTTTAAATCTGCTGAGGCTGTTGGCTCATTTGCATTTCAAATCCCTTTTGCTTCTGTAGAAATCACTCTTGACTGATAAGTCCTTGTCAGTTAAGCAAGGAGAGAGAGAGAGAAGATAAGGGCCATATGGCTTTGGAGTTGCTTTCAGAGTTTCAAAGCCTATCCTGAAGCATCACAGCAGAGATTGGATGAAGAATTCCTACTGCTAACTCAAGTCAGACTGGTCTTTATCTGAAACCAGGAATCACTTCATGTCAAGGTCTACCATAGACATCTATGGTGTGGGTGCTCAAGCCTCAAATCCCCTGTGCGTGTACAAGAGAAGTATGAATGTATCCTATGTGACCCTCCAGATACTGCTGGACTATATCTGCCAGCAACTCTCCCTTTGGCCACGTTCTGCAATAACTGGAGGAACGCAGTTGCATCCGTGGAATGGAAGAACACACAACATTGACCCCTGCAAAGGCCCTGATATAAATACTAAGAATTGAGCCTCGCGCCCTTGTCTGGACTCTGACCTTTTGGGGCCATCTCCATCCCTACTTATAAATAGGCAGAAGAACAGACTGGCAAGCCATGTAAGTTCCTTCTCTAATCCTTAAATGTAAAGGTCGTAAGGTAGCAGTCTATCCATCAAGCAGCAGAATCCTACTAAGAGCCAGGAGGAGATGCCAGAAGGTGATACAAAAAAAATAAAATAACCAGTTCCATTTCATCCAAACAGCTATTTTCAAGAATGGAAGGAGAGAAAGAAAGAAAGGGAAGGAGGGAGAGAAGGTAATAACACGAAATTGAGTTTGGAACTAATCAGAAACACCTGAGCAAAGCTAATCCAGTCTGGTGAAGGCCCCAGGCTAGAAAGCAGGAGACGCTGAGTTCTAGTCCTGCCTGAGGCATGAAAGCCAGCTGGGTGACTTTGGGCCAGTCCCTCTTTTTCAGCCCAACTCACCTCACAGGGATGTTGTTGTGGGGAAAATAGGAGGAGGAAGGAGTATTAGATATGTTCGCCACCTTGAGTTAATTATAAAAATAAGAAAGGTGGGATTAAAAAAAAACTTTTAAAAAATCACAGATTTGATGGGGAAAGGAGGAAAAACTCTTGAAGAGAGGGATGCTTGACATGGGAAAAGGGGAGAGACAATAAGCAAACTATTCATGGTGGACAAAAAAAAACCCTGATGAAATATCAAAGGGGATTTGGCATGAAGGTCTCTTTGCTTGGACAACATTGGAGGCTGTAGCTTTAGGTGAGCTGTACACCGTTATGAGCGGAATAACCTGGGCAGAGCAGGATGAGGAATGACACATTCAAGTAACTTGTGCCCGGGGATAAAAGCTACTTAGAAACCATGTTGATATTTTCCATATGGTGTATCAAAAGTCTATGCCATCTCCCATCTCCGTCCCCGTGAGATAAAAATGGCACCCATGTTGCCCCCCACCACTACTTAAATAAAACTTAGAATCCCCAACATTTCAGAAGACTTGACACCAAATTTCACCATTTGTATGTGATCTCGGGATGCTAAGCAGTTTGCAAAATAGCATAGTGGCCCTCAGGACCAGGAAAAGGGCTGAGCCTGGCTTAACCCTTAAGGATCTGGGTTTGAATCGCTACGGACAGAGTTGGATCTGTGGTGCTGGAATCAGGATGTCCATCTTTCTTTAATGGAGAGAGAGATCAGGCTCCTTGATCTGTAATATCTGCACAGCAGGCTAGAACAACGTGCTCTTTTCCATACTAAGAATTACTGGGACAATTTTATCAAGTGACCTTCTAGATCTTTGGGAGCAAAAGAGGAGAAGGCAAAATATTTCAGAAATGTTCTCAGAGAAACCCCTTATTTTGCAAAAGGTCATCTTGGCTGTTCCAAAACAGTGGATTGCTTTGTTCAGGGTTTGGATCGTCTTCTCCAAGAGAAAGAAGATGGGAGAAGCAATTCCAGGAGGTCTTTTCTGTGGCCCTTTCGTGAAGGCCCTGACACCTGCTGCCTCGAGTTCCTTTTTCCATCCCTGAACTTCTCTGTGTTTGGGTGTGTGTGTTCAGAACTCTTCACAGTTTACCTAAAAGTCAATTAGAAAATTGCAAACAGATGGAAAATCGTTGCTGGGCATGGGTCTCATCAGGCAATGTTTTAGACTGAATTTTGGTCATAATACAGCCCCCTGGGGCCATCTGATGTGACAAAATATGACACGACCTTTGCCCCCCTCCTCCCCGAGTCCATCATCTTCATCTAAGCAAGCAACTTTTCACAGCTGGAGAACTGTTATTCAACTTGTACAGTACAGCCGGGTCAGGATTAACAGCTTTGTTGTTATGTTTGCGAGCTTTTGTGGCGGCTCGGCTTCTGCGGGAAACCCGAACTGTTTGGCGAGGGCTTGTCAGTCAGACTTCATCCTGCACCGAAAAAGGAAGCATTAAAAAGGCTGGGAATATCCTGTGTAGCCTTGTCTCTGGATCTCTGCTCAGGTACAAGCCAGACATTGTTTACCTTCCAAAGCATGGGGCGAACCGATAAAATGCCGTGCGGATAATTATGGGAGGGAGGGAGGCTCCGATGGGACAGAAACACATCCATGCGGGGCAACCGTCCTTGGCAATCGCTTCCCACCAATGCTGTTTGTCGCCCACTGTGACCTGCGTCTCTGATTTCCTGCGCAACACAATCACTGTGTTGAAGTTGGTGCTTCATGACTCTCTGATGTAGATCCAGAAATGCTTTAGAAGAGGGGGGCCTCCTGTGAAATTTGTTTTATCAACAAAGCCAATGTGCTGACTGTTCGAACTCCTCTTTCTTCTTTTATTTTTTGTTTCTGCACGGCTATGCCCTCCTTTTTCTCTCCTGTTCTACATCGGTGAAGTCTCTCCTCAGCCTCCTGTCCATAACTTACCAAGAGTGATGGGGTGGAGGTACAAACTGTCATTCAGTTCAATCTACCGCTGCTTTCGGAAAGAAGGAAAGGAAAGGAAAGGAAAGGAAAGGAAAGGAAAGGAAAGGAAAGGAAAGGAAAGGAAAGGAAAGGAAAGGAAAGGAAAGGAAAGGAAAGGAAAGGAAAGGAAAGGAAAGGAAAGGAAAGGAAAGGAAAGGAAAGGAAAGGAAAGGAAAGGATGAACAAGGGAAGGGAAGGGAAGGGAAGGGAAGGGAAGGGAAGGGAAGGGAAGGGAAGGGAAGGGAAGGGAAGGGAAGGGAAGGGAAGGGAAGGGAAGGGAAGGGAAGGGAAGGGAAGGAAAGGAAAGGAAAGGAAAGGAAAGGAAAGGAAAGGAAAGGAAAGGAAAGGAAAGGAAAGGAAAGGAAAGGAAAGGAAAGGAAATGAAAGGAAAGGAAAGGAAAGGATGAACAAGGGAAGGGAAGGGAAGGGAAGGGAAGGGAAGGGAAGGGAAGGGAAGGGAAGGGAAGGGAAGGGAAGGAAAGGAAAGGAAAGGAAAGGAAAGGAAAGGAAAGGAAAGGAAAGGAAAGGAAAGGAAAGGAAAGGAAAGGAAAGGAAAGGAAAGGAAAGGAAAGGAAAGGAAAGGAAAGGATGAACAAGGGAAGGGAAGGGAAGGGAAGGGAAGGGAAGGGAAGGGAAGGGAAGGGAAGGGAAGGGAAGGGAAGGGAAGGGAAGGGAAGGGAAGGGAAGGGAAGGGAAGGGAAGGGAAATATAAGATAACACTATACTGTAAGCTATTTTATTTGAAATTTACATATGCTAATATGAACCTATCCACTTCTTCTAATGGCAAACCTGGGTGCCCCACTTATTGTCCTTCTGTTACATATATAGAAGTATGTAGCAGTTTCACTATTAGATATTTAATTGTATCTGGTCTTAGGGCTTGATCTGGATTTGATTATGTAAGGGCTCCCAGCTAGAATTCAAATTTGGGTTTCAAATTTTTTAGGCAAAGACAGGAGTTCTTGAATTTGATTCACTTTTTCACTTTCAGTTGGATAGCTTTTATATATGTCACAATATATATTCACTTAGAGACTTGGGTCTCAATAATCATAATGTGCACAAATAAACTGTAAAGGTTCTTTTTCCATTGCCTTGTAGGTCAGGTTTGAACTGCATTGATCTGGGCTTGGGCTGACCATCCAATGGTTTGGAATCCTTGCCCGTGTCCCACGGAAGAGCAGTCGAATTCAAATTTTGTGTTGGCTATTTGTTTTCTTTCTAGTCTCAATCTCTTGAGTTCCATGTGACTGTTTATATAGCAGCTTGATTCCCTTGTCACAAAGCCCTCTGTTTGCTCAGTAGTAAATGAAATATCTTTGTCAGTGAATGTTCTGAAGCCTGGGAAAAAGTAAACAGAAATGGGAAAAGTTACTTCTCCTTAAGATATGGAGCCCAAAGTGAATTAGTATCAGATGTGTGGACCACGCTAACTGTAACTTTAATACATAAGGACATATCTCCAATGGGAACAAGTCTGTTAGCACAGAACTAGCAATACAAAAGGGGTGGGGAGAGATAGATATCTACTGGAGAGAAGCCAAGAAGAGTTGAGCTGCTAAACCACTTTGACCAAAAGTTTCTCCAATTTGCTCTTTAAAAATTCCAGAAATGGAGACCCCATAACATCTCTGGACAAGTTCCTCTCAACTGTAACAGCTCGAAGATTCTTCCCAATAGCATTCTATCATTGCAATCAACCTAATTAGAGTTTGGGGGATATCAAATTTCTCCTTCCATAACTGGAGTTGGAATTATCATTTGGGTACTTGGTAAAAATTTGTGGCAAGCTAATGCAACAGCTTGAAGACCTTCTGATGCTATCACCAAAATATTCTTCTTCTCATCTTTGATCTGGTTGGATGCCTTCTGTCTTCTTTTTCTTGTTGTGCCTGAATTTGAACTGAGTAACTGGCCGATTTTCACCCAATTTTAATTTTAGTTATTACCTACAGAGCTACCAGTCATGCGGTAAAGCAATGTTTCTCAATCTCAGCAACTTTAAGATGTATGGACTTCAACTTCCATGGTGGCTGGGAAATTCTGGGAGTTGAAGTCCACACATCTTAAAGTTGCTGAGGTTGAGAAACACTGCTCTAAAGCCAGAGCAATATTGCATTAATATCTATTCAACAGGATGAAATCCAGTAGCTAGACTCTGGAGCTGTTGCTGGTAGAAAAATGGGATCCTACTAGATCAAATTTAGTAGGCACCTTTTTTCTGTCTATAATGCATATTTTTAAAAATGTGCTTCTCAACTTCTATTCTGAACTGACCGTATCCAAACAATGTTTGGGGACAAATCACTGTGTGTTTTATATACATACCAGTCATTTGGGCTAATTGGAATGCACACTTTCATTTTAACATTTTCGTTGAGGTCACCGTAGTGGTCAAAAGGGTTTCTAATGATCTGGAAAAAAATCAAGGAGTTGCAATAAAAACAATGAAAGCCCCAGAAGAGCTGACTTAGGACAGAAAAGGAAACATAGCCAGATTCTGACTAAGACAGGATACGATTGCTGTCTCTGTAAAAGTTGTAAAATACCATGGAAAAAGGAAATGATGCCTTCACAAAATAAAATGAACTAAATAAATCCTAAATTATTGCTTCAAATCTTTGTAATGCTTCTCTTGAGTTTTACCTCTTCCACAACGGCTTACAATAATCATGAAAACAGTGTCAAGATTTTTTTAAAATTTCAAACTAGAAAAGCTATATAAGAAAATCAGTGCAGTAAAATAATAATAATAATAATAATAATAATAACAACAACAACAACAACAACAACAGACTGACTACAAACAACAGCATGACAAAGAAGCATCAATGGTGCATTGGAATATCTGCAAGAAATACCATTTACCTGCAAGCCAGAACTGGTGGGACCACAAACAGGCAAAGTAAGAGAAAATGAAGACGCTAAAGTGCTCTGGGATTTTAGAATTTAAACAGACAAGCACCTGCCACACAACACCCCAGACTTAAACAAAAAAGTCTGGATGGTGGACATTGCAATACCTGGAGACAGCAGAAGAGAAGAGAAAGAACTGGAGAAAATCACAAAATTTAAAGACCTGCAAATAGAAATAGAACAACTGTGGCAAAAGAAAGCAAAGATAGTCCCAATAGTAATAGGCGCCTTGGGTGCAATCCCAAAACATCTGGAGCACCCCTTGAAGGCCATCAGCATTGACCAAATCACCATCAGTCCATTGCAAAAGGCAGCTTTCCTTGGAACAGCTTCTATCCTGCGATACCTTTGACACCATCAAACCGCAACTTCTGCCTATCCCAGGTCCTTGGAAAGGACTCAATAGGTGGATAAAAAGGCCAAATCCAGCCTCAACATCTGGCTGACTGCGACCAACAATAAGACTGATAAAAATCAGTCAGCGGAATTAAAATTAGCAAGGAGGCCTGGAAAGATAAGAAGAATCTGAACATCCTTTTTTTTTTTTTGGGTGGGGGGAGGAAGTAAGCATTAAAAGTCACTGCCAGATAAATCTCTTTAGAAATAGCAGTACATCTGTGGGGGCAATAATGCCACAGGTCTCTCTTCCTCTGATCAGATCCCTCCCAATCCTGGGTCAACCCCAAGAATTTTTGAAGAGTGTTTTGGAATTCATGCAGCCTCAGAAAGGAAAAGCTGTTTTTGTTTGTTTGTTTTCAATAAAAAGGGCTACCATTTTGTGGTTATGCTTTGGAAAATTTGAGGTCTACTGTCAAATATAAGCGAATATCAGACCTGGCTCTATTCAAGTAAATTAGAGGCAGTTGTAGGAAGCAATGGAGGCAATGACTGTAGTCATTGATAAAAAACAAATATTCTAGTTACTCCATTCATTGACTAATAAGAATTCTCAACTCAGAACTCTTATTCAGATCAGGACAGATCAACTGTTTTGGCCCTCTAGAAAACAAAGTCAACGGCTGTATATTTTCCACATTCAACCAGAGCAGGATAAAGAAATATAGATTCAATTGCCTACCACATAAACCTTAGATTCCTAGGCTTAGAGACATAATTTTGAATCCTGGGGGTAAAAAACAAAAATAAAAGCATGAAGAATCCTAAGAAAATGTTTGTTTTTTTTCACTTCTGCTTTCTTGGGGGGGGGAAATGACAAAAAAGAATAAATTCACTGGAAAGGAATTCCTTTGCAATATTTTCTAGTCTTTGACATTTCTGCAGAGAACTGGCAGGAAGCAGGGTTTTTCAGCTATCTAGAGAGGTCTCCCAAAAGCCCTTGGTCAATCAAGAATCATGGAGTTTGTATACTGAGGTGACATTTCCTTGTGTTTGAAATATTTCAATGGAGACCTTGCCAACATATATTGTTTCATTGTAGTAAGGAGATATAAGAACACTTGGAATCCATCTCACCAGGGTTAGAGACTGTTACTGAACCATTTGGCACAAAGTCGAGTATCTTGTTTCCTCAAATGGCCAACCAGATGCCTTGAGGAAGCAAAGCACACAAGCTAATGTCCCCTCAGCTGTTGTTCACAGCAATTACAGTCAGTTGGCACACTGATCATGTCATAGCTGACCATGGCAACCTGAAGCCAGGTTTAGCACAAACAACATTGATTTATGAGACAGACAAAGCATTACCCACATATCACTCAACATGGGGACACAACTTCTCCCATATATGTCTTCAAAGAAAGCCAAATATTCATTCATTCATTCATTCATTCATTCATTCATTTCTTTATTTTTCAACCTGTGTGTTGCCTCAGTCACAAAGTGTACATGGCATTCCTTACTGTCCTTTCACCTCTATCTGGATACCACATACCTTCTGGAGATAAGAACTGGTTCTGGAAAGGTCAGAAGCAAATGGCTTCAAACCAGATTAATCTGATACAAAACAAAGGATAGGTAGCAACAGTTGCCTTTGCTCCAAAATGTAAGACCTCCTAACCAACTGGCAAAGGGAACAGAAAGTGAACATTGGTTCTGCTCTAAACAGGGCTTGCATTTCATACCAAGCAGCCAATGGAATTCTTTCTTAATAGTTGTTCTATTTCTCACAGTTAACTTATTGACCATGGAACTGCAACTGAATCACTGCCTACTTGACTTCCAGTTCTGATTTTAACCAAAGAAGCCCTGACAGTGGTCTTCTTAATTCCAAAAATTAAAACAACAAGAAGAAGAAAATGGAAGAACAGCTGAACTGGGTAAACTCTATTTTAGGTGGCTCAGAAGCAAGATCTGAAGGTAACACCAACACCTGGCAGTTTTGAAAATTGGGCAACCTTATCATCTGTTTCAGTTCACCGTACTCCACTGCAATTCGTTGTTAGAACAAGGGCCTTTTGTTCTGCTAGTAAGCTACAGTGGCCCCTAACTTAAGGCTATGTCTCTAAGCATATTTATCTGTGATTCACTGAATGAGAGTTCACTCAATTAAACCTTTCTGGGGTGGGTTGTGTAATATACTGCATCATAAACTAATCATATAAGCTGGATTTCCACAGCATGCTAAGCTGAATATGAGGTTGGCTAGCTTATGGCTCAGAGTATTATGCAAAAATAAGTTTCTCTCTGGAAACATCTGATTGGTCAGGGATCTGGACTAGATAAAACTTTGCAGTTCAGTGGTGTTTTTCCTCCCATCTTAGGTTAGTCCAGCAGAAGCCAAGAGCTAGTTCACCCAAGCTATTATTTATTTAATCATGCTGATGAAAGGAGCCAAAACTGGCTGGGTTCATCCATTGCTTTAAACATGGTTTACATACGACAATGTCTGGGTTTACCAAACATGCTAAGCCAAAATCGAGCTAGGCATCTAGCGCTTTGGTGTGTTGTGTGAACATTTTTGCTTTGTGTGTTTAACATCATGTGCCCAGCTGACTGTATCTAATGGCCCAACAAAAATGCTCCCTGAGGTACAGTGTGCAGTGGCAAAATGCTTTTTTCTGATAAGGGTTGATCAGGCTGTTTGTGCAATGGAAGTAAGTTCCATCACTCACTCTTGTGTCTTCAGAGTCTCACATTTTTTTGGAACAGCTGCTCTTCATAAACGAATGTACCGTAAGCCCTGATTATATCAATACATCTGTAATAACTTGCACTTCCTAACACAGCTGTTCCAGGGATATCCTTTGTTCCTGGTGAGTCCTTTGAAATCTGAGGTGTAAACAGCCCTGATCCTCTAAAAAATATCAATAATAATCTTGTTTTCTCACTTTGACTCTTGGCTGGGCATGACGACTGAAGGTTTTGATTGACCAGTGGGACAACAGAGAATAGCTATGGAACCAGAATTTCCAAGAATACTTTCTCTAATTCAATACAGAATAGGGTGAGGCTCTATAAACCACAAAGCTCAAAAGGCAACTCCATCAGTGAGACGATGGGGCTCTCTGGGATGATAGCAAAGGTTTCCCAAAGATGCTTTTTACGAGAGGGCAGGAAAAGACATGATTTCTTTTCCACGCCATGTTCCACGTGTGTGGTTTGGATTTGGCAAATGTGCAAGAGCACTCAGCTTGAAAGGAGAGATCCTGTTCTCCTTGAACTGCGGATTGCTGCTATTCCATCTGCAGCTGTTCTATTGACGGCGTCTGATGGACAGGAGAGGCAGGGAGGTCCGTTCCGTTAACCTGCCTGCAATAAGCAAGTCCTAAAGCTTTTCCTCTCCAGAAATCTCTCGGGTCCTTTTCCCATTAGAGACTTACAAGCATTTTCATTTACACTCAGCTATCATTCTGCCAAGACAATGGTAATGAATCCATAAGGATGGGTGGATCATGCTGTGAAAATGCGGTAAGTCACTAGGGTTGACTTGGGTCTCTACTGGTGGCCAGTCCATAACAGCATCCTTGGTGCATCTTTAGTAAACACAACTTCATATTCCTCTAGCTTGTGTAGAGAATGTGGGTTTCTTCCTTTGATTTTATTAGTATGATTTGAGAGCCCAAGGGGTTTATAAAGGTGTCTTATAAAGAAAAATAACAGTCAGTGGATAACTTAGCAGCTAAGCCTTAGCTGATGATGGCTTCTGGTTTTTTGTATTGTATTGTTTTAATCACTGTTGGATCAGGACACCTAAAGAAAATCATTCTTTGGCCAATGTGTGATGTACGTTCCTCTCTGCAAATAGGGTTAATTGCCCTGGGTAAGTGCATCATGTGAACACAGCCCTAATTTTATATTTAGGACACAAACTGAGTGCGCTCTCCCACAGATTATGGGGTTTTTTTTAATGGTCTTTAATGATTTTTGTTCTTATATTTCTTGGTTAATTCATTGTGTCGTTTGGTGTTTTTCATTTTATACACCACTCAGAGTCACATATGTGAAATGGGCGGCTATAAAAATTTTCCAAATAAATAAATAAATAGAACCAAATGGGCTGCTGGGCTGACACATTCTATCCTGAGTGAAATATTTTCCCTAACTTGCGAGCATGCTAGAACTGAACTGACCCCATTTTAAAAAGGAGAAATGCACCTATGGGGATTTAATCCCCCCACCCTTTTCCCCAGTACATTTCTCCCAGTGTAAATCTTCTCCATTTACTTTAGCTTCTATTTTGTCTCCAGGAGTCAAAATGCAAAAGAACTCTCTGCAGAGCATCATAGTTAAATGTGAATAAGTCTAGAATCCTTCTCCTCCCCTTCCTCCTCTTCGAAATTAGCTCCCTCCAATTGATAGGATTCCCTTTGGGGAAATATATGTAGGAATTAATTGATATTTAATTGAAGGAATGAAATGAGTGGGACACATTTTATCTTCCAATAGAAGAGAAGATCTGTAGTTCAGGGTTGAACTGTAGAGTTCTTCATGTTCTCTGAGCTTGGTTGCTTGCTTGTGCTTGCAGTGATGATGTTCCCTAGTTGAGTAATGAAACATCTGCCAACAAACAACCAAGCTCAGAGAGCACCAAGGATTCCACATTTTATCTTTCTAAGAAAAGCCCTTGGCTGCCCTTATATTTCCCCAAGCGGGGAGGGGGCTGATATTGTAGAAAAATGACTAGCCCACTTTAGTCACCTATAGCTCTCTTAGCAGGCCACGGTGGACCTCAGAACACCTTAGCTACTAACACAGCATAACAGTAATTTCTTCTTACCTAAATGTTGTGAAAAATAGATGGTTATCCTAGTAACCACATTTACTTGACTAAGTCACAGTGGGATTTGACTGACAGCATGTGCATGGATCAGTCTAAAAACATCGTCTAGACTAACACCAAATGTATTATTCCATTCCAGTGTTTTTTTTCCAGTGGCTTGTTAAACACAAGTAGCAATAACAATGGTAGGAATGTTGGATAGATCCTGCTACACTATAGGACAAAACTTACACAATGACCATTAATATAACCATAACTTACAGATAAGTAAAAAAAGTTAAGGACCCTTAATACTTTTGTTCTATACAACTTTCCCCCCCAAATGTACTGTGTTTCAATGCAGTTTTCCTAAATATAAAGCATATATATTTTGTAAGTTGAGAATGATAGACCCAAGGAGACTTAGTTCATTCCTGCTACTCTATTTTGGCAGATCAGCGAAGTTCATCTGTCAGGAAATCTACGGTATATTTGTTTTGCATCGCCCAATAATTGGACTTCGATAAAATGAAAGCCTTTCCAGGGTTGGGGCCAACGTGTGCGTGAAACGTTTCACAAGCCTTCTCGTGCACATTTTGCACCCTAGCTCTGAATTCCAGCCGAGAAGATCTAAAGTAGCCAATCAAGATGAGCGCACTGCAGGGTTTAAAGTCCAAACCATAGTTTCACTTTGGATTTTATTTTTACATATCTGGTAGGACATTGGATCTCTGATATGAACACCCAAGGATGTATTGCTCCCCAGGGAGGTGGGGTTGAGTTGAAACCCACAGTTCAGAAAGCAAGGAAGGGTCAGAGGTTATCTTTGGTCGGGCAGTGTCGGGTTGAAGTCTGACCCTAGCTGTGCCCTCCTGAGCCATCTGCTCTAATCGTTAAAGCCTGTATTTTAACCCTCCGGAATTATTAGTGTCTTTTTAGCACTGCGATCAGGTTTCTGACCTCTGAGTTCCTAAATATATGTGAAGGATTTCAAGAACTTGGGAAGGAGGGGAGTGTGATTTGGAGGGGGAACACCAAGAGGTTGAAGAAAGACAAAATAGGGTCATGGGCTAGGAGCGGGGGAGAGAAAAAATGTTCTGAGGAACCATGTATTAAAAGGGTAGAAAAGCCTGGCGTTTCAGAGATTTCTGAACCAACCTTGACTTGCTATAGCGAATGAAATACTGTCAAGTTTTGCTTTCTATTTTACACGGAAAAATTCTTCTTCTGAGTCCGTACAACTGACTCAGCTGCAAAGCAGTTGAATATATTTTAACTGGCTTATGGTTGATTGTGTTGAGTGAAGCTAGAAAAATTATTTTCATTCGATACTCCTGGTTAGGTTGTCTGTGAGTAAGTGTGTCATGTAAGGATACCCTTGCTACTGTGTTTAGTTTTTTGTTTTTGGCAACTGTTTAAAGGAGAGAAGATCCAGTCTTCCTTTGCAGCTTCATACTTATGGATATATCTGCCTAGAGTGCAATTTTGAAAGACAAAACATCTTTTTTTTTTTTTTTGAGGAAGGAAGAATTCCCTGGAAATGTCTCATTATGAGTTGAAATGCACCTTTTTTATGCAAAGGAATTTTAATTTCTACACAGTTCTGTGTAGAACAGAAAAGAGATAGATAGAATAAACTGTGACACATGCCAGAAACCTTCTGACTTCTCCATTTCTTAATTCAAGCCAACGGTTTCAGTGGGACACCCAATGCCATGCTTTTGAAACTTCTTAAATAATGGACACTTTTTATTGCTCCTAAGTAGGAGGAGAAGCCAGGAGGGGAGAGACGCAACAGTGCTGTGGGTGCCCCCTCCAAGACAAACCTCTGCAAAGTTCTTCAGTTACAGACCTGAGATTTATCTGAGCACGTTGATCCATGCAAACCTTTTATGATGTGGTCTGGCGCCATTCCTTTGCACAAACCGATTTGTAACTGTGGGACTCTTTATCATTCCTTGACAACCCTTCCATCTGTTCAGGGTTGTCCAGTAGTTGAGGAGTCCCATTTCATTGGCTGGCAAAAAAGGAAATCTCTTTATCTCAATAATGGGTTATAGTAAGTCATTGGGAGTTGGGTGACCTATAAATTGTATGCATATGTGTATGTGCATATGTAAGTGTGTGTGTGTATGTGTGTGTGTGTGTGTGTACCTCTCACCCCTATGGGTGGTCTGTGTCTTCCTCAATCTCAGGTCCTCCTCCAGAGGACTGGGAGTCTGAGGGTTCTGCACAGGATCTGAGCTGTTCCTAGCCCTGCACTCTTCTGGACAGAGAGCTCTGATGTTGTCCCTGGGATCTGTTGGAGTCACAGCCCTGAGTGCTCCTACCACCACTGGGACCCCTTTGACCTTGACTTTCCACATCCTCTCTAGTTCCTCCTTCAGGCCCTGGTACTTCTCCCACTTCTCATGCTCCTTCTTGCTGTCACTCGGCACTGCTACACCTATCACTACTGCTGTCTTCTGGTCTTTGTCTACTACCACAACATCTGTCTGATTGGCCAGTACCTGCCTGTCCATCTGAATTGGGAAGCCCCACAGGATCTTAGCCCTGTTATTCGCCAGGACCTTCTGTGGAATCTCCCATCTGGACTTGGGGGGGGGTCTAGCCCATACACTGTGCAGATGTTCCTGTACACAATGCCAGCTGCTTGGTTGTGCCGTTCAGTGTACGCTGTTCCTGCCTGCATCTTACACCCTGCCGCTGTGTGTTGGACTGCCTCTGAGGCCTCTTTGCACAATCTGCACCTTGGGTCCTGTCTAGTGTGGTAGACCCCTGCTTCTGTGGATCTGGTGCTTAGTGCCTGTTCTTGTGCTGCTATGATCAGTGCCTCAGGGCTGTCTTTTAGTCCAGCCCTTTCCAGCCACTGGTAGGATTTCCCAATGTCAGCCACCTCAGCTATCTGTCGATGGTACATCCCATGCAGGGTTTTGTTTTGCCATATTAGAGTGCCACCCTTTGACACGGGAGACCAAGGTTAGAAGCCTGCTGGCAGCTTCCTTACCAGTAGGGGTCCTTAGGCAAAGCCCCCCTAACACTTCATCTACCTACCTCAAATGTGAGAGTGACATGAACTAGGAGAGTCACGCCGGCTCAGACATCACCTGGATTAACAAGGTCTGTACCAGATATTGGGGGACCAGGATATATTCTATTATTTTGAAAGGTTGGGATCCTAATCTGCTTTCTTTTGGGCATTTTTTCCACCTGTACTTTCTTTTAGGATTACATATATGAAGAGTGATGGGGTTGATGATTTTTTTCCACTTGAAGAAAAGAATGACTTTTACAAACCGAAGGAAGCGAATGAGATTTGATTCCAGGTTTTGGCATCTTGCCTGATCAGGACATTCTCTGCAGGATTCATCTCAAATACGTTGATAAGTATCAAATCAAATCAAATTTATTATTAGAATCAAAGATAAGCATATCAAAGAAAATCCATAAGTATCAAATGTATACATCATTCGTAAGGGCCCTATTTCCTATTAAGGATCACACCCCCACAGGAATAACTGTTGGGAACCACATCAGATGCCCATGATGATGGGGCCAGGACCAAATACAGGTGGTCTTCATGGTCTATTTTGAAGTCCTTCCTTCCTTCCTTCCTTTCTTCCTTCCTCCCCTTCCTCCTCCCCCTCCCCCTCTCCCATCTCTTCCTTCACATATCTTGCTATCAGAGAAGGCATAGATAGATAGATAGATAGATAGATAGATAGATAGATAGATAGACAGACAGACAGACAGACAGACAGACAGACATTTCAAAGAACTGGTTTGATTACTTGTTAAGAGCTTTTGAAGGGTTGCCCAAGGCTTTAGGCCCAAAGGTTACTAACCTCTTCCAGGGACCCTGTCTCTGCTGTTTCATCAGTGATTTCTTGGGCTATGGTAAATGAAATCCTCTTGGCTTGTTCTGGAATCCGCTGATCGTATTCAAGGTGATTCTTTTTTTTTCTGAGAAAAGGCTGGCCATTATTCAGCAATGCTGTAGCTGTACAGAAGCTGTGATCTTTCACAACCTTAGCGATTGCAGAGAAAAGCCATCCACAACATTGGAACAGCAGGTTGCATTTCATGTTCCAGGTAACTTCCTGCAGCTTTTTCTTCTTTACCTGTCTGATGTGTCTTCAAGAAATAAGTGGAATCGTCTCCTTTTAGGCTCTGCTTATTGCTTTATTGCTTTCCATGAAAAGCCTTGAGCTGGGCTGGGGAAAACACAGATCCCACCCGCCTTCAACCATTTTTAAGGCTGCCCTGCAAAGAATACTGCAAACATATTCTCTCTTGCTACAGAGGAGCATGCTACAACCCTGGTATGGTTTGGACTGGGGGAATTGGGGACACCTTGGTCCAAAGGCAATGAAACTCTTTATGTGAATTTGGGCTAGTCACAATCTTTTAGCTCAGCCTACCTTACAAGTCTGCTGTGGGGGGAAAAAAATAGAAGGAATCATGTTTTTATATACCACCTTGAGCTCCTGTAGGATATATCATTTAACATCTGAATGAATAATTGCAGGGAATTGGATTTTTGGCTAAACTTTGGGAGAAAGTTCATCAGAGTGTTTGTTAGAGGAAGGGAGGTATCGAATTTTCTTTCAGTGGAGCTTTCTGAGCAGGGCTGGGATGCCGTCAGAAATGGATGCTGTACAGTAATCCCAACCTGCATTGGAAAGGCTACATTGAAGGGGAGGTTAGCCTAGATGTGCTCCAGAAATCCTTTCCAGCTGCCTCAAGGACAGAGTTGCATTTATGCAGTCCACAAAGCACAAGATGTTCACCATGGAAGGATTTTTTGTGAGGATGGTGGCCCAGCTAGTATTCCAGGATTGTCATTATAAGCTGAACTAAATCTATTATGTTTCTTTTGGCTGCTGAACTCACATCTGCTATGTATTTAAGGAGAAAGCCATTCAATAAGCTACTGCATTTTGAGATGACAGTAATGGGGGGGTGGGGAGGAAAATTCACACAACATAGTTTTTATAATGACTTTCAATGGGGGAACAAAGATCTGAAGAATGTCTTGAAGCAGGGAAGCAAATGAACTTGGATAGTTTGGCAAGGCATCCTAAATATGTAAGCTTGGATCCTGAGATCATTTTAAGGTGAAGAAGTTTCAAGAAGGAATGCCTCCTGACCTCTTCTTTCTAAAATCATTGGTACACATACACGAAATGTTTCTCCCTAGCACTGGGACTTCCTTCTGAGCAAGGAGAATAGGAATCATGATCACTAAAAAGAAGGAATGTGTTCAAATAAGATAGAAATTCATCTATCTTGATGAGCAAGAATGGGGGCCATGGGGGCAACAGCTGCCTCCTGTTTTTTGTACTCTCTCTGTTGGCTGCTTGGAGGGAACTTTGAAAAGCACAAGGAAAGGAAGGTGGGACAGTTGTTGATCACTGTGTAGCTTCATGAAAATGATCATTATGGTGAAGGACGCAAAGCTGCCACCCATTGGAAGGGACCTCCATTTCCAAATTTCACTTTTTGTAAAGGATGATAAAGAAGACACCTTTCCTGGTGTCCAAGCATGACTTTCCAATTGGACCACATGCCCCCCACCCCCAGAATTCTGGCATTTACATTGGAGGAGTGAATGGTGGTTTGGTGCTGGCATCCCATCAATGGTCTGATTGTTGCAAAACCTGACAGTACCCTCCTGGAAAACAAGTCCAGGTTCCCTTGTTGATTCAGATGTAGGGCCTCCAAACTAGAGTGGAATTTCCTTTTTTCTTTCAGTTAAGACTAAGGATAGCACAATAAACCATCATAAGAGAAGTAGGAACAAAGGCAGATTAGGGCCTTGGCTGGTCAGATTTTTCAAACTTGTGGTAGAACAGTAAGTGATAAAGATCCTCCAAGACCGGTTTGGAGGAAGCTGACTTGCAGTGGTTCTCCAGAGTTGCAGACAAGAGCCCTTCCCAGCTTTTATGCAGAGATGCTCAGGACAAGACCTCAATCCTTCTGTATAGAAAATGGGTGCTTTACATTCTGCCCAGAACCTGAAAGGTCAGCAATCCTTGTCTTTTACATCTTTCTTTAAGAAAAATGAACAAAGCAAGACTGATGAACCTTTTCTTGTTTCAAGAAGCCACTACCCTATTAGATCAAATATCTCCTTTTCTTAAGAGGTATCTGAACAGACGTTTATACAGTTTGATGACAGCTGCAGAGTTATTACAATTCAGTAAGCCAAAGGTACAAGACTGGAACCAAAAATTGACTCCGTATGTGTTCAGTAAGAGAGACAGAAATAACCAGAGAGATCTTTTTCCCCTTCTTGTTACTTTGGTGTGTATTTATGGCCAAAAGGACTGTTGAGTACTCTCAAAGGACCTTCAGAAGGGAGAGCAAATGGATGGAATTAATCACATGGAATGATGCCTGTCTGGGTGGGACTGAGTTTAGGTTCCCCCTTTCAACTCCTGAAATACAGGAGTTTCCCCTCCCCCAACTTCTGGGAACAAGCTCCAGGAATAACTCAGAAATGGAGACTTTTGCTCTACCACAGTGACTTTATTTAAGCCCTTTTTAATGGCTTTGCTGGACTATGGAGATTTTCCCAGCTTCTTCCTTTCACTGGCAGAAAGCTAGGTGGTCCACTCAAAACACTGCCAGGTCAATTTTGTGGGGGGTCTCTCTATTTGTCTTCATGTTATAGAAACATAGGAAGGGAGGAAGAGAGATTAAATTAAGATCAAAAGAAGACAATGTGCCAGATTTTCACCTTGTGTGAATTCCTCAAAAACAGAGAGAGATTCTATTGATTTATGGCTAACCATAATCTTGTCTGGTAGCAATGAATCTTCTCTTTTCAAGGGAGAATGTGATGGGCATGTGAGGTAGAAAAAGTGAAAGACATCTGTAGACGTACATCTTATTTATGCTCACCTCCATAGGGAGTGTATGTTTATGAATATGAAATCACTTGTTGGGGTTTAGAATAACACATGAAATCCCATACCAAGCTAAACCATGGTTTGTTTATCCACCAATCTCTTCACTTCAGTGTTTCTTCCCATCTTGATCATGATACTGGTCTACTACAACAGGTGTTATAATCACCACTGTGCTCATAGAAGCATAGACTTGGAAAGGCTACTGACACCATCACATCCAACCCTTTGCTCAGTGCAGGAAGGTAAATTAAAGCAACCATGACAGTTAGCCTTCCAGCCTTTACTTGAACTCAACCAATTAAGGAGAGCTCGACACCACCACCACCACCTCTACCCTGGTCCATTAGTTCCACTGTTGAACTTCCCTTACCATTCAGAAGATTTTTCCTAAAGTTCTTTTGGTATCTACTTTCCTATACCTTAAATTCATTATTGCGTGTCCTGCCCTCTAGAAACAGTAGAAAGAGGGTCTTGACCTCCTTCTTCGGGTATTTAAAAAGTGCTATTATATTCTCCCCTCTCCCTCTCCCTCACACCCATTTTTCTCTTGTCAAGGCTAAACATTTCCAAGTCCTTCAATGTCTCTTTGCAGGACTTAGTTTCTAATCTACTGATCATTTTCATTGCCCTTTTTGGAAACTGTTCTAAGTTCTCTGCACCTTTTTTTAAAGGCTACTCAGAATTGGATATAGGACTTCAGGCTGGGTAGTAATAATCATGGATTTATCAGAGGTGATTAATGGGAAGATAAATGCAGTGTGTGCAGGATGATTCATAATATACTTCAACATCTTGAGGGCTGTAAAGCAAAATAGCGTCTGTCAACCATATTGTGTATTATGCTTCAAGACATCTCTCTGGTTTTTATCATTTCAGGCAGATAGCTACCTCCCCCCACCAAAAAAAAAGCGTGGGGAGGAGTTATCAAGAATCTTTTGGGGTCATCATAAATGGCAGTGCTTTGTTCCCAGTTTGTAGTTCAACCAGGCCTTGCATCAAAAGTTCATTTTGTTGGGTATCCTCAAAAGTCTCTCCACTTTTCTATTTCTCCTGCTTGCTCCTTGTTACCCTAATTTGTTCTTTGAGTAGCCAGGGGAGGGGTTGTGGCCAGGATGAAAAACAAACTTGATGGTTTCTTTCACATTTCAGTTTAATTAAGAATTAAATTGGCATAAAATAAATTCCCAGTGGGGACAATGACTTTTGACAATCTGGATGTTCCACAGAACACAGAATATAGTATGAAAGCAGGGTTAGGCATAAAAACACAGAACATTCAGCCTTGGCTGAACACTACTCCCAAGGAGCAAATCCTAAAGTAGATCCGGAAAAGGTCAACATCAGATATTCCTCTGGAGTTATAATTTAATAATAATAACAACAACAAACAACAACAACAATAAAAATCCAATTTGTATGCTGCCCAACTCTCAATGACTCTGGGTGGCTATTATGAGAGAGCCAATAGAAATGTATCAAAATCCAAATTATTTTAATAGAGAGAAAGGTCACCAATGGTCATCTACATGGTGTCTAGCAATTAGTTATAAACAATCAACTCAACTAGACATAGGCAGTATGTAAGGCCAGAATATCTGTCCCCAAATTAGAAGAAACTAACAGCTTAGATAGCAGAAAGACATCAGATATTCATTGTGTCACAAGGTATCATCCAGAAGTCATTTCCTAAATAAAATAACTCTTAGTTTCCCTGCCCATGACCAGCATCTCCTGGTGGTCAAGATGACATGCCCAGAACTCTCTAATCTGCACATTTCTCCATAAGAACAACCCTGTGATGTAGCCTGGGTTACAGAAGAGTGGTTGGCCAAATCTACCTCTGTTTTTGAGTTGGGACTTGACCCATTCTCCCCAGTCTCTGTCCAATGTTTGATCCGAACATTGCACTGGAATGCTAATTTCAAGGTAAGAGAAGGACAGATTGTATAATCAGATAACCTGGGGAGGAAAATAAGGGGTTGTCAACATTTGATTCTGAGATATAAATCAAGTTGCCACCAGCTGCTAATACATAGGGAAGTTGAGAAACCCATCTGGTTCTCCCATCAAACTGAGCTACAGAACCAAGACCAGCTGAGTCTTAAACCCTAAGACTGGGTTTTCAAAAATGTAGGAAGGGCTGTGTTTATAGATTCTATGCATTAATGCTTTCTACCGTTTATTTTTCAAGTGAAGAAAGAACATCGGCTGGTAGGCAGCGTAACCCAAACAATATCAGTTTAAAAGTTGAAGCTATGCACTTTGGAATATTTTCCTTGAAGTGTCCACTTAGTGTGTGTGTGTGCGCGTGTGTGTGTATGCCTTTAGATGAAGGGGGGGGGGGTTGAAGAAAAAAGATTGAAGTGGAGGGAGACAGTGAGATTGTTCTAAATTTTGCCTGTTGTATTTGGTTGGGCTAAATCGACCACTGGAGGAACATCATCTGGTATGGATTAGAACTCCTCTCACAGAGGCCATCAACCTGGGTGTTCTACCAGCCAGTCTCTTTCTGCAGGGGTCCCCCTATTTGTGTGTGTGTGTGTGTGTGTGTGTTTCTTTTAAGAAAAAAAATAGCAGGAAGTACCCCACACAGAGCACATGTGAAATGTGTGGGGAAACAGTTGGGAGAGATAAAAGAACTCTCTCAAACATACCAAAATAGTGGTGTGGGGGGAGAGAAAGAGAGAGAGAACATTAAAAAGAAGAGGATTAAAAAATAGCGACCTAAACTGAAAGTTGCTGGTGAATAAGCCAGAGAAGAGAGCAATTAGTGATGAAAGATGCTCTGAAGGGTAGAAGGTGGGATCCAATGAAACTGTCTGTTTGGCAGCAAAACACATGTTCTTTGCATGGTGCTTCATTCTTTTATGGAACTTGCCCTAAGGGGATGTGCAGATGGCTTTAAACAGGATATGAATTTATGCCTGACATCATGGCATTCAGTTCAAGCAGAGAATGTTACTTATTGGTTTATTGATTATCAAAGGCAACTAGATGATTGTCTTGTATTATCACATAAGCTTTCATGGATTACAATTCACTTCACTGGGTGCATGGTTAGAATAATGGAATGGTTGAAGCAGGACCAGGGAAATCCAGCCTCAAGTCTCCTTTTGACCATGGAAACCAGTGGGTGATTTTGACAGATGACCTCTTCTACTCTGCTTTGGGGCTTCATAGAGGAAAGACATAGTGTAAGTGTGTGGAATGTTTTAAAAAATTCAGAAAAGCGTGTCTGGTATTAAATGCAACCAGTGCATCTTTAAGGTGCCATAAGACTCGCTGGATTTTTTTTTCCTGCTGCAAAACTCTAATATTTTGGAGTCAAAATTAGTTGACTGATACCCTTTCCTGCCTCAATATCCAAGCATCTATTCTCGGCTCTGGATTTATTTATTTATTTATATTTCAAATTTAGTCACCGTCCATCTCAACCAGATGATGCCCATGTCAACAAACCCTTGACTAATGATGACCATGTGGGGAATTGGTACAGCCCTGTCTCTACCCTCCTTGATCCCCTGGGCCTTTGAAGCCCAGCTGTTTATTACAGCATTACCTATTTGGTGGGGAGGGCCGAGTCAAACAAAAGGAACATTGTCTGTTGGGCAACAACTGGATTCAGCTGCAAAATGTGGCAAGAACGTTTCCTCGCCCTAAACTATAACTGGCACCTGCTGAGATGCAACCACGTTATTTCAGTGCGGCCTTTGGCATTCAACTGGGAACAATGCTGTAAATTTCTGAATTTGCGCATATGTGTATGTGTATCTCTCTCTGTGTCTCCGTGGTTAGGGGTGCGTGTGTTATATATTTGAAGGCACACACATATATAGGTGCTGTTCTCGTTATTAATAATTAAGCAACATCTCTCTGTGGGTGCCTTTAGTCCTTCTTGACTCTTGGCAGTTGTCTGGACAAATCAGGCAATTGTCTTGGTAAGATCTGCAGAACTGGTTTGTCTTCTTCCTAGGACTGGGAGACTAGTCCTAAAACAGGACTAGAGCTCTTCTAGTTTCTAACCTGGTGCCTGAAAGCCCCAAATTTCAGATCTTTCTGCTGATGGCTTCCATTTAAGACGCCTGCAACCTGCTAGATGTTCATTACAAAGTGAAAAAAAAAGTGTGGTTTTTTTGGAAGGGGAAATAATGGTAGAATCGTTGTTTAAAGTGTAGCGAGGATTCTGTTTGAGAAAGAGGAACACATTAGAGATTAGATAAGATAAGATTAAGATGTTCATTTTACTGGTACAGTAGAGAAAGAAGGGGGGGAAATCATCTCAAAAAATGAATAAGGTGGATTGAGCAAGTGAAGAAAGTCACTTTTGTTTTGGGGAATGTTTATATTATAGAAAGGAAGACCTATTGTATATTTCCAATGACCTTTAAAAATTGTAATCGGGTTTCAAGATCACCATTTTTACAGCTGCACCGCCTGATTTCACGCAGGTATTTCACTGGTATATTGGAGCCAAATGCCTCTAAATGGGCAATTGTTCCCACCAACAGCAACTCCCAAAAATCCCAGTTGTTTTTATTTTCCTCTCTACCCCCGGTTTCATACTGTACATCAAAACCTGTTTAGTCACATGTATTTTTTTTAAAGGACCTGGGGGTGTTTTTTAATACAAGGAAGACATCTCTTCAGCTAAAAGTGATTCAAAAGCTCCGAACCGTTTGGTTTAGCTTTCCAGCACAAACCGAGGCTTGCTGTATATTCTGCCCCAATACACTTTAGAGCAATGTTTCTCAACCTTGGCACCTTGAAGATGTGTGGACTTCAACTCCCAGAATTCCCCAGCAAGGAATAGAAAAGAAGGCCGGTGTTGGAAGGGATGCAAAGACCAGATAGATAGATGGATAGATGATTGATTGATTGATTGATTGATGATTGACAGATGATTGATAGAACAAACATGAACATGTCCATGGAGTTTTCATGGCAGCAATTCAGCAGCAATGAATGATTGTCTTCTTCAAGATGTGGTTTTACTTCCCAATCTAGCCCACAAACCTGAAATGTTATGTCTAATCCAAGTACTAACCCAGCCCAATTTTGCTTAGCTTCCAAGCTCAGGGCAAAATAGCCAGGTTCTCCCACCTGCATCAACTGAATTGGCTTAGCAAGTCGTAGGTAGAAAAGATAAGGACTGCTTGATTTTTTTAACGAATGAGTAAGAATTTTTTTTTTTTCAATATAAAGATAGCACTACATATAAATAAACTTGATTCCACCCCAACTGTGGTTTTGCCACATTTTCGGAAGTATTAATAACCCAGAAGGCAACAGGCAGCATTCCTCCACAGCCACAAGGCTGAAGTGATGGTAGATCTTCGGCCCACCCCTTACAGTTTGCCAGAGTCACAGCCTTTCTAGGAGCCTCTTAGCAAAATAAGTTGCGCCGATGCTGTCTTGCATGTAATGGCTGGCTGGCTCCGTGGCAAGTCGACAAGCTGGGGTCAAAGCTTAGGTGAGATTCATCCCACCGTGCTGCTTTGGGGGGCTATGGATCTTGTAAGCATCCAGGAGATGCTTGTCAGATGGTTTAACGCGAGTCAAAGTGGCCATTAAAAAAAAAAAAAGGATTTCTCATCCTGGCCAATCTTTTCTCCCCCACCATTCTGCACAAGGCATCAATAATACATAGGGGAGGGAGGTGGCAAGGTTTTCCATTTATCACACATTGCTGAGCATCGGAGTGATGAATCTTGCTCTCAGTGACATTCTTCTGCCTTGATGCTAAAGTCCAAGATAAGCACATTCAGGTGTGCCTGATGTTGTTCCAAGTTGAGCCTTCTGCTGATAAAGACCAACATTGCATGCCCAGTAAAGCCTTCCCTCACATGCGCATTGCTCGTTTTCACCCCGGTGAAGGGTGGCTGTGCATATTATATTTGCAAAGCTGGCCCCTACCATATTCTGCCTAAAACTCTGGGCATGGAATTGGAGGGGAGGTACGAATGTGGTTTAGAAAACAAAGATGTAAGCATCTTTAGAGAATCCCCAATTCTGGGAGCTGAAGTCCACACATCTCAAAGTTGCCAAGGTCGAGAAACGCTGGATTAAAGACTATAAACATCTAAGAGTGACTGTTCTTCTCTTGTACCATGTATGAAAAACCCTCTCCACTCATACTGATCTGGCCATATTTTATATTTTTCAGCCGAGGCCTCTCATGTGTCCTACCCACCCAACCCTCCAGAGAGATGAAAGTGATGGATATATGAGACAGGACATTTTTTTTTGCAGCAGTACCTGGCTTTTGAAATTTTCTCCCAGGGAGATTAAGCTGGCCTCTTCTTGTGCGTCAAATGACAAGACAATCCTGTTCCATTGTGTCTTTAAGTGTTCTTGAATGCTGTGCTTGGATTGCCTCAATATGATCTGGCAGTAATGCAGTCTCTCCCACCCCCTTCTCTTTTTTATGTCTTTGTGTAAATACTTTTTAAAAAAATTTATTTGCTTGCAATTTTTATCTGTGAGTTACCCCGAGAGTGCACTGAGTGGAACAGCCATCTAAAACATACAAAGCATTGGGGAATCATCCTCAAAAAAGCACACGGAGGACGGAGCATAAATAATGACAGAATTTTGTAAAGAAATCTGATTAAAATTAGCAGAAGCCAACCTATAGTCATTAGGTTCTGCAGGTGGAAAAGTCTAACAATTCTTTGTGTGCTATTCCTAGCAGCGGCAAAACGTCTCCGATCAGCCCTGTTGCTGATGGCAAGGTTGTGTATGTGGTTTGATGTTTAGATTGGCTAGTTGCAGAGGATGTAAATTTGGGGGAGGGGGGGGGACTCCATTTATTTCTTGAACTGCATATGCCAGATGCATCCAGGGATTTTTGATTTTATTAGGGCAGTGGTTTTGCAACACCTCCTTGCTCATTCAAACCTTTTTATTGACTTTAACCAACCTCCATGGAGGCTCTTTGAACATTTGCCCTGCAAAGAATGTGTTTCAGATTTATCTTGGAATCACAACACAAGGCTATTGAGCCTTCTTCCTGCAGAGAAGGACTGCTTCACCTTGTATTTTTGGGTTAGGTGCTCAGAATATATGTAAGCCAAGTCACTTTGATTTAACTGTGTCAAAAGAATCTCCAGAACTGCAGGACTATATTGTCTGAATAAACTCGGCTACATTTGCAGGGCCACAAAACATTTGGGAACTTCCAATACTACTTTATCTTTTGAGAAAATGCTCTCTACGTGCTAATATCTTTCCAAAATATAAACACTGGCACCCCTAAGCCAGACCCCAACTTTGTCTGATCTTGAATCAAAGTTCAGCGGGAACTAAAAAGGCCTGCAAAGAATACGTATTGCTCCCAAAGATAATTGACAAGAGTTCGGCGATTGGATTAAAAAGTAATGTCTCCTTCAAGGAGAGCTGACTGTTGGTGGCTTCATGGACCAAGAGACCTCACGTAGTTTTCTTGGCAACACTAGGATGTTCCCATTGCCTTTGGGGGGGGTTCTTTTTGTTTGAATCAATTAGTTCAATTTAAACATGTAGCAAAATCATACATTTGCAGCATTTAACCTTCAGTGGTGGCTTCAGGATTGAATCCGGGCTGCGCCGAGCTATGTGCTGTTAAAAATCTTAATAATGTCGGGATAACAATGGCTCTTTGTTTCTCTAAATTTTAATCATTTTGAGCAACGCCAGGCACCCTTTTGGCCACAAAGAGTCACACTTACCATGCGGAGAACCAAGAATTACATCACCCGTGTAGATGGGGGCAGAGTTTGAGATGCTTTTTCAGGAGTTTGATTTGACTTTTTGCTTTTACTACAAATCAGGTGTTTTCTACCTCAAAATGGGAAGAACCTGTGCTCTTATTTTTTTTTTTTTTCCCCAGCAATCATGGTTAGAGAGAGCTCAGCCTGCTTGATAGGAACAGAAGTCATCCATCAATTGGTGAATTGGTAGAATGGTATTGTTTTGTACATGGCGATATTATTTTTGAAATTAGGTATGATTTAATATGCAAGGTTTATCTAATTGGGAAAGGAAAGGAAAGGAAAGGAAAGGAAAGGAAAGGAAAGGAAAGGAAAGGAAAGGAAAGGAAAGGAAAGGAAAGGAAAGGAAAGGAAAGGAAAGGAAAGGAAAGGAAAGGAAAGGAAAGGAACCTCACTGATGGTTTTGAATGAAATCCTTTACTTTCTGAATTTTAGGCTCACTCAGCTCATCTCCATAAGTTCTTGTGTCAGCCCAGGCTACTCCAGTCAAATTCCTCGTGCTATTTTCTTGTTGCTGCTTTTAAGTACAGACCTGCGATTACCTGCATTTAAGGACCCACGAGTTGCAGAAGAAATGAAGGAAAATATTTCTTCCCCCACCCCACGAAACATTCTGTCCCTAGCTCAGTTTATTTGTTGGGCAGAGACACTGTCTTCATCCACCCGGATCCCCACGGAGGGTGACAGCCGCCATGAGATTTGACGTCTATCCTTCCCACCTTGCAAACGGCCTTGTGCTGCTGTGTCTCCGTGCCACCCACCCCACCATTCCACCAGGCCTTTTTCTCCCCAGGTTCTGCTTGACGTGACACAGCATATTATTTCGTATATTCAGCTGTGAGGTGACCCTGAATAAACCCTACTGGCGCCAGTGTTTTCCTTCCTCTTTACAATTGTCTCTGGATAGGGCTGGCAATTGGTCCGAGGGCGGTGGCAGGATTTTCATGGTGGAAGCATGGCTAATTGCTGTATCAGCTTGATGCAGAACATTAGACTGAGGTGGGGGCCTTCCTTCTAATGGGCAGCATCAGCAGCCAGGAGACTCCAGAGGCCTGGGATAAATTTAATCTCCTGGGCCAGGCCCTTGAATATCTATCCAAATATCTATCTTCCCCCAAAATGGGCCAAGGAAGGCAGGAATGGAAAGGGGGAGATGGTAGTCTGAAAAGTGTGCAAATGGATTTAGAAAATTGATCTGATTTGATTTGGACGTTCAAATCAGCTCAGGCAGTTAATCCTGTTCAAAACAAGGGTTTGAACCGATCTGGAGCCTTGATCTGATTTGATTTGGCCATCGATGTTGATTTCAGACCCAATGCTGTTTGGGCCAATTCAACATGCTAAAATGCAGCTATACGTGCATGGAAAGCATCCAGATCGGTCCAAATCGATGAATGTGCTTAATTTAATTTGACAGATCAAAATGAATTGATATGGCAGTTTGATTCATCAAATTAATTCAGTGCTCCTTGTTGATCCAGATCAAGCCAAGCACATCTGAAGCACTGAAAGTTCACGCAGGTGTACTCATGAACTCAAATGCAATTCAGTTTACCATGTGGGATTTGAGATCTATTGAGGTTTTCCATTACAGTTTCAAAGTTCATCAAGTTATAATAGAGTTGTCTTTGTGAATGTATAGATGAAGGGAAAACAAACTTTTGTTTACATTAAAATCTCTTTGGAAAATAGAGGTGTTGAATTTATATTCTCCTTATTAACTTTGTTTTGCTTTGATAGTCATCCTGGGAGAAGAATCTCCTGGACATGAACAACAAAGCCTGGGAAATAGCACCAAGCAGCCATGCTGAGACACAACTGGCAGGAGAGATGCTCCAGCCACTTCATACAGCTTTAATTTCTCAGATCTGAAATCTCAGAAAAGGGGAATTGAAAAAGTCAGATGAAAAAGTTAGGTTTTGCTTTACAAAATTTGGCCAGATGGTGAGGTTGGCTTGGGTGTCAGTGATTGACAGGAGTTTAAATCAGCCTTCTTCAACTTGATGCTCTTCAGAAGTGCTGGGCGATAGCTCCCATGATTCCCAGCCAATATGGGTAGCCTGGTTCTGGTGGTCGAAATGAAAGAAAAACATCATTGGGGGACAGCATGTTGTAGAAACCTGATATAAGCTTTGTAAAGCCACTTTCTGCTGATTGCAATTATCTTCTTTCAAGCTGATAATTGACTGGGGATTCTGAGAGATATTGTCTTGATACAGTATATTTAGAAGGCACCAGGAAGAGGAGGAATGGCATAGCAATATCAACTCATTATATCAAAGTTCGTCAAAGAAAATTCTAATAAGGAGTAAGCTTCCTCCTAAGGAATAACATCTGTATTTCAAGATTCTGTTTCATTTTCCAGATGTTTTGAGAAACGCTGCTGTTGCATCTCCATATTGAATTCCCCCCCTTTCTTTTAGATGGCTTTCTGCCTCCCCCACTCTCATTCAGTCAAGCAGCAGGGGTTCCTATCAGAAGCTCACTTGGAAATTATCACCTCCTTCAGCCAGAGACAGCGGGAGAAACGGTTTCATCTCAACCATTTCTAATTTCATTTAGCTGTATGTTTTTCCTACAGATTAGGACAAACAAGAAGGGATACTATGCCCCAGCCAGTTGCGCGCAATTTAGCACCACAACATTTTCTGTTTGCAATTAAAACCGAAGCTTGGTTCCCCCCATCCCCTTGCCATCCAATGTGCAAATAGTCCTATCTGTAGGGGTAGGGGGTAGGAGCAAACTGCTGGCCAACTTCTGTTCTGATTGAAGCCAAAAGGAGGAACTTTAGGGCAACCAAGGAAAATCTCTTCTTTCACATCAGTATGGGCTTCACTGACAGAAATTGCATCCATGGGATGGAAGATAGACCTCATATTATGTGCCTTTACAATGTAGATAAATTCATAGAAAGTGAAAAGTCATTAGGTGGCTGCTAGATTCCTGAAGCATGTTCAGAAGCACTGTACCTCCTGAAAGGCTCTAGTTGGGGTACGACAATAAAGAAGGTTTATTATTACCTTAATTCCTGCAAGATATTGAACTTAGTGGGTCTTTGGTCCTAATGATTTACTTTAGTGAGTGTGATGCTGTCGCAAATCCCCCAGCCAATCCGATTAAGCTAAGTAATGGTACCCTTGGGGCAAGTGAAGTCCACTGATATTAAGTGAGCACCAGCTAAGAAAAAAATGGCAATTACTTTTCATGCAGCGAGAATCAGGGAGCGGCCTTCCAAGATTTCCAATCGTTTTGGAATGAAAGCAAGATCTAAATGCTAAATATCACCTCCCAAAGTCAGGCTGGGTCCACTCACAGCTGGCTAGATATAAGCTTCTTCTTTCTCTTCTCCTATTACTTTGAGATGACATACACTTAATCCATGCTGTAGATTCCCCCCTGCCCCCACCCCATATCCAGCATTGTACCAGACTTCCTTGTAAATTCCCAATTTATTTCAATGCAAACTCATGAATGCTGTGGGGGGGGGGGGACTCCCATAAAAATGGGGATTCACATGAATTTACATGTGTGTGTTAGAGTTGCAACTAAAAACAGACAGTAGGTGTCAGGTTCTTGCCCTCATGCTCATTAAAAGGAAAAAAAAAAGTAACTGAAAAGCAACATTTATCAAAATAAGCAAAATATGTGAGGTATGGAATGTGGTTCATGGAAGGGCAGGTCGGTCTTGGTAGAATGGTAAATTAAAACATATGGCAAAGTGTTGCAGAGAACACACTGCAGACTGTTTTACTCCTGCGTCTTCTTTTTATTGGTTAATCCCTAATAAGAACCAGCTGGTAATAAAGCCAGGGAGTTCATGGGAACCCATCCTTTGTTGAAAGTAGAATCGATATCAGTACTAGAAACAGATGGGTGCATGCAAGAAACCCAAATGTAATTGCCTTCTTGAGGTCAGGTTATGTAAAGACCTTGGCAAACAGAGGTGAGATATTGGCCACCGAGTGTGACAGGTTAAGAGGCAAGCTTTTCTCCATGGGTTCAGGCATCTGGAAGGAATGGTCAGCTGCCACTGAAGATCCTCACAGCTTGGGGTGTAGAAGGTGGTAGATCTTCATGGGAGGTTCCTACAGGCTGGTTATTTTTTCATAGCTCATGTTCTTACCTGATGGAAGTCAGTGCAGAGTGTTCACAAAGAAGTATCATGTCAAGGGAAGGGAAGGGAAGAGAGCAAGTTGAAGAAGGAAGGGGACTGGAAGGGCTAACATTAAATTTAATGGCAGACTTTTCTCCATAACTGAATGTATAGAACAACTCTGACTACATTTGAGAAGATGTGGCAAGCTTTCGGAGGAAGCTGTTTTATCTGGAGTCACAGACTGGTCTTTCTAACTGACTGGGCTGGCTGGTAGCGATGTTCCATGGTGGAATCATTTTTCAGTCTTATCTGCAGAAGACAAAGATTAAACTGGAGCTCTTCTGCATGCAAACCACTCTACCCCTGAGATGACGGCATTTTCACTTTCCATTGCAGTAGGCATAAAACAGCTCCTTACAATTCTCCATCCACATTTTTCCTTTTTTTTTTTTTTTAATTTCCTTGCTATTTATTTTCCTTCTGCAAATGGCAACACTGAGGCGAGGGGATGAATTCTGAAAAGAACTCCATTTTCCTCTGTTGTTGCTAGCTTCATTTTATGCCTTTCGAGAAGCTGTGGTTACCAAAACAGGAAAGGAAGAAGTCAGTAGGGAGCAAATTACTGGCACTGAATTTAATAACATCTATTTCAGCTCCTTGCCTTCTCAGAGGCATTGTATTAGAGGTCTAGTTGGCCCTTCCAAAAAATGGGATTCTAATCTGAAAAGAATTTGTAGCTAATTCGGCCTGTTGGCTAGCAACTTTGGGATTTCCTAGATAATACAATCCAGACAGTAACATTGATGGATGTGAAGAACATGCCTGTGTAGTGCTTGTTGGCAACTGTCAAGAGAGTAAGGGGTGCATTTTTGCTCATCGAGAAGTAATCTTCAACATGCTGGTCTGTTTGACCCTCATTCAGAACTCCACCAGAGTTACTGGGGCTTCTTTACATGTTTTCCCATCCACTTCCAACTTTTCCAAGTTCTTATTTTTGCCATGGTGAGATGTTTGTTAATATCTTAGTAGTAAGAGTGGCTAGAACAACTGCTCCGTTCTCCCAAGATCTCTAGAAGTAATGGAAACAGCCTTAGGATACTTCAAGGATTTTGCTCAGAGGTGAGAGTGCTGTATTTTTGCCACACTTTTAAACAGAGGCAATATAATTGTCACTGGCCACCACTTACAGGATCTGCAAGTTAATTTAAGACAGTGCAGTGATTGTTATCTCTACATTAATGTAGGACACCGGTTCGATGTCATGCTGAGTAGGAATTATGGTGTTAACTCAGTCCTTTTTCCCTCTGGCCTCAATTTCTCAGGTGCTGAAGGAGATCTTCTTCTTCTTCTTCTTCTTCTTCTTCTTCTTCTTCTTCTTCTTCTTCTTCTTCTTCTTCTTCTTCTTCTTCTTCTTCTTCTTCTTCTTCTTCTTCTTCTTCTTCTTCTTCTTCTTCTTCTTCTTCTTTCTCCTCTGTATTTTTTTAATAAGAACTTTATTAAGTTCCAGCAAAGAATAAAATATAAAGAAACAGAAAAAAAAGGTTTGAAAAAAAGGAAGAGATCAGAAAAAGAACGAAATGTAAAGCGTGGAAAAGAAAAAGAAAAAGTTTCCATTTCTTAAATCCCTGCCAATCTTAGCTGTGCAATGTCTCTTTTTTCTTACGATACATTCAGTTCAACTTGATTCTGCACCCAGCTGTTACTTGAAATCGGCAGGAAAATTTATACGCACAATATAACCATTTTTGTGTGCCTGTTTCTTTGTTCTGTATCGCTATGGCGATGACTTTTCCGAATGCTTTTCCTTAATGTACACATGTCTGCGTACACTTTTCTGGTACTTGCAAATTACATTGTTATAGTTAGCACAATATGGCATTAAGGAAGGTGAAGTGAGTACTGGGTTAGCTCCTGAAGAGATTTTTTTCCTACCTTCGCATCTCACTATCCTGATAACCCCAATTCACCAGCATTACACACATACTAACTTATATTTTTATTTCTGTTATGACCACCTTAACTCTCTAACAATTATACACTTTGTGTCTTGTTATGCTCCCTAGGTTAATGGTGCAGCAAAAAATTGGAAGGATGGAAGGATGGAAGGATGGAAGGATGGAAGGAAGGAAGGAAGGAAGGAAGGAAGGAAGGAAGGAAGGAAGGAAGGAGGAGAAAAGTCCCAATGTAAGACATCTCACAAAGGGATTTTTGATGGCATGGATCAGCGTCCGTAGATGTTCAGTGGCTCTGAATTTCTTCACATGTCCTGCTACCATCTGGACTGGAGGCAATACCCCTTCCATCCAAACTTGCCCAGGTGAGGGAGACGGAGTCATATGGTTCAGATTAGCAGTGTAAACTCCTTTTGCCTTATTATCTCTAGTGGAATCATACAAATGAAGATTATGGGCAGTTTGCATTCCCCATCCATATATACTTCCACAATCAAGACTAGATAAATTTTCAGAAGCTTGAGCCAAAATTCTGTCCTGCACCTCATAAATCTAAACCGCTCCTTTAATCTTGGCTTGACTTAGATGAGCAAAAGGCAGATTTGACCTGAGATGGGACAGAATAATTGATTTAGACTTTCATATATTCTATCTTAGAAGCAATGGATGGATTTGTCATGACACCCTTGTGGCTTGTTCATAAAGTGCGTTCCACTCTGAAGAGTTTTTTTAATCCTTCAACTTGTTCTTCAACTACCAGCTCACCATAATTTATCAAGGTTAGCCTTAACCCCAATTCAAATTATGATACCCTTTCTCCTACTCTGCTGGTTATAATGGCTGCAACACAAACCATGGGGTTGCTTAATTTCCTAAACGGGTGCTTCAGTAGATAATGGATAGACTTTCATTGGGTCTCCTTCTCCGCTCAGTCATAATCACATGGCTGAGCTGAGCCATCATCACCACATCAGTGCTGCATGCAGACACGCACACACAACATGTACCTATAATCTATCAATTATGGAGGCCGTCTATGTGCTTCTCAGTAGCTGTTTTCAACCCAGAACAGTTTCACTTCTACCAGCTGCATTTATGCAACATGTTAAGCTAGTTTACTGTTAACTTTGGTTAGCTTTTCAGAGGTTTAACATGTTGTGGGAATCCAATCCATTTAGATCCTTAGGGAATGAATGAATGAGTGAGTGAATAAATGAACTCAATAGTCAAGTGAAGTGGGTTGTGGAACCCAGTCAGGATATGGATGGTAGGAGAATGGAGTCTATAAGGATGTAAGAATGAAGGAATTTGGGCAACATTCCTCCTCCAGCCAATGAGAAGACCCCGAATGAGGCAATGTTCTCTACTGCTCCCTCTTTAATTTTGGCCCCCGACTTTGTTTCAGTAAGCAGCGACCTAGGCATTAATCCATTCTTCAGCCAGCCCAGGACACCCTGAGCTTGACACAGACTCAAGATGTAGAGGCCAAATGTGGAGAAATTGAGAAGCTCTTGAAGAAGGCAACCACGGTGTGCTTGGAAGAAAATGGGCTTGGCTCAGTGGAAAGTTGGGAGCATGAATTTCCCCAAGGATTGAAGTAATGCTCTAGAAATCTGTTATTCACAGATCTCTGCCCCTCTTTTTGCAGAGGGGCCTTCTGAACGTAATCTGTCCCTATTGCCACCGACTGGCGTGGCAGCATCCTCACCACAAATGGACTCAGATGAGCATCTGGGCTCCCCTCCCTCCCCCTTGCGCCCCCAGCTGGAGCAGATCTCCCCAGCTAAGCCTCCTGTCAACTTTTCAAATGGCCCTTTTATCTGAAAGCCCGCATGTAGGCGAGGCCAGTCCATGAATCAGGGAGGTGCGACAAGATCTAGGTGCTCCCCCAGTTCACACACAACTCTGCCAAATCTGGTCCTGAGTGGGGAAGTCGGCCTGGCCTTCGGAGACTGTCAGGTCGAACTATTCCATAGCGCAGACTTTCTAGGGAAAATCGCACGTTATCAGTCTGTCTCCAAGCCCTCTTCCCCCTGCCAAAGGTTAACAAGAAGATGGTTGCCGCAGAACTTTGACAGCTCTTCATCTCTAATGATTAATTTGACAGATGTTATTCTGGCTCCTGTCCAGTTCATAATGGGGGCTCGGCTGCTGCCTCGGAGTGCATTAGGGATGACCTACTTACATCTGTTGGCCAAGATACTCTAAATTTTGTTTCAGCTACAACAGTGTGTATGGAGGTGGGGAGGGAACTCTGTGTGTGTGTGTGTGTGTGTGTGTGTGTGTGTGTGTGTGTGATGTACCAAAAGTCAGGCCCGTAGGCCAATCGCACTACATTTTATCACTTTTTTTTTCCAGAGAAAATGTTACTATACTCAGGAATGTTCAAAGGTTATGCAGCAAACGAGTAAGGAAGGGTTTAGAAGAAAAGGATGACCAATTTGAACACTTAATGTAATGTATGTAATAAATTGTCTTTGGGGCCTGACTTCTGCTACCTCCTGGAGAGAGAGAGAGAGAGAGATGGGACTCTAGATGGAACCAGGTTTGTTATCTTCTTAAAAAACCTGCGGTATAGGAAAGATCTCTTAGTTGACAGTCCCAGTAACTTTGGATGCTCACAGACAATGAGAAGACAGTCCTGTCTGGATGCAGGCAAGGTCTGAAATGGAGTTTGGATACCTTCGTTGGGCCACACTGTGGTGAAGAGCGGTGTATTTTCACTGGTCGTTCTGCTGTAAGGATGAATAGAGCCACCATTCCCATGCAGACATTAAGGACAATCATCAAATATTTACTATTTATTATTTAGGTACCAGGCTAGAAACCAGAGATTGTGAGTTCTAGCCCCACCTTAGGCACAAAGCCAGCTGGATGACTTTGGGCCAGTCACTGTCTCTCAGCCCCAGGAAGAAGGAGGCCAGGGCAAAGCACTTCCGAAAAACCTTGCCAAGAAAACTACAGGGACTTGTCCAGGCAGTCACCAGGAGTCAACACTGACCTGAAGGCACGCACACACGCATGCACACACAATCCTATTTATTATTTATAATATATTTAAATTACTATTTATTATTCCCTTCATTTTCTCCCCTTCTCCTTTTCATTCACTACCCCTTCCTTCCTTCCTTCCTTCCTTCCTTCCTTCCTTCCTTCCTTCCTTCCTTCCTTCCTTGCTTGCTTGCTTGCTTGCTTGTCATGCCTTGGTCATTTGTCACTTCAATTCCTTCTTAGAGGTAAGTAATTCTAAATTTTGCTGCTTATCCATCACTCCCTATCTGGGTTTCCTCTCCATTCATAGATCCAGCTAAAATATCTGTTCTTTATTTTCAGAACTCTCCCCAGTGCAACCTGTCTGTGCCCTTCACTCATCCATCTGCAGACTCTGAGCCTCCAAGCTTCTTCTGCTTTCTGAAACTCTCCTCCCCTTCCTCCCCTGTAGACCTGGAACTGGTTCCCCAAATAACTCTATGAAATGGATTTTCTTCCTTCCTCCAACCCTTTCTTCAAAGCTCTTTTTTTCTTTTTTCTTTTTTTTTGCTGCAGCAGCAGCCAATTAAAACATCCTCCTAGTAATCCTGCTTACGGGAGAAGGACTTTTCAGATGTGTTCTTTGCAAATTACAGGGAGCCTAGATAGTGGTACGTTCACGGTCATCACCATCACACCTCCATGTTACTTCTTTACCATCTACAGCAGTGTTTCTCAACCCCAGCAACTTTTAGTGGTATGGACTTCAGATCCCAGAATTCCCCAGCCAGCTATCCTGGCTGGGGAATTCTGGGAGCTGAAGTCCACACCTCTTAAAGCTGCTGAGGTTGAGAAACACTGATCTACAGGATAGAGACAAGCACTTAGATCAGAACATTAGGGCAGGCCAGCAGGATCATGCCACGTACTTGGTCCAGCATTCCCCAGAGCAACCAGGAGAGCAATCACATTCTTCTCCTGTTCCTCCCCAGCACCAGAGGCATCGGGACAATCTAACAGGTGTCAGAAGGATGAAAGAAGCATCGCAACATTGCAATGCTTGTTTTGTTATTTGCTCCCTCCCCTCCCCCCCAGCCACCCACTCCAGCAGCTGGAATTTACAATGTAAGCTGCCTGCAATTCCAGCCATCAAGACGAACTATGGATCCCTGATCCCCTATGAATTTGTCCAGGCCCTTTTCAAACCCTGCTAAATTATCACCTGTCCTGGCCACTAATTCCATAGTTTAACAGTGCCATTTTTTGTTATCCCGGACAAAGCACGGAAGGAGACCTGTCTAGTTAAACCAGTTTAAAACCAGCTTACATTTGTTTTACAGATGTAGCCCAATGGGACTCCAGAAAGTTTGGGTGATTTATCTGTCTTTAAAAGTGAGCATAGTGAAAAGGGCAACTCTCTGCGGACCCATCCCTTCATTATCCATAAGATGGTGAAGTCTCTCTAAGCCGTGTCTGAAACTAAAATAATATTTTCTTCAAATGGTGCCTTTGCCAAATTCAAAGCAAGGGGGGAAAAAAGACATTTGCTTGGCTCCGGCTGGGGTCACGTATAAGGCTTGTGCGTGTAAATCGAATAAATATTTCAAAGGGAAAAGAGAAAAATCATTAACCTTTTGTCATTAATGTTCGCAGCTCTCCCAAGGCTGCTGCGCAGTTTGAATTAGCACACCTGCCAAAATAAGCACCAAGTTTTGTTACCCTCTTAGGGACAACCCTGTTCCATAAATCACTGCCTTTCAGTGACAGCTAAATGTGTTTTATATCACATAGAGAGCCTGTGTTTATGAATGTGAGATAAAAAGGGTTTAGCCAGTGCAAACAGAGGGACTACTGTGTAACGCCTGGCTTTCTCTTTTGACTTTCTCCCCTTCGAGGAGGAATTGGCTGCTGGGTCTGAGCCTGCATGAGTGGGCCTCGGGCTACGTCTTGGGGTCCATGGTTGGTTTAGAGCGGTGGGCGCCTCTCTTGCTTGGCCGGAGAAAGGTCGGCTTTGCTGTACCTATGAGGAGTAGCCCAAGACGTTGTGCAATCTAAGGCCGAGGAGAAGAAAGGTCTTCAGGTGATGGACCGCAAGTTAGTTTAGCAAGCCCAGGAGAGGTGCACTTCCGTCTCTGAGCAGAGCAGAGCAAGTAGAGGGTTAACGAAGGATCAACCTTCCTGCTCCAGCTTCTGCTGCTTGAAGTCCTTGCCTTGGCCCGCCAAATGGTAGGGCTGGCCTAGCCTCATTGCACCATGAGCTGAATTAAAGGTCAAGACCGTTTTCATCTCTTCCTCCCTCCTTTGCATCCATCAATTACTTTCTATCTGGATTGGCCTTGTTTTCTGATCAATCACAGGGTGTTCGTGGATGAGTTCAGATGACATGCTTAACCCGGTCAGTTTGAAGCTTAGCAGCTGCATTAGCACAACAACGTGCTAAGTTTGATTAGCCTTATCCCCGATTCCTTTTATTGGTTGTTTAGCACACTATGAAAATATAGGCAGTCAGTTTCATTTAAGATTCAGTTATTGTGCAAAGCCAGAAAACAGGTTAATTCAGCCACACCATTAATCATGAATGCAGCCCATGATTTTATTGAGGGCAACCCTGTAAGTGAAAGGTCATTGGTTGCTTTTTCCCAGCATCTTCTGTTTCAAGGATAAAGAAACTCTCATAGGCCCTGGGGGGCGGGGGGGGGAATAAGAGGGATGAAATGGATGTCAAAATGCAAAAAATGCGGGATGCAAGGTTGTAGATTGCATCATGATTTCACTGTGTCCATGTCACTTTAATGCAATCTCAGTTTGTTCCATACGCCTAAGAAAATTAGCTGGTACAACTTACAGCTGTCTCACCATTGGCCATGTGGTGAGAGCTGCTGGGAGTTGTAGATCATGAAGGTCCAGGGCCCCACTGGTTCCTTACCCCTGGATGGCCAATGTCCTCAAAGAAGAAGAATCCTAAGATTGAAGTTGTTCATCAACGCTTAACAGATTTGTTCACAGTTGTTTCTTTTATCTTCTTTTGGATGTCCACTTTTAGAAGATGCGTCAGCGGTAATCCTATCACCAATTCTATTTTTGCTTTTGCATTCATATGCATTCCTGAGGGATGGATCCATCTCCCTTCCTAGGTTCTCTTAAAATGATGGGGGGGGGGGGGGGCTTTTTAATATCTGCGCCTGAAGCAATGGCAGAAGGATTTTGCATCCCTGTGTCCCCAAGCTAAAGGGACCAGGTGATGTCAGACTTCAGCCATTCAAGCTGGACTGGAATCAAGCTTACCTAAAACAATGTTCAAGCCCTCTTGCACCTCTACTTGATCCTTTTTGAACAGGATGGTCTGTTTCCATCTGTCCTTTGTTCTTGCAATGTTCAAATGTGCTCTTATCTTGTTTTTTTACTGACCTATCACAGCTGATATAGGGACTTAGAAGACTCTTCTGTGCCAGAAAGCTGCTGCTACAAACTAGCTCCTGTCTGCATCTGAAGACTCTTGAAGCTGCTGTGCCTCTGACCTGGAGGTGGGCTGGCCTTCTTTTACTCATGTTCGCATGAAAACAGGGGCTGTGAGTATCTGAGGCTTCCATGATCAGTGGCAGAGGCTGCCCACATTTCTGCATAGGTCCTCCCTAGAAGTCAGGGACGGCAACCTCCCGCTATCTCTTTAGAGACGCCGCCTTGTATTTTGAAGTTTTCTGGTTCATGATTCAAAGGAATGGGAGGCGTTCTCCAACCGTTTCTCAAAAGAGCAACGATGGTCTAGCTTCTTTCTTTGTCTTCCTTTTGTTACTTCTGAAAAGGGCAGCAACTGCATTGGCAAGCTTGTCATCGTGGCATACGCCTAACCCGGTGGAAAAGGATCAGTGGTCTTGGGACTTTTGCATTCAGAGCATCAACTCTGCTACTGAGCAATGCCCACTCTCTAGGCTGGTGGCATTCTGAAAGCCAACCTGCTTCGTCGGCTCAGGTTCAAACCAACCAGAGTTGAAGTTTCCATCAGATTTGGCACAGAGAAGGTTGCCCTCACCCCCCACTGAGTCGACTGTGCAGAGTTGTATTCTTCAAAGGCCTTTCGTCCTAGCTCTTTTCTGGCCCGTGCCATCATAAATATTGATACCTATCAGTCCTAATAACCAGCCTAGAATTCAGGCAATCTGTATAATGCTGTGGATTTTGGAGCGCCCTCGACATTTTCTCTGTTGGAGTCATTAAGGACGGAGTCCTGTGTAACTTCATTCTCCATTACAACACAATAACAGGAAACATTTCGGTGGCCTCTAAAGTACTTGGCATAGTATTTCACTTTAATGCTTACATTGTCCGAGCATCAATAAAACTGGAAACTGTGATATAATTAAATCCATTCTTCCTACAGAGAAGATGACTGGCTGAGATAACAAGGAGAGCCGCTCATTACATATTACTCAGGAGAGAGCGTGCATAACTTCCAAAGCCCCCTTTTCTCAAGCCAAAAGCTTTGCTTTATTTATTTGTCACAAAAGAAGAGAGAGGAGAGAATTGACGGATACCTTTTCACTGAGTTGCCTCCCCCATCATCTTTGTATTTGTAGTTCAAGCCCCACTTTCAGCTGAAACCTGCTTCAGGCTGCCATTCATTCAAACAAAAGCCTTCTTGGCATTAGCCAAAATGAGGTGTCACGATAGCCATCTTAATCCCAAACATTGCTCCACTGCACGAAAGATACAGGAAGGAATCCCTGGATTCATTCAGACTTTTTTGCCTTGCAGAAGAACTTCCATTTCATTCTGGGTTGAGCTCCTTGAAGGGTTGGACAGCCATATCCTTCTGCTCATGAGAAAGGAAGCCATATGTTGCTCAGTTATTTAAAAGACGGGAGCTGCTGCCTCCCCCCATCTCATATTAACTGTTCCTGAAGACCAAATTTAAGGGAGACATTGGCTGGGTTTCATACCTCATGGTGAGCAATAATGCGGTTGGCTTGACTTTAGAGTAGGCTGAGATGAAACCCAGCCACTGAGGTTTGCATACCAGGGCTCACAGCTTAGTACATTGCATGAAACAGGCCACTATGACTTGTTCCATCAACCATGTTCAAAACAAACAGCGATTTAGCATAATGCCAGATCACCTGTACAAGATTCCACCTGGCCTTGCTCGAACTCTGAAGGAGAGTTACAAGAGAAGAGAGTGTCTAGCTCAGGGTTGAACTGTGGAGTCCTTCGTGCTCCCTGAGCTTGGTTGTTTGCTTGCAGACATTTCATTACCTGACTAGGTAACATCATCAGTGCACTGAGTTAATTGTGTTGACACACCTACATGCTTCTATGTCAGTACATCCCTATTTTTCCAATCAAATATTCCTGACCCAAAGTCTGTCTTTTAGAAATACAGCTTGGCGCTTGTCATTCCTTAGAGCTGAGCTCCCTCCCTAGGAATGATCCTATCTTGTCTCAAGTCCACAAGGGCTGACTCAGCCATCAGGCCAGGCTAGGTTAGTTAAACCTTTCTAAATCTCAGTATGGAGGTTACTATGTCTGCCCTCCAAAAATCCAGTGAACACTAGATTCCAGCAAAGAATCAGTCTTCTGTATCATTTTGCTGCCATTTAATGACCATCTGGATTTTTGCAGCTCAGTTCATTTTGGAAATTTGAGTCACTATGTGAGATGGGTGGCTATACAAATATTTCTAGAAAATAGAATCAAATTGTTGGACTGAATGTCTCCAAATCAACCCAGCTGATTCAGACAATTCTGCCCTTGCACAGAAATTGCTTTTCCTGAATTAATGTAGAAGCCAAATCAAACTGATCCAATGTGATCCAATTTAAACATCCACATCGAATCAGATTCAATTTTTGAACCAGTTGGAATGTCAGATTAGGCCGATTTATCAAATTAGTGATTCAGATTGGATTTTGCCTGCTTCTTACAAAGCTAGAACTTTGTCACCAAACCCATCTTCTGCATTAACAAGAGGCATTAACAGTGGAATGTCTGTACCCAACACAACACTTACTATGTTACGTATTGCAACTGCTGATGTACATGTTCAACTAGGGATATCCTTCAAGAAAACAGAACATTGATGTTTTCCTGGGTTGTCTTGACATGAAGAAAGTAGACCATTTCAGAGCATGTCAGAGGCATTAGCTAGTTGATTTGTTCCAGGGCTTATAAACTAGTAGTTAAATTTCCTCCAAGGAAGATACAGAAGCCCAGCAGCATCTCCAACAACAACCCTAGACTGCTCACCTTTTGTCTCAATGTCAGCACTGCCAATGGTTCCTCCTCTACCCACTGGCAGTTGCATGTTGCCACCATCAATGGTTCCTTCTCTACCCAATTATATGCTAAGGAAGAACTAGGATGAGAGCACAGGGGGCCAGCCAAGCTGAAAGAGGAGGAGGAACCCAAGCAGAATCACTCGTGGCCTTCAGAACCAATTGTTGTCTCATTTAGATAACACCCCCTGGAGCAAATGAAGGCAGCACATAGGAGACCATACAGAGCCTTCAGCAACTGGCCATTTGGTAGAAGAAAGTTAAGGGCAATGTTCTTGCTTTCACCTGTAAAAGGACGGAAAGTCCATGGGATCCCTCAGAGGCTGATCTATTTCAAAAAATTTCATCATCATCATCATCATCATCATCATCTATTAAATTTATATGCCACCCAACTCCCAGGTGGCAGTTTATCCAATTATTTAACAAAGCCACTTTAAGTTTGCTTCTGCTTTGTTGAGTATGCAATGAAATCCAATCCAAACCAGTGAGAAAATAGAGCAAAGGTAACATAAAGACATTTCCTTTGCTATCCTCTTCTGGAAGCTTCTTTAGAACATCACCTGGTGAAATCCTTATTAAATCTCAGTTGTAGGCTTCAAATGTTTCAAAGGCATGGTGCATATATCCATGAAGATGGACTCGTCTAAAGGGGAAATGGTGAATATTCTCCCTGGGATGAACTCTTAATTAGTTAAGCAGAAAATATCAGTTTTGTCCTCCAGATTTCCTAAAACATAACCCCCTTCAGGTAAGTCGGTATTTTAAAAAAAACCTGACAAAATGACTCAGGATCTTGAGTTATTTGGGGGGAAGGCAGAGGGCATAGCCAACAGTAGAAGATCCAGACAAACTTTATGTTTAAAGTTACATGAGTTAAAATCTTATTTTTGGATGTGGGTAGGCAAAAGAAATCAGGCCAAGCAATTAAGCACCATGAAGTAGTATCGTGAAGAAATGAATAGCAAAACAGGGACTTGCTGGCTTAACTGAACACAAAGAGTGTTTTGATTTGGCCTTAACTCGAGAGTTTTATTGCTAAAATAATATTTCATCAGTGGATCAGCTGAACGTAGGGCACAGAAAGCCTCAAGTAGCTGCAAGAGAAATCATTCTTCTAATTCTGCAAGGTCTCCGTGGCAAATTAACGGTGTGATGCAGTTTTCACTTCTCCAGAGAGAGATGGGGAGAAGAGAAGGCAACTCATTCTCTAGGGAAGAGTGCTGAGATTTGCAGCTAGGCTGACATGGGGACATAGATGATTCCTGTATCTTAGATTACAGATCGTTCAACCAAAAACACTCTTCCACGAGACTCTGTTTTAAAAAGACACCTGGGGAGAGCATAAAATGTGTGGATCCACAACCGTGTGGATCGGCTGTGATCTGATTCAATTTATTTATTCAACCTGCATTATCAATTTGATCTGAGGCCACAGTTTGAATTGATTTGGAATGGATTTAATGCTTTATTCTGAATAAGGTCAATGCCATTTAATTCTCAGTTTTAGGAAATTCACGGGGGGTCGCAAAGAACATTGGAAATACACGAATCGCAATGTCTTGCAAGGAGAGATGGATGACAGCCCACTCAAACATATCTGATATGGCTCCGTGCAAGTCTGAAAATGGCTTTGATTTGGCGACTCAATTGCATGATCTTCAAACTGAGTCTTTGAATTGAATTCTTGCACCGTCCCTGCATTAATACCAATGCATTACCACCATCCTCTCCTCTTGCATCTAATTGTCACCATGAAGAAAAATGTCACCCTTGCATTCTGTGGCTGTTTCTGGCAATTAGGTGCTAGAGAAAGAAATATGGGACATCTTGAATGCTTTGTGCCCTCTGTGTTTCAAAAGGAAATTCCTTTAAGCCCATGTTTCATGGTTGAAAGTGGTTCCTACAGGGCTGAAGAAAGTGGCATCTGTGACTTGAGTTAACTTTTGGACATGAATGTATATGGACTATCCTCTTTTCCTTCACATTAAAACCAAAATGTCTTTAGTTGGCCTCAGATTAAGGAGACGGGGGATCACAGGAGGTCACAAATGGCTTTGGAAATGCACTAATTTATAACCTCCCAGAGGAAGAGAAGGATCAGTCATCCATATGGATTATTTATTTGGCAAGAAGTTACCAAAATTCTGACAGAGCTATTGTAAAATTTAAAGCATTTCAACATAACAAAATGCTTTTGTGCTTGAAAGTCAGACCTGGAATCCTTTGCATTCAGACAAATGGGGGGGTTGGGGGTACTCAGGGTGGCCACATTTTTTTAAACTGATTCCTCAGATGTAACAGCTACATGGCAGACAGTACAACATGGTTCTCTTCATGCTGGGGATAACAGTATGTATTTACCTTGGCCAGAGTAGATTGGGGAGAATTTTATTTGGTTCATTACCCATACATTACTTCATAAGTAGAACAAAAAAAGTAGTTCACTTAAAAAAAAAAGTCAGCTGTAGGAGAATACCAAAAAAATGGCAGAGTTCTCCATTGCTGCACAGGTATGATGAGATCCACAACAAACGGGAAGGTTTCGTCCAATTAAATCATTTGGAAGCACATCTGTTGACAGTAGACTTTTCAAGCACTGGAGAAGCGGGCATGAGCTTTTCATTCAGTGGGAAAAGCCGTAAAGGACCCAGATGTTTTCCTGACGTCACTATAAACTACATATAGCCAGCAATCCCCAAACTGGGAATGAAGGAAAGAGCAAAGGTCAGAGAGTTCAGATTTCTTCATCGAGTGACCTTATCTGGGCAGAAGGTCAGTTCACACAATCCACTACTGTTTTCTCACACGGCAAGCTTCTAAAGCTACAGGAAGGTACTTCAGAAAGGGCTGGAAAAAAATGAGAGAGACACCAGGCTGTTTTAACTCTGAAGGTTTGTCTGCTTTTAAGATTGAAGATATTGCATGCTAAAGCATCGAGTCAGACTGCCTGACAGGAAAGAAAATTCCCTGGATAATCAGTGACCTGGCTTCCTCTGGGATGGTGGAACGCAGATGGAAATATGAAATATCACGAGACCACCCAGAACTTGGATTGCTGAGATGTTAGGCGATCAAAAACTCAACTGCTGCCCAATTATGCTGACTTGACATCTTAACTACGGGACACCTGGATTGCCGGCAATGGAATTGTTCATGGATGGGCTTGATCAAATTGGTGAGGAGGGAGGAGGAGGAGGAGGAGGAAGAGTGGTAGTAGAGGAGGAGGAGGAGAGATTTATCCAGAAAACAGATTCTTCTACAAAAAGCAACAAAATCCATCTCCTTTGTAGTAATTTTATTCTCACTTATTTGCTTTGATTTGCATTAGTATTTTTAGAAGTTTATATCATGCTCTAATGGGAAAAAAGGTAATGTTGTAATGGCCTTGGAGATCCACCTGCAAGTCTGTCTACAGCCATGGAAGCACACCAAAGGATTTGGGGCCAGTCACTCTTTTTCAGCCCAACTTCCCTCACAGGGTTCCTGTGGTGTGGATAAGATGAATGGGGACTGCCATTCGAGGAACCTGGAGAAGAAGCCAGAGAAATCAATAAATCATACATACCTATATAAATTATGCAATGAGAAAGCTGATACCAACGATCCTTGTAAATAAGCCTGCATTGTGTTTAGCAAGGCCAACTTAGCACAATCTTAAGACATCTTTTAGCAAGGTATTTCCCCAAATCTCGCTTAACCGTTTTTCAGGACTTATCTTTCCAGTCAGGAAAACAAGGATCTCCCTCTATTTCCTTCAGAGTAGGATTGCATTATTAAGCACTATTTTTTCCAGTTTCCAAGCAGCTCCAGTGAGGATGAAGGGATGCCACTGAAGGGTGTCTGGATGGAATTTTTGCCCCATGTCTCACTGGGGGTTTGGAAAGCTTTTCAGAAGTGACACAGAGGTCTGAACTCAGTTCGTGTGTGCATTGCATCCTTTTAAAAGCAGATAATTCATTGGGGGTTTTCAGCAGTTAACACACCACATTTTAATGGAACAAACTTGGAGCTCTTTCGGGCCCAGCAGCATGTGCATATACAAAGGGGCGGGACTTCAGTCGCTTTGCCCCAACTGCCATCTTGACTGTTTTGACCCCTCCATGAGAGATGCTGCTGGATGGACATGAAAAAGAATTGGGGCTGCTTAGGACCAAGAGCCACAGGTAGTTAACCTTTGTTGTGGAGTTTTTACAACAGTGTTGTCCAAACTTGGCCACTTTAAGATGAGTGGACTTCAACTCCCAGCCAGCCATGCTGGCTGGGGAATTCTGGGAGTTGAAGTCCACTCATCTTAAAGTGGCCAAGTTTGGACAACACTTTTACAACAAGCAGCACGATGAGAAATAGGTCCATTATCTGCACCCCATTTAGAGAGTGAGAGTGCACAAGAGAGCAAGTGTTACACAGGAAAGGGTCTACTTCCCCCTTCCCCTCTTTCAGTTTTATGCTGAAAACTGAACTGGCATTTTCTTAGTTATAGAAGCCATCAGAGTGAAATGCAGGGCAGGGGGGAACCCACTTTTTTATCTAAAGTGTAGTTACTCGTTAGGCCTCTTTGACAGCTCCTTGGAGCCTAATGGTTTAAGTTGACACTGTAAAATAATCTCTCTCATTGGATGCCTGCCCAAGATCACCTCCCAAATACCAGTCTCTGGCAGGTCAGCATTCATGCATATTCATTCTTCCTGACAAAGATTGGAAGTCTGTTTGGATTTGATGAATGGAAGATAAGATGTGCAAGGCAGAAGTATTAATTAACGGATGAAGACTTTATGGGATCTGGTCCATCCATTTGATTAACACGCACTTGCCTATCAATAAAACTAAACATTCTGAGGCCAAAAAGTGTGCTTTCTTTTTTGGACGAGGCCAGGTCACAACCAGTGTTCAATATTTTGGGGATATTCAACATGCAGATCCTATGAAGTTTGCTTTTACCTGAAGAAGGAGTTTCCAGCTGTAAATTCCTTCCCTGTGCATTTACAACCACATTGATTTCCTCTTTGTATAACTTGAAGAGTCAAGAAAAAACTTCCGTGTGCACAAGTATTCTAAGCAATAATGGAAGGAGATGTTGGGAGGGAATTAATACATTTCCACTCCTTATATACGTACTATTGTAAGAAATCCCTCCAGTCCCTTTCATTAGATAAAGATATGACTGGGGTGCTGGAGAATTTGTGTCTGGTCCAAACTTATTTTTTAGCAAATCAACCAAATTTGTTTTTCCCTGTACAAATTGGAAAAAGGTTACAGTTCAGATTGCACTCTTCCCCAAATTTTGCAATACAATAGTCAGTTCAAAAATGCATAAATATTACAGTTTTGTGGAAAATAGATGGATGGATGGATGGATGGATGGATGGATGGATGGATGGAGATGGAGATGACTGGTTTTTGTGATTTTTAAAAATTATTCACAGCAAATGGGGCAACACAATGTAACTGAACATATGAAACAGGGAAGAAAAGAAATCTATTGATATGTGACCCACCATGTAATTTCTGCATTTCTTTCTTGGCATTATATCAAGACCTAAATTATGGTGGGACGTTTTAACAGCCAGTCCTTAAATGTTTTCTTCTCTTTCTTTCTCCACGAGAGGGAAAAACTCTCTTGCTTGGCTTCTGAAAAGTTCATCTAAACCAACCTGAAAGGATTGTTTTAAAAAGAAATCCATGATTTGCCACAAATGGTTTGAATTTGAGTCAGGTGCAAACAAATCAGAGTAAGCTTAAAATATTTTATTCAGGATGGAAGTGGAAACTTTAGATAAGTTCACATCTGTGAATTGAGCCTTTTATTTTATCCAAAAATAAAACCTTGCAAAAAAAAAAAAAATCCATTCCATTTCCATGTCGTTATTTAGTGAACTGGTTAGGAAACCAGATACAAGGGGTTGAAAAGTATAAGGGAGCATTTGTTACAAAACAGGGTTCATACTTCGATTTCTTTTTAATGTTTCTCCAGCCTCATCTTGAAGAGCTCGACATTTTAGAAATGATTAAATAGGTGCTGACGTACAAGTATCAAGCCAAATCCAGAATAAGTCCTCTCTCCTTTTTGAAAGTGAATGAATCGCATATGATTAAAGTTTGAATTCAAAATCCAGTGTCCAATTATTTATTTATTTATCATATTTCTGTAGCCACTGATCCACATAAAAGTGATAAATGTGGTTTATCTCTTTTACATTACGCACCATTGACACTTTACACCATTTATACCATTTACAATATATTTACATACCATTACATTTACACACCACTCAAAAGAGTCAATAAAAAAGCTAAGAAGAAAACGGAAAGACCAGAACACATCCTCTCCTGCAGCCAACACCCAGATAAGCAGGGATTAACACCAGACAAACGATCAAGCAGAAAACAATACCCTAATCAAGGAACTACCAAGGAGAAAACTACACTTCCACCAACACAGGCAGGGCAAGCTACTGTATACAAACAGGATGCAAACCCCACACTCACCAGCACTGATGATCTTCCCTAGTTGGGTAATGAAACATCTGCAAGCAAACAGCCAAGCTCAGAGAGCACCAAGGACTCTACGGTCAACCCTGGGTTGCAGATATTCTCTTCTATTGGATACTATGAATTAATTCTTGATTGTGACTCAGCTACTAAGTAAGGTAAAATCAATTGCCTTTTGTGTGTATTTGAGGTCACTGGCCTTTCATTCCTGCATTTGGTGCCTTCCTTCCATCCCCCTCCACACACCCACACCCAATGTTTTTAGGGTTAGCTGATTGTTGCTGGCGACAGATTCTATTCTAGCATAACGTTGGCCATGAAAATGCCTGTTCCACAGGGTCCTTTCCATAAAAATAGCCATCCGTTGGAAAAATTTCCTTCCTTTCTGAGACATTTGCAAACCAGCCCTGTTCTACACAGAGTCGTTCTCTCTAGCAGCACCCAATTTCTGGACCAAATTGACATTTTGATGACTGCCTTGAAGAGGAATTATAACTTAAAGCATCTAGCATTTCACGGTTCAGCTAGCTTTACTTTCAGCACCCAGTTCTAATAAGTCTTGGTACCACCCAGAAGAGTTAATCCAGAAATTCATGGAGACCGTTCCTCATAAACTTTTGCAGAAATGCTTCATTTCAGATATACACACTCATAATGAGATGTAACAAGTGAACCCACCCTATAATTTTCCACCCACAGGTTTTTCGCGCATAATTTTTTTAACCATTCTAAATGTGGCTGGTAAACAGTGCATTATGCAGGAGAGACAGGGCTGAAAAATATATGGCATTGAATACTAGGTCTATCCTGTACACTCTATATTGGAATATGTTGCTTGGGGTAGGGAACCCCCAAACACTGGCTGAGCCAGACTGTGATAGCATGGAATCCTTGCTGGCTTGAAGTTGCTTGAAGAACAGAACTGACAGATGTTTACAGTAAAAAAAAAATAAGGTGAAGGACACAGAAAGATTGGTTAGATTGATACAGGGTCTGGGGTTAGGTGTAGATTTGTGGGGGCAAGATAAGAATTGGAGAAAATAAAGTTTTAAGAGTAAGGGAAGGTAATCGGGCATTCCAAAAGATGTTATAGGGAAGAAATGTGGAGAAGATGCAATGGATCAAAAACTGGGAATGTGTGATGATGGTAAAGAAGAAGGATTGAGATGGACAAAAGAATGCATAGAAATTATCCTAGAAAACTTTGCAATCACCAACTCTTTTAAAATGTCCAGTGAATATTCATGAAAAGACATGAATATCTGATCGTGTCTTTTTTTCAGTTCCTACGCAATCTAGAAATCTCTCCTCTCTCGCCTCATCTGCCTCCTTTAAAATCCGTAAGATCTGAGATTAGGACCCATAACCCCTTTGGAAAATGCCAACAGCTTTTGGGGAGTTTGTCGCAGGTGGCAAGTCAAACTTATCAGAATTTGGAATGGAGAAAAACAATATTCAAAACATTTATGGCATAACAAAACCCAACCAAAAGTGATGTCTCTCCAAAAAAGAACAATCCGAGTTTGGCCCTGACTTTATGGTGTTTGAGTTTTATAAAGGCTGTTCTCATTATTTATGGAATGATCCACTGGGTACAGTTAAAGATCATGAATGAATATTTCAAATTGTTGGGGAATGATCCAGATGTTTCACCTTGTAAATAGACTAGACATTTACCAGGGGTTCTTTTGGCAGATATAAGAGCAAATCTATCATGATGGTGTAAGGGGGAGGAGAAGGGAGCTAGCACAGTAGAGAACTATCTTGGGAGTGTAAAAGCTACATAAATCCTGTTGTGAATCAATGAGGTCTATATAGCAGTTGTGAGGACTAGGGATATGAAAGAATTCCTTCATGGATTTATTTTCCAGAGAACTAGCTTAATCCACAAAACAGAATCCATTGTGACATGAATGGGTGTGTAATTCATGGAGTTCATTACCATCTGTCTCGAAACATTATTTGGCTCAAGAAATTTGTATAAGGAATATCAATCTGTAAGAATTTACACACTTTTTAAGGCGATATCGGGTGTAGTTGACAAAAGTGGGCCTATTTAGGAAAATTGGATGCAAGTATGCATATTCAGGAGGCATCTGTACGAAGAATACATTAGAGAAAAACATGTACAATTTGCAGCACTAGGGAAGTCACACGAGACACTCATGAGTGAATGTATATTTTAAATCATTCACAGAAAACTTGAAGTATTTATATGCAGGACACTTAGGCTGACTGGCCCTAAGACCTGTTCAATGCACAACTATTGTGGTTGAAGACCAGTTCAATGCACAATTGTTGTTATACATTTGCATTTCAAAAGGTGCCTTAATTTGAGTAAATTCATTGTTCCATCCCACCTCCCATTATGTGCTCATTATATTACCTTTCCAGGATTCAGATACAAATTTTCCAAATCTTCTACAATCTGGCTGTTTAACCAGACACTTGTTAAACCTCAGTGCTTCTTGAGGAACAGCATTGTTCTTTGCTCCCCTCTTACAAAAGAAGAACTTGTACATTTTCTTCTGCCTTGGAATTATTAGCTGTATTTTGTGATCTTTGTAATCATTTCCAAGAGATTTAATAACAGACAAGATGACCTCTTGCTTTTCACCCCATCCCCTCCAAAAAAAATCCTTAGCTGTAAATACGGTCCATTTGGTTCTTCATCAGTTAGAACATTTGTGAACATTCCTAGGCATCACTCAACTTAGCTAATCAGTGTCAAAATGTTGGTTGCTACTTCTACTACCTACGTCTCTAAAAAGTGTCCTGTTGGGACAATCTCAGTTGGCCTTGAGAAGCAGGAACCCAGAAAATGATGGCACGCCCCAGGTTTTTGAACTGGTATTCCTTGCACACCAAAGTATTGGTAAGGAGCCTTGGACATTGCTTAATTTAAAAGAAAATTGGAAATTATCGTCTTCCCTTGCCGTTTAAAAGCAAAAACAAATGCTTTGCATTCCATCTCTCTCACTCTTTTTCCCTCAGCCATTCTCTTCAGTTTTGGATTCAGACACATATATATTCATTTGTTGTCATTCCAGCCAAACTGGGAGCAGAACAAGTCACAAATCTCCTGTTTGAATTATTGCATTTCAAGCCATTGGTGGGCAATTGCCAATGCCCATTAAAGCCATTGTGAGTTTTGGTTCAACACTAGCAAAGCTGTAGAGATCAGAAAAATAGAGAAGCCTTTAAATCTGCAAGAATATCGAGTGGACTCAATGGATTAGGAAAAAAACTATTGTCATCAACATTTTCAGTGCTGGCACGATCCATACTGAAATAATTCTGCTTTACAGCCTGTAGGTAAACACCACATATTTGTGCAGGATAACTGTCCAGCTGTCCCTCACCCCCTGCTGCTTTGCGTTATCACAGAGGAAGCACTACGCAGGCAGATGATATTTATTTAAAAAAATAAAACTGTAAAAAACACACAACACACACACATACACACACACACACAGCCTCCCCAGCACATTGCTTGATTTATCCAGCCTTAGTTACAGGGAGCAGGGAGGCACTCTTGTCAAGCTGTCAATTTCTCATTGTGTCCAATTCTTTTAGGGGTTTACAGATTTGTTCAAGCACAGAAATTAATTGGGGGCAGGAGAGGAATTTGCATGCAAGTCCCTCAAAGTAACATGAATTGCAAATAGGTGGATCTGTTGCTGCTTCTATGCAGGGCCCTTTCCCTTGGTTTCTGACAAATCTCAAGAATGATCTTCTTACAAAAATCAACACTTTCCAATGTTCAGTGAACTGTCTTCTCCTGAGGATTTCTGTTCTGTTCTTTTCTCTTTTTTCTGAGCTGAATTGTGTTTCTGGGTGTAGCTGAGTATTTTGCCATGAAATGCAAAACTCAGCACAGGGTCATGCAGAATATTAATGGCCGTTGTGCTTTGACTTAAAATGTTTCTGGCTGGAACTTTCTTCTTTTCTCTTGCTACTTGAATATTAGTGATGGGTTCTCTCTGAACTGATCCTTCATTGACCAGCTCCTGTTCCTCAAAGATTTGGGAGGTTAATCCTGGCTTCCTTTGTTTTAGAATGAACAGTGTTGATTCTGCTACCTTAAAAATGCCATTAAGTTGGGAACCTGGATATGGAGTTTTCCACGAATTAGCAAAAAGGTAGGTGAAGGCGTCATTCTCTCATTGTATCACCTGATCTTCAGTGGCCCACAACCACTCCAGTTGTCCATATTTATATCTAAGGGAGAGCTATTAGAAAGAACTAATGTAGGACCTTGGGAAGAAATGGAAAGATGACTAAAAGGAGGAAGAGGACTACTTTCTATATCCCTGTAATAATAAAGTAAGCTCAGAAGTGCCATCAAAGAAATTCTAACGCTTCCTGAGCAAACAGCAGGAGAATCAGGTGCCTTGTTTGGAATGGAAATTGGAATATAGGTTTAGCTTTATATTTCTTAAGAAACTGTACTGTCACCCAAAAATAAGTGGAGAAGCCATTCTAGCTCATGAAATCATACTGTAGTGTTGGTAGGAGGCAGCTGAGCCACTGAGTTCCAACTTCCAATTCAGTGCATGAATTGGTAATGAAACATCTGCAAGCAAACAACCAAGTTGATGGAACCAACCAGGATAATGAAACGTCTGCCAGCAAACAACCAAGTCAGAGAGCACCAAGGACTCCACAATTCAGTGCAGGGATCTAAATTCAAACATCTCTGTCAGATGGGACATGGGACCCTTAGCAGAGTGGAGATTGTACATCCATGGGTCAAAAGAATATCTTGGTTTCTTCCTTCTGCACAACCAACCTACAGTTCACTCTCTTCTTTTCCAAAACTGAAACCTCTCTTTCATACATAATCCCTTACACATATACAGATGCTCACACATATTCACATATACATCTGGCCCATGCCTTTACTCCCAGAAACCCCCATTCCTACACTTCTAGAGAGATTACCAACCATCTCTTAATTATTCACTGACAGTCAATGGGAAGTCTTTGTCGGGTGGAAGGGCAATTCTTCAAGTGGAATGGATGTCTTCCTCTTCTGCCCCTACAGGACCTTTTGCTAGTCTCCCCTTGAACATCTCCAGTGAAGAGAAGCCCACCATACTGTTTTTACACATCCACCAAACATGTCCCTTCTTGTTGTTCACATTGCCAGCATATATTTGAAATGCCCATTTTCCTATCCTCTTCTCAGCCACGTCTGACAGGAATGAAGATGGATCTTGTGTTTTCAGAATGAGTAGAAATGGGTTCTTCAGAGTTCATGCCAACACCCCCCCTCCTGTCATGATGCTTCGCCATGTTTGGAAACTTGAGCTTACCTTTTCAGAAGGCATCATCCCCAGGCAGGTGATTGTTTTGCTTCCACACCTCCTCCTGGGCAGCCCTACGAAGCCTGCTGAAAATGAACTGGCATTGTGGAAAGGAAGGGAGTCAGCCAAACCAAAAAAAAAACTTCTGTCAAGGTGTTCCTCACTGTAACGTCTACATCTGCTACAGAGAAGAATCTTTTAACTTGCTTGATTTCTAAATAGTGTATTGCAAAGCAGGATTCTGATCTCAGGGCTCTGGTTTCATTCATGCAATTCCTTACTGCTTATCAGCCTCCCTTTCTTCCCCTCCTTCTTGTTCTCCAGAGAATTTCACTTAAAAGACTATTGTGTTTTTAACAGCCTGCGGACGGCATGTTACGCTTGCTATAGCCAGCTTCTTGGCTCCTTTAATACACCACTGCACAACTGGTGGCCTTGCACACTTTTCATGTACTCATTGTCAGTACCTTAAAAATAACTTTGTTGGGTTTAAGATAGTATCCAATGAGAGAAAGTAGAGGGGAAGATATTACATGCATGAGATTTTATAAAATGGAGGGCTTTACTTGGAGCACACCCACTTCCCAGGATGACCACACCTACATTTTCCTTGCCCTGCCCACAAGCGTCACCTGACATAAGAACCACATGGGACCCTTAGCAGAGTGGAGATTGTACATCCATGGGTCAAAAGAACATCTTGGTTTCTTCATTCTGCACAACCAGCCTACAGTTCACTCTCTTCTTTTCCAAAACTGAAACCTCTCTTTCATACATAATCCCTTACACATATACAGTTACTCACACATATTCACATAAACATCTGGCCCATGCCTTTACTCCCAGAAACCCCCATTCCTATACTTCTAGAGAGATTACCAACCGTCTCTTAATTATTCACTGACAGTCAATGGGAAGTCTTTGTCAGGTGGGAGGGCAATTCTTCAAGTGGAATGGATGTCTTCCTCTTCTGACTCTACAGGAGCTTTTAGAAGAGCCTTATGGCCAGATTTGCACAACACGCTTTGACAAAATACGATTGGTTGGCTTTATTGAGCAGACTGTATGAACTTAACTGCTGTGTCTTGTAAACCATGGTTTGTGATTTAGTGTGATGCGAAGAGCAAGGCAATTATGATTTATTCAGCAAACCACTGTTAAAGAACCTGGAGCTCAGTGCACAGTATGAACCCAGTCTTCATAGGCATTCATTCCTAACCACAATGACACTAAAATGAAGAAGCAGTTGCTACGACATCACAATTAAGCTCTGGTTTTTTCGTGCTTGCCAGCACAAAGGGGAGGAATTTCCATCACAACATTGCAATGCAAGTTACTTCATTCCCCCTTCTCTCCCCTCCCCAACCCCAATTCTGGTAGATGACTACATCAGTCTCTATATTAACTGAACATCTTTGAAGAGGCAACTCTGGTGGCAGACCATCACTTCAAGGAAGAACTGGCAGGGTTAGGAAAAACTGCATCTCTTGTTTTCACACCCACTTTTCAAAATTAAGATCTCATGAAGGCAGTTTTGGCTCCACTCTGCAGCTGTCCTTTGCTAGATTTCAGCCCATCTAATACCTGCAGGGTGTGACCATACATAATATGCAGTGACTGTGATACATCGATAAAGACATTTCCTGCCGAGGGCATCAGGCAATGATCCATAAACAAGGCCAGCCAGGATGAAAGTGTTTGGGAGGTGGGTTGAGGGCAGTTCTGTTAGTATCTTGCAGCAAAAATGTGAAAGGGTTATGAAAGAGTGTATCTGCTGAAGACAGATGTTATCCCAGCTATCAGAATATGTGTTTTTCCCCCTTAAATAATCCTTGTTCGAGGAGGGAAAAGATGGTCAGATTTCTTAACAGCAATTAATAGTCTTGTCTGAAAGAACACCGGAAGCTGCAGGAAGCTTAGAATCAAGTTCTCCTGAGAAACAATAGCTTTATTAAATTGGATACTTTATATATGATTTTAACAGTCTGGAGGTTTCCTTAGTATTTGCCTAAGGATAAATGGGATTTCAGAAGCAATGACCTCATTCAGGAACTGATATTATCAGAACCCTGCTGTTAATCTTGAACGTAGTCTGATTTGGGGGTAACCACACCACCAGGTTGAAGCACTGGGAGAGGTTGAGACTGTTTCTATCATCACTGAGCACAAAACTGCTTATGCTGGAGGAAGTTCAAGCCACCCAAGAAGAAGAGATCCTTGGAGCACACCAAGCAAGCAATGGAGTGATGGGAAGTCCATTGGTGTGCGTTTGCCTTGGGCTGGTTTTAACCAGCTTTGGCACCAGACATGTGCTGCCTTATTTACAGCAGTCGTGGCCAAACATTCATGGTGCCAGAACTCATGACCGTAACGTGGGATTGCTTTCCTCCCGATGCTTGGAAGTGTGATCCCGACACCGCATATTTATATTTTACAGTTGCCTAAAGTCATGCTATGCTGGGGAATTGTGGGAAATTAAAATGTGGAACCCAGCCATCTACAGTTCATTGGATTGTTTCTGCCTACCAATACCACCAAGGATAACTGAGTGGGACAACCAGTGGAGTTCTTCACTGGGTACTTACTGGATATCTGCTCCTCATCCATGCTTGGTAGTGTCTCAAGAGCTTGCTGAATCTCCTCTTTTTGCTGTCACTCAAAGTTCAGTCAGTAAGTCTGTCAGCAGGAGCTCAGATAACTCTATTGAGAGTGGCAAGATGCAGAGACTTCCACACATCTATTAAATAAGGGGGAAATATAGTAACACAGCATAGGAGAATAGATACATTCCTGGGTCCTACTGCTCTTGAACCAGACTGGCCATCAACTCTTCCTCTAAGCTTTTGGAGACAAAGCTAAGCTAGGTGAAGAGTCATCCACCCAGAGTCACTTTTTTGTGAGATGGGCGGCTATACAAATATGATAAATAAATAATTAATAAATAAATAAATCTAGCCCTGAGATTCTTTTAACTGAAGATCTTAGGGTGTGAACTTAGTTAGTCTAAGGCTGCACCTTCAGATGTCAGACACTAGAAAAGACAGCAAATTGTGAGAGAAGAAAACTGTATTTTACTAGCTAATTTTCACTGCCTAAATTTTGCTGCTTTTAGATAGAACAAATTATGCTATCCTTTTGCCTTACTGAAGGAATATTCAGTTGTTAGTTTGGTTGCCTTTCTGCACGTAGAAAAAGTCTTTTTCGGCCGCAAAGTGTCTTCATCCAGCCCCTGGAAAATTTCACCAAGACATGCATGCATTCTAACAATGCCCCAATCCACTCTACTCTCTCTCAGTAAACCGAAATGGATTGACTTGAAATCACATTACAAATTATTTCAGTCTCTGTCTTCCACACAAGCATCTCTGAGTTTCAGGACACAATGGGTTTGTAAAACATATACATTGGATTAGCTTGCATTATTTTTAAAAAGTGTATCCTTCAGGCTAAAAGGCTCACCAACCTCATTTTTAGGACCGAGCGTAATGGAGAAAGGTTTGAATATTTGTATGGCTGAATTTCTATATGTTTGTTTTCAGACTACTGTAGAAACAGGGCAGGATAAATAGACTAGATATAAAGTGATTGTCCAGTTCTTCACCTCTTCTTTCTGCAGGTCCTCCCAACAAGTTTCTATAACTGTTTAATAGCTATAGAAGGCACTTGGGGTTCACAAGATAAAGTAGACAAGAATAAAAACAGATGCAGAAGGTCCTTGATGCATGGACTTCACAGGCTGAAATCTGACCTGCTCATGGAATGGGGAAAGATTAAATTGCTCTGTTGTTCCAACTGGCCTATCCAGGATCTTGACCGATTTCAGACCCAGGTTGATGAAACAAAGCAATGCGCAAAGTCAACGGGTTTGCCCGTCACTGGGTCTAACAGGGTTGGGTTTCAGCAGCGTCACAGATATCAACAGCCGAGGCTTATAAAGATTAATGTCAGAAGGCACCCAGCCCTTGCCCTGTCACTCATTGGGGTTAACCGTGTTTGCTCATATGAAATGGATCATGTGAATTATTGACACAGAAAGAACTCATTAGCACACCACTCCAAGGGTGTTAAGTGACAAAACCTCACCTGGAAGATGGCGGCTGGAACATTGGTTTCCCCTCCTTTTTGTTTTTCAGCCGGGGATGATGGGGGCAACCATTTTGCCTGCGTGAGCAGAAATTTGAAGGCAGGCTGGGGAACCTCGCCATCCCACTCAAGCCCTAAGAACAATTCAAACCAATATCTTGATGTTTGGTTTCAGGAGCAAAGAACAAGGGTTGCAAGTGGCAACGCTATCCTAGCGGTGCTCCAGTATTTAGAGCTCAAGTGATTACCCAAATGTTATATGGATCTCAAATCTATACCCATAAGGACTCTCAGCTTCTGAAAGTTGTCCAGTCAAGATTTATAAGAGTTGGCATTAGGGATGCTCTGGTGTGTTTCAGATGCCTCCCTGCATATCAAATCAGAAACCAATTATGGTTAGAGTTTGGCTGTACTGTTTGCATTATTGGCTCAAACCATCTTTTTCCTAAGCATCTCTGGCACCATTAACTCTCCAAGGCTATTTCGAATTATTCTGGAAAAAAATACTACTAAAGACAGTATGGATATCTGTGCATTGTCCCATAATATTTGATCTAAAGAACAGGTATTGGGCTTTGATTTCCCAAAAATCAGGAGCAAAGGAATTTTCTCTTCTCTTTAAAATGGAGATTGGCCAACTATTGATTTGTCTTTCAGGGCTGAAGAAGGCAAAAGGCTACGGATTTCCAAATAAGGTCTCAATACTGTGATCCTGCTCTTTAATTTAAAAAACAACAACAACTCTTATTTCGTTCTCTGACAGCTTTCCTAGATCATTGTGAGTGATTATCTGAGCATATTTTTTTTTAAGTTTATTTTTCTTATCAAGTCAATGAAATTGTATATTTAATTCTACCATTTATTTGGGGGTTTGACTACCACATTCCTGCTCCAGGAAAGAGACATTTCCCCAGAAGATCCAAGAGACAGGAGCTGCCATGGCGCTAATGGAAAAGTTTTGCTACATTCAAACCACCCTTGGAACTACAATGGCCAGTAATTCTCTGCAGGGCTGCAGGACGTTGATTGGTTTAACTCCCATATTGTGGCTTTTGACCTCTGACATAGCGAACATATGATAACAAGCAGGAATGAGATCCCTCTGGGACAGTGCTAAGGTCTGTGGTGGATTAATCGTTTCCAAGCATAACTTCTCTCCCCGAGGGTACAGTGCAATGGAGAACTGAATGGAATTAACCGCATCGCTCTTGGCTGATTAAGCAACCTGGAAGGAATTTCATCTTCCTCCTTCTTGGCTACTTCTTCCATAGCACCTCAAAACTCTGCTCAGCTCTGGTCACAGATCCAAGCTCAAGATGGAATTGCTTTGCTTTGCTTTGCTTTGCTTTGCTTTGAGAGACGGGCTGGGAAGGAGGACAACTGGGTCAAGCGCAAACGTTGCAACAAATACAGGAGCTTTGGACTTGTTCTCTTTAGAAGGAAATGGGTAGTTGGGATCGGTGGGCTGGGTGGCTCTGGATTTGGACCACCTTAATGCAACATGCTTAATCTGGTGAATGAACCCAGTTTGTAGGGTCCATTTTGGAATGGACTCCAAAACCCGTTAACTATGCATAGTATACTGCGGGAATGCAATAACTAGGTCTTTGCTAGATTTCTAACCCTCCATTTCTCTAAGACAGTGTTTCTCAAGCTTGGCGACTTTAAGACGTGTGGACTTCAACTCCCAGCTGGCTGGGGAATTCTGGGAGTTGAAGTCCACACGTCTTAAAGTCACCAAGGTTAGGAGACACTGCTCTAAGAGTTCAAGGCAGCTAACTGGGGGGTCTTCCTTTATTTTTTCCCCCACAATAGCCATCCTGCAAAGTAGGTTGGGTTAAAAGAGAGGGACTGGCTGAAAGTCAGCAGGGACCTTGCAAGGTCCAAGTGGATCTTCTTGCTTCTTAAGTTCTACACCCCACTAACTATTTCAAAGGGAATTGGTTAAGCGTGTTGGGTGAGCATAGCCATAGACTACACAAAATTGAAATTGATAGGACTTAAGGATAACTAAGTCTTGATCTAACCCAATATTTCTAAAGATGATAGATGACAGATAATGATAGATGATAGATGATAGATAGATAGACAGACAGACAGACAGACAGATGATAGACAGACACAACCAAATTCTCACTTTTTTCTATTAGTGAATTAAGCAAGCTAGCTAAAACAAAGTCAGGTTACTTTTCTATTTAGGTCAGTAGTGTTTAGGGACCATTTCCCCCTCTTCCCCCACCCCCACCCCCAAAAAAGAGGAAGTGATATTTTCTGTATTATCTTTTTTTAAAAATGGAGATGTCAAGAATCAAATTCAGGACTTTTTGTACATGCAGGTTCTCTGTGCATTTCCTCTACTTCACCGTCTGCATGCTATATTCAGATATTCACCAACTCTCTATTTTCCACCAACGGCTTGGAAAGTGTGGCTGCAAATTTTCCCCCTTTGTGCATTTATTTTTAAAGCAATTGCCCATTACCTTTCTGTTTTTGTTTTTTAAGCCATAGCAACCCAACGCTACCCAAAGGCAGTTTGCAAAGTCAGATATTAAAAACCATCAGTCTACAGCCAATCTGCCAAACCTAAGAAGAATATTTGTATTCCCCAACGAAGTCTTGTCCTTGTGTTAAAACGCACACATATCCCACAGGAAAGCTGTCCTGAAGAAGACTTAGGTCTTTTTGACATTGTGGTTAGCGCAAAGCCATGTATTTGACAATTAGAAAGGCAATTAGAAAGCACATGACATGCCCCTCCCACCCCATGGCATTAATTTCATTTTTTTAAAAAATCAACCATGTGGGGCTTCTGGATTCACTGGGAGGTCCAAACAACTGTTTTATGGATAAACCTTGTGCAGTTCGCAAAGGCAACTACATTTCCTTGGAGAGAGAATTCAAGCACAAACAGACTAAATGTGGTTAGTAGGAAAGATATTTTAGGAAATCAATAATGCATCTGTGTTTTTTTTATTTTATTATCCAATTTTGAGGCCGCCTGACTCCTTAACGACTCTGGGAAGCTTACGAATTAAAAAGAAAAGCAGTATATATAAAAAGAGATATCACTGACCAGAAGAACAATACAAGCAGCTATAAAACTAAGCTTAACTAAACGGGACTCCACAACCACCCTATTCCATGACCTGGGAGATCAACCAGATTTTTAGTGAATTCCTGGACAGCATTAGGATGGGAGGCACATGAATCTTTCCTGGGATGAGTAAAAATGTGTTTCTTTCTCTTTTTTCAAGTAATATTTTTAACACAGTCTTCAGAAAGGTCAAAATGTATTTTGATTCAGGGAGTTGGAAAGTGGAACTGGGCTCTGAGATTAAAAAGTCTCTTTTCACAAGCTAGAAGTACAGCTTATTTTTTAAAAGATGTGTTTATTCCATTTACACCCCACCTTCTGTGAAAACTCAGCACTCAGAATGAACAAGCAATATAAAAACATGAGAACGCAAATGCTGAAAGGTGTGAACATTTAAAGTTCTAGTTAAGGAGATTATTTTAAATGATCTTCTAAATGTAGAGAGAGATGGAGGTCAAGGATTATGTTACACAGTCCAAGAGTGATGTAGTAGAAGATGCTCTTAGGCCTCTGGGAGACAGGAGTGCTTTTCAAGCAACCCTCCAGTAGATCTTAACAAGCAGACACGTTCATAAAGGGAGATGTAGTCCCTTGGGGTCTCAGTAGGCAGCAGCATCTGATAGATTTGGTTTGGGCTTGGAAGCTGAGCAAAGTTAGGCCTCCTTGATACTTGGATGGGAGACCATCATGAAATCCCAGGAAGGTAGAGTATACTGGGAAGTTGAAAAAAAAATCTGTGTGAAGAAAGTAAGGACAACCCACTTCTGTAGCATAGCCAAGAAAATTGTTCATCTTCAATAGCTCCATGATAAGCCTGCTCCAACACAATTCCTTCACACTAAAAGTGCATATGTCTGAATCTGAAACTACAGGTCATCCTCATTTAGCGACTGCCTCGTTTAGCAACCGTTCGCAGTTACAATGGTGATGAAAAAGTAACTTTATGACCAATCCTCACATTTATGACCTTCACAGGTCTGTAAAGCAAAGGAAAGCTGAAGGAAGATCGTAAGCACAGTCACGGTTTCACTCAGCGACCACTTCGCTTAATGATCCACTTGCCAGTCCCAATTGTGGTTGCTAAACGAGGATGATCTGTACAAGTAATTGAGAATTTTATTCATTAAGTATTTAATGTTTTTGTTTGTATATACGCAAATACCAGTCAACGTTGGCAACTTTCTCCCTAAATGTGTGGAAGGCCTAAGAAGACCTGAGAAATTTTTACACCATCCTTCACAAAATGTGTCTGTCTGGATCAAGATCTCTCTATAACTTGTGTAGGGCTTTTTAGATTTGCCAAAGGGAGAAGGGGAATCTTCCTTGCTGGAAAACATAACTGATTATTTTATTGAAGTTTCCATTTGGCTTCTTTAAATAATAGTCCTGATCACTGAACTCCCAATCAAAGTTGGCCGAGACTTTGAAACCGCCAGTTTATTTAATAACTTACATCATTTACCTTGACACTCTCGATTAACGGCGTCCATCATTCCATGAGAATGATGATGAACCTCAAGAATCTGTTACTTGATCAGCTGTTTTCTCTGCTTGGCGGGAGGAGTGATGGTGGAGAAGGGCGTGGAGGAGTGCAAGAAACTTTATTGATGCATCTCACAAACCATAGTAGGACCGTTAAGCAAAACCCATGAACTGCAGCAAACAACTTCACACATTTTAAGTGAGATGAGAAGTGGAATGTTTATCAATTCCCCATCTTCAAGAGTGCACCCATCTTTAGATATGAAGCGAAGCCCTCTAGGTCTGTCTTGCATTGTCTCTTAAGATGACACCACACTTTTCTGAATGTTTGTGATACCCTATTTTCACTTTCAACTTCTATTCCCATGAAAATACCAAAGAGGAGCATACTGGAATTATATCTGAAGCTTGCTCAGAATCCCTTCTCTTCTTCCTCTTGACCAGGAAGATCTGAAGAGGGGGCAGGGTTCTACCTGTGCTTTCTTAAGTGTGAGTAAAAGCTCATTCCACACGTTTGTGTCAGCTGCAAAGACAAATAAGGGGAAAACATGACTTACTTGCGTGCCCTTGACCCATCCATCCATCACATGAGGAATTTAAACTCCTCCATAGACCTAAAACAGGGGTTGGCAATGTTAAGTCACCAGAACTGCCAAAACACCAAAACACAGATCAAAAGTTTTCTTAAAAACTGAAATATTGTAAGAATGCCAAAGCCCATGAAACATTCAGAGTTTTGCCTGAAATTGTGATTCCAAATGTTGTATAATATTTACTGTTTTTCCTGAAATTTCAATTTCAAATGCTGTGAGCACTCATAAGCAAGCTTGTCAATTCTCCTGAGATTTCTGCCTTACTGTTGTTGTTGTTGTTGTATATCTGAACCATCAGACAGAGGAGGTCCAGTGCCTGAAAAGGTTGCCAATCCCTCACTACCATTGTTATCCTTCCCCCTTACCCCATATTCTGTGCGGCAGAATTTCCAGGGGAAACCAATAGACAGGTGTTTTAGTCCAAAATATATGTGGGTGCATTGCTGGCTATGTGAAGTATGCCCTTTGCATCAGGTGAAAAGCAAATTAGGTCAACTTCCATATCTTGATATGTTCAGTAACTCCCATGGATTCATTCATTCCAAATCAAAATAACTAGGAAGCCATATTTAGTATGATCTCCAGATTCCTTCCATTTAGAGAACGTTGGAAACATTTGAATTTGGTGAATTCTGAAGCTGAACAAACCTATCTGTGTTCTTAGATTACTGATCTAATATAATAAGTACTGTTCAGATTCTATCTCCTTTTTTGCAATGTTCTTTTTGGCTGGAAAAAATGGGGGAGGAGGATGGAATCAGCCCCATTTAAAAAAAAATCTGTTTTAGGACCACGAATGAATGAATGAATGAATGAATGTAAATAAATAAATAAATAAATAAATACAGAAGGGGGGAGGCACAGATTTATCCCACCTGACAGATGTTTTCGGCTTCACTGGTCACTGGGCTAGTGAAAATGTGAATATTTTCTCTTTCCTTCTTCCTTTTTAACAGCCCCATGGATGTCAATGATGTAACTAATTAGCCATGTTCTCCGTTTATTAAAATCATAAATTTCCCACTTTGGGCCTGACTGGAGTCAAGAAGGTCGAAGGGAGGCTGGCATAAAATTCCCTGACTGATTAAACTCTCTATAATACATGGCCGTATTTCACCACTGTCAAGGGACTTATCAGCCTGTGACGTCCAGGGTATCTTCCTCCTCTGTTTTCTGGGTGTTATTTTACAGACAGTAGAGAAATTGGACGGAGACAAAGGAGATGAGTGGGAAAGACCATCCCTGGCATAAACCAGCGTCTCATACTTTGATTAACACATTGGCAGAGAAACTCAAGTAACATGGAGTGATAATTCATCCTGGCCCTGTTGTTCCTCCATAGGGATCACCGGTAAAATACGATCTCTTCCATTTTAGCTTGAGGCAGAAGATGGATGGAACCACATGCTGGGTTAACTTAGCCCTTTGTCCCTCTGTCCATTTCCCGTCCTTAGCCCCTTCTCTTTATTGTACCAAGAAAGAGAGGGAAGGGTTTGATACTGTTGCTATAGCTTATCCGGTTATCAACCCATATGCACGGATCAAGCTGCAGGACCCTGAGAACAGGACCCTTTGAGATATTCAGTAGGGTGTTCTAATTAGAAAGGCATACGATGGCATGGCTGATTAATAGGCTATTGCCAGGCTTGATACCATATTGTGGGGTGGTCCAAAATCTAACACCCAGGATCTCAATCAACTTGGCAACACCTCCGCCCCCTGCCCCCCGCCAAACAGGGCACCATTCTTATTATCTCCAATTTTCAGATAGAAGGTCCGAGGGTAATAGAAAAGTGAGCTTTGCCCTGAACGGGATTTTACAGAGAACTATTTAACTATTTAACTATTAGTTTAAGAGAAAAGTTTGCTCTCTTGTGGCTTCCCATCCTGTCTCTGTGGGCACTACCCACCTCAATTATTTGCACCCCCAACTGTTCCATCACTTATCAAGATCCCCAGGACTTCCTGCTGCTCTCCGAAAGAAGCCCCAAAGCTTGGTTCATTCCACATTGGGGAATGCACGTCTGTACCCCCAGTGCCTGGCCCAGGGGCTGTGGGACACAAAGGGAGGACAGGCCGAGAGGCAATCTGGTATTCATTGTCTGGTAATGGCTTAATTATCTCAAGGAGGAGGGGACAGCAGAGTGACGGTGTGTGCAATGAACCTTGAAATTGTCATGATTCGAAGGAGCCATTTATCACCGGGCCTGTGGGGCGAGAGAGGACAGAGCCAATGTGGGAGAGGAGGAGCCGGGAATTTGTGCTGATTTGGTACCCTGTGGAATGTTTCCTGCTTCTTGGGCCTTTCGAGCAGCCAGTGAACCCTGGAAGGGAAGGGGCACAATGGGGGAGGGATTTCAATGTGCCAGAACTTTGCAGAAAGGAATGGCCAGACCAGAAACTTAAGGCATAGGTTGAAATGTAATCTTTGAAGAGGAGGAGGAGAAGGAGGAGGAGAGGAAGAGGGAGGGAGGGAAGGAGGGAAGGAGGGAAGGAAGGAAGGAGAAGGAGAAGGAGAAGGAGAAGGAGAAGGAGAAGGAGAAGGAGAAGGAGGAGTTCCTCAAACACAACTTGCTTTAAATCAGGGGTGCTCAACATAAGCCTCACAGCCATATACAACCAAAGTTATTACTGATTGGTCATTTCTGATATGATAGAAAGGAACATGATTAAGTAAGTTCCTGGAGAATAATCATATACGCTACATGTCATTTTTAATGAAATGGAAAGGAAACGCATTCAGGTTTAGGGTTTCTCCTGCCACCGTCCCATGCTTTTTAGTGTCTCTCACACTCACACACACAGAGAGAGAGAGAGAGAGAGAGAGAGAGAGAGATTACATTGGCCTGTATAGCTGGAGAAAGTTGGATACACCTGCTGAAAACCATGAGAATCAAAATAAAAAACAATAGTTTAATCTAAATTGTGGTGGAGTTTTTTTCCATTTTTTTTTCAGACAGGACTGCTTTATATTCAAATCCATAATTTGAAAGCATCCATTTTTCTCTCACTCTTTGTCCAGTTTTCATTAACATTAGAAAGACCACTGTTTTAACTATACTGATCTGTGTTGTCCCTGGAAATGTGCTTATCTTTCGGCTGCCTGTTCTGATTTGCTGACTCATGAATCAAACGTAACATGCATTTGTGCAAATATTTGTTGCATTAGTTGATTTTATTTATGGTCAAAAACCCAACCAGTAAAACACAATTACAAACAACCAAAATAAAAACACAGTAAGAACCAAATGATTAATAAAATGAATAATGAACCATGTCCAGACAGGAATAAATCAACTAGTAAAATTCCCAGTATTAAGCCTACAGCCCTTTTACAGCAATTCTTATTGCATAAAATTTGGCAATCATCCTAGATAGTTTCTGCAGACCAGTCTACTAGTAAAAAGAAAGTGTTCACTTCTTCTGGCCGACCTAAATGATTAGTTATAAATGGTGTCATTAATTCAGAGTAACAGGTTTGATCCAGAGGCCAGCAAGACACACCAGCAATCCCGTCTCTGTCACCACAACCCAATCTTGGAATGAAATGATATTAAACCTTCTTTGCAGAATCATGGAGGGCAGAACTCTCAGTCCAGCCAGTGAGAATGCCCTGAATATGACATATGTTTTTTGAAAATATTTGTGGTGTTCATATGCAATGTTTTTCAGGGTACCCTTAAAACAAGAGCAGGTAACTTGAGTCAACAATCCTCCTCCTCCTCCTCCTCCTTATTCCTCCTCCTCCTCCTCCTTATTCCTCCTCCTCCTCTTCTCCTCCTCCTCCTCCTCTTCTCCTCCTCCTTATTCCTCCTCCTCTCCTCCTCCTCCTCCTCCTCCTCCTCCTCCTCCTCCTCCTCCTCCTCTTCTTCTTCTTCTTCTTCTTCTTCTTCTTCTTCTTCTTCTTCTTCTTCTTCTTCTTCTTCTTCTTCTTCTTCTTCTTCTTCTTCTTCTTCTTCTTCTTCTTCTTCTTCTTCTTCTTCTTCTTCTTCCCCCCCCCAGGCCCTTTAACCACAATTGCCAAAGATTGGCTTCACCATTTTCTGCCAGCGTGGGAAGGGAAACACCCAACAGTTGTAGTGAAATTCCTAATGCAGGAAACAGAAATCAAGGAACAGTCTAAAATCTCCTCTGCAACAAACAGGAAAATAACTAAAGAAACTCCCAGCTTCACAAATATTTACCAGTCCCACCTATGTTACATCACCTACCCTGCCTGCTAAATCCTAACGGTGGTCTCGTTAGCCAATATGTAGCTTATCCACATATACCTAACTTTTTAGATTCAACAGGATTTGAAATTTGGCCTTGTGCAACGCATATTCAGCTGCTCTGCCCTTCCGTGGCATTGCATCGTGAAAACGTGCCCCAGCAGGACAAGGGCGTAAAGAGTGGCTTGTGTCCATGGTGCAAAAAGTCAGCTGGATGGCCAGTTTAGTCACTTGGATGCTGTGAGTTATTGTTTGGAGAGGAGAGGAAGAGAGATTAGGTGACCCTACCATCAGTTGTCCCCAGTACAGCCTTGCTTAAAAGAAGACAATGGAAAGAAACAGCTACATTGGCAAGAAATTCTGGGACAGCAGGCAGACAAACATTTTTCATGGGCCATTTTAGTGTTCCAATAGAGGAGAATATCTGTAGCTCAGGGTTGAACTGTGCAGTCCTTGGTGTTCTCTGAGCTTGGTTGTTTGCTCGCAGACCGTTCATTACCCAACTAGGTAACATCATCAGTGTGAGTCCATATGGTCTATATATTTTAATGTGCTAAACTGGTTTGAACAGGCTTGAAAACCAGGATTGGCTGAGATGGCTTATGTTGACATAGACAGCAGGACTAAGATTCAGTGTGTCTATTAATGGAGAATTCTTGCAATTCAATTTTGGGTAAATTTCTTCCTCTAGCTCTAGAAATCACAATTCCATGCATTTCATCAGAGATTCATACAACCCCACCTTGCCCGCTTTCTAGTGATCCTTAAAATCACTTTTCCCCTGGGCCTTGGGTTAGGGTGTCTGGGAGGGCCCCGTGAAGTTGAGGGTGATGTGGAAGGGAGTTATATTGTTCCCTCAGATGAATGCTGTGTGAAGGTTGTCAGAAAGGAAGATGGACCAACTTTTAATTCAGTGATCAGGCAGTTCCATATTCAGTCACAATTCATTTAATGCAAAGTAAAGAAACTAGAAATCCGCCTGCCCCACATATGCCATGGAACATTTAAAGCCATTAAACTAGGACTTGAGTCTTATTTGTAATGTAAACCCAGCCTCCCAAACCCCAGCACGCTGACCTTAAAAACAAACAGACTCTTCTAAGCTAACACAAAGGAGCTGGTCACAGCTTATGGTTTCCATCCTGCAAGCTCTCTGGCTGCTTGAAGAAACCTTGCTTGCATCCGATTTGGAAGCTATAGCTTGAAGGGGTCACACACATAAACACCCACACCTATCAAAGTTTACGGAAGAGTAAACAAGCCACAGCAACCACAAACCTTCTAAACAAACATTTTGCGAGAGGCGTGTCAAATTCCCAGCCAACAGCACAAATTGTTGGCAAGCTGGATTGGCTGGTGCTGAGTTAACAGGTAGAAACATGTGCCATGATGGAATTCTTTCCCCCCCCCAGCCCAAAAAAGTTGAGCTATCACTTGCGTTCTTCTGTATAATCCCCAGAATCAGTAGATCCTGAGCTAAGAAGAAGGGAGAGGGAGAAGGAGAGGAAATAAGAGAGGAAGGATGAGTTTTTTGGAATTTGTTCCCACATCTGCCAAAGGATCAGCTCCCTACAGCCCACACACACACACAGTGAACATGTGGGGGAGAAAGGTGGTTGCCCCAGATTGGTGGAAATAGCTGGCATTTGGAAGGTCAACTTTGTCTTTCCACGACATCTGCAATCTTCTATGACATAGCTTCCTGAACCCTAATCCTAACCATATACCTATAGGGTTCATTGCACACAAACACAGAATATACAGATCTGTGGATATGATCAGCAGGTGTATCAATCTCCCCCTCCCCCCCCAGATATACCCATTAATTAAAGGCATGGGAAGGAATGTACTATTTATTTTCATGGCTACTTTTTTCTGGCTTGGTATGAGATAGTTTTGCTATTACTATTTGTTAAAAATAGCCTTCTCTCACTTCTCCTTGAAAGACAACCATTCACAACATTTCTTTTAAAAAAAAAGGATTATAAAAGAAAATGATATGCTAATTATGCAAATGTTAGGGGGTGGTAGTGGCTGGAGAAGGCAACCATAAAAAGAGATGTAAGAAGGCATCTGATAACTTATGGCAATTCAGACACAGGATGCGAAGACCCAGCTCTCTGGGGAAGGTGGAAGGAAAGAGAAGAGGAGGACCAGCAGCAAGGGGCATGGACTCAGTTACAGTGGTGGTGACTGCACCCTTGGGAGACTTGAAAGAACAGGTTAGGGTAGATCATCATGGATAAAATGTGTCTATGTGGTTGCTAGGAGTCGAAAATGACTTGATGGCACATATAATCCATCAGTCAACCTATGGCAAAGGGAAGGTTTCAGCAAAAGAAGTTCCATTTCTATGACAAACTTCAAGCCAGAACATGGGGAGCAAGACATGTCCTAAAGACTGTAATCCCTGGCCGTTTGATAACACAGGGTCTCCTACAAGCTCAGTGACAGCGATCCTGAAGACTGGACCTTGGCTTAAGTCAGGTAGAATAGGAAGCTGAACCATGGTTGGCCTTAGCTGAACTGGGGAAAGACCTAGAAGATATTTTTGTGCCTTCCTCAAATTAGCAACCATCAAGGTAAGCTCAAGGATACAACAAATTAAGATTCCAGGACTAGATTGTAAATTATTTTCACCAAACTCAACTGCAATGAAACTAAAATGAACGAATCAAAGAATTGTTCATCCATTTATGCTCATTACCATCAAAGATAAAGGCACATGTTTTTCAAGAAAAGCCCATTCAAGTGCATTAAAAACTCATGCCATATTTGGCAAAAATTCCCATCACATCAGTGGGAAAATAAACCTCCTGTATTATGTTTTGCAGAATTGTTTTCCTTGATAAATGGCTAATGATTTCTGCAAATTCCTTTTCACATGGCAGCCGCTCATCCTGTTTTAAAAGAAAAAGAAAAAAGCCTGCCAATTCTCCATGTGCCAAGGAGGAAAAAAATTAATAAAGTTTCCCCAGGCTCAGGAAATGAAGCTTTCACCTCTTCAAGTTCCTTTGGAGAAGAGACGTTCCACAATGGCAAATACAATGCAAGATGCTAAACTTATTTCTTCTGTCCCACCTCAGCTCTTCATTGGCAGAGTCTGCCTTTCTGTAAAAGATGATTCCAAGACACAGAGATAGCATTGACATAGAGAATTTCAGGGAAGGAAGGAAGGAAGGAAGGAAGGAAGGAAGGAAGGAAGGAAGGGAGGGAGGGAGGGAGGGAGGGAGGGAGGGAGGGAGGGAGGGAGGGAGGGAGGGAGGGAGGGAGGGAGGAAGGAAGGAAGGAAGGAAGGAGGGAGGGAGGGAGGGAGGGAAGGAGGGAAGGAGGGAAGGAGGGAAGGTTGGTTGATGTTTCATATTACTACTCTTACATCATGGAAGAATAAATTTTGTCAGGGTGCCATGATTTGGAATGCAACTAGTAAAACTATGAGAACATCAGAAGACCCCTGAGGCTGCATCAGGCCAAAAAATTCCCAGGCAGGGGCTGAAGTTCTATCTCTTTCCCCGTTGCCCCCCAGCAGCTGGTACCGAATGCCTGCTGTTTGTGATTCTGGAGGTAATAAATGACCATCAAGAGTCATCACCACTGAACACCTGATCTTCTGTGGATTTGTCTAGTCTTCTTGTAAAACCGTACAAACTTCCTGCCCATCTGAAGGCAGGAAATCTCATCGTTTTACTATGCAGTGTGAAAGAAGTTATTCCTTTTATCAGTCCTGACTTTCCACACATGTGATTCCACTGGATGATGCTGAGTTCTAACGTTGCGGGAAAGTGAAGAAAATTACTTTGTCCCTTTCTTTTCCAAGCAAGATTTTATAGTCATTTATCATCGATTTCCTTACTTGCCTTTTCAATCAATGCAAAAGTCCATTGTGTTAATCTTTCAACACAATTGGTCCTTTAGGAACGATGTCTTCGGTTCAGGATGTGCGGATTGTCATGAAAACTAGTAGCCATTGAAAACATCACCCTCCATAAATCTTTAAACACTGTAACTCAATGGCAAAGCGTTGCTTCTCCGTGCGGAGGTTCCAGGTTGAAACCCTGGTATTTCAAGAAGAAGAAGATCTAGTCAATAATTCAATGTGTTAAAAGGACTTACAGCATGATCTTAAACACAACAGGTGGTGGTGATGGGAATGAAGGTAGCTAATGGAGAGGAGAGGACTTTAATTAATTAAGGCAATCAAAATAGCAATAAGGGACATCACAAAAACAAATTTCCTTAACGAAGCTTAGACAGAATTACATTTAAAGTAAGTCACAGTCCTACATCCACCTACCTGGAAATCCATCCCATTTAGTTCTGGATGGCAGTATCAGGAATTAAAGCATTTAAACATTTGTAGGTCATATCTTAGGTGGTGTGGTCACAAACGGTTAACCTCAGTGGATTCTTTGGCATTGAATTAAATATTGGAAGCCCCTTGAAAAGGCAACCTGGCATCTTTGTGTTGTTCAGTACCATCAGTGCTTTTGAATCAAATCTCTCCAGGCGGCCTAAACCAATATATTCATGTCAGAAGAAAATGTGGTCTTCTAGTGATATACTTTTTTAAAAAATCCAGACGAACAACATACAACGCATGGATAGGCAATTTCTGAAAATAGAAACCTGGGGCCTAAATGATTTGTGAAAGCCTAAGGATTTTTGCCATGGTGTGCCAAACTCACAATGCCCACCTTTTCCATGAAGCCCTCTGCTTCCCATAACTATGCTTAAATTAAGCTTATGCCCGTGAGCTTGAAACGATAATCATACGTTTAACCCCATCCCCATCACCTTCCTCTTTGTATTACATCATTTGCAAGGATTGCTTCTCTTGGTAAATGTTTGCTTGGGTTGTCCTACAATTTTTATATTTCACAGTGTGCCTTATTTATCTTTTTCGACTGGAAATTTTGGGAGATGTAGCCCAATACGTCTGGAGGCATGCACAAGATGGGAGAGGTTGTCCTAGGTTATAAACCTCTGGGAGATGTAATCGAGTTGAATAAATTGCAACAGTTTGGAAAGATACGAACGAGTAGCGCAGAACCTCCAAATTATCTTTGTTTCTCTGCATTAAGAGCTCCTTAATCAGACATAAGCTATGTTATACAGATACTTTGGTCACCTAATGCGAAGAGAGGACTCTTTGGAAAAGACCCTGATGCTGGGAAAGATGGAAGGCAAAAGGAGAAGAGGACGGCAGAGGATGAGATGGCTAGAGAGCATCACTGAAGCAATGAGCGTGAAACTGAGCAAACTCAGGGAGGCGGTGAAGGACAGGAAGGCCTGGCATGATATGGTTCATGGGGTCACAAAGAGTCGGACACGACTTAACGACTGAACAACAATGTTATACTAAATGCAGTAGAACTTGTACTTGTAGGTAGAGTAGTGAAGAGGACAGTGCTAGATTACTTTTGAGTAGACCACGCAGAGATTTGTGCTGCTATTCGATGGTTGCAAACTGAGCTGACAAGCTTGTGCAACATGTATGCATAAGTGCACATATTATGAGTAATAATATTACACTAACAGATTAAGATCATCGGATTTGTTCAAAATAATCTGTCTTGTGGAGTCCTTGGGGTTCTCTGAGCTTGGTGGTTTTCTTGCAAACGTTTCATTACCTGTCTAGGTAACATCTTCAGTGCTGGCACCAAAGCCACCAAGCACAGAGAACCCCAAGGACTCCACAGTTCAACCCTGAGCTACTGAGATTCTCTTCTATTGATCATCTGTCTTCTTGGATTTCCAATCATGCCAAATGAGATACGGTTTTAATTAACTGAAAACAAAGGAGGACTTTTTTCTACAGTTAGGTAGAGAAACTTGGATTCCACACCACTTCCAACAATTTGAGCCTGAACCGGGACTTCATCCGTAACTTCCGTCTGCTTAACTTTCTCTTCTCTTCCTAGCAAATACCAGATTTCACCACACGGGGGGGGCAAGGAGAAGAAATGCTTATTCTGCAGAAAAAGAAAGACAAATATCACCAAGGGGGATTTTTTATCACATCTTGACTGACATGGATGAAAATTTATTATTCAATCAGTTTTCTACTCCCCATATGTTATTTTTAGTAGGAAGGCAGGCCTTGCATTTTTAAAAAAGACAATAAAACAAAAACTAGCTAGTCATTGTTCTTCCCTCCGTTCCTTCTTATATAGAGTCAGTGGGAAGAAGAAGAAGAGGAGGAGGAGGAAGAAGAAGGGGAGAGGGAGGAGGAGGAGGAGGGGGGAAGCTACTCTGTGAATGTTGCTCCAAGAAGTAGAAGGAGGAGAAGGAGAGGTAGGGGAAGGAGAAGAAGCTTGTGAATGGTGCTTCAAGAAGAAGAGGAGGAGGAGAGGAGAAGAGGAAGAAGGAGAACAAGAAGCAGCTTGTGAATGGTGCTTCAAGGAGAAGAAGGAGAAGGAAGAGGAGAAGCTACTCTGTGAATGGTGGAAGAAGAAGAGGAGGAGGAGGAGGGAAGAGGAAGTAGCTACTCTGTGAATGTTGCTCCAAGAAGTAGAAGGAAGAGGAGGAGAGGTAGGGGAAGGAGAAGAAGCTTGTGAATGGTGCTTCAAGAAGAAGAGGAGGAGGAGGAGGAGGAGGAGGGAAGGAGGGGGAGGAAGGGGGAGGAGGACAACTCTGGGCAGCTCACAACAATCAAACAATCAAAGCAATAAAAGATAAAGATAAAAGATGGCAAGCATGATAAAGTGAAGGGTCTCACCCTCCCTCGCCGAAGGTCTGGGTGAAGTTTTCATCTTTTTCATCCCTTTTTCTTTTCCCCTTTTACCCCTTGAAACAGCAGTTTCATTCCACTGCAAGAATTTTGTGGCTGGAAGCACATGTGTATGATCGGGGCTCTCCCAAATGGTTTTATCCAACGACGTGGCCAAACTGGTCTTTAAAATATTCCCAGTATTAATATAAATGGTTATAACTATAAATATGAAAAACATTGTCATTGCTAAGCAATGACAGGGAGTCCCCAGTGTAAGAACAAGTTCCATTCCCAAGGTCTGTCCTTAAGTCGAATTTGTACGTAAGCTGGAACAGTATCACTGTATAATACTGTATAAGTAGTATTGTGTAATGAGCTCCAGCCATTGTGTAGTTAACCTGAATTTTGCTACAATAGGCTCCGTGCTTAACTATGGGTCGCCTGTAACCCGGGCATTCTTAACCCGGGGACTCCCTGTACTTCCCTGCACTGAAATCCAGAAGCCCGGGCCAAATCCCAGTTTCTATTTACAAATGAGGATCTGCAAAATTGACCTTGCTTTGGCCAAGCAGATGCATGGCAGGAGCTTTTGAGCCTCTTCGGGACACAGTCCCCAGGGTGCAGAAATCTGCACATGGCTATTTACAACAGAGTGGGTGGGTGTTTGTCTGATTCTAATTGCCTCCCGGGTCAGTCTGAGGTTCTGTAGCGCGAAGGTGGAAGCCCCGTCTCTGTGTTGGCAGGAAACAATATTGTAGCTCACAAAGGGAGCCAGCAGCTTTCAGACAGGAAGAGCCTTATCGCACTGAAAGAGTCTCCTGCATATTCTCCCCCAGAGTCTGCGCTCCAAGTTGCGTTTTTCTTTCCCTGGATTTGCCGACTGCAGAAAGCCGCACAACGGAAAGGCCCGTTTCTCATTCTACCAAGCCGAACAAACTTGATGAGGCCTCTTTTCATGTGCCTCCACGGGCTTCCTAGTTGTTGGAGACCATCCCTACCTCTTCTTGGTCTTTATCCTGGCTAAATGAACGTATTTGTTGTCTGGGTTTGGACGCTATGCTAAACCTAACACTGGATTAAGAAAGTATCACCACAATGTTGGGGTGAAATGCTGTGCCAGACAGCCTGTTGTGGCTGGGAAAAAAAATGGCCTGGTCTGCAGAACATGCTAGGACAATTCCACAACATGTCCCATGTTGCACGTACAGACCCATTATGACCCTGTTTTGTGCGTCTATTAGGAAGACAACTTACTTGTACAAACAGACTGATTTTACATCCATGTTCAAGATCCCTACAAGTTAGATCTCTGAGTGAAAAGGTAGTTCTTGACAATAACGTGGACATTTAATACCTATATAGACAATAAACCCTGGTTTCTGCACTGCACTAAACCAAAATATGATTAGTCGCATTTTCATTGTTTTTGTTTTCATTTTCATTGCATATCTCGAGGCAGTTATTGCATACCGTAGTTTATGGCTTAGCCTCTTGTATAAACTAAACCACTTGTGGTCTATTTAATAAACCATATTAAGCAAACCCTAGCTTTGAGTGAACCTAGTCTAAAATATTATGCACTGTGAATTTCCCACCCACAATGGTAGAGGAACGTTTTGAAATGCTAGTAGCCTATTATAGAGCATTAAATTTATTTATTTATTTATTTATTTTAGCAAAGCTGCACCAAAATAGCGTTCTTCAGTTTTTTTAAAATCCATGTAGGACAGTTGAAACATACAGCACCATGGACCATTTTAGTGTTGGTGTCCTTGTGTTTACAGGTAGTCTTTGCTTAATGACCATTTGTTTAACGACAGTTCAAAGTTACAATGGCCTTGGAAAAAGTGCTCTACAACCTGTGCTTGCACTTACAACTGTCACAAACCATCACACCACCCCTGTAGTCATGTGATCGCGGTTTTATTACCATTGATAAGATGGTCATTAAGTGAATAACATGGTCGTTAAGCAAATTTCAGCAAAAAATGTCCATTGGAGAAGCTGGATTCACTCAATGACCATGTGATTTGCTTAACGACCATCATAAAAATGGTTGTAAAATCAGGTCCAGTCACATGGTGACTTGCTTAACAACCACCCACTTTACGCCCAATTTTCTGGTCCCTATTGTGATAGTTAAGCGAGGACTACCTGTAGTCAGATGTTCACAGCCATACTACCCTGAAAATACCTGATCTTGTCTGATCTCAGAAGATAAGTAGGGCCAGGCCTGGTTAGGACTTGGATGGGAGATTGCCTGGGAATACTAGGTGTGAAGGGAGGGAGGGAGGGAGGGAGGGAGGGAGACAGGCTGGGTGGATCTAGTGTCAACATGGATTCTCTCTACAATCAGTTGACTTCAACTTTTAGGTAGATAGATAAATAGACAGGATGACATAATATAAAATACTGTATCATTGTACCATATCTTTTCCAGATATTTATTCTAACATTTTATTTTAGTTAAAATATTTCTAGACCTCCTGCACAGAAAACAGTTTTCAACAGCACAATCAGAGTGTTATAAAACCCATGCAGAGATTTTTAAAAGTAGCTAGTGTTAATAAAAGTGACATGCCACAATAATTTAAAACAATTCTGACCAGCCAGTGCTGGTCTATCAATGGACTATCAGCACATAGCTGGAGTTAAAACCAGAGCAATCCAACCAAACCCATTTCATGAAAGTTCAGAGAAAATGTGGCTGGTGAGCTTAGGGCTGATCTTCCCAATTCTTCAATCAGCTTCAAGGTACATAGAGAACTAGTTTGTTGGAAGAAAAACCTAGCTAGAAATAGAATTTCTGGAAATCTCCTTCCTAGGACACTTCGGGGCTCTTCAAAGAGCAGAGAACAGAAACAGGTTAGCCCCATCTCTGCTCAGGAAGACCCTCACCTTTATCTTCTCCATGGACATGCAGCAGTGATTTCAAACCTTTAAAATTTGGCACAGGAACATCAACTCCACCATGATCATTTCATCTCAGTGAGCTTCAGCTGCTTTCATGTTGCTTCCATCTTTCTTTTCCCTCAAAAGATTTCTGTCTATGGGCCGCCTCAAATGTGTGGCAGTTAAGCAGAACATAAATGGTGGGAATAAAGGAAATAGAGACAGAAATGTGTTTATTTTTGAGCTGGGTGCTATTAAGAAGTCGCGGGTTGCCTCCTCATGTGGGTGGGAATTTCTGAAGGAGCAGACATTACCCAGAAATTATATTTTTTCTTCCCTCTTCCTCTGAAGTCATCCCTTTGCAACAGTGGCTTCTGTGTGTGTTTTAAGGGAGGTATTTTCTACTTGCAGCCTTACCACTAAAGACAAGAAAGGGACACACAACAGACCACAAAGTGTTCCAATAGGATCATGAAGCCAATCACTCCATGAACCCCAAGTTAGGAACTGCAGGTCCCTCAGGCAGACATGGTGTCACACCACTTGCTTCATCACATCATGTTGCACTTGGCAGAAGATGGTCTTCTCCTGAAATGGCGAAAGTGAAGCAAACCCCAAATTGTGCACCCGTAAAGAGCAATGAAAATGGGGTGGAAAGTACCGTTTCTCCATCGCTAGGAATCAGTGGCAATTTTATTTGGTTTGTTTGGGGTAAAGAATTTGTCCAGATGTGCATTTTTTTCATAAATGGGACCAAAATAAAGGCGAAGTTCTACACATTCAGATGAGGGATTTCACTGATCTCAGCAAAGCGGTTTTGGAGGCTTCGATAACCGGATATGACTCTGTATATTCTGTAATGCCAAGAAAATAAACTGTCTTGTGGTGTCTTCCTACCATTTCTCATTCAATTAGATGAACAGGAGTTTGCTTTAGCAATCATTTCAAAGGAGAAGAAGAGGTTGGGGAAATTCATCGTCACTTATTTAGTGAACAAGATGGCAAGGAGATTGTGCAAATATCCCATCTTTCACTGTACGATTCTCTCTCCAGTGATCTGCAGCCTCCCAAGTTCCTTATTAATTGATTATGTGCCATCAAGCCGTTTTTGACTCCTAGCAACCACACAGATAGATCTTCTCCATGATGATCTATCCCTAACCTGTTCTTTCAGGTCTTCCAACACAACACCTATTGCCACCGTCACTGACTCCCTCCACCTTGCTGCTGGTCATCCTCTCCTTCTCTTTCCTTCCACCTTTCCCAGCATTGGGGCCTTCTCCAGAGAGCTGGGTCTTCACATCATGTGTCCGAAGTAGGATCATTTGAGCCTGGTCATTTGTGCCTTGAGTGAGAACTCTGGGTTGACCCAAGTTCATACTTTTCCATTAGATCCCAAGGGAAAACCATCAGGAGGAAACTACTACTGATATTGTTGGTGCTACTGTCCCTGCTAAGAGGAGTCCTGCCTTTCAGAAGCTCATTTTCCTTTCCCGGAAGAAATTCAGAAGAATTGTTTATGTAATTTCTCTGCGAGATAAATTGGTGCAATCATTTCCAAAGGTCACCTGGGCCCTCTGTTACTCACCTCTACAATTCAGCCATGCTGTAACGTTGAATTAAGATTCTCTTCTCTTTTCTTCTCGAATCAAAATTGAGCACCCTCAAATTTATTTCAACAGTTTGCGAAGTTGACACACCTGCACAGAAATAGCTTTTTCTGATTCAGCTAGGCAGTGCCAATGTCTGACTTGAATGGGATCAATTCTCCAAATTGATTGGAGCGTCAAAGCGAATTGGACTGATTTGCCAAACCAAGTCAACAATTCCAGCTGGATTTTGCATGATTCGTGCAAGCCTATTAAATATGTCACGGCATCTTACTTGCCAGATTTTCAAAATAATTTGTAAAGCAGGCATAGAGGCAGGAGGCCCTTTTTACATATGTATAATTTTGGGAAGAAACTTTGGCTCTGGTGCCAGATCTTTGGTCCTATCTTCTTCTTTAAAAAAAAAAATCATAAGCCTGAAATCCAACCCTGTCATCAAAACTCTGCATTTTTTTTAACACGTGTCATGCACACAACACATTTAAAACATGTGGGATTTTGATCATGTGATCATGGCCACCATCATGACTTTTTTGACACACACACACCCCCCCCATGCACCTGCTGAAAACTGACTGTTCCTGGTGCAGTTGATATTGACCCTAGTCATCTCCTTGGTTGATAAAAAGCAATGATTCCTTTATTTGGAATGCTTTAATCTCACTTTTCCCATGGAATACTGCTTTTTGGAATGTTGGAATACCAGCCAACTTGACCTAACGCAACTTCTAATAATCTGGTACCTTTCATTATTGAGGAAATTAAAATAGAAGTAAGTTAATGCAGCCAGTGGAACACAACTGCCAATAAGGGTCTTGTGGTGAGTTCTGGCACCAATGCTTATGATGCAACAGAACTGTCACAGCGTCTTGCCCCTACATTCATCTGTGAAATGTCAGCCAGCAGGCAACCATCTCCAGAAGTCCAGAAGCTAATGGAAGTTTTGATCCGTCATGCACAAAGTAAATGGCCTGTCCTCATTCCAAGTGCCGACCCACCTTGGATCTTGCCTTCGGATCAGCTGGAATCTTCCTGGGTCAGAAGGAGGCCATGCTAGACTTGGCTTCCAGTGACCCAAGAGCAACAAATAATGCATGCCAAGGAAAAGAAAGTTTGGGGATAATTTCTGAAGTGGGTTGGCTAGAATCAGAGGGGGGAGATTCTGTGAGAATCTACTGTTTTTGGGGAGGGCGCTGATGGGGACTTGAGATGAGCCCTGCTGGGTGGCATTAAATGCCATCATGTCCACTGCCTTGTTTCCCACATTGGCCGAAACAGCAATTTCCAGGATCTCCTAACTGGAAGAGATACTGTCCCTGATCCTAGAGGTAATATTAGCCACCATGATAAGTAGTGATCCGTTGCTCTGGATGGAGGAAAAGGCTGAGGAGCCTTTTCTAAAGCTATTGTAGGAGGAGAGTTGTGTTACTCTAGCACAGTCTTTCTCAACCTTGGCCACTTGAAGATGTGTGGACTTCAACTCCCAGAATTCCCCAGCCAGCTGGCTGGGGAATTCTGGGAGTTGAAGTCCACACATCTTCAGGTGGCCAAGATTGAGAAACATTAGTCTAACATGTTCTGTGAATGCAACTATTCTCAGTCTCAGTTGCTGGAGAAGGTAAAGCACTGTCCTCATACCCTGCTTATGATAACTGGCACTTGGTGCTCCTCTCTAGCAAGTGCAAGACTCCAGGCCTTTGTTCAGAAATCCTCAAATGCTTCTGAACTGTGTTCTCATAGACTCATGAACATTTCCACACCTTTTCAATTGACCCGGCACAACTGACCATCACCTTGCCTTGGGGCACCAAATCCCATAGGTCAACTAGGTGTTGCTTCTTTAGGGCAAATGCTGTCATTCAGTCTTCCTGAGACATGGCGTTCTTGCTGTAGCTCTCACATTACCAAATTCCACCATTACGGGTCTTCAAAGGCGCCCTGAAGACTCACCTGTTTATTTTGACCCATAATTGAGTTAGGGCTTGGGAGACACCATTACCTAGATTGCATTAACGGGTGTTCTTTGTTAATTCAATGTTATGATTGCTGTTACTGGTTTATTGTATTTTGCTGTGCATCTTGGGGCAGGAGCGAGGGGTTCCCTTCAAAAGTGGCCTGTCAGCCAGGACCTAATTAAATAAAATAAACCAAAACAACCAAACTCTGCTTTTAGTATGTCTCAGAGTCCTCCTTGGAGAAACCGTCCTGCAAAGTTGCGTGTAACTCATGAGCTAGGACTATTACAAGACTGGGTTTGAGGATTAACCTGTCATGCCACAAGCATGGTTCAAGCATGTGTGGAAAGCACATGTTTGGGTTAGCACACACACACACACACACACACACAAACACACGAAACGGTGAGCCGAGTCTTCAAGGCCGCTGTTTCATCTAAATCTGCACGGCGAACAGGAGAGGCCTGTGCCAGAAACATGCTTTGCAGCAAACATCCCCACACTCCGTTGTGATTGTTTGTAACCAATAAAATCATATTACACGCTGATTGCCGTGACCCGCCTTGTGTTTCGGCAGGCCTCAGATGCGAACGGGTACAGTACACAAATGAAAACCATTAGCCGTCCTGCCGACCACATGTGCTGTACGTGCGCCAGTGGGAAATGACGGAGAAGGCAGGAGGTCAGGGTTTACTAAAAATATAAAAGTTTGAACATGTGGTGCTAATAGAACACACAACGGGGGTCAGCAGTGTAACGGAAAATCATTCTTCTCCCAAAGTCAGAGCAAGGCGTGTGCGTGGAAAAGAGGAATGGACACTTTGTGCTCCAAAGGGTCGGCCGCTGGAGTCCTCCTAAGTCTTGGATGGCTGGAAGAGCTTCTGGGCAGGATGGACATGGACAGGATGCAAGTCCTGAGTTCAAATCCTTGCTGTAAGCCGCATCTTGGGCCAAGCAGAACTTCTCCAAAACAAGCATTTCCAACTTTTTGCAGGACAAGGGCCATTCCTTAAAAAGTAGGCCAAGCCAAGACAACTTGGATTGCATGCTGGGGTAATTAAAAGTAAATGTGGTAGGCTGAATATCACGGTTCCACAGGTAGTTGCTAATTTCCCCCATCTGTCTCATTCAGAAGCCGCATCCTAGAAGCCACATCCCAGCCGTTGGAAGTTGCATTCAACTTTCGGGTCCATCCCCCCAGTGATAAATTATATATTGTTGCATACAGCGGGGTGAACCTCCAAGGGGAACCCAGAAAGTCAGGATGGCGGCCATGACCTCACAATCAAAGCCTGGGCTCTAAGCATCCATGAGGGAAACATGCTAAGTTACCAGAGGTGGTGATAACAAGAGAGAACTGCAGTCAAAAGTTGCAGCATGGAATGTTGTTGGAAAGGCTTCTGCTCACTATTCCCCCCTTTCTCCTGTTTGTTTCACAGTCCCATCTGTCATTAGCCAGTCCACTTTCCATCATTAGTACGCAGACTCAGTCCTCCCATGCCTGGTCTGGAGCATCAAGCGTTCTAGGATGTTTGCCTTAAGCATTTAATTTTGTACTTCACAGCAGCCCAGGTTGACCTGACGTGACTCAGAAACTGAGCAGAGTTGGACCTGCATGATTCCTGGCTTAGATTCCTTTGGGGGTTAAGCCCATGTGCCCACCCAGAACATGGATTAATTCAGTAATCAGATATAATGGTCTGTGGGAATGACCTTGGGAGACAGGAGGAAGAGCCGCAATCTAGATAATGGTCAGATAAGAGGCAGCTCAGCCCAAAGAAGGAATGAGGATGTGGAAAACATCTCAGAAGGTCCCTAGCTTCTTGGGCTGTAAAGACAATGGGGGAGAGATGTCCTTTCAGACTTACAAGATTCTGTTAAGGTAACCTTACAATAAAGTTAGAGCTAGTACTTCTGGGTGTACTTCTTGTCTGGAGTCCCTCGCAAGGCAGACATCAATCTTGCAAGTCAGAAAAACATCAGTCGATATTATTCCCAAGAAAATTACCTGGACATGACCCCGATGCCCCCAGCAGTTGAGCATGGTTCAGGAACCTCTTTTCAGTTCTCCAAAATGGGATCCTTCTCCGAAACCATCAGGACTTCCTTTTTGGTATATTTTTGGATCCACGGGAATGGCATTCATGGATTGAACATTAAGTAACAAACACTTAAATAACTTTTTTTTTTCATTCTTCAGGCTGTGCTAGACAGGATAAGAAAGAAGGCAGGGTGAAAAATGAGTAAGTTACATTCAACAAACAGGCCCATCTTGCTCAGTCTCTATTAACATTGGGGTACCATATCTCTGGCAGCCTGGAGGGACCAATCCCTCCCCCCCACTCCCCCCCCCCCCCCACAAATCTGGTCCATTTAACTTTGTTTTGATCAGCTGCCTCTCCTATATCCTGCCTCATTTCCCCTTGTTTTGACTACAACCCCTGGTGCTTACTCTCTGCTTTTTCGCCTGGCGGGTGGGTGGGTGGGATTCACATGACACACAGCAAAAAGCAGATCCTAACACCCAGGAGAAAACACTGTCCAGTTCCATAGGGTTGGGTCCCTCCCATCCAGGGGCATTCCCTGGATAAATGGTCCCCATAAACTGGAATGGTTGGAAGAGACGTTGGAGATCACCTAGTCTAACCCCCTATATATAAATGCTGCCCTGAAAACTGCTTTGAGGTGACCTCTAACCAAAAGCAGCTTCTAATGCAGTGTTCTGCAACCTTGGCCACTTGAAGATGTGTGGACCAACTCCCAGAATTCTATGCCAGCTATGGAAGTTGAAGTCCACACATCTTCAAGTGGTCAAGGTTGAGAAACACTGTTCTGATGTTACTACCTGACTTTCAAACGGCTTGATTTCTCTTTTTTCCCCCCAAACTTTAAGGAGTTCAGTTTCTTTTCTTTTTTTCCAGATTTTAAGGAACTCCATTTCTTATTGGAGGGATCTGTTGCCTGGGACACATCTTTCCATCCCTCCGTTTCCTCACTCTTCCCCATCTGAACAAGCCTCTTCCTGATGTCTTGCTCAGGGATTCTGTGAAAACGAGGGGAAACAAGAAAGCTGGAGAGAGGATGGTGCAGTGAAAGACAGCCACGTTCCAACTCCGTAAGAGCACAAGAATGTGGTCCCCACCTGGCAATTTCACCAAAGTACAGAGGAGCTTTTCTCTACAGGCCGGCAGTGTCAAAAAGTCAAGATGGCAGCTGTGACGATGCAGTTGAAGCTCTGTTTCTTATGTGCAACAGCAAAGCTTCAACTGCATTGTCACGGCCTCCACCTTGATCTTTTTGACAACACCCTGCAGACACCTCTGCTCTCTTGCATCCCATAGTGGTCCTGCCTTACTCCAAGGCTGAGGGTAGCTAGCTGACTTATCTCCTTGGTAACCCTTCCCTGTTTTCACATGGACACGCCCACCATTTTTTTCCCCCATTGGAAAACTTGGGCTAAATCAAAAGAAATTTAACCTGCTGGGATGAAGAACTTGGATTCTCCCCTTCCACTCCCCTTAGAAGTCCTTCAATTCTTTGCTTCCAATGTGGTTCCCATGCTGATGGGAACTTCTACCACCATGAACAGATTTCTTTTCCCCGGGCACATTGCAGACATGAGGACCCCTACCTGACTGGGACCACTGAAGGCAAAGATCAAGCCTGGCCTGATCCTGCCAAATGCTTTCTTCACCAACACAACCAAAAATTCCAACTAAAGCTGGCTTGGAAATGCGTCTTTGACTTCTCACCTGGCTCTGTCCTGAAGCTCAGGTAGAAGGGGTTCCTGTCCCTGCATTTACAGAAATTCACTCAGGACTAGGAAAGAGATTCCCACAGGTCCAGAAACTCCATGTAGCTGAGGAAAAGCAATTTCACAAAGAATGTGAAATTCTTCAACACCAGGTTACTTTCCCACACATTGTGTCCTCTGTTTGCACAGACAGATCCGTCTGGCCGCTTCTAAATTTAACTAGTCCAGAAACGAAGTCTGATAATGCACTCTCTCTCTCTCTCTCTGCTTTGAATTTTTATTCTCTCTCATCCTCTTGGACCACATAAACGCGCGCACACACACGCACACACATACACACGTGGCCAACCTGGCATCTCAATTACATAATTAAGTGCTTTCCTGTTAGAGCAATTAGAGCAGACAGCCAAAGATTTATTGGCCACTAACCAAACCAGATGTGGCCTCCCATCTCCTTATCTGCTCAGCTCTACCCAGAAGGATGCCAAATGCATTGTGTCATGGAAGGAAGGAAGGAAGGAAGGAAGGAAGGAAGGAAGGAAGGAAGGAAGGAAGGAAGGAAGGAAGGAAGGAAGGAAGGAAGGAAGGAAGGAGAGAGAAAGAGGGAGGGAGGGAGGGAGGGAGGGAGGGAGGGAGGGAGGGAGGGAGGGAGGAAAGTTCTGGAGGCACAGTTTTTTCATGGCACCTATTCCTGCATTATAGATGCTGGTGACCTGCCTTTGCATTCCAGCATCAGATGACAAAACCAGAGTCCCTTGGCCCTGTCAGATGTACCTCCGTGCTCTTTTACATCAGGGCAATGCTAGAGGAATAACAGTGTGGTGGACTAGCATATGCACAGAACTGGCAGCATTCCTCTCTCCAGCAAAGACATTCTTTCCAAAAATGCAGTCTTGAAATTCCTCCTCCAGCATTCCAACAGAAGGTTGTTATAAATGGCAGACCAGGGAGGAGCTCCATTCTAACCCCCAGCCCCCCCCCCACACACACACACGTTTCAGTTCATATCCCTCGTGGTAGGGCGTTCAGAAAGCGGCTCGCTCTTTGACAACCTCTGAACTGGTTTCTAATGAAGCTCTTACCCGGCCGTGAGTATTTTGGATCGCCCTTGCTACCTAGGCTTTTAATCTATCCCAGAACAGAGTGTTCTACTGGGGACATGACGCAACCATTGAGAACAAGACCTCCCCAAAGGCTTATGATTGGTCAGGAGACAGGCCAGGGAAATGGAAACAGGCTGCCAATTGCCATGACATTGCCCGGGTAGGTTATTGCTTTCATGCTGAACTTTCTGCACCTACCAGCACAGACCCACGAGAGATCCCTGCTCTCCCCCAGCGTTCCCTGGATTTGGGCTTTGGGATTTCTCCATGCAATGGAGAGCCGTCTTTCCCCCTTCCTTGTTTAGTCCTCAGGCCTGCCAAATGATTGAAATCTCTTTATCCTGCAATCTCCACATCAGCACCAAAATCTTCAGTGTGTGCCGAGCAGTTCCTGGAACCCAACAGTTAATGGAGGAAAAAAGTCCTCTTGGCAGTGGGAAAAGACTCATAGTTTGGTTAAAAATATGAAGGGTGAAATGCACGGCAGCTTTCCAGCACAAGCTTTTTAAGCTTGAGTTTCATTATTTGCATTCTTTTGAAAAATGTAGATAAAAAGCTTGGAAGGTTTTCTCACATCACTCCCCCATTTCTCCTTTTAATGTTTCTTTGCTGGCTGTGGTAGTTCTACAAAATCCAGGGAGACCCACATCATCATGAAAATAAGAACACTCAGAAGACAGTCTTTGCTGGAGACTTCCCACCCCTACCTCCAATTCACTCACCACCACCATGACAGCCAAGCCAGCTTAAAATGTCTTTATCCCCATCCTCGTGCAAACCAGGGAAGAGTAACTTGCAGGTCTATTGTACATCTGATCCCAAAGAAGCCCCCATTGACTAAGACAAGTGAGTACCGACAGCAGGTTTCCAAAGAAGAGTATCTTAGAAGAGGAGGACCTCAGTTACTCAAATGGACCTCAGTAGATGGAAGCCGGACAGAAGATCATTTGTTGGAAAGGGAGAATAATTTGGTAGCCTCCCATAATGGCTTGTTCCTCTACCCCGTTGTAGTGTAGGAGGTCTGATAACTCTGCATCAAATTAGATGACTGATTACTAGCTCAAGAGGGTTATGCCAAGTTGTCATATGGCCATCCAAAAGTAAAGTTTACCTATTATATGCCTCGTTCTTTCATATTATGGGCTTAAAGGGTATTAGATAAATTCATAGAAAAGGTGATGATGGCGTTGATGGTAATGATGATGATGATATCCTACTTTTTTTTTAATTTGGTCAACTCAAAGCAGTGACCATACTTAATACTTCTGCCTCCTATTTTCCCCACAACAACAACCCTGTGAGGTGGGTTGGGCCAAGAGATGGTGACTGGTCCAAAGTCAACCAGCTGGCTTTCATGCCTAAGGGAGGCCTCAAACTTACCACCTCCTGGTTTCTAAGCCAGCACCTTCACCACAACACCAAACTGGCTCTCTAATTATAATAAATAACTGGACAAAGGAAGTCCAGAGGCTGGGAAATACAAGACAGTGGGCTTCCCAGGAGCTGGAAATGAAATACAATGCAAACAAAGATTATCTCTATTCTTATTCTTGCAAAGTTCTCCTGATGTTCTCCTTTGGCCAGTAGGTCAGAAGAAGGATTGCTGTGGGTTGAAACCCTACAAGGAGTGTATGCAAGCATCAGATCACCATCGGAGCCAGGGAAGTGCTAAAAACCAACGTATAAATTGCATTTAGTCCAATGGTCATGTTTTGAGGGGAGCCCTCCAAGTGCGTCCGCTGGATCAGTTGGCACTTTCCTTGTGGCATTGATTCTCGGCACATCCTGCTGGTTGGAATATGATAAGCAACCATTATGCCTTCAAGCCTCATTTGTTTTTGGACCCACCAGCTGCCTAGGCTTCCCCTCTCCTCTTTGAAGTGAATCTAAGCCCCCAGTAGCTAGAAGGTGACACTTAAGATGCGCCTCTTCCCGGCTCTTATCTCTGTCAGCGGTCTTTGAGCAGTTGACACTTCGGCAGCCTCATGGCCCTTCTGCCAGGAGACTGTCCCCTCGGTGACCTTTTGGCTTTCTGAAGAGGACACCCGAAACCTCACAGAGATGGGTTCAGAAGACGGAGAAATCCCACCGCTTCCCCATCAGCTGCCAAAAAGCCATTTCTCATTTGAAAGGAAGAGTTATCTGTTCCACTTCTGCCTCTCTCGCTCTCTCTCCTTCATTTGTCTCGTCGCTGGCTAAAAGTCTTCCTTTACGTCCAGGAATTTAGCATGTAAAAGGACTCATTCCCTTGCTTTACTTGGTGCATCTCTGAATTTTTTTGAACCATTAAAAGTGCCAGGCTTTTGTATTTTTTGCTTTTCCTGCCAGTCTTCATTTAGTCGGGCAAAGGAGAACCTACTCTAAAAGAAGAGAATTTCAGAGGATTCTCATGGATGGACTAGGGCAGTGTTCTTCAAACTTGGCAACGTTAAGATGGGTGGACTTCAACTCCCAGAATTCTGCTGACAGGGGAATTCTGGGAGTTGAAGTCCACCCATCTTAACGTTGCCAAGTTTGAAAAACAATGAACTAGGGCATTCCTGCACTTATTTTATTACAACGTTGATCACGCGGGATGTAGGAATGTCCAGTCTGCCATTGACCCATGTCTGCAGCTTCCTCAGTGTCCCTCAGTGTCATTAAAACAGAAAGAGGGAATTTCAGTCATCATCGTCATTCTACAATCACATCTAAGATCATATCTCCTGAGAAATGTCTGAGTATAAAGAATTCTTTCCAGGGCCAGTTAAAGTGATACCCACCAGTCTTGGGGGCAGAAGACGACACCAGCATAAGATTTGCTCTCTATTCTGGTGATCCCTGCCATGCAAAGCCACAATACTGGAGAATGTTCCTGCTCATTTTTACAGTTTACAGGGCACGTCAACGATAGAAATAGATGGATTCTCCCAGCCGTGTTTCCCTCCCCTCCCACCAAACATAACCATTCCCTGGGGAAAATATCCAAGAATGGGGATGGCGTATAGCTGGGGAGGAAGTAAGTTTTGATAGATGGCTAGACCAGGAAGGTCAAAAAGATCAACATAGTGGCCGAGACATGCAATCAAAGCCTCACCCTTTTGTATGTGTGTCATGATGCATGTTAAAAGGGGGGGATCTTTGACTGCTCAGTTGTGTTTGCCATCTTGACCTACTTTACTCCAACATTACCCCTCGCAGATACTCCTGCCTAAGGGTCATATAATGGAATTTCCAAGATACAACTGATTGACTTCATGATTCATGACTGAATTAAAAAAAAAAAGAATCCCACCATCAGTTTATGGAACATGAACTGAACTCTTAAAAAGTATTTAAAACATGTTGATAGCTATAGTGTTGGTTCCTTCACCATTCTGGATGTTTTGTGCTATGTTGTTAACCATTTTTTACTGGAGAATTCTTAAAATCGTTGTAAATCACCTAGAATGTGTTATTGTAAACTTCTCCATGACAGAGTAAGGCTGAATTTCTTTTCTTTTCTTTTCTTTTTTCTTTTTTTCATGAGTCCTCTATTCTCTTCCTGAAAGGTTTGTGCATTTCTGTCCCTGGGCAAGGGTTCGGTTACTCCTTTATCATCTTGCATCATCTGTTTGCCTTCTTTTCAGCTCAACTCAAAGATGCATTTTCAAAACCTTGATTGGACCTTAATTACAACTTATCCATTTACTCCTCTCCTTTTAAAAATGTTTTGAAATTTCCTGTCAAGATTAACCCCAGCCCAGCTTTTCCTTGCACCAATCGTTTCTCCTCTGCTCTGGCAATCTGACAAAACGGAGACATTTTTTCACGTATCTCCTGGCGCTTGCCGGCTTTGTGCTGAATGCTTCACTGTGTCACCTACAACTTGGATGTCAGGATTTAATCAAACTCACACACCAGCTTAGTATACACCCGACTCTAGCCGTGTCTGCAAGGATTAAAACCTTCAGTAAATGCTTGGATCAGCTGTCAGAAACTGGTTTTCTTTTGATGCTCCATTCTTGTTCCTTTTCTTCATGTCCTGCCAAATCAAGAAAATATTTCATGTAGAGGAATTGCTGAAGGATCCCATGCCTTTTTAAAAAAATGTGTATAAGGTAGTACAGAGAAGTATTGCTTATATTTCCTATATTTCTCCACTGAATGAAGCCTGAAATGCAAATGAGTCATTCAGACAGAAACATCCAATGATTTCTTATTTTCTGCCAACTCTCAGGAACTGCCGAAGACCGCCAAGATTTTCAAAGCGCCGTCCAGCAGCAAAACTTTACCCCGGAAAAAAGAAAAGAAAAGCAGGTCCCACAGCTGAAATCAATGAACTTGCTTTGAACGCTTCATGCTGTTCTTCCCAGACTCCGGTTGTTGCGGCTTTGATTTTCCTCCTTCGGATCTCTTCTGGGCATGCTCACAGGGTGCCCCTTTTATCAATGGGGGATTTCTCTTCCTCCCTGTCGCTGGAAGCCGGGATCGAAACCCAAAGCAGCCTGATCATAGAAAATTAACAAAATTAACAACACTGGCCTATTGCCTCTGGCTTGACGTGTAGCCCTGGGCATTCCCTCTGGAGCAGATGATTTGCTTGCACAAATGCAAAGAGAGGAGAGGAGAGGAGAGGAGAGGAGAGGAGAGGAGAGGAGAGGAGAGGAGAGGAGAGGAGAGGAGAGAAGAGAAGAGAAGAGAAGAGAAGAGAAGAGAAGAGAAGAGAAGAGAAGAGAAGAGAAGAGAAGAGAAGAAGGGAGGAGGGAGGGAGGGAGGGAGGAGAAGAGAAGAGAAGAGAAGAGAAGAGAAGAGAAGAGAAGAGAAGAGAAGAGGGGAGGAGGGAGGGAGGGAGGGGAGGGAAGAGAAGAGAAGAGAAGAGAAGAGAAGAGAAGAGAAGAGAAGAGAAGAGAAGAAGGGAGGAGGGAGGGAGGGAGGGGAGAGAAGAGAAGAGAAGAGAAGAGAAGAGGGGAGGGGAGGGGAGGGGAGGGGAGGGGAGGGGAGGGGAGGGGAGGGGAGGGGAGGGAATGATCCTACCTCTGTAAAGTATTGGTGCAACAGGCCAAGTGTAATCTCACATATTTCCTGCGGAAAGGCCACACAGCACCTAATGATCTAGTAGGATCCCTCCTGAGCAGGCCTGCAACAGAAAAGCTTTTTTCATCAACTGCCTCCTTCCTTCTGAGTGAGCATGCAGGGAAAAGGGCAAGCAACTGGGTAGTTTACTCCTGAGTAGCTACATGGGGTATCAGCAGATGGCCCTGGTTTATTCTGGAAATGTCTCTCGGAGGACTCCGTCCACTTCATCTGCCGCCCATCACTTCAGTGTATTTTTAAGCGGTGTTCATTTTACGTCATAAGCTGCTCGCACTGCAGCTAACGTGAAGGAGCGAACAGATCTCATCTTTCTAAAGGGAGGTGAAAGCAAACCCTAACCCCAAACAAGAAAGCGGTTGGGCCCGTTGTCCCCGTTGATAGAGAGACAGATTGAAATTCGTATTATTTTTAAATTCTTATTTAGGGCCAGGATATCAAAGCACTGGGATTGGGGGGAAGTTGACTTAAGCTCTACTGGCACAGTAGGTTTTAATGGGGAGAGCTTTCCCCTTCATTCAGAAGGATCGCTTTTCATCCCAGGGGACTCGGATTGGCAGCCATCGGTCCCAACCCAGAGCTGGCCCAACCGGCTTGCTGCAGCAGCGCATCCCTTCCCCTCCGCTCATTCAGGTTACTTTTAGCATCGGAGGTAGAAAATGCCACAAATTCCTCCTCCTCTGCCTGGCAGCAAAAATATAACGATTGTAAATAACTCCTTGCTGTCGGTCCCAATCAGCTGTCTGAGGACACCGCCTTGCCTTGCCTAACGATACAACCAAGCCAGCTCACAAATTCATTTTAGGCAAAGAGCGGTATTCCCATACACCTTGCTCCTCTTCCTGCTTTCTATGGGGTGGGAACAGCCCACTGCTGGTAGCAAACCCTGGAAGGAACCAAGCTTTGCAAAGCATTTGTGCTATGGAGCAGGAGGAAAACCTTAGAGCAGTGTTTGTCAACCTTGGCCACTTTAAGATGAGTGGACTTCAACTCCCAGAATTCCCCAGCCAGCATGGCTGGCTGGGGAATTCTGGAAGTTGAAGTCCACTCATCTTAAAGTGGCCAAGGTTGACAAACACTGCCTTAGAGGCACAATAGCCAGAAACGTTGGAACCGGGCTCTTCTAATGCAGCGTGACGCGGGGAGGAGACGATTTTAGAAGGCTCTGTGGAAATCAACCTTCTGAATCAAGGAAGCAGCAAGTGGTTTGGGATCCATAAAGCATGGCTTTTTCAACGCCAACTCTTGGCGTTTTGTAACTCTTCCTTGCTCCCTGATGGGAACGGAAGAACAACCCTCTTGTTTCCATCAGCTCTGCCAGGTGTCTATGACCTTATGCATCTTTGCACAGTACGTGGAGGTCAAGCAATATCTTTAGGGAGTTCCTAACATGCAGCATAAAGGTTAGGAGCGAACATCCTTTTTTCTGTTCCAGAGAGAGGAAGAGAGGTTTTGCTCTCGCAAGTTCAGTCGGCTTAGCAAACATCACAGTATTTACCTTACAAGTCACATCCACGTATTTTGCAGATGCACCGTCCACAGCCGCAGAAAACCTCCAATGCTTTGATTTATTAGTTGGTCTAATATTTATATATTTTTATTCAACCTATATATATGTCGCCACCATCCAAATAAGGCTCTCGGTAGCTTACCTACCAAAGATACAAGCTGAAACCTCCTCAGTAAAAAGAAAACAACTACTGAAGCAATCCAAAAGTTTTTTTTTTCTTTTTAAGAAAACCGCACAATGTAAGTTAAAGAAGATCAATCAAGTGGCAAATTAGCCACATTTCATGGGCCAGAAGGGGGGAATTATTAAATACATACCTTGAAAATAGTGCTATTGGCAGTAGATCATTTTAATGAAATGGCACTATAAATGAAATTTAATCCAATGTGTTTTGTTTCAGAGCCACCTTCTATGCTGAAGAAGGCAGTTCCCAGCATAGCAGGTGGGTCTGAAACAAAAACCCGTTTTCAGACCCAACACAGAAGTCCTCAGCCCAGAATAAAAGATATGCACCTTTTAAATATTCCATGCCGTAAAAGTCACACTCTGTTTATATTAATTTCACCTGTTTCTTGATTCCTTCCAACCCACTCCCATTCTTACATTTCAGAGGTGTCCTTATGATATGGCCCAGAGAAGTCAAGACTGCAATGAGGATGGTGCCATGGAATCTCTACCAGTTTTTATGGGCACTGCCCACAACCCATTTCCATTTATTACTGTAATAAATTATTATTGTTGTTGTTGCTGCTGCTGCTGTTGCTGCTATTATTATTACTGGACGCCAGGATGGTGCTGAGCTCTTCAGACAACAGGTGTTGCATGCAAGAAGAACAACAGCGCCTGACCCTTACATTTGGATCTGCTGGTCTGAGCCACGAAAACACGTTTTGTTTGGACGTGACCCTCTGATGCTCTTGTAAAGTTCCTTTGCATATGAAAAATATGTCCACCTCCCACAGGAATGCACCCTTGTTCATTAATAGGCACACACACCAATTTGGGATTTCTCTGCTTTAAAATGAAAGAATAATCCATGGGGGGCATGTGGAGACCTGTAGGACATCAGGACCCATCTCCTTCCCCAAAAAAAGGAGACAAAATCTCATTCCTAAACAGAAGAACGAGGCACTCTGCATTCTGAGTGCTTCACTTATGGCTTTGGGGATCCAATTTCCCAGCCTTGCCTTCATCCATCACAGCCAACATGTCACCACGGCCCCTTCATCTTTCCATTCCCAGCTGGCCTACGCCGTTCCTTTTTACAGCAATCAGCGATGGCTTAGAGGCTTCCACGCTGCCTGGTTCAGACAGCCGGGAAATGTGCAGGTACCTGAATAAACTCTTTAAATCCGCCAGCAAACGCCACCTGAAAGAGACGTTATGAAAGGCCTCTTTTCATGGCCTGTTTTCCGTTCCTATGGCTCCTCAGTTTCTCGGGGGCCAGACTGGCTTCCTGTATTAAGGGTTTCTGAAGACATTCCCATTTGTGGTTTTGGGGGGGGGGGGCTGTAAGGTCCCCAGTGTTCATGCCAGAGAAGGGATGGGGTGAAATGGAGAGGAAGGCCAGGGACGTGGGAGAAGTCCCAAAGTGGTTGCGAGCCTGGGAAACTGAAATGCTTACAGAACCCACCTCCCCAAGCAAAAGGAGCAGAAACATTAAAATACACCCCCCACGTGCTTCTTTAACAAGGCAGACAGTTCCTGTCCTGTTGATCAGCGGTTCTCTCTCTCTCTCTCTCTCTCTCTTTGCAAGGCACTGTGCTGCAGTGGTTCAAAAGTTTGCATCAAAGACCAAGACAGACCTCTGTCAGAAGCCTTATTTTCTCTCTCCTGTTCTTATTTTTCTTCTCTTTTCTTCTCAATCTCTCTTAAGCTGAAGGAGCTGGGATAAAACTCTGTTTATGATTGAGGGGGTGGGGAGGAGCGTGGAAAGGAGCTACATCCAAAATGAAAGATGGGCAGCAGTCAAGGTAGGAAGTCAACCAGCAAGAATAAAAAATCAGAGGTTGTGCCTGGATGCCAGAATCAAGAGCAGACAAAACCATTGATCCTTCAGCTAAATCTCTTCTCAGTTGCAAGCACTGGGTAGCACCTTCCTGCTGTGCATGTGTGTGTGTGTGTGTGTGTGTGTGTCTGAATGTCTGAGTATGTCCTCTGATCCACCACCCAATACCATAAATTGGCTCTTAAGTCCCAGAGGGGGCTACTCAATATCATAGATATCACATCAGAACTTCTACCTGAAAATATCACAATAGCATTTGAGATGTATATGTACCCTTCTGTGAAGATATCCCATTTATTCTTCCCAGTCTGATATTATTCTTTTGGGAAAACATGAAAAAAGTATAGAAAAAAAGCAGTTGGAATGTATAGAAAAGAATAATTGGAATCCCCTTCTCTCTATCTCTTTCTCTCTCCTTCTTCTGAAAAATAAGGATCATCATGTCAATTTTCCAACTTTCGGGAAGGCTACTGATGTTGTGTATGCAAGAGGCTCACCAGAATTTATGGCCTCCTTTGAGCATTCCAAGAGTTATTATTGTTAAAAAGTCATTACAGCCTCCACATAGACACACAACGGAAGAAAGAATCAGAAGACCCACTTTCCCATTCTGTGCGCCCAACCAAAAGGATTGGTATTGAACCTGAACAAAATGTTGGCAATTGGCAGGGTAGACTACATCACTGACAGCTCTCCAACATTTTTGCTGGTGCCTGTTAGCATTTGTCTCATAGTTGGACCACCCTGATTAGAAGGAGTCCCCAGAGCGAGAAAAACTCTCTACCAGATTCAAGGTTACCTCATTCCCTTGGTATACCACCTCCAGTGGAAAGAAGTAATCTTAGCCCAGAAATTGGTGCAAAGAAAAAAAATAATACAACTTCTTACCTTCCTCTACCACAGAATTTCTCATTCTAACCTCAACAAGACTGCTGTGTTTACTGTCTATGTACTCCCAAAAATCTATACCATTTGGGAACTGTTTGTACCTTCAAAGAAGCTGGAGAAGCTCAATCAATAGAAATTGCCTTTTCTTTATCATATCAATAGGTCTCAACAACTCCCCCATAAGTGGGATGCTTGCTCATTTTTGGAACTGAGGAATTGCAGCCCCATCTTGGCCAGAAGCCCAATGCTCGGCTTATCACTCAAGCAAAGCTGTCTGTCAACACCAGGAGTTTCCATTATGGAGGCTGTCCTGCAGGAAGTCACTCCTGGACATGATTTCCTCTCTGCTCTACTGCAGCAGGACTCAGAGGATATGGAATTCAAGGCTCCATGTGTTTGCAGAGAGATATGTCAACTCTGACCATTGACTAATGGAAATGCCCTCTTCGCAAACACAAAAAAAGAGATGATATAGACCATGCCAACTTTGAAAAACACAGAGGAAAGGAATTGAAACTCCTCCCCAACTACTGTTGAAGTCTCCACCTCCATGACCACCATCCTCTTCATTTAACAAACATCCAGATCATTTTCCTGAATGTGTCTGTCTGCAATTCAGGGAAAATGAGACAAAGTTTTTTGGTTTTTTGTTTTTTTTTAAGATGCATGTCAGAACAAAAAGTAGAATAGGAAGATATCCTGCACAGGGTGTAATATGGCCATTCTCATTAGGATGGAGTTTGCACTGGAAATTTCCCAGTATAACTTATTCCTCAAGGTTCATGGTTGGCTTATCACACCCCATGTTGTCCATGAAGCCTTAGCCTTCAACCAATGAGCCCCAGTTCTTCAAGACGCTGCACTTTTCTTCACATCTTTTTGCCCAATGATATGACTCCTTTCAGCAAATTTGGAGAGTCTTTATTCAGCCCTGGAACTCAAGATGGCTTACATGAAATCCAAGGGCCTTGGTTTCACAAGTTGATTGGAAACATTGAACTTGACAGAGAATACAGGTCAACGATAAAGCATCTACCTTGCACTTCGTTCCATAGTTCAATCTTGAGACCTTTTATTCAAAACAGACAAGTAGAAGATTACATGGGAAGGCTATTTTCTTCTGAAAAGCTTGGGAACCTCCTGCTTATTTGATTGGATAACACAAACAGTCTTAAGTCAAATACTCAGAAGAAGGAAATGTTACAGAGACTACTGCTTCTCTTTATTTTGGCATCTGCTTTCTGAAAAAGTTGCTTCTACCCACCTAATGGCAGGACCAGTTCTGCAGAGACATTGAAACACCAATGCAATTTCATAACAACTCGCTTCCCTCCATTCATGGTTCAGCATTTCTTGTGCAGTAAGATTGGTTAGCCAAGTCCTTTAGAAACATCATCTTAACATTCCAGGTTGGACATGGTCATTTGCCTGTTAAGAAAACAGTAATAGGAAATTTTTGAAGCTGTCTCCCTGGTGCTCAGTGGGCTGGTGTTTCTCTTGGACATCCAAGAGATGAAGGGAAAGACAAATAAGTGATTCTGTCCAAAAATGAATCACATAGTGACTCGAGATGACACAGCACTGTGTGGCTGTAAACCATGTGATTTACTATTTTTCCAGGAAGGGTTTGGCAGACAGCAAACTTAAGAAACTAGAAGACTGAAAACAAAGCTCTGGTTAAAGTGTTTGGTAAGTTCAGTCTCTTTGAAGGTAGGTGGCTGGTTCCTTTGAGGAAAAACAAAGGGCCTCTTTTAAAAAAAATAACTCTGAGAAACGTTGATGGGTTAAAAAGATCCCTACAGGTGATCGATCACCTATGGATTGCTGTTGTTTTCAAGTTCACTATTTGAATGTCAGCTTTTACAAATAAATCCACGGGAAGCAGCCCCCGACAAGAGGCCATCTTCTCTTTCAGTCTACCTAATCTAATGGTCTCTCCTGTTTCTCAACCATCATCTAGACCCAAGACTTTGCTTTAGCGAACTTGCCATAAACAAGTTGGAAATTCCTGTTGCCATTTCAAAGATTCTGTCTTTATCCCAAATGAGCCCTGAACAAGGCTGGCTGCAAGCACGTCCTCCTGGAATGTTGGTCATTTTGGTCAGACATTGTGATGTAAAAGCCGGATGAACCACAGAGCACCAATATTACAACGGTTGTGGTGGGATAACATTTCCTTCTCACAGAAGCATCTCCCCAAATCTCGCCTCACGCTGAGTCAGTCTGCCCTCTTCCTACCCTTCCTCAATGAGATGGTTCAGCATTGATTTCCCCCTGACACAAATTCTTGTTCATCAGTTCACAGCTGGGAAGTTCAAACCACAGCCGTCGAGTCTGTCCGCTAGCCATAACACTGGAGAAGTTCCAAAAAGTAGATAAAATGTAGTAGAGTAAGAAGTGAGATTAGAGAAGACGTGGGCAAAGATCATTGCAGCATATGGTGTCTGCAGAGTATGGTAAAAAATACCAAGATGGTAGTCATGATGGTGTGATTGAAGTTCCCCCCATTTTTTATAAGAGTTGCATCTGTGACCCACATAAAAAAATAAGCAGAGTTTCAATCGCCCTGTTGTGGCTGCCTCTTGCCTTTTTTGACCACACCCTGTGGACACCTCGGAGGCAACAGGTCAACACTCCCACCACCCAAGATCTCATGGAATGCCACATGAGATTGCCAAAATCTCATGAGCTTGTGCTGGGGATCGTGGGAGATTTCAGCATGCTTACTTGAAATTTTGCAAAACCTCACATGAATACAGCAACATTTCATAAAACCTTCTATGTAGGTTTGGGAGTTTCTGGACTCTCTCTGTGGATATTGCAGATACCTTGAGGTGTCACATAAGCTGGCTGCTATCTTAAAACTTCTAATAATGCTGATCATTCTTCCCCGTAGGTTAGGTTGAGTTGGTTTTGACTTGGTTTACAAAACTAACATCCCTCTTGATTTCATAAATTACAGCAGCTGATGATGAAACCAACTATTCACAGATCTGTTGGCTTTGCAAAACACACAGGGCAAGGTGAAAATAGGGTTGGGGGCTTTGTGACTCAAAACATTGTGGAAACACGGTTGTTGTTTTAGCATCTTACATGAACCAGGCCATTGCATTTAGCCATAAAACGAGCCTCTTACTTTTTCTTTGAACACAGCCTATTATGCAAACCCAGCATAATTTTCTATTTCAGAGCTAGAGGGTGGTGTGAACACAGCAATTGCATTTCTAAAGTGGACCTCTTCACCCAATTCTCCTCCCATTTTTACAGAGATCTATTATTCCTTTATCACGAAACCTCATGGTCTGCCTTGTTCTGAATCAGGATTGAATCAGTATGTGCTGATCTGTTCAAGAGAAAGGAGTCAGAAGCCCTGATTGGCTTCAGAAACAAAATTAAAAAGTGGTTGTCTTCTTAACAGGAGTTCAACGTTGTTTATTTTCATTTTTACACTATTGGAAAATGCTCCCCTATGCCGCAGAGGAATGTATTAAATTGCTCTGTCTTTTTTTAAAAAAAAAAAAAAAAGAGGGGGGGGAACAAGAGGAAATGGAGTTTTGGCAAGGAATGGTCCAGCCATTAAAAAGAAAAAAAAGAAAATCTCATTGTAATTGTTGTGGAGACAGAAAACAAAACAAACTGTACTTAAGTACATTGTAAGAAAATGTCAGCAATTTGAGAGAAGGGTCATTAGCATACAAAATCACTTATCTCCCAGGAATAAGATTGCTGCAAGAAAACCCATGTAATTTTCTGCATTTTTGCCTTTTTTTGTGGGGTTTCTTGGAATGTCAAAACTACTATATCTCTTGGAAAATGGGTCCTTTTTTGCAAATGTAAAAAAAAAAAAAATGCATGCCAAGAAAAAAAGATGGACTGAAAAAAAAAATATTCTTCTTGAAGAGGCCATAAAATGTCCTCATGTTCTCGCACAGCTGCACGTGTCTCTGGAAAGAAGCCGGCTGTCCCCAAATGAACACTGCTGGAAAGACCAGTCTGAAGCACATGAGCCTTGCTGGGCTGAAACAGATGAAAGGCCCATCAGAACTGGGGCTCTGTCTTCAATGGTGGACTACTTTGTTCTTCTCCAGCTAAATAGCTGTCTCTTTTGAACAGATTTTTGGCTGAATGGGCGTACTGTCCTGAGGCAGCTCTGATTTTCTGCTCTTTTCCATGGCTTTAATATCCTAATGGTCCCGTCTTCCTGTGGGTTTTCACCAGTGGGAATGCCTGGCTAAAGGTCCATAAAGAGGAGCGGTAGTTGTCATTGTTCATCACCTCCCTCTGAAGACCTTAAGATGCTAAATCTCTAAGTGGGATAAGAAGATCCCTTTTATGACTGTTGTCCATGTGGATCATATTGAATGCATGTGGACACTAAGGCCTGAGTCAGATGTAATGGGAAAATTGGGTTTTCAGGTCAGAACTGCCCACTTCCTCCATTTTCCCATCTTCTTCTCTTCCACATGAAGACTGCAACCATTCACTTCTTATTTTATGTCCATAGTAAGAGATCAAATGTTTATTTAAGTTCCAGCAAGTGTAAGCAAATCAAAACTGATCAGTAGTTTCAATCTGGGCTTACTCCCTAACTAGAATTAAAACAAACTGTAATACCCCAATTTCAGAAGACCTGGGAAACTATGGAAACTCTCCTATGGACATCTTCTAAAGTCACCAAGAAAACCTGCATTGTTTAGCTAGGCCACTGCTGCCCCCTTCATGCATTTCTTCCTTTGAAGAAAACAACGCAAAAAGAGATGGGATGAATTGCAAGTTACAGATGTAAAACAACATTTGCCATGTTCTCATGATATTCTAGGGCTTAGCCTAACCCTTGTTTTCTCAACCTAAATTTTGGGCCTTGCATAAGTCAGTGAACTGAAAAATAACTGCAGTGAGTTGCCAACGGATGGTTTAAATGGTGTCCTCAGGAACATACAATTCAAATGATGCAGAGAGGAAGAGAAATGAGCAATAACCGTAGCTGTCTAAAGTATAGTATAAAAATATTTAAATCACAATGAATGGTTGGGGAAAAAAGAAGGGAAAAAAGAAAAGAAAGAGAGAGAGAGAGAGAGACTACAAGAATGCTTTTCCTTATAATGTTTTGATTTGGTTTTGTCATTTTCATTTTTTTTAGAAACCTTATATTTTGACTTCAACCTTTGCTTTAGTGGAAAATATATATATATATATATATATATATATATATATATATATATATCCCATTCTCTTTTCTTTGTTTTTGCTTTTTTCTGTTTATTTTACCTAATTAATAAAAAATAAAACCAGGAATAATAAAAATAACAACAACAATAACAAGAGCAGGAACGTCTGATAACCATATTATAGTCCACATAAACAAGGGGTTGGGATCTTCTAGACCAGGATTCCCCAAAGTGGTCAATATCGACCCCCAAGGGTTGATGGGACTATCCATTATTGTTGTTGTTGTTGTTAGTAGTAGTAGTACTATTACTAAATTACTATTTATTAAATTATTTTCATATAATACATGTCTGGGGGTCGATGAACAATCTAAAACTTCAAGAAGGGGTCAATGAGCTGAAGAGTTTGGGGACGCCTGTTCTAGACTCCAAAAGTCTTGAATGTCTTGTTTTTCCTTTTAAATTATAGACCAGATCAAAGTCCCAGCTTCCTTGCTCAGTAGTTGGATTCATACCACAGGGTGAACTAGGTCAGTGTTCCCCTTGGTTAGATTCCTTTGTGGGTTAAGCCCATGTGCCCACCAAGAAAATGGGTTAATTCGGTAATCAGGTAAGGCATCTTGAGTGAACCAAGAACCATTGGAAGGGCATGATGATGGGGTAGATTTGAAATGACAGCTGAATAACTGGGACATATTGTGGTTTCTCCCCACTATCATTTAAATCATGAATGCTTCTGTCCCTTGGAAGGGAGGGAAAAGCTTGAGCTAAAACAGGCTGGCGTTCATGTGAGCAACTGGGAACCAAATCTAGGAGAAAAACGTGAACGTTCCTCTTTCCCGGGTCCAGAGTTAATTAACTGTTTTTCTTACAGGAGCCTAAAATGATACCACATATGTTTCCTATCTGTGCCAGCCCCACATTTTCATGAATACATTTGATTCTTTTAATTATAATACAGGAAAGCCCTGTTTTAACTCCCTGGTAAGACCAGGCCTAGCAAGGAGGTATCAAATGCAAGCATTCTCTTTTCAGAAATGAAAGTGGTCAAAAGTTCTGAAGGAAGAAGGGGATTTTGGAAGTATGCCTTAAGTCAACATGACCACTAGCAAAGGGATAGTAGCATTTCACAGCTCAGCTTTGATCAACATTTCAGCGAAACGGGGCCCTTGGTGCTGTGAGTCTTGGGAAGGGGAACTAAGCCTGCCTTTGTCTCCTATCTGAAGCATCATGCAAGGAAATCAGATGGCCTGCATTGCTTTCATCCCCCCATGTTCACCCATGCGGTTTCATAATGATGGTTAAAGTGGAAAAGTACACCAATCCTCTCAGTTGATTTGAGGGATCTGCAAAATGTTTAGGGGAAAGTGGCATGTGAACATCAATGTATTTTAATGACAGGGCCAAAAGCTGTTACCCTTTGAGGAAAGCAAGGTTCAGCTTTAGGTAGGTTTGAGAGGTCTTCCTCAATGGCCCCTAAAGAAGCCATGAACAAACCCCAGCAACTTCTTTCTCTGCCATGTCTTTATGGCCAACACCTCCTACTCAGCCCTGTTTGAGTAAGCTTAAAATCGCCCACCCCATTTCAGCTTTTGAGTTGCGCTTTCTCTTCTTCCAATACCATGTTTGCTGAAGACATAAGATAGCATGTGTTATCAACAATGTAGTTCCTCACCTGGTCAGAGATGGGATCTGCCCAGCTGCTGTTGGACACCTTAGGCTGTTGCAGTTAAGCCTGCTCACGGGGACTACTTCCCATCGACATTTTAGCCTGGGCTGCAGGAGAACCAGGATAGTAATGCCTGACTGGTACTTTCCATGCCCCCATCAGGTCTCATGCAGGCTCCCTATAAAGAGTTTTAGTGCTATGTTGAATATCTGCTAGACTTCTTCGATATGCACACAACCTGGTGCCTTTGAACATGTTGGACTACAATTCCCACAACTACTAGTTGACATGGGAGATGATCATGGGAAAACCTCTGCTGGAGAACATCAAAAAGCCATTACCCATGAGGAAAAAGAATAACCCAAGTTCCATGGATTCAATGGATAACAAGACTGGGGGAGCCTTAACTAAAATTTATATAATTTATATTTTCAAGTACGATAGGGAATGTAGGGTGCAAAACAAGAATGAATTTCCAATAGCTACATCTTCCACATCATCTGCAAATTTTTGGTTTTGGTTGAAAGGTCCAAGGGTCTTCTGCTAATCCCATGTTGTAAAATTGCCCCTAAGAAAAAATAAAGTTTATTTATGATAACAGCTTTCTTTCAAAATACAGTTTGGAGACAGAAATACTTTATCTGTCCATACAATCGTAGAATTGTAGAGTTGGAAAGGACAACCAGAAGTATCTAGTCCAATGTTCTGTAAAGTACAGGAAAATCAATTAAACCATCCTCAGGAAGTGGTTGTCCACTCTCTTCTTAAAAGCCTCCAGAAATTGAGAATCTGGCAGACTATTTCCCTGTCATACAGGTCTTAACATCAGGAATTTTTTTCCTTATATTTACATGAACTCTAAGTAACTGAAACTTATACCCTTTTGTTTCTGGTCCTAGGTTCTGTGGCCATGGAAATAGTTCCTGAGCATTTTCCCTGCAGCTTCCCTTTCTGTATATGAATGAGGCTACCATGTTCTTACATTAGCTAAGCCATGGTTTGTTTTAATCCTGGTTTGTTGAATAAGCCCCAAGGGCCAGGTTCACACACTTAAGCCATAAACCAAGGAGATCTTCATTCATCTCATAGGTAACCTACATAAGATCCTGAGCATTCTGTACATGTTTAAGAGTTTGGCTGTGTGGGTTATCCACTCAGTCATATGACTGCACATATGACTAGAAATTGGTTCCAGGTGGATGAAAAGCATGGTATAAATTAAGCTGGAAGGTTGCCCAATCAGAGGATCCTTATGTCGTTGGGTTTCGGGTTTTTTTAAACATAAGATGGAACAAGAGAGGAGAATTCTTCAGTTGTTGGAAGCGTTCCTTACCCTGTTTCCAATATCGTCACACCAAAGTCTTTTCATTTTTAAAAATAAACAGGTGTTTGTTGATTTGTGCTCCTTGCTTTGTTTACAAGATCCTCCAGTGTGATATTTTCCAGATCCAGCAAAGATAGGTTACAAAATATTTCATTATTTTTACATAGCATCAACCCAGCCACACAAAACGTTAATGGTCAGTTCAGTGGGTTTTCATACCTTTGGAAAATCAAGCTCTTGATGTGTTTAAATTCTAAACCTTCAGCTGTTGCAACTAATTAGAAAGCCTCTTTTTTTTCTTTACAAAATAAAGCAATTTAATGAATTCAAGGTTTGTTTATGTTAAACTGCCAAGAAGTTTAGCAATTGAACAAGTGTGATTTGGAGAGCATCTGATTACAAACCATGTAGAATTCCATATGTCAAAAAAGCTGGAAAACATTTCTACTGAACAATTGTCTCAAAACGTGCACTGATTTCCTCTTACCTCCATAAGGGTTTTGAGCTGACAAAGGATTTATCATAATTATTGTTCTGGTCAAGTTTGTGATTAAAAACAATGCTTTCTTCAATTTTGTTTATAAAGTTTCCAACTCACAATTAAAACATTCTGCAGCTCAGCCCTGTTTCCTCTGACTCTTCCCTCTCCTGCTTTTCGCTGCAGCGAAAGATCTTTAAAGCCCACCATTTGTTTTCAGAATTAATGCCTGTCAAATTGTTCTTTTGGAGATACGAAGTTAGGAGGTTCAGAGCAAGAAATGTTTGCAAGGTCTTTCCAGGGAAAAAGTGCAGCAGTTGATATCCCAGAAGAAGATGAACGGGGTTTTGGACACATCCATTAAGGGGACAAATGGCACGGTTTACCAAAAGCTTCTGCACGAGCTTTGGGTTATGCATCAGCTTGGAGAACCCATGGTGTACTTTGTGCAATTCCTTACAAGCCAAAGTTGTGTTCAGCCCTCAACCATGGATCTAACTATGCTAGCCACCTCTACTTCCATGAAGGCGGCTGTAATGGTATGTGGGAAAGACCTTGGGAGATGAGGCAAAGAGATGCTGCCTAGGGAACGGTCAGATAAGAGAGGGCATAGCCCACAGCTGCATAATGGGTGGAGAAAGAGGCTCAGAAGGGACCCTCCCTAGCTTCTCAGGCTGTAAAGAAGATGGCGGGAGAACTGTACTTTCAGACTTGTGAGATTCTGTTAATATAGTCTTACAATAAAGTAGAATTAGAACATCTGGTCATGTTTCCTGTCTGATTTACCTGGTAAGGCTGACAACAATCTTGCAACTCTGAAAGTACAATTCTCCCACTGTCTCCTTTACAGCCTGAGAAGTTAGGGAGGGTCCCTTCTGAGCCTTTTTCTCCACCCATTATGCAGCTGTGGGCTATGCCCTCTCTCATCTGACTATTCCCTAGGCAGCATCTTGTCGCCTCGTCTCCCAAAATCTTTCCCACTTACTATTATAGCAGCTGCCCTAAAATTATTAGGAAAAGACCTAATATTTGGATGATATCTGTGTCCAAGACAGAATAATTTATTGCATGGATTTTCAGGACAATGCATCTCTGGGCATTCTGCTTACTGGAAAAAGTTATGGTCTTCAAGATTCTCTGACAATGAACTGAGTTGGCCTGGTCATTTTATACCTGTGCTGTAGAGGTGGAGGGGGGAACCTTAAGATATGCACATCCTACTTACAATTTTAACAATGAAACCTGCCCCATATGGAACACCGTAAGCCAGTGTCTTCTCTCTTCATCTGGTTCATCCCTCAAGAAAACTTGCTATTTTTAATTTATTTTTTATTTTAGAAAATGCACAGTCTTGGATGGAATCTAAACAGCCATACATTTTCATTATTATTACTGGATATTTCTTCCTTCAGATATGCAAATTCCCAGCCCGCTGGGATTGCGTAACAGAAGTCAAGACGTACCCAGGGAGGAAATCCAATCAGATAAAAAGAGAGAGTTTGATTTCAAAGACTGCTCATTTCAAGTCTGAAACTCGGGGGTGGGGGAGGGAAGGGGGGGACATCGCTAATACTGCCAACTTCAGCTGTACCTCTTGCAAGAGAATGAGGGATATTGTTATGGCTGTGAATATGCCAACAGAGGATTTCCTTCCTATTCTGAGCAAAATCAAGATTCCAGAAATCTACAGTGAAAGGTTGTGTATGTGTGATTTTGTCATGTATATAATGTCCATAAAGTAGAAAGATTTTATCTTAGCCGTGCATAAGGAAAATGGTGGGAATGAAAGCACAAGGAACTCATCTCCCTACCTCCGTCACTGAAGCCAGAAGCACTTTTAGACACCAATTTTAACTTATTAAGGAATGGACTTTAAAGTTTGCCTATCCTAACTGTGATTCCATAAGCGCTAATGTCATCATCGTCAATAGACTTATTCTGAAAGAAGTGTTTGTGCCCTTCAGTTTTGATTGACTGGAAGCAGATATGATGATTACGATGCTGATGATGATGAAGATGCTGATGATGACGAAGATGCTGATGATGATGAAATGCCATCATTAGACAGGGACAGAGGAATGTCTAAAAAATTGGTTAGTTACCCTTTAAGGGACATCAGTTCTCATCCCTATGAATAATGCCATGCCCTTGTCATCTTCAGCTCTGGGGTAAATGATCATAAACCAGGTTTGCAGTTTCTAAGTAGAGTGATGGGAAAGACTCTAGCGATGTTCTTCCACTTCAGAGGGCAAGGCTGAGCAATGATTTTGCAGTAAAGGGCTGCTGCAGAGCAACAAAGATGCAACGTCATGCAACAGGAGGAGCCAGAATTGGGGGCCTTTCTCAATCATTTTCTGAGTTGGGCTTTTAAAAGTAAAATAGGTTCGCTAAGCGTTCCAGAGGTTTAATACATCTATTTTCCTTTCCCCAGCAAAATACGCATTGAATTTGACCTGGAGATACACTGGGGGATTTTCTGCAGCCCAAAGGTCAAGGGTTACCTACTCCGGCTATACAGGTTTCTATAAGTCTAATTTCCCTTGAGAAAGCAATGAATTGTGCATAAATAAATGTCAAGGTAGCTGATCAGTGAGCGTGCATTATATCACCCACATATAACTTAGCTTACCCAATATCAAAAACTGAATATATGGAATGGGCAGTTTTTAAAAATAGTTGGCAAGAACTTTGCGAATACTGATCTGTGTATGAACTTGTTTCTTTTTCTAGCAGCATCAGATGATGTTGGAAAATTCATTAAAAAAACCCTCTTATCAGTGCAAAACGTGGGCTGGCTGTTGAGAGAAATCTGGTTGAATATGAAGAACAATGTACAGCAAATGCTATGTTCAGCTTCTTAGAGTCAAAAGTATTTTATAACAGGCAGTATTTGGATTTCATAATCACTTCATCATACATGACCTTGCTATAAATTGCCCAGACAAATTAACTCCATCCAAGTCAACTAGTTGCAAACAATCCCTAAAGTGAATCATTTGTCTTCCCTTAATGAGCGAGTCAGAGCTGATGAGGAGTTTGGGGAATCTTAAGTTTCTTGAGCGCCAATGAAACAATTGTGCACAGTCTGCTGTACTGAGGCTTAACGTGGTTTTGCTTCCAAGTCTACTAATTTAAAAACTACTCCTGTAATTTCTGTTCTGACTCACCTTGCTAGCCATCCAAGGAGTAAGGAGTTGCATAATGCAAGGATGCATAGAGTAATTGCCCCCACTAGTTGAAGCATTAACATTTGATGGATTTTTATCTTTTGGCTTTTAATTCTGCACCACAAAAACGTTGGGGTTCAGCAGGTCACATCCTTTACTCTACTGGCTTGTGAAATTAAGGAATAAACAAATTTGTGGAGCATAGAGACCTAGAGGTAGCAGAAAGGTAGTTTCTCCCATTTCTCTATGTTATGTTCCAGAAGAATCTCCTCCAAGCACCAATGGTTTAAGATCAGCAGCAGGATTCCATGTCATTTCAAAGAGGGAAACACAGAAAAACAGTAGGGTGAGCCCTAAAATAGGCTTAATATAATTTTTATGAAATTACCCCACCACCACCACCACCACAAAACCCAGGAGCAAACAGAAAATCTGAAATATGGGCCACAGTCATCAGATGGTTGCCTTCATAACATCTCCTTAAATCAGCCTCCACTTTGAGTGAACCTTTTCCAGAAGTTTCAGTTGTGCCTAAATTGGCATCTTGTAGAAAGATTTTTGAAAACAGAACTCGTCCTCTACTCATGTGCAGCTGAAGGGTGATGCATGATTATACAGCATCATGGTTATTATTTTTGCATGCATTGCTATGTTGTTGGGTTGACTTGATATGACAGTAAACCACCAAGAGTTGGTTGGAGCCAGTGATAGATACCTAAACAAATAAATGTCCACCAAGTTTTCATGGCAACAATATATTATTCTTTACTTAATATTTATTTAATATTTAGAAATATAATAAATACTAATTATCAAATTCCATTTTCTTCTTCTTAGGGGTTTCTGACATCAGATTCCCTTCCCATATAATTCAGAAATTCCACTTCTGGAATATGACTAATAACATTCTGGCAGTTCTCTAAAATCAGTATTCCATGGTTTTTAAAATTAAAAAAAGCACACAGCTAGCCTTTTTGAACAGAAGAAACTTTGCTAGACTTGGATGTACATGAAATGTTAAAAAAATATTGACATAACAGCTTCCTTTCCTGTATTTAGCCAAAAAGAAGATTTAGAGTTTTTGCCCAAATCATTGTTTAAGGGGAAGCTCATCTTAGATGCGCTGAAAATATGATAACTGAAACAAAAGAAGGGGTTTTTTTTCCCTGATTTAATATTCTGTTGTGGGGAGGCCATCTTAAATTCAGAGTGATTTTCTTTTTCAGTAAATATGGTATTACTTCTTTCTCTTCCTCTTCCTCCTCCTTTTCAAATTGTCCTATAATAAAATGAGGCTACTGCATAACTGCACCAATTTTTTTAAAAGATGGGGAAATCATCAAGGGGAAAGTAAACTAATTGTTTCTGAAAATCATTCTTTCAAAACTTTCTAAATTCGGTTTTCCCTAGGAAAAGGGTCCCAGAACACCCCTATTGATGCCAAGTCAATAGTAGGGCCAGTTTGGGCTATCATCTTTGAGAGAGCCAACTTGAAAATTGGTAAGGAGAAATGGGAGGCCTCCTTTTCCATGTCACTGGAATGCGGTTTGGATGACCTCGAAGTCAATTGTTTTAAGAAGCCTCCTGTTCCAGAACTACTAACATTCTCCCAGCATTCCTTGGAATATTAACAGGGTACCCGAGTTTGAGTTTGATGCCCACCACGGATCACATCCTTCCTACTATCAGCGTCTGGCAAGCACCTAAGAAGCAGCATGAGATAACCCTATCGGGGTTCAGATTGGGTTAATTCACTGCAGATATATGGTCCTTGTTCAAAAATACGTTCCAGATGATCTCTGCAATAAATTATTCCTCTGATCTTACTCCTTTCCTGGGGTGGAGCCAAGCATCTTTCTGCACGAAAGTATCGGTTGTTATCACGGCTTTCCCAGCACTCAGAAGACTTTGCTTGCTCCACCAGCTGTAGCTCTTTGCAGATATATTTGATTCCGTTGCACTCATCCATCTCTTAATAATGTCCAGATTAGATTATTGCAACAAGTGTGGTGCAGAATCACCTTGGACCCTGTCCAGAATTTTCAGCTAAATTATCTATAGAAGCTCACGTGTGAGCAAACATATTTGCTAATTTTAATTTTTTTTAATTATGGCTAATATTAATATTTCAGTGCTGCCTTTCCAGGAGCTCGCGCTGGCAGCCTTTGTCCTGTTCCCTACCACAGTCTTTATTCTTACCACCCTGTGAAGTCACTGGAGCTGAGTGAGGGCAACCTGGGTTCTCACTGTGCTAAAGTGTGGTTGGTCTTTACGATGGCTTGTAGAAAAGAAGAGTTGACTACCTTGACCCCAGCAGGCTAAGCCACAAAGCACATGGTAGGCTACCACAAGTCGCCATCCGCACACCGCTATTTGGTTAATCCAGTGGCTGAAGAGATTCGAGATCTCTGGCACCAAGCCTGTGTTCCTGAAGGAATCTCTTTGCCGATGCCATGAAGATAAGTGGACAGTAATGAATAAGAGTGGTCGCAAATGGCAGACCTTCTGAGCTGGGGAATTCAAGCTTTCTGTTCATGGCCCTGGTGCCATGTCGGTCTGCCTGAACTGCAAAGGAGTGTCCGTCTCAGAAGACCTTTAAATGCATCGCATTTCTACACCACAGAGATCTCTGTCTGGCTTCGGAAAGACTCTACATGAGGCTCAAGATGCCTGTCAAAAGGATGATTGGTTACCCTGCCTAATGGCTATTTCCCTGCTGCCTATGACTGGAAGACCTGGTACTTAAATGTGTGTGGGAAGAAAATTTGATACCTACAGTGGGAGTGAACACAGAGCGGGAGTATCTCCCTAGAGCCGTGCTTCTCAACCTTGGCAACTTAAAGGTTGTTGAGGGCAGAATAGCACCCAGGTCTCCCACCTCTGGTCCAACAACTTCCCCATTACACCACCCTGTTTTATTGTAAGAGACCTTTATTGCAGTGTGAAAAGGCAAAAAAGAGTTGTTGCCTTTTTAACGTATTTGCAATGAGTCCCATTTTCTCCTTCCGTGCCACTACATGTGCTCTTCTTTCTCCACAAGATGCCAACTTCTATCCCTTTCTGTAACTCATCTCTCCTTTTATGCCCTCCTTCTCCTCTCTTTGCATCTCATGTTTTGTTCTGGGTTTTTTTCCTTTTTTTTTTTTTTGCAACTTAGACTCCTTTGCTTTCCATCTGTCAGTCCTTCCTTCCTCCTTGCAGGCACCCAACCATCAGCTGTGACTGCATCCCATCTCCCCCAATCCCTTTTTATTCCTCTGCCATATTGCAGTGTCTTCCTTCCTTCCTTCCTTCCTTCCTTCCTTCCTTCCTTCCTTCCTTCCTTCCTTCCTTCCTTCCTTCCTCACCTGTTTTTCTGGTGTGCTAAAGCACATAAGGCTTCCATTCCCTCCAGCAACGCTGATCCAGAAGGAGCTCTCAGGTGCACATGAATCTTGCAAAACCTGAGGCCAACCTCACTCTGTCTGCATGAATCCATCAAAACGGTAGGGTTGTGAGGAGAGAAGTGTGTCTTCACCTGCAGTTGGTAACAGCCTCCCCATTTGATCCCCTGCTGGTGGGGCCCTGCTTTTATCAGGTCTCCAGCTTTTGATTTCAGTGGTTCTCTCTTGCAGGTTTGGTGCTCCACAAAACAAGTCTTTTGGGGAAGGCTGTTCTACTGTATTCCCCCCAAGGCATGCATGTTTATGTACCTCTAATTATCTAACTGAAATAGTCCCTTCTAAAAATCCTAGAAATTAGAAGACCCAACGCACACTGTGAGGAGGAGGATGGAAAGCACCAATGTTGAATATTTGGCGTTCTTCTTGATGTTCCAGATAGAGATCCGTACGGTATGTGTTGTTCCACCCAAGAGATAGGAAGGAGTAACCGTACTACAGGACAAGGATAATTACTTCTTCCATCTCTGTTTTATTGCTTACATTGTCTAAATCAGCTGGGGGGGAGGGAGAGAGAGAATAGGTGTTACAAAATCAGCACTGATATTTCCCAGCCCTCCATCTGCCAGGCACCCTGACTATGGGTTCATCAAGCCAGAAGAGTGGAACCTGGGAAGCTGTATCCGCCATGCTGAATTTCCCACCATGCCACTGGGTGGTAGATGTAATGGGCATTGTGGGCTATTTAATCTCCTGGAGGATGTGTGGGTCTCCCATGAGACATCTTCCTTGTCCGGAAGCCATGAACCTGTCAACCCCAGCTTACTCTCAGCAAAGCAACCATCCATCCATCCATTTATTTATTTATTTATTTAATCCCCACCCATCTCCCCCTAATGGGGGACTCTGGGCAGCTTACAACTCATTAAAACAATGGATAAAAATATAACTACATAAAACCTAAAACCTGGCTTAACTTAATTCATCATCCTGGCGCTCAGCTGTCCTGGGGCTTCAGTGAAGCCCATGAAATACCTAAGAGACACCGGGTATAAATAGCACAGCAAAAGCTATAAAATGAAGGAAAAGCGATGTGAAGAGGGTGACATGCTTTCTTTCAGGGTAGGATTTCCTCCACAGAGACGTCCTCGGAGCTTGTCAGAAGCTGGGCACCCCTCCAAAGGTTAGAGAACGGGGCAGTCTCATGTACAATTCCGGCTTTCCAGGAGGGCCATTTCTGTCTTTAAATAGGGTCTCGCTGCAGCTGCGAGGCAGGCGTTTCAGCTCGGGACGGATGCTACGGAGCAGAAGGGGAATTAGCCTCAGCCCCTTCCCTCTCCGCACCAACAGGGCTTCCTCTGCCTTTCACGGTCAGAAATTCCATAAGTACAGTACAGATGTCAGAAGGAGACACCACCCAAAGCTTTGACTGTTCCGTTTTGGCTCACCCCAACAACCCCCACCCCAAAACACAGGAGCTGGTTTTGTCAGGACACCTCTCCGGACCAGGGTGGATTCCTGCCAGTGGAAATGTTACAGAAAATCAGCCTACTTGACTAAATCAGGGAAGATTATGAGCCAAACAGAGGTCCCTGGGGGTTTTTTTCTTCCCCCCATGTGTGTTTTGAGCTTACAAACCTTTAAGTGACCTCCTGTGTTACTTCAGTGTAGCCCAGTGAATGTTTAACTTGTGGTTTGATCACCAGCAGAAAACAGGAGATCCATTATGAAAATCTTGCCTAACCAGCGGTTTGCTTTAAGGAAAAAAGGAGACAAAATTCAAAAGGTAGGGAGGGAAATGGGTGTTTCATCCACTTAGACAAGGATTGGCTGAGAAAAGTGAATGAGCTTTAACTAGTTCCTGTCCCAACAGTCAAACTCCAGTGTCTCAGATGCAGCTCATGGTGATTCGTGTGACATGGGTGTGTATCTCACCATGCTGGAAATCTCCAGTGTGTGATAGAAACATTCACCCCTACACCTACAAAGTTAGCATATCAGGGATTAAGCTATTCTACAGCTTTTATCCATGATGTTTCATTTTCTACGTCCAAGGCATTGTTCTGTTAAGGAGGAAAAATCAATTAAACAAACTTCTACCTGCTGTCTCAAATTTACTAACTTGTTTCCTTAAATGTAAACCTTGTTCTCACTGTAAAGCAAACAAGGGAAACGGTTTAGAGATCTCAGTGATCCACTCTCTTTCTTCCCTCCCTATTTCCTGTTGAATATTTCCATTTAAGCTTAGACCAGATAAACAGAGCATGCTACGTCATCTGCATGACCTCACAAAGCTAGTATTAATTATAAAGTTTCCTCCTCCTCCTTCTGCCTGAAATAGATGTTTCTGCTCCTCGGCATAGTTAGGAAAAAAAAAGCTTTGAAACTGAGGGCTTCATTTGCTTGCAGATGGTGGAACGTGCAGAGATGGCTAAATTGACTTGCTTGGTTAGAGAAAAGACAATATCTACATTTATGGCTGACTGGAAAGCCCCTTATGGACTTTGTGCATGAAACATAAAAAAATGCACTTATGATTTGGGGTTTTGGTAATTAGAAAAAAATATATAATAGAAGATCGTGAGGAATTGGGGGTTTTGGGTTTTTTTGTAATTATAGAGCAGTGTTCTCAGTCTTAAAGTGGCCAAGGTTGAGAAACACTGCTATAGAGTAAGAGATAAATTTGTAATCATACTTGCTTTTGCTGCAGAGGAAATCAGAAGTTTCTTTCTATTTCTTTTTATCTTTTCTTTCTGCACTTTCATCTTTTTCTTTTTCCTTTCTCTGTGTTCTTTATTCTGTATTAGTTTTTGTTCATTTTTAATCTTTTCTTTAAAGCTTTTAATAAAATGTATATTTAAAAAAAGGTTTGAGCATTTGCTTACTTGCCTTATTCATTGGTTAGAATCGTTTATTTCTATGCCTGCTTAATGGATTTGGATTCCCAGGGAAGCCTCGCTGAGCTTGAAAGTGCCTCTTCCTGAGAAAGTATGCACAGAGTGGGCTCCATGCGCTGCCCAGCATGGCTGAAGAGCACCAAAGTGTGTCACAGAAAGGACAAAACAGCTCTTCTTGCAGAAAGGTGGAAGTGTCTGATAACGTGGTGGCTTATCTGGGCTCAGAAGCGAAGCAAAGAGACCATGAGAGGCCACGGGGGTCTTGGGTAGACTGGGAAGCCCAAACAACATCTAGAAGAAGGCACTTCCATATTGTTCTCAAGAAGATTAGGTGGACAGGTCCATGACTTCAACAGGACATCACTGGAGGGAGCCTTAGCTTGACTTAGAATGCAAATGTGTGGTTTGGTTTGGTTCCATGGAGGCAAAATTTATGCACGCTTATGGAGAGGTTTCCGTTCCAGGGTTCAAGTGGGCTTCCTTCCTTCCAAGCGAGCTTGGAGTGAAGGGCAGCATTGTAGGAACACTTGACACCCCCACACATTCCCCACAACCAGCATGGAAGTCTAAAATGGGGGCAGATCCACTTGGGGCCAGAATAACACCAGGGTTTAACAGTTTACTTGATCCCTCCAATGGGAATGGAATTACTTAACTAGATTCACGTTGCCAGTTCCTTCTCTCCCCCACCCCTCCCTCCTTCATGGAAATCCACATTTTTCAAAACAAAACATCTTGTGCTTTCTCTCTCTCTCTCTCTCTCTCTCTCTCTCTCTCTCTCTCTCTCTCGTTTTCATTTTGTTTCTTTAAAGCAAATCTCGATGGTCGTTTTCTTTGGCTTTCTCTGCGAAGGGCAGAGTGATTTCCTTTTGAAGTTTTTATTGATGAATGAGTTCCTATAAATACTTCTCCCGAGTAGCTGCTTGATCTCCACTCATGTTCTGGAGCAATTGTAGTGACATGAATGGGGGGGGGCAGCTTTGAAATTTATGGCTGCCTGACATGAAATATGTGGAGCATCTTTTCCCCCTTAATCCTGACAGATGGAACAGCAAAAATGCTAGGGGTCCAGCCTTGCTGATTACACACACTGAGTGGTTGGGAGCCGTTGAAAGTTTATTGCTCGGACTTTTAAGGACTTGGGTGAAATTACTTTCTTGGATTTGCAAAAGGAGTGGGGTGGAATCACCCTTCTTCCAGATTTGGATATTAGGAAGGGAACCCATACGTGACAAAACCAGGCAGCTGGGTGATTCAGAATCAGGAAATATGGAACTGCACACAATGTTGGGTAATATGCAAAATTTCAGCCTTCCTCAGTTTTTAAAAGCAGAAAGTGCTGCTTTTTATGGAGAAAGACGTTTTATGGGTATTTCGCTGCTCAGCTGCTTCATCTGAACCACCCACAGTCTAATATCAGATTCAAAGCAAAAATACCATGTTGCAATGGGTGGCAAGTCCTGCTAATATTCAAAACGGGTGCCTGCCAAGGTGGGTCAAAAAAGTCAAGATGGCCACTACAACCATGAAATCAAAGCCTTGCCCTGTTTTTATATGAGATGCACTTAAAAAGGGTAGGGCTTGAGCCACGTCATCACTCTTGCTGCGTCTTGATTTTGTTTCGACACACAGACTGCAGATACCTTTGCTTCTTCTTCTGACTAGGTTTGATCTGGATTTAACCATGATGGGTTAAGCACCCGATTGCCAGAGGCCAAGCGCAAAATGTATTATTTCCACGAACAATGTGGAAATGGTATCGAAATGATCCTCTGAATATTATAAAGAGGTCACAACATATGTTTCTTTCTAAAAAGCATGTTGTAAGGAAGATGACCCATCAGGTTTTCAACCCAAAAGGTGATGTGTTGGCTCAGCTATAAAGGTTCACTTTTCAGTGCCATGCCTACTAGTTAGTTGAGGAATGTTCAAATATCTATATCAGCGTTTTTGAAACTCGGCAACTTTAAGATGTGTGGACTTCAGCTCCCAGAATTCTGGGAGCTGAAGTCCACACATCTTAAAGTTGCCGAGTTTCAAAAACACTGGTCTATATAAATGCAAACATATAGATCAAGAGCAACAATTATAGAGAGATTTAGAAATTATGCAAGCATAATACATTACTTAACCATGGAATTGCAGCTAGCAGCTCATATCGTTTCTTCATGCGTTTTACTGTTCAGAACACTTAAATACTGTTTTCATATTACTGAAGCCTAAACATTGCACGCTGGTTCTGCCAATCTGATGCGAAGTTTGTCCACCATCTTTCCCGGTGTATGCAAAAAAAAAATTAAAAAGAGTATCTTGTGCAAAAAAAAACCAAGCAAAAAAAATATTTTTTTTGACCTGGTTTCCAGAAATGTGGGAAAGTTTATTTATTTCTCCATGCATTCCTGATTTGCAATGTGCACTCTAAAAATGTCGTTTAGATTTAGGCTGAGTGAGCTCATGCTAAATTTAGCAATGATCTTTTAAACAAACATTCTTTATGCTTTGCTGAATGGGCATTGAAGCTGGATTAAAAGTCAAATGTGTTTGCCTGAATGTTATCCACAATGTTTCCTTCTTCCTTGCACTTGCCTCAGTGGCTTGTAATCTGATGGAAAGAAAGAAATATATGCCAGAAAAATCCACATGACTTTAATCTTGTCGTGGTGTGGGGAAAAGATCCTCTAAGAGAACTTGGTGCAAAGCTTAGACAGTCAGATGGATCTGTAAATGTTTGTATCAAGAACACGATTCTAGGCGTCTAGGTGTGAATCTACCCAACTCTGCTTCCATATCATGATGGTCTTTAAAGACCAGGAAGGGGTTGGACAATCTTCATTCTCCAATCCCTTCCTAACGCAATCATCAAAAGTATGAATTCTTTAAGATCGTTCCTGTCCAAATAGCTAGTAACTACTAAAATACCTGCTCGTTCTTCTTCATTTCTTAACATTTATATTCCACCTCTCTTCCTTGTATTTCACTCTGAGTTTACTCTCTTAACCCAATTGTCTCCTCAAAAAAGTTCTGGAGATGATCAGGGTGGTTGTGATTAACCAAAGTCACCCAATGAGCAGCATGGCCAAATGAAGACATTGAACCAAGATCTCCACCATTCTCATCCCAACTCTAATGTTCTGCTACACCAGTTCACCTTCTTTGAAGGAGCACAGGTTGCCACAGCTTGTGACCTCTTAATCCAGGTATATCCCAGCCACAATTAACACCCGACATTTCACATCTGAAAACGAGGATGTCACCTCCCATCTCGCCTTTGCTCCTGCTGTCGCCTATGGCCAAAGCTTCTCAGCTGCCAACTGTCTTTGTCTTCAACTGTTGTGCAGCTGCTCTTTTTCAAAGTAGGGCACATTCATAGACCAAAGAAACAGCTGAGATTTTATTTTTAAAAAAGATCCCGGTGTGCATCTAGTTGTCCTTCTTATGGAAAAGCTAGAATTAAAACACTTTAAAGTAGCATTTGGCCGATGCATTTTTAATTCTTTTTGTGCATTAAAATAAAGACAACGCATTTCTTTCTATCCAGCACAACATTTAATTTTTGCAGAGAAAATTCGAGAATTTTTTTTCCTGAGGAAGGGAGGGAGGGAGGGAGGGAGGGAGGGAGGGAGGGAGGGAGGGAGGAAGGAAGGAAGGAAGGAAGGAAGGAAGGAAGGAAGGAAGGAAGGAAGGAAGGAAGGAAGGAAGGAAGGAAGGAAGGAAGGATACTAACAATAGGAATAAGCAATCTTGCAAACATATTCCGGTGATATAAATACGATACATCCTCATTTTGAGTCCTGGGAACATCACACAATAGACAATATTCTAATCCTAGAAGGCAGAAAACTTAAGAGGTAGGAAATTATATTTAAATTATATTTAAGGCGGGCCTGTGTTTAACTTGGTGATCAAATTTTGAGCAAGCTTGATTTAAGGAGTGCTAAAAATAAGCACTGTGCAAAACCTCAATGGGACACCTGTGTTCACAAGTTTGCAAGTCTCCTCCTCTGCATCATCAATTGTGATATTGCAAGGACCTTGGGATGCATTTATTTTCACACTGCAGTGTTCATCACAGCAGGTAGCAGCAGGTAGATGATCTTAACTGATCTCCAAAAAGCTAACCACAGTCAGACCCAGTTAGGATTTAGACAGGAGACCACTAAGAAATCCAAGAACTGTAGACTATACTGGGAAAATGATAGGTGGATGGATGGATGGATGGATGGATGGATGGATGGATAGATAGATAGATAGATAGATAGATAGATAGATAGATATCCCAAAAGTGTTTATATTGCTGCCAAGAAGCAGCAGAGATGTGGCTACCAGACTTCAGGTAGACTTCACCTTTTTCTTTCCTGAGTTCACTCCAGCCAGTTCTGTATAGACCCATGTCTCTCCAGTTTTAGGGACAGCCTTGGCAGAACTACAAATCCCATCTGGACTGCTTAGCTAGTGATGCCTATGTATCACATTCCCCAGCCCAGCTTGGCTTCCCAGTTTTAATTCTCAAAACCTCAATCCAAACGCTCTTCCAGCCTCCCCACATCCCCACTTGCCCCGAGGTCCATGGAAAGACCTGGTTCATTGCAAATCATTTAGCAATATCTCTGGATGAAGAGCTTGAAACAAGGGAACAGCTTAGACAAGCAGGAACAATTCAGACCACAGGCGGAGGGAAAACAGGCTGGAATATGATTTTCCTTTATGCAACGTTTCTTACTCACAGATTATCTCTTTTGCTCTTCAGGATAAGATCAAATGACCTGCCTGACTAACATCAAGTACATTCTCAGGGGAAAGGGTGGATTTGTGGCTCATTCCTGGCCTGTTTACACAGATCTGATAATATAGTAAATTATTCTCTGCTAAAAATCCAGCATGGGATGATTGGAAGGAAAAAAACATGCATAGAGAAAGAAATGATTGTCCTTTTCTTTGGAAAAAACAGTTTCCTTCATCTGTATTTTTTATCATTCAAAGGGCACTTTGGGAGGAAGGAGAATAGTTAATGTTACATTTTTTACTTTAAAGAGGTGGGTGGCTTTCTCCCACCAAGAAAGCAAGTTAAATTTTGGTAATGATACTTGTTGCCAAATCTAAGGACACCTTATATTGTTAAATACATTTTCATGGGACATAAGTATCAGGAAGGGGGGGGGAGGAAGAGGGGAGGAGGGGGAGGGGGAGGAGGAAAGGAAGGAGAAGGAGAAGGAGAAGGAAGAGAGAGGGAGGGAGGGAGGGAGGAAGGAAGGAAGGAAGGAAGGAAGGAAGGAAGGAAGGAAGGAAGGAAGGAAGGAAGGAAGGAAGGAAGGAAGGAAGAGGGAGGAGGAGGAGGAGGAGGAGGAGGAGAGATGCTAAGGAGTTTCTTGAACATATCAAGGTATTCCCCTCCCTATCACTAGAACCACTCAGAAGAGAGTCCTTCAAAAGGGAGAAGAGGAGGGTGATCTGTGTTGGATAAGAGATCATCTGGAGAAGGTCTATCTGTGTGGTTGCTAAGAGTCAACACCCACTTGATGGCACCTAATCAATCAGTGGCTTGGAGAAGAAATTAGAAAAATGGACGTTTTGAGTCCTCAAAGCACCTTACAGTCTCCTTGTCTCCTAAGCATCCGATGTGCTAGCACTGTCCTGTATCCAACGGAGTGTTCAAGATCTGCTTCTAATCAGCTCAGTCTGTACATTAGTAAATAAACACAAATATTACCAAAACACATATCCAATAACAATAAACGTTCAGTGGCCTTCTGCCCGCAGAAACCCAACCAAACTTTACAACACACACACACACAAACACACACACACACCCTGCAAGTTTCCACTGCTTACGGATATGGGGTAACTGATGGATATTTCCTTCTCCTTTTTGGGTAGAGTGTGTCCAACTCTCTTTGGCAGCTCCAAATGTTGCTGCGCTCCCCAAGAGATGTCCCACCCAGCCATTTCTCTGTGAAAATACCACCTCAGTGTATGCCATCTCTACTAAAAGATCCCTCGTGCGTCAACCATCTGGTAGAAATAGGATTAGACTCAACGCTTCCGTATGGGCATGTTTCTCTGCCACCAGTGCCACCCAGAAACGTCCAGGAAGAACGTGTTCCTACTCACCTGCAGCTTGGGAAAAGGTGGCAGAAACGGATGGTGTCTGTTCCTGAGACAGGAAGACTAAATAGAGGGGATGGGAGGGGGGAAAGGTGAGCCGGCCCTGCAAATCCAGCTGCTCCTCCATATGGAGATGTGCCTCGCGGGATCCCCCCTTGGCCTGCATGGTGGGTGGGCAGGACATATGCCCAACCTCTGGCTCCTTTACTTCATCTTAGGGTTGGAAGGGCTGATCGATGATCCCTAGAGTGGAATCGTTTTCTCAGAGCTGCCCTCTCATCAGGCAGCAGATGGGAAGACTTATTAAAAGCCAGCATATTCTTAGGCTGTTTACAACAACTTTGAAGGTCACCCAGCCATCACTGGGGTACCCCTGCTGCCCAAAGGACAGAGAGGTGGCTGGATGGCTCAGGAAGATGCAATCAGTTACTGGTGAGGAAACAGCTGCACTTACTCCATCCTTTAAATGCTCTTTTGGACCTTGTCCCTCTCTGCTAATCAGAGGTAATGAAGCAATGGACCTCCAGATGTTGGTGAACAACAGCTCCCATCAAACTCAGTGGCATAGCCAAACAGAGCTGGGAGTGAAATGTATCTACACGCAACTGAAATAAATATATAGCCTTCTGCTGGCATTCCTTGTTTTCTGCAATCATCACCACCACCGCCACTACCATATCCTCTGCACTTTGTTCTATGAAATATAACGCTTGAGGTTTTGAATTTGATTTTTAGTGTATTAAAGCAAGCTGGTCAGAACTATCAGCAGAGTGATTGCAGCAAATCCACAGCAATTCTTGACTCCCAATTATTCACTCACCCCAGCGAGAAAAGCATTCCATCCTGCTGTAAATTATTCTGCTGAAATGAAAGATTGGAGTCACTAGGAGGGTTCACACCACACACTGAACCCTAATTCAAGATGGCCAATCCAACTGCTGGGTTCACATCATATGTTATGCCCCATTCAATAAACCATGGATTGGGGTTCATTGTGATGGTTTGCTCACACCACAGGTTAAGACAATGTCTGGGTTCCCACCAAATTGCACAACCTCATTTTAGCCTGCAAACTTGGGTTGCTGTTTGGGTTCCTGTTATTTTCTGCTTTCTTCAAACCAAAGCTGGATTAATATGTTTGGAAGAAGAACCAGAAGGGTGAGGTGTCAAGTTCAAAATATAGCTACACAACTTTTTAAAAAGTGTACCTAGGAGAGAGAGAGGCCAGAACCAATCTCCCTCTAAGCCCACTTTCTCGAATATAATAGTATATTTGTTTAACATCAGGGACCACATTAGACAGGCAATTGTCTCCCATCTACCTTTTGATGAACTATAATATGCTTCCCCTGAGAGGAAAGATCATCTTTGAAAGGCCCCATAGCAAGTCAGGGGAGGGAGGGAGGGAGGGAAGGAGAGAGGGAGGGAAGAAAGAAGGAAAGGGAGGGAGAGAAGGAGAAGGAGAAGGAGAAGGAGAAGGAGAAGGAGAAGGAGAAGGAGAAGGAGAAGGAGAAGGAGAAGGAGGGTGTTCAGGTACTGGAGGTTTCTCTTCCTGGAGACAAACATGGCCAGCATTGGACTGAGTTGCAAGCTAAATAAGCTGACATTGTAGGAGTTCCCCAATCTTTCAGGAGACTACTTCAATATTCTGAGCTAGGAGCTACAGGACTGTGGTGGACCTGGAAGCCTCTGGAACTACGGAAAAAGAGTTAAGAGCCAAAGTAGGCCTAGGTGTATGTATATGAAGTTGGACAGTTTAAACAAAGAAATGGTTGATGGATGGGGCTGAGTTTTGGTTAGGAGGCCAGCTTCAAATTAGGTGGGAGGGTTTTATCTATCTATCTATCTATCTATCTATCTATCTATCTATCTATCTATCTATCTAATCTATCTAATTTATATGGCTGTCCATCTGCCAGAAGGAACTCTGGGTGCCTTTTAGCTGTTGTGTGTTTCAGGCTCTCACGCTCCATGGGAAGCCAAACTTTCACACGTTTATAGGCATTCACAGGAATTTTCCAGTAGGAGGGCCAAGCTGTATGGTTAAGATAAACCAGGTTGTCACTGCTGCTATGGGTTGGGTTAGAAGGCTCCATCCAAAGGGTGTTTTTCAAACCGGGCAGTGAAATAAAGCAGAAGCAAGACTGAAGTCCTGACAATGGCTGGATTGTACAGAATAAGACCATATTATAAGTTTATTATATATTGTAAGTTTATAGGTGTATATAAGCTAGAATGGCAGCACCTAGCCAACCCCTGCTGATTACAAAGCATGAAGCACGTTGAGACCTGGTTAGTCTTAGATAGGAGACAGTCAAAATTCACCTGGAAAGTTGAGAAAAACTTCCTGAAAAAAGTTGGTCGCAAACGTCTTCCACTTTGTTGCCAAGAAAACTGAATGGCTGAACCCAAGCAGTCACCAAGGCTCAAGACGAATTTGAAGGAGACTTTATCTTTTAATCTGGAATGGGGGGGCAGCCGTCCCCTGACCGGCAATCCTTCCCACCTTTCCTGGGCTGTCAGTCCTACTGGAGCCAGTGACCAAGATTTTATTTATTTATTTATTTATTGTTAAACTTGTATGCCGCCCATCTCCCCCAATGGGTGACTCTAGGCGGCTCACGATAACAAAAAAGGAAAAACATCAATCCCTCCAACAATGGCTAAAATCCATAAATAATTAAAATAGAAACATGCATTAAAAATGTCCTAAAAACCCCCTATAAATCTTAGCCCTAAAACCTTCAAGATGCTGGGGGGGGGGGGACAGAACCCATCACCCCACCAGCCATCTCCACAGATGCAAGCCCCCATCCGGCCCCCAGGCCTTCTGGCAGAGCCAGGATTTAACCCCTTTTCTGAAGGCCATGAGGGCGGGGGCACACCAGATCTTGGGAGGCAGGATGTTCCACAGGGCGGGAGCCACAGCAGAAAAGGCTCTCTGCCTAGACCCCACCCATCGAAATTCCTTGACCGATGGGGTCTGCAACCTGCCCCTTCTGCTGGACCGAGTGGGGCGGGCTGAAATAACCGGGGCGAGGCAGTTCCTCAGATAACCTGGTCCTGTGCCATGAAGGGCTTTAAAGATGATGACCAACACCTTGAATTGGACCCAGAAACAAACTGGTAACCAATGCAGCTCCCGCAACAGCAGTGTTATACGTGCCCTCCTAGGGGCATTAAGAACTGTCCGCGCCGCCACATTCTGCACCAGCTGTAGCTTCTGGATACTCTTCAAGGGTAGCCCCATGTAGAGCGCATTACAGTAGTCCAACCTGGAGGTGACCAGGGCGTGAGTGACCGTGCGGATCTCCTAAAACCATGAGGACTGCCAACTTGAAGTGGCTGCAAAGGCAGGATTCTGAGAAGAGTCAACTAGCTCCTTGTAGCCTATGTGTGGCCCACAACAGAAAGCTACATGAGCATTATTCCAGCATTATCCTTGCCTAATTTAGCCCTTTAGAATCCCCTCCCCATCACTCTTTTGCCCAGTTGATCCTCATCTCTATTCTTCCCATTCCTGATTTAAGAAATCATCTGATGGCGAAGTAAACAAAAGAGTTTATTCTCATAGGCTTTACTTGCACCCCAAATCCTTCTGAAAATGGGTGTTCTTTATTTTTTTTAAAGGTAAAGACATATGTCAACTCATATACAGAAAAAGCCTCTTTTTAGAGTGAGAATAAGATATTGCTTTTCATGTAGGTTAAGATAAAACATTTTTTTAAAAGAGAGCGAGAGAGAGAAAGAGAAAGCATGGCTGCTATTGCCGTAAAGCTTCCTGCCAAACTGTCAGTCTGTTAGTGTGGTCCATTGCTTAATTAATGATTCTAATAAGGGGCACTGGAGCATAGCCAGCTTTTTAAAAAGGTACTGGGGGTGATGTTTTCTCTCTAAGCAAAGGCACAGGATTGAAGCCGGATTGCAAATCAACAGCTTCAGGAGCAAACGGTGGGAAAAGTCAACCCCCAGAAGCCCCAGAGGTTGAGCTTCTGAAGAAAGAAATGCCTTTTGCCACGATTGATACTATATGTAAAATCAGGACCTCTTCGAAGCCTGTAACGGGTATCCGTTGCAGAACAAGCCGCCCTCCTTTCTGCGTAAAAGCATTAAAGCCCTATTTTTTATTCCAGAGACCATCCAGTCGGGCCCATTCCAAATTTCAGAGGCCACTGGAATGGCGCAAAAATAGGAGGGTGAAATGTGAAAAAGGCGAAGTTTAGCTACTCCAAACGTCCTATAAGGCTCTGTTTACTCGGGGGGGGGGAGCCCCGTTTCTTCCCGTGAGATTCACTTCCAGGATCGCAAGCAGGTTTACTGTATTCGGAAGGAAGTTCCACTCTTGCCCCCCTGGTAAGTGGGCACAGGCCAGGCTTACAGCCCCAGAAGTTCTCGGCCGGGCACACCAGTAAGCTCCAACCCGCGGATCTGATGGCGCGATCCGCAGAGCAATTGAGCCGCCTTTGGTAGCCCCCTCCGGGCCGAAGCCGAGTCCTCGCGAAAGAGCGGGGCAGAACGGGCGGTCGTTCAAGCCTCGAGGATCAAGAAAAACTTGGGAGGTGGCCCGAGCGCCGGCCGGGCTGCTGACTCAAGTTGGGCTTGCACGTGGGAACCCCCCTTCCAGCGGGCTCCCGGAAAGACGGACCTCACTAGGCGGGGAGCCTTGCAGTGCCGCGCCCAGGCGCGCCCGGCCCCGCGCTCCGATCTGCAGCGCTCTAGAAATGAAAGACCGTCTCCGGGAAGCGGAGCGGCAGGTAGGACAGGAAGGGGATCCCCAGCTGGTAGAACCGGCCTTGAAGGTGGGACTCCAGCCCCAGGGAGGCATGGAACGCCGGGCGCGCTTCGCTGCTCCCGGCCGGCCCGCAGCTGCCCACCAGCTGGCCCAGTTTGGAGACGCCCGCGCCGGGCTCGCCTTTGGCCGGCGCCGCCCGCACCTTCCTCGCCAAGATGCTCTCGATGCTGAAGTTGCGAGGCTTGCCCGAGCTCCTCGCGGTGCCCGGGGCGGCCCGGCTGGCCGCGGGGGCGGCCGCCCGCGGGGGCGCCTCGGGGCTCTGAATCAGCCTAGCGGCCGCGGGCGCCCAAAAACGCGTGGCAGCGCCCTCCCCAAGGCAGGGGGCTCGGTCCTCCGCGGGGGGCGCGGCGGGGCGCGGCGGGAAGAGGCCCTCTGGGGACCCCCGGAGGGGCCGCTCGGCAGGGCCCGCCGGGGGGGCTCGCCCCCTGGCCGCCGGGGCCGCCAGCCGCATCCGCGCGTCCCGCTCCTCGCCGCCTTCCTCCTCCTCTTCCTCCTCCTCCTCCTGCTCCTCCCGGCTCGGCTGCCACTCCTCCTCCGCGCCGGGCTGGAGGGGGAGGCGGGGGCGCTGCTGGCGGCGGGGGTCCGGGAGGCGCCTCTTGGGGGCTTCCCCGGGGGCGCCCTCCTGCTCGGGCCCGGCCTCGTCCGCTGCCGGCGGGCCGCCGCGGGCTTTCCTCTTCCTGCGCCGGTAATTGCCGTGTTCGAACATGTCGTTGCAGCGCGGGTCCAGCGTCCAGTAGCTGCCCTTGCCCGGGCGGCCCTTCTCGCGGGGCACCTTGACGAAGCAGTCGTTGAGCGAGAGGTTGTGGCGGATGGAGTTCTGCCAGCCCTGCTTGTTGTCGTGGTAGAAGGGGAAGCGCTGCATGATGAACTGGTAGATGCCGTTGAGCGTCACCTTCTGCTCCGGCGCCTGCTGGATGGCCATGGCGATCAGCGCGATGTAGCTGTAGGGGGGCTTCTGCGGGGAGTCCTGCCTGGGCAGCGCCCCCGCCGCCGGGGCGAAGCCCATCGCCCCGGACAGGGCTCCCCTCTCGGCCCCGTAGAGGTAGACCATCGCGGCAGGGAGCTGGCTGGGGTAGAGCTGGCTCATGGCAGGTCCGGAGTCACTCCGGCTTTGGCTCCGGCGCGCGGCAGCTAGGGCCCAGGAAAGGGGGCGCCTCCCCAGGCCTCCCCGGAGCCGCCTGCGCTGGGGACACTGGCGACGGCGCGTCCTCGCCTCTCTCGCGCCGGCGCTCCCTCTGCCCCAGCTTCATAGCGCGCTTTTTTTTCCCCCAAAAGCGGGGAGGGGAAAAAAAAGAAGAAGAAAAAGAGGAGGAAGAAGAAGAAGAAGAAGGGGGTGGAGGAAACGTGAAATGCTTGTTGTAAGTTTGCGATTCTGTGTTGACTTAGCGCTGGAAAAGAAATGGGCTCCGATAAACAGCCGCGGAGCGCGCCTCAGCCCACCCACATTAATTAACATTTGCCTGCGAAGGCTACAGCCCTTCCACGTGGCTCGGCGCGGAGCAACCGAGGGGGGCCCTCCCCCGCTTTCGCCCCTTCATTTGTTTATAGCATTAGTCTGTTGATAAGTCTGACCACCCAAGTCGAATCAAGCTGTGTTTATTTGGAAAAATTTCCGGGCACCCAATATATAAACGCACCGATCTGATGTTTGAAAATCTCACGTCCAACCCGCCTCCTCGCCCGGGCCCTCCCCCGACCCTTCCGCGCGCCCCGCCTCCTGGCTTGGTCCTTCCAGCGCCCCGCCGCCCTCGGAGGCTGGAAGCTGGAAGAGAGAGATGCAGTCGCTGCTGGGCGTTGGAAGGCAGGGGAGAAGGCCCTTCCTTCCTTCCTCCCTTCTTTCTCTTCCTCCCTTCCTTTCCTCTCTCTCTCCTTCCTCCGTCCCTCCCTCCCTTTCTCCTTCCTTCCTTCCTTCCTTCCTTCCTTCCTTCCTCCCTCCCTCCCTCCCTCCCTTCCTTCCTTCTCTTCCTCCCTTCCTTTCCTCTCTCTCTCCTTCCTCCGTCCCTCCCTCCCTTTCTCCTTCCTTCCTTCCTTCCTTCTCTCCCTCCCTTCTTTCTTTCTCTTCCTCTCTTCCTTCCTTCCATCTCTCTCTCCTTCTTCCCTCCTTCCTCTCTTTCCTTCCTCCCTCCCTCCCTTCTCAGCCCGAAGGTTTTGCCCACTCCAACCCCCCACCCCAACCCTGGTGAGGCTGGTATCCTAAACCAAACCTCTTTAGGACATCCAAGAAAATCTCTCCTGCTTCAGGTCAAACATCTCTCACCCAGGAACCAGGTTTTTTTCAAGAGCGGACAGCAGCCTGCAGGTTTCCTGAAAAGCCTTGCCCTTGTACCCCCTGCCTCCCAAAATGATACCTGCCTCGCCCCCCCCCCCCATGCTTCCATTCGCCCGCAGGGCCTGCCTTTGGCCATCGGTCTTGGCCCATGGAAGTACTCAGGGCCAAGGTCCCCAGCTGTATCCCAAGGAAGCCCAGATTCCCCACTTGGAAGGGTTTCCTTTCATCTGCCCAAAAGTGTCTGTCAGTTCTCAAGCCCAGAGAAGAATCACCCCCTCTTCTCCTTCCCTTTCTCTTCCCTGAGCGGGAAAAACTGGGTTAATTGCTAACACACCTCCGTTGTGGAACTTGCAGTTTGACGCATGCATTTATCTGGAAGCAACCCCACTGAAATTGTGACTGGTTTATTCCCCTGTAACTTTTGGTCCTTTGCTTGTTTATAATCCCCCAAATGCTTGCAGTTAGCTAATTAGTTAATTAACACTGTTTATTTCTATGGAGAAAACCCCACCAAATGCTTTCATTGATACCCAACACCAAAGGCGTTCTAGCTCATGTGTGCAAAGACACTGTCCGCTCTGGGTATTTTCCAGCATTTTTGCAAGCAAACCAACTCCCACCCTTCCTCTTCTCCAATCTGGCTTCTCAGTTAGCCAATTGGGCTTCTCTACATCCTACTACTCTTCCCATTATGATACTCTAAATCAGTGTTTCTCAAACTTGGCAACTTTAAGACATGTGGACGCCCCATGCTGGCTGGGGAATTCTGGGAGTCAAAGTCCACATGTCTTGAAGTGGCCAAGTTTGAGAAACACTGGTCTAAACCATATAAAAAGGAAAAGATTGTGGGAATATCTATGGATTGCCATGAACAGCATGGTTCCCCTCCCCACCCCACCCCCCAGTTCATCCAATGCACTGTCAATGGTATTAAGGTAGATAGGAATTCCCCACCCTGGATGCACAACCCACCAATCTCACATTGCGAAGTTTCTCTAGTATAGCTGAGCCAACTCAAGAATGTCTCATTCCACGTTGGAGAGCATCAGTTGAAGTCCCTTTGCGCCCAGAACTTCAATGAGTGCATCTGACATTTTACTCCAACTTTTTCTGTTGTTTCTTTTACTGCTCTCATGTAGTGGTTGTTTTATTCAGCCTTCCCCAGCCTATTCTCCCATCTCTTGGGAGTTTCAATCTGACATTTAAGGAAAAGCACCCCATTGGAGAAGATTGTCTGAACCCCTTGAAGGAAGACTAGGATTTAAAAAATAATAATTTCCTGGTTTTAAACTGTTTCTCATTGTATTTGGACAGAGGCAGAACAAGGGTCTGGTGGTTGGAGCTATTCACTTCAAACAGAATTGGGAGATCAGTCGTGCAAAAGTTTGTTGGCTCCTTCTTGGCATCGTAGGAGGAGAGACGTCGTGGTCTGCTGTAGCCAAAAATGAGTCTGGTGGCACTTTTTGGTAGAACTGGTTATCTGAAAAAGATGCCAGGAGACTTCTCATTTTTGTCTCATTCTTGTGTCTGCTGTGAGTCGGCCTGCTGGTGCTAATAAAACACGCACAGTGAAGGATCCCTCAGTGCAACATCTATTTCACTTTCTAATCAGCTTCAATGACAGTTGCATGTGGCCAAAACAGCAAGAGGGAGAGATCCAGAGCACTTTTTAATGCACTTTTATATATATATATATATATATATATATATATATACACACACACACACACACACACACACACACACATAATTGCCAGGCTGGCATCTGGAATATGTCAGCTGTAAACGCTCTGTGTGCCAGCTAAAAAGTGTGAAGCGTCCTGTCTTGAATAGGCTACTTATTTTAGCAGCCATATTCAAGCCACGCAGATGGGAAATAGCAAAGGGTCTTGCGTAACTGCAAAAATGAACCAATTTGTTATTGCACACATTTTCATGGATCACACTCCATTTCATCAGACGTGATAACAAATCCTAATTTGTGTTTCTATGGCCTATGTAGTAAAAGAACTCTGCTTTCAGGTTTGAATGGGTTTGAGCTAGATTTCACCAGGAAGATTCCTTCCAGGGAAGTGCAATGTTTTTCCAGCCAGTTGCCTCACTTGGTTTTGGAGAAACAAGACAGAAGTTTCCCTCCAAAAACTGGGCAAGGACAAAATGAACAGCATCAGAAACAACCTGGATGCAAGGTAATATTAGTTTAATTTTTGCATTTAATACAATTGCTCCCCAAAGAGTGATCATTTTCACATTCAGTCACTGTAAGAGAAAAGACAAGTCAGCTGCAGTTTTGGAGGAGGTCCTTCTAGAAAGGCTCCAGATATCCCTGCCTTAATGAATGCTGAAAAGTCTTCAAGTTAATGAGATCAACATGATTTCGGGCTTTATGCAGTCATGAAAAAGCCTTTCGTTCAGGCATTCTACCCTCTCTTTGAAAGCTAGAAATCCTAGGTTGCCTGAGCTGAAAGCCATACCTTGAAGGAGATGGGAATCGGATTTGTACTTTGGAAGGGAAGCCTTGCTCTGGAAATACATTCCCGTGGATGATTCTCACTGGAAAGACAGCAATATTGACCAGTGTTCAGGAGAGGCCAGTGCCCTTTCCCACATGATATCTTCCAGCCTAGAGAAAGAACCTGGTTTACTCATGGGCCTTACCTACACTTTGCATCAGCCATTCATCTCATTAGTCCCGTGGACTGGCACCTCCATTCATATTTCCCTGAGATCATCCTCTGAACTTTCCAATGATAGGTAGCTATATGCAAAATAGGTAGCTATCAGAGAAAAGGATCTTTCTGGTGAGGGTCCCCCTTCATGGAACACCCATAGAAACTCATCTGGTATCTCCATTACATTCATGTATCATCTGGTATCTCCATTACACCCATGCTAGGGGAACTTGTCCCATTCTTAAAAAGAGTCTAGTCTGAAGACTCTTTTAGTTTTGATTTCGCTCTGCTTCTGTTGTGCTGTTTTTCTAGCTAGGTTTGTTTTATTCCTTATAGGTTATTGGGTTTGCTTTCTATTGTATTAGATTGCTTGACTTTTCACAGTATTTCTCCCTCACTGAACACCCACCCAAGAACTCTGCCCTCAAAGTGGCAATATCACTCCGTCAAGCCATACAGGAGACTGCTCTGCCCTGCACCTGTTGAACGGGCAGAGGGGTTGCCTTGGGGTTGCTTTCAACCCTAAAATAAGCACCATGGAGAACAGGCTTTGGGGATCCACTCAAATGCCACTTCCCATCTTTACTGCTTCCAAGTCAATCCTGGTTCTTCAGATGAGTGAGCAAGTCACTCGCCCACAGCGTATTTCCTGGGATCAGCGACTGTGGGTTAGCAAGTGGGCAGGAACAATAGCAGTGAGTCTGTTTAGGGGAAGATTTCCCCCACCCCAAACAAGCAAAACAGCTTGAAACCAGCATCCCTTATGCATCTGTACACATGGGGTTCCTAGTGATCAGTCATTCAGCCTTGACTCATTACAACAAACACAGCTTCTCAACTCTCTTTTCAAAAAAACTTTATTTGGTTTTTAAGGGGAACCAGTGAGCCTCAGTAGGAGGGCTGAATAAAATAATCATTTTGCTAATAAAAAATGGAACATAGCAAAAAAAAAAAAACCTGGAGTCATCTAGACTGTAGGACTGCAATTAGGAGCATCCACAAGGAGAAGGCTCAAAAACGTCAGGATCGCAACCGTGCTCATAAGATCCAAGCCTCACCCTTTGTTTGCATGTGTCAATGGGCAGGGCTTGGATTGTGTGGGCACAACTGCTGTATTGACTTTTTTGATGCACGCATGCAGACATCATCCTTGACTATGCTGGTTGGAATTGATGGGAGCCAGTCAGGTGAATCAGAAACTCCCCACTCCTGACGCAGATGCTCAGAAATGCAGTATTCCATGCACCTGGGACACATCCAATCCTTATAAAGGAAACCAAAGATGGAATCCAGAAACTCTTGGTGTTCACTTGCAGGGTGGATCTTATCCCCAGCTAAACTGAGCTTCCTAAAACAATGGGATTATCCACAGCCAGCCTGAAGGGATCAGTCTGAAAGTTTAGCAGGTTCTCCCAATTCAGAAGGTCAGAATAGTTCCTGACAGTAGTCCAGCTGAGCCACCACATCCTAAACCATCCTTTCCTTTTCAAGTTACATTTTCTGCAATCAGATTTTTTAGTTTGTTTGTTTGTTTGTTTAATGAGGTCTGTCCAGCAAACTGAGCCTCCCTAGGTAAATTCATCTTCCCATTCAGCTTACTTGTAAATATGAAGAGGAGGTCTTGGCAACCCATGAAAACAGGCATCATAATGTCACACGAATGATATGAATTATGTAATTTTGCATAATTCATATTATTTAAGGTAGTGCCAGGATGCAGTAATGGCATTTGTCCCACAGAAGAATGTTAGATCTTAAGGCCAATTTTGGGAAATCACCCCTTTTGGTGTACCTTTCTGTCTGGATTCAATTCAAACCTGACCTGGAAATCAACATTTTGGGGCCAGGACTCCTCTATCCTTTGAATGAAAAAACGTAAGTTATGGGTTCATCCCTTTTTCCTCCCCAAAGACAGGGGTTGTTTGAGGGGCAAACTACAGCTGGTTGCCTCAATGCATCTTGGCAGTGTTTACACCACTGGCTTCTTCTCATGGACAGAGATAGTGTGCTAGCTGAACATTTCCTGGGCCTACCTTAGAGGAGATTCAAAGACGCAAGGGTGCGTAGTTGTCAAGAGAAGTTGAACTAGGTGAGAGGGAAAGATGGAAGCAACAGCCACAGCCCCTGAGTATAAGCCATGGTGCTAGGGTGGGGTGGAAATTGGAATCCCAAAAATTGAGAGGGCACCAGGTCAATGACCCTTGATTTGTGGCAACCACCTTCCCCACCACCAGCAGCCCACCCATTTCTAGTTTCTGAGTTTCTTCTTCTTATATGAGAAAGTATTTTAGCATCCTATTCCTCCTAACCTCAAACCAGCCAGCTCATGACATTGTAAACTCATGTTTACGCTCCATCCCAAGTTCTGGTTAACAACGGTGGATTTTTAAAACATGCCTTCATTTCGGAAAGTCAGCTTCATCTTCGACAACAAGTGCCAGTAAGGAAGATGTCATTAAGGGGTTGTTGACCTTGTGGCTGAGAACATTTCAAGGCAACCAGATGATGAGCAATGAAGGATCTCCAACTTCATGTTCCCATTCAGCTTTGAGTGACCTTGGGCCCAGCATTACCATCCCTCAGCCTAACTCCTCCTAAGGTTGTTGAGAAGATAAATTCGGTCTAGTGGGGGGAAAACGTGCGTCTTGCTTTGAGCATGAGATTAAAATCCCATCAGTAAATTATCTTAAAGGGGTGCTTTGATTGCTGTCAATGCTGAAAGCAACCAAGTGTCTCCTAACTTGAAGAAGCCACATGGCCTTGTCTGGTTCCATCTTGGCCACCCAGCAGGCGATTTTTCTCTCCCCAGCCTTCTCTCCTTTCTCTTCTCCATGCAAAGGAAATGCAAGGAAAGTGGTATCATATGTGTTTGACATTCAGTGTTATGCTATAATCCAAACCTTTTGTGTGGGGAGAAGGGGAAGGTATCCTTGATGGCATTTGAGGACAGATTATTTTTAATTTTTTTTTTAATTACCTCCATTCTGGGGTCATTCAGGGATGGGAAGCCCCCAAACGTCATTAAAAAGGGAACGCTTAGCAAACCCCCAGATGAGGCTGAGTATTTGTGATCTCCAGCCTGTTGCTTTACATTATGTACTTTCCTGTTTACAAGAAAGAAAGGGATTTACAACAACTTTACAAGAGCACACAGCTGGCTGGTGATTATATAAGGCATTTGGGATGGTTGGTTTTTGTATAAACGTTTGGTGGGCCTGATATTTATCTCTGTTTTTATTTACTGGCGTCATAGGTTACTTCAAAGATTGTTGCAATTCAGAAAAAAAGGTGTGCGTGTGGGTTTGTGTGTTTGATGGGGGGGATGACAAAGGATTCTACGCACGCATCCATTTACTCTGTGCACCCTTCGGCCTTCCCCTTCTCTGTCACATCTTCTCAAGCCCGGCCATAACTCGAGAAAGGTGTAAGATATGGCATTCCAAAATCTCCCCGGTTGAAAGCGTCAAATTACTAGTCCCTTTAAAACTCCCAAACTCTCTACTTTTTGGACTGAAAGCCACTGGGCTAAATCTCCTGAAAAACCAAAGATACTTTGCCCAAAGGCAGCTGAAAGTGTGAATCAGCAGAAACGCTTCCTCTTCCAGGAGCTGTGCAAAATATAGTTATTCGTTTATTGACCAAACACGCATGCTGCTGCAATTAAAAGATTCTCGGTAGGCTCACAAAGCGAAGAACGACAATGCCATACGCTATATGGCTTCCTAAAATGGAAATGATATTTCTTGCCCCTCATATCAAGAGCCAGGCTTAAGAAAACTTGCAGCAGACATAGAGCCTTCTCTGGGGGGCTTAAAAATACAGTAAGAAACTAAATACTGTAATTCAGGCTCTGCCCAGAATCAGGCAGTTGTTCCTCCCTTTCCTTGACTGCACCCAGCACATTTCTCTCAGTCCTTGACTTGAGTGTCATGTCTGAAAGAGAGACCTACCAACCACAGGTTGTTGAATAGAACTTCCATGTACAAGAGGAGTTACCGTTTTATCCCCTACTGGCTGCAAGAAAAAGTATTCTGCCTGTAATTTAGGCAAGAGAGCAACTATCTAGTATATAAGTAGAATAAGTAAACTTAGAAAAAGGGAAAACATAACCCTAAAGATGAAAATGATGAGATATGGGGATTGTTGCCCAAGACAGAGAACAAGGAAACTTGGTTTTAAACTCCAGATGGCTCCAATCTGCCTCTGATTAACTTCTACCTCCCAAGGTTGTTGTGAAGATAACATTGAAGTGATGAATGTCGTTCTGAGTTCCTTGACGAAGCAGCAGGATTTTGACCAAAATAGACATTCCCTGCCTACATTGTGTTGGGCTGTTCTTCCTGTTTACCTGCTAGTGTATTTTACATTTTAGCATTGTTTAGAAAGGCTGTGGATTCCAGTTGCTAGTGTTTGTTGATTGTGTTGATACCAGCTCTTTTGCTACAACGTGGAATGCTGCTGGGCAGAATATTTTCACGAACGTTCGCCTGAGAAGACTCTTGCCTTTCATGGATATGTGGAAACATTTAAATAAACCTCAACGTCCCATATCTTCTATATATCTCCATCTTTTTTCAACTATCGTACCAGCATTGACCCAGAACAACTCATTTAAACCTGTGAGAACGTTTTTCCAGGCTACTTACTATTAAAATAAGTTAGGTGAACAGGGCACTCCTTTTCCATAGCAAAATTATATTTGCAAAACCTTTGAGATCCCACTTGGATATCCTTAAGTTTTGCCACAGCATGTGTGAAAAGGCCCTATGGCTTTTATCATCGTTTCCAGCTGGGCTTAGTTTGACTATCACAATTCGTGGGAATGAACTAAATGTTTCTGAAGCCACTCACTTAAAAAGTGCCAGGAGAGGGACCAATGTTATGCTAACCGTGAAACAGAGATTTTGCATTCAAGATAGTCATTATTGACTTATTCTTTCACCAGAATTTGATCCAGCCAGCCAGATCTTGGCCCCTGTGATTTCCAAAAGTAATTACATTGGAAGCTAACCAAGTAATTAGTAGGTAGAGTTCCAGAATCTTTCTCCAACCTTGGCCATCATCTCCTGCAGGGAAAGGCTGGTGACCACCAAAGGACCCTTGTGTCTGTCCTCTTTAATCCCAAACATCTTCAAATAAAACTGGGAAAGGTTGTGTCTGAAATCCCAGTGTGGCTGCCAATTGTTGCAAGGCTCCCATAACATGCACCTCATAACATAGCTTGCTTTTAGCTTCCTGCATAATGTGACCCCAGCTAAATGTGGCTTGTTTAATAAATCATGCTTAAACAAAGTACGGCTTGTTTCGGCGCATGAGCTCAGGGGGGAGTCAGCCCCACTGGAACAGGTAAGCATAGCATTACTTTGACTTTGCATCTGCCCATTTAGGACACTAAAATAAAATGTGCAGTTGTCTATTTTTGATTCGGTCATTCTTCTGGTGTTTGCATTTAGCACGGAAGCCCTTTGAGGACTCCTGTTTTATTTGCAAACAGTCAAGACACCACCACCACCACCCAAAAAAGTAAAAATTGCATTGAGATTCTCCGTTGGAACCACAATAAAAACTTCTTTCAAGGTGAAATTCACGATCTTTATTTTCATACTGATCTCATCAAGCCCAGAGAATTGCAAGTAAAAGTACTGTATGTAAAAACCTCTCCCTCTCCATCCCTCGTCATTCTGGGAATTTGGGGGGGATCCAGGACTTCATTTGGGTAACCACTGACATTATTTTACTTCTTTCTCCCCCCCGCCCCCCATCCCCTCAGACTCAGAAGAAAAATGCTTGCTTCTTCTCGGCTGAATAAGGAGAATTGATTTCCCATCAGGTGCCCAGCTATGGAGCAAGAGATCACGTGGGCATCCGTTTCATTTCTCCTACCCTTGGAATGATTCTTGCCCTGAAACTGGAGTGAACTTGGCTGGACAGGGACCAGAATGTTTCCAGACCCCCACCAGGAGGGAGTGAAGTGCGGGGACCCTGGGCCGTTCCCCATTCCCCCATCACGCTGCCCACAAACTAGCTGAGCGATTTCGCCTAACCTAGGAGGCCAGCCAATGCGCTCTTCGCGGTCTGTTAACAATTCAAGGTGCCGAGGGTATCTGCAGGGGTATCGTCAAAAGAGTCAACCTAGCAGCCACAGCAGAGGAACCCAAGGTCCATCGAAACAGGTGGGCCTTCCAGCGCCTTCTCAGAGCTGCAGGTTGACTTTGCTGACCACGCTCCGCAGACCCCTCTTCAATCGGGCTGTGCAAAGACGCGCAACGGGGTGCCACCAGCTTTCCTCCTGGCTAAGCCGGTCGCCGGCCAGCATTTCCCCCTTTCTCTGCCCGCGGCCTGCATCGGTCCACCCAGCCCGGGGGAGATCCGCGGAAGCCGCGGGCCAGAAAGTGCGGGAGGACCTGAAAGAGGCGGGCGGGCAGCCCTGCCGACGAAGCCGCGAGGAAGCCCACCTATTTCCGGACGCCGTCCCTGGGGGTGACACGCGTCTCCTGAGATGCGCGACAAAGCCGGCTGCAGCAGAAGGGAAAGACCCGGGTTTTTCAGAGGAAGCCAGAGGGATCCCGCCAAGCCCTTGAAACGAATGGCATTTCTTTTCCTAAGGAAAGCCAGATCGTCCCCCCGATGGAAACCCGGGCGCGCGGGTTCCGCTTCGCGCGCTCTCGGCCCCGTTTCTTTCAGTTCAATGGTGGGAGCCCCCCTCGTTTCTCTCGGGATGAAGACACCCGGAGAGCTGACTGAAGCCGCGGCTGAGCCCCGAGGCGCGGAAAAGGGAACAGAAACACGCTCCGTCCCCGGCTCCGTTAGGGAGCCGGTGCTCCGAATGACCCCCCCGCCTGAAACGTCAATTCGGCGCCTCAAGACCAATTCGGATTCAAAGACCCGGGCGGCTTGATTCCGAGCGGGGAAAGGGAAGGACTGGCGGAAAGCGCCTTCGCCTCCAACCTTTGGAGAGAGGAACGTTTGGCTGAAAATCGCCGCGCGATTCTTCCTTCTTGGAAACGACTGAGCCAAAGCAAAAACAAAACAGACGTCCAGACCAAACGGGTTAAAATAATAATCCACAGGATTGGAGAAAAAGGATCGCGTTCAGAAAACGGCTTCCAGGACTCCGACCTCAGCCAGTCAAACCGGCCACGTTGGAACGAGTGGAAAAACGACGCGCGGAGGCCCCGGACTTAAGAGATATACGGTACTTTTAGAACCACCAATCAGAAGCCTGCGAGCTCTTGATTGGCCCCTCGGGGATCTTCTTCTCCCTCTCCGAAATCTCGCCCCATTGCCGGGATCGCTTCGGGGCTGGCAGGAGAGGCCGGAGTTTCTCCTGCTTCCTTTCGGTCGCCGATCCTGTCAACACCTGGACTAAGACGCCGGTTTTTGACCGCATCCAAAAGGCGATTCCCTGACTGTCGGCAGCTCGATGTCTGCTCGTCCAGGATCAAAGAATAAGGCTGGGGGGCAGCTCCTGGGGGAGAGCTGCTCACACACGCGAGAATCTGGCCGCAGAATCGAGCCGAGTGGGTCGTGTGAACCCCGCCCTAAGCCTTCACTCGCCCCGCTTAAATGCGAAGGCTTTCGATCAGGTTTGGGGCTGGGCTGAGATCTGAATCCCGGCCTCTCCAATCCTATCCAGCTCTTAACGGCTACGCCACCTTGGCTCTGATATTAAAAAGGAAACTGAGTTGAAAAACAAAACTCGGAGCGGCTAAGAGACTGTGGCATAAAATGAGACAACTTATCCCTGCGCTGTCTAGTTCCAAGGTGCAGAAAAGGAGCTCCATTTTCTTACTGCTTCATATTTGCAGAGCGAGTGGGAAGATTTGAAGGGGTACGTGGGGTCTTTAAACCTTGCAAACATCACACAAGATTACCAATCATAATTTTAAAAAGGGGTCAGGGATGTTATGCCTGTGACTTGGGTTCAAAGGCACGGCCGTCTCAAGCAGGGTGAAAATGTTCCCATTGTCCTACAGACTTTGGCTATAATGCTATGCAAATTATTCACAGTCATGATTATCTGTAGTATTAATAGCTGTCCTAACAGACTATCCAATACAGGCAGCAGCCTGGCACTGGCTCTATAGCAGCCCAGCAACCTGATTCAAGAAATATTAATAAACGGAATGAGTTCTCATCTCTCAGTCTTCTGATTAAATGAGTGTGTAGGTAGATTTCTTTTCGTCCCATTCCTCTGTGTGAAATAAACATGGGGCTTCCCAAAAGCAGTTTTTGTCGGGGGGGGGGGGGTTGTTTGTCGTTTTACAAGAGTTTATGTGGATTTAATTAAAATACATTTTTTTAAAAAGAAATTGGTGAATCTAAAGATTAGGGCCAGGGTTGCTGTCTTCTCCATAATTATTTATAACATATATAGAACTATGTATAACATAATAGAGAGCCAGTTTGGTACTAGTAGTGAAGGCTCCAGGCTGTGAGTTCTAATCCCGCCTTAGGCACGAAAGCCGGCGGGGTGACTTTGGGCCAGTCCCTCTTTCTCAGCCCAGCTCACCTCACAGGGTTGTTGTGTGGAAAATAGGAGGAGGAAGGAGTATTTAAGTGTCTTCGCCACCTTGAGTTATTTATAAAAATAATAAAGGCAGGATTTTAAAAAATCTAAAAAAAACCCTAGTGAAGTTAAATTGCCTTTGATGAGTGTGCGTATCAGTGTGCAGGAATGCATGCGTGGTATGCGCTGAAACTTGCTGCAGATTCGTTCATGTGTTTCTCCCCACAGAGCCTGAAATAGGTGATCTGGTGAATGCCACCTGCTCCCCTCACACACGGAGGAGCCACAGGCTGTATGGACCAACTATGGTAAACAGCTTTGTCTCTGGACTGAGGCAGGGCAGAGAGGAAGATCCACCTGCCACGCACAAGCCTTAATTGAAGTCAGCGTCAGAACCTGAACGTGTCTTGGCAAGGCAGAGGTGACCGATCTGAGCCCCCAGGGTTTCATGTGCCCTGATAAGTTGTAGGGGTAACTACTGAAATCTCTCCAGAAGTTCACATGCAGCCACATTCTTAACGTGGAAGAAAAGGAAAATAATTAAACGCACGAGGAATGCTTGGGTTTACTTGGTTTAAATTTAAATGGACACTGTATTAAAATGAATTCAGCTTTTGCCTTGGCCCTTCTTATCTTTGAGAGGAAGCCCCTCTGCGTGCCCTTCGGAAAGACTTCTGATCATGTGAGAAGTAAGCACAGAAATGTGCGCGAGAGAGGACGAGATCCCATCTCTTGTCTTTAAAAGGCCAGGGCTGGAGGCAAAAAAATACAATTCGTATTAGCAGCTAGGGTGGTTTGCAGTCTAAACGGCTGATCTTGAAAAGCTGATCTGAGTCAGGGCTGGTTTGTTTTTGAATGGGAGACCACTAGGAAATATCACGACTGTAACCTCGACTGGAAAGATTTTTTTTAAAAAAGCAAGCAAGCAGGCGATGAGAAACCACCTTCGTACTGCCGAGAAAATTACACGGATGTGACCCACTCCAAGGAGACTTACCTCAATAATTGTTATTAATGGTCTGTTACATTTTCATGCTTTTTTAAAGGATGTGAATGGATATGGTTACTGTATCTTGTAAACCACCCAGAGCTGTTAGACTGGAAGGCATATACATTTTCTAAATTAATAAATAAACAGGTCTGAGGCCTAATCTATGAATGGGTAACCCACAGACCACAAGGACTGCTTGAGGGCATCCTATGTGGTCTGCTGGCTGTTCTTTACCCTCATCCTTCCCACTTGGTGCCATTTCCAGCCAACATTTGGGAACACGGCTGCACTTGAGAGAAGGGTACAGACAAGGCCTGTGTGCGTGGGCACAGCTGTGCATTTTACACAAGTGCACGTGTGGCCGCCAAACCACCAGCTGGCACTGCCCTTCTCTGGTCTAGTCCAGTGCTCCTTCCAGGGTATCAGGGTTACTTTGCAATCACTCCCACACCTGCATTTCACGCCAGCTCACTTTACCAAACAGAGCCCTGAGTGCCGGAACACACGTCAACAAGCAAGATATCTACAGGGCAAACAAATACTCCCCAAGAGACCGATACAAACGAAGTTGAAAGGACAGCAAAAGGAGAGTGTACAAAACCAGGTATATTAAGCCAATTAAAGACCTAACAGCTGCATTCCCACAACATGCCAAACTTGGTTAGTTTCCATCTCTGTTGGTGAGTGTGAAGAGCTGGGGATATTGTATGAATTGGTTAATTTACAATTCAGTGTGCTGTGTGGTCCCAGGAAATGGGTTGGATCCATAACTAGGTTAAGCAGGATGTAGCTTTCTTGTTGTTGATCAGAGGTTAGCTGAACCCCTTCGATAAAGAGTTTGGCCCATCATGAAAGCCAGCAGAGAGGAAAAGAGACTGAAGTTTTCACATCTATGTAAGTTATCTACATAAGCCCCCATGTTTGCTCTCTTTGGGGGAACACTTATGAATCATGATTCATAAAAATGATAAAAATGTCCGTTCTGCAGTTTTCAACACAAGAGTCTCAAGGCAAGTCAACGCTAATGCGTAGCACAACAATATTAACTAAATGAAAGATCATTTAGGTAGATGAGTTTGATGTGTGACCCTCTGATTGATGGGAGCAGGGGCAAAATGGGGCTGTTTTAAAATCCCGAACATGTCTTTGCAGAACCTGAATAACATGAAATGGGTGTGAGATTTTGGTCCTCTCCATCACAAAACTAAACTGTTTTCTCCTCTGACCACAGCAGCTTTCTGATCTTTTTACCTAGAGCTTCCAAGATATGGAATGTAAGAAAAAGCAGAATGCCCAAATTGCCATTTGGTATCAAGACACTAAGCAAGGCTGAGTCTAATGAGTTCTTGGATGGGAAACCACAAGGAAGTCCCAGGGCTGCAGGCTAAATTGAACAAAATTCCAGGAAAAGGCCATGACAATCCATGCTGGTATTACCACCAAAAAACCTATATGGACATTTCCATGAATGCAACCACTTGACTCAAAGGAGACGTTTACCTTGAAGCAATCAATAAGCTCTGAATGAATTCCTTGAATCGACGCATATACCTATTTTAAAAAGTCAACTTTCTGTTGTCATGGAAAAGGGAAGAAGCCCCTGGAAAGAGATGCGGGGTTCAACCACTTGTCCAGATATCCTTTCCAGATAAAACATAGAAGTGGCAGTGTGATAGATTCTTGCACTTCTCGCCCATCAACCTCTGAGTCCCAAATATTTCTAGCATTTAGATATCTCAAGATTCCCTTCCAGGGGTTCAGGGAGGCCAAAATAAACTCTGAACAAAACTGGGTGGAATTGGGAGAACATCAAGGCAGCAGCTTACAGAAACCGAAACTACAAATGCAGCATTGTTCTTCTTGGAAACCCTCCGGCTGAAGTGGCAACGCCAGGCGCATTTTCTGCTCAGCGGGTCTTGGAAAGATGGAGGTGGCGCAGGCAGGGTTAGCAAGAAGGTCAGCCCCATTGAAATCCAGATAAAGTGGGGAGCTGGGTCTCCTTCCATTCTCTGAGCATCAAGAAAAGGGCCACGGCCAACGTTCCCTAATGAAAAGTCAGAATGACGCAGGGGAAGATGACCTGTCCCTCTATAATGGTGATTTTCATGGAAGGGAAGAGAGAAAAGTTTCTCTCTCTTAGATGAGGGATGAGTTTCAGCATTTCCCTTCTGCTTGAATATAAACTGGTTTGAGTGTCTCTGAGTGTTTTCTAAGTGGAAGCCCAGCAGATGGTACACAAATAATCATAATACTAAGTTTAAAACACTGGGAAGCAAATTAGCATTAGGCCCTTATCTTCCCAGCTCGCACCAACGGGAGCCAGAATTCAAAACTTCAGGAAGACTGCCTGGGTTATGCTTTGGGGGGCTGGGAGGGGTAGCCAAGTGAGTTTGCAAGAAGATCTGCAAGCCTGGTGGTCCTTGAAAGAGAAACTAGTCTGTGATGGCATCAGCTCTCAGATGCAGACTGGACTTTAATCAAAGGCCATAAAAGAAACACAGTTTTATGATTTAATATTGTACCAGCTACGGAAATGTCGAAAATGTAGACCAGTGTTTCTCAACCTTGGGAACTTTGAGATACGTGGATTTCAACTCCCAGAATTCTAAGGTTGCTAAGGTTGAGAAACACTGATACAGACAGTAGTTAACACGACTGTTTAGGGTTTTTTGGCTGATTTTTCCTGATAGTCAGATAAAAGTTAGGTTCCCATTCTTCCATCCTTCCTTCCTTCCTTCCTTCCTTCCTTCCTTCCTTCCTTCCTTCCTTCCTTCCTTCCTTCCTTCTTTCCAAAATACCCGCAACCCCATCCTCCCCACCCCCGAGCTACACTTGTTTCTGTTCCTTCACACAGAATGGATGGATTCACTACAGATTTGCTATTAGCAAAGAAAGGGGTTAATGGAAGAAACCTATCCAAAAGTGGGAAAGGGAGGATGACTGTCTCCAACCCTCCACTTTCATATTAAAACTTGGGTTTAGATTTGAAATTGCTTTATTGCCACTGAAATCTAAACTTAGCTGTCTTCCGTCAGGACCATAAGAGGTAAAACATGGGAAGTAAATGGTGACGTTTTTCATTTTTCTTTTTCCTGGGAGGCAGAGAGAGAAGTAGAGGGTTGCTTTAAAAAAAAGAAAAAAGACTGTAGTACTTTAGGTTTATATGGATGAAATTTATTCTAGGCAGGGATAAAAGTTGGTAGCGCTCTCAGGAATTCTTCCTTGGAATTATGTTGCACAGAAATTATTTGGGTTTGCCTCCAAAGCACCCTGTTAAATGAGATTCGATTTTAAAAAGAAAAAAACCATAGCATTTCATTTCATTTTGAAACCTGAATTAAATGCCTCTGAGCATCTGGGGAAAAAAGGAACCTTTCATGGGGCAGATGCTGAAAAGCCCATTTTTTTAAAAAAAATAATGTTAAATAGTCATCAGTGTGAAGGAACAGAAACAAGTGTAGCTTCAGGTTGCAAATAGACCAACCCTGTCCTCTGGGATACTTCACAAATCACAAAATAGTGTGGCCAGCAGAATCAGTTCGACGCTCAAATACAAACGGACTTATTTTGCCCACTTAAGATTTTCCAGGCAAGGCACAGCTTCATCCGTGGCTTGCAAGTGTCCGAAGTTCCAGTCCACGGAAAAAGAATAATTTCCTGCCCCTCTTGCTGGAGAAGACTGAGTTGTTTGGACAGGCAAAGACCACCTTTCCAGGATGTTGTGATCCATTCATTGGGGGGAGGAGATCGGTCCCAGTGGATTCTATGATTTCTCAAGGAAGATCTGGCCAACTCAAGCAGTCAGACTGGAAGCATTGCTGAGAGCTAAAGATGCCCACACTTTGCAGAAGAGATAGGTCATGGAGTTAAAGCTTGCCTCAAATACTCCAGAGGTGAGGGACCAGTTGTTCTCCAGCTGTTGATGAGCTTCATTGCCCAGATTTCTGCCCTATCGGTCCCTTCAGCTCCATGGCTGGGAATTGAATCATTCCCAGGTTATTTCCCCCCACTCCCGTTTTGATCTCTCGGTGCAAAGGCCAAGTCACCGGCTGGACTCCCGTGGAACAAGCCATCCGACTAAGGCAGGATACGGTTTGTTTGGGTGTAACCTATGGAAGTCACCAGCTGATTTTGGCTAATCTTGAAGAGCTAAGCATTTCTTGGGAATCTCCCAGGAAATCTGACTGCAAGCTAGGTTGGGAAGTCAGAGACCCCCCCACCCCCCACCCCCCGAAGAAGACAGCAAGTTCCCTTCAGTCCTGCCACTAGAAAGCTGCAAGGGTGTCTTCATGAAATCGCCAGGAGTCGAACCCAACTCAAAGGAGATTTGTCCCTTTTATATAAGACATTATGCAAACACCACCGTTCTTTATTTGGGTTTTGGTTAACTCCAGGTTAGGGTTCAGCATGGTGGATGGCCCCAGCTGCCCTGAAAGGACACCCACCAACCTACACATCTGCTTTATTTCACATACGGGATGAATAGAAGACTTTAAGCCAGCCTCGCCACTTGGTTTATCAACCCCACCTGAAGATTTGCTCAACCTTGGCCATAATCTCCAGTCAGTGTCCTGCCCTTGGTGGATACAAGGAAATACAACCCAAAAAAGCAGGGACAGAACAACTGGGTGGTGCAGGGCCTTTAGGGGGGTTCTAAGGGAGAGGCAGTGGGGTATACTGGTTAGTGGTCATGGTTAGTGGTCAATCCATGTTCAGCCATAGAAGCTCCCTGGATGACTCTGAACCGGCTGCTCTCTCATAGACCAACCTACTCTGCAGAGTCATTGTTGTGTGTTGGGGGGGGGGGCATAAGAGGGAGAGACCACCTTGAATTCCTTTATGAAAGGTGGGATTTTCATCTTGTGAATTAAAAAAAAAACATGAATACATTCAATGCCCCAAAAGCATTCCCTCCACAAATCAGCTGAGGCTCAACCTTGCCTGCCCCCGCACCCCCAAAACCCAAAATTGCATGCCCAGATGCAGGTTTGCTTTACAGCCCAAGCAAACTCTTTTCAACATCCAAAGAAAGACAGAAATAAAGGTACCGGTGTCCCTTCTGGTAAGGAGAAGAGGAAAATGAGGTGGAAGAATTTAAAAAGAAACATTTAGTTTAAATCTGGGGATTGGGACCAACCTCCCTCCCCTACTTTAAGTCCATCTTTATGATTAGGGATTCAGCCCATAAACCAACCAAGCCTGTCTCACGTCAATGTTTGCTTCAATTCCAAGCCCTCCAAAAAACCTTTACTGTGTTTATATTTAAAATACACTAAATGGAACTGCTCAAAAATCACCCTCAAAATAGGCAAGGTGGATTTTCTTCCGCCAGCAGCTAAACATTTCCGCAATCCAAGGGCCTATTTTGGGGGGACTTAACAGCCAAGTCTCCTACAATCCATCAGTTTTATATCAAGCTGCCAGAAACCATGTTTTCTCCCTCTGGCTGTTGATGGAGGCTATTCTCGGAGGGTTTGAAGAGGGGCACTATCTTCTTCCAAGGCATTGTAACCACAACTTGCTTACGTGTTTTCTTATACAGAAACAGGAGCCACGAAGAGGACCTCAAGAGACTTAGATGCTATCTTACAGAATACATCTTCTTTCAACAGAAATTTATTCCAAAAGAAGAAGGTTGTGAGGGAAATGCCAAGCAGAAGCAGGATTTTAACTGATTTAACTTTGGCTAAATTGGCGATCCGTTTGCCTATGCTGCTAAAAACCAAAATTCAGGCACTTCTTTTGGGGGAAATAAGGTTGTCATCGTTTTTTTAAACATGTCTTTTGTACAAAGAGCCATATTAAGTGGGTGGTTTAATTTCCTATGATAGTATCAGAAGCAAAATAAATATTTTTTCAATGGGAAAAAAATGTCTTTTTTATCTGGAAGTTCACCAATTAAAAATTTATCTTCCTGAAGAACGAAGAACCAAATTTTTCCTAGAGTGGTCCAGTTTACACTGGTAGTTTAAACAAAACTGCAGTTCTCCATTTAATTAAGCGAAGCACAATTTACTTTCCAGTGGTTATCTTCGTGGAGAGAAGATAAGTGCAAATCAATGGGAATTTTTACCATAATTAATTAATTGCATCCCATATCTCAGGGATAACCTGATCCACATCGAGTCTAAAATCTAGAACTATGTAGAATACGTAAGACAAGAATGTGTTGCTTTTTGCTTAGAAATAATATATTAGTATACAGCTGAACAGGTGTGTGAGAGTGTATAAAATCCTGGCACCCATTCCTTGCATACATGCTCAAAAACTCTAAGGATTTTATAGGCTGTTTAGTTGAAAGGGATGTCAAGAAGGGAATTCATACGTCCTTCTAAAATACTGCAAGGAATGCTCTTCCTGTCTCCTCATCCTGGAATGGGGGTGGGTGTATCCCCTGCCAAGGGAAGAGGTCTTATCAATGCCCATTAGTCCTGAGGGTCAGATGAAGCCTCCCCCTCTAAAGGCCTTCCACCCTTGAAGACTATTTGGGAAGAATCAGGAGAGCCCTATTTCACGGGGATCTCACTCGGGGCCTTCTCAGAGGCACCGTCGCACCAACTGTAAAAGGAGAACTGAATTGTCTTAGGGTTCTCTGTGCGGTGAAGGCAGAAAATGAACTCGTCCGTTGCCTATTTTGTGCCAGATTAGGTCTTCCCCCAGGAGGTTGTCCATGGGAGTATATTTGTCTCCATTACAAGTTCAGGCTGAAGGAGACCCAGAAAAGCTTTGACAGTTCCTGCCCTCCCCACCCACCCCTTTCAGTTTTTAGATATCTTTCTGTCTGGACACTTTTCTCTACCTCCCGCGATTGGCCTGGAAAGTTTGAAGTAAGTGCCAGCCCAGCCAGCTACTGGCTTCTCTGAGGAAAGGGGGAGAGGGGGCCCTAGCAATTTTAAAAGAAGCAGAAAAATAAAGAAGGGCGACTGAGAGCCCAAGATTGTGATGTTATCATCTTTGTTACTGTTTGTAAGATGCCCAGAGTTACGCCACGGAAGATGGGTGGCTATATGCATCTTTCAAATGAATAAATGAATGAAAGTAGGGAACCTCTCGGATTTGGAATGAGCTTACTTCAGAGTAAGAAGGGACGGGGGGGGGGGCGCGCTGATGACGTGGGGTGAGGCCAGAGCGGCTGCCTAAACTGAGAGTTGCTGGGATTAACCCTGGTCTCCCAGGCAGAATTCACAGAGCTATTTGGGGACAGCCACTCGCAGCCTAACCTACCTTGCAGGGTTGTCGTGGCGGGGATAAAAGCAAGAGAGAGCTGCCCGGTCAGTGGCCTTAGGCTCTCAAAGAACATGCAAAAGACGATGATGGTGATGACAGAACTTCACCCCTTTGCTCCAGATCTTCCGACTAAAGTCAAGAGGCCCCGAGACTCCCAAATCTTTCTGCACGGCAGACAGATCTTCCCTTTCTCTCTTCCTCCCTACCAGAAACCCGAGATCCACCCAGCCTCAGCCTGGCTCAGAAGGCAGACGAACGAAGCCCGGGGCTCCGAAGCAGCGGCTGCCACTCAGCCGCCCAGCGCCACCCCGACCTTCTGCCCCTGCCTGCCGCCCGAGGGAGCCGAGAATCCCACGCCCGCGAAGGGGGCAAGTTCCCTCTCGGGTCGGGTAGAACGGAGCGTTCCGTTTCCAAGAGCAAGTCCGATTCAAAGAAGTGGGGGTTGGGGGACGGAAGGGAGAGAAGACTTTCCGGGAGTCAGGTCTGATTTGGCCGCGTTGGGGGGAACTTCTTATCGGGGGGAAAAAAGACTAAGAACCGACCCCTGCGCCTCTGGCTGGACGTCAAGCTGCCCGATTTGCTTCCGGGGCTGTTCGCCAACCGGCGGGATCTGAAGTTAAATCGGTGGCTGACCTGGGATGGTTCGGACGATGCCACTGGGCGAGTTCCCTTTCACAGAGACACCCGCGGACTGCGCTCCGTCCGCCTGCCCTCGCCTCGTTCCCTGCTCGTTTCTCCCACCCGCGGCCGCGGGAATACCCGTGAGCGCGAGCCTCCTTCCCAAGGCCGGCCCTGGGAGTCGCGAGGACGCGGGAAGAGGCCAGCAACGATTCTCTCTCCGCGAGCTCCGGACTCGTCTCCAAAACACCAGCATAGTTCCCACTCCAGGAAAAGAAGAGACCAGGGAATGAATTAAAAAACGGGCAATCTCGAGGCCCACAGACCGAGGAGCAGCGGGTAAGTCGCTCCTTAAAAAAAAACCCTCTTCTCGTCTAACCTCCCTCGGGATTCGGACCGGCTCCGGAATCCGCGTCCTTCCAGGTTGAACTATAGCTTCGCGGCACGGCGGACTACGGACCCTACCGGCTGGGCCTTACTGGCACTGAAGTCCCCCAACCGGGACAGGCCCCCTCAGCCGGGGCTCTGGCGCGGAAGACGCGATGCCCGATTCACCCGCGAAAGCGGTTTCCAACGGAGGTCGCAAACGGGCGCCGCGGAGAAGCCTGCGAGCCCTTCCCTGGCGCTCTGCGGCGTCGCTTCGCCCTTGCTCTGGCGCGACAAGCTTTCCTTTGCCATCAGAGGAGCACCGCCATCGGCGGATGCCTATAAAACCGGATAAGTCCCTAGAGAGGAAACGGCCTGTTTTAAGTACAGAACGGCAGCCTAGAGGATCCAGCATTACTATGTCGGAGGCCCGGCCGAAGCCTAACCTAAAACTCTGCCTAGCCCGGTGACCCCGCATCCGGGAGCCGAGCTGCCCCCGCGGGATCTAGTCTGAAATGCGCCAAACCAAACCCGCAGCTTCAGAGACTGGAGAGTGGGCATTGGGGTCGGTCAGGAAACTGCAAAAATTCACACAGACATGCGCTTTTTTTTAAAAGGAGAAATAAACAGCACGGATTTTTTATTATTATTATTATTATTATTATTATTATTATTATTATTATTTGTCCAAGAGAACGAATACAACAATTAAGACCACATAAAATAAAAGCGATGTGAGGAAAGGCTCAGAAAAGGACGGTTTTGGTTTAAAATGGAAGTCTATTTTACAAGAAAAATAAAATAAACCCTAACCCTCTACTCTCTCCCCACTTTTTTTTAAAAAAGTATTTGGTTTTTCCCCCCTCTCTTCCTCTTATTCCACCTTTTGGACAGGAAGGGGGGCAGGAAATATCCATCAAGGAAGGGACAAATAAATTACTTCTATAAAAAAGAATAACTTTAAAAAGGAAAGGGTCTTTTTTTTTTTTTTAATGCAAGTTTGTACACAAAACCAAAGCAATAAAAAGCTGGAAATCGCTGGGGGGGGGGGGGGGGGGTTGAGAGAGGAATAATCCAGTGACCTCAACTTTAAATATTATATTAACGGCCCTCCACGGAAGCCTGATTCAAAATCCACAGATATTTACAACGCAATAAATGGAATAATCCCCTCGTTAAAAACAAAACCAACCATACGAAGACATACATTTTTTATATATAGCACATCAATTATTATTTTCTCCTTTTCAAAATTGTATAAGCTGTCCGTATGGAATCAGTGACTTTACATTGCCCCCGATCACCAACATATTAAAATCAGTTTTGACTCATCTATTCTTCTTCTTCTTTCTGTTCAAGAAATCCATCCCCCCCCCCCCCACGCACACACCTCACCCTTTTCTTTTTCTTTTCTACTTTTGATTGTTTTACTTTATGTTTCCCTGGAGTAGAAATAACTGGAGTGGAAAGATGAGCCGTGAAAAAAAATATATCAAATTTTAGGGTCCGTAAACCTTTATTGACTTTGGACGGGAAAGGGGGGGGGCAGATTAGTTTTTTGCGCAAGTCTGCAAGCTTTTTTTAAAAAAAAACCAGAGTCAATTTTGGTTGCTTTCCCAAATTAATTAAAAGAGAGCCCTACTTTCCTTCTAGTCTGCCCGCCGTGTTCGGGGAAAGGCCCCCTTCCTGGGTCTCTGTCACTCTGTCTGTCTGTCTGTCTGTCTGTCTGCTTAACCCGGACCAGGTCAGTATTTAGCGCAGTCGTAGGAATAAGGGGCGGAGTGGCGGTAAATGGAGGGCGGAGCCCGGTAGGAGAGCTCGCAGGTGGAGCTGGGGCTCACCTGTTGCTCGCTCAGCGCCGTCGAGGTCTCTAGCCCGAGACGGTGAGTGTTGAACATTTCCCGGACGTTGGGGAAACTCTGCTGCTGGGCGCCGAAAGCGTGGCCAGGGAGAGGCTGGTTGATCTCCGACGCGTGGTTGAGGTACCAGGAGGCGGCGGCCGCGGCGGCCGCGGCGGCGGCCTGCCCCGGAGCTTGGTGGTGTGGGAGGGGGTGGTGGTGGTGGTGGTGCGCGGGCTGGTGGTGGTGGGCGCTGGGCGGCAGGGAGCCCTCCTGCTGCTGCTGCTGCTGCCCCCCCTGCGCCAAGTTCAGGCCGGCCAGGGGCGAGGGGGCGCCGTTGGCCACTTGCGGCGGCGGCTCCGAGAGCGACGCCGCGGCCTCCTCCAGCGCGCTGGCGCCGCAGAGGTGCGCGTTGCGCTCGCCCGTGTAGAGGCTCATAGCGCGCATGCTGCACTGGTAGCTGCCGCCGGCCTCGCCCAGGCCCCCCTGGCTGCAGGCCTGGCCGTAGATGGACGAGGCGGGCGCCTGCCCGTAGCCCAGGGGCAGGGAGGCGCTCATGCCCAGCGGCGTCCTGCCGACGGGGCTCAGCTCGCCGCCCGGGGAAGTCCGCAGGGTCATGATGTTCTCCACGCTGAAGCCCGGCAGCCCGTTGGCGCCGGCGCCCGGGTGGTGGTGGGGGTGCGGGTGGGGCGGGTGGGGCTCGCCGGGCAGCGAGCCCTCGGTGGAGAGCGACGGGGTGGAGGCCACGCTGCGCGGGCTGTCCTGCAGGGCGCTGCCGCTCTCCGGGCTGAGCGTCTCCACCTTGGTGATGACGGGCAGCTCTGGCGAGGAGGCCTCGCTCTTGATGACCACTTTCTTCTCCGACGGGGCGACGGCCGAGGCCGGGACGGGCGCCGAGGCCGGGGCCGGCTCCTTGGCCAGCTCGGCGGCAGCCTTGGCCGGCTCCTTGAGGTGCTTCTCCCGCAGGGCCTCTTCCTTCTCCTTGGAGACGTCTTTCTTCTTGAAGCGCCTCCGGCGGCGCAGGAAGGAGCCGTTCTCGAACATGTTGTAGGAGTCCGGGTCCAGCGTCCAGTAGCTGCCCTTGCCCGGCTTCTTGTCGTCGCGGGGCACCTTGACGAAGCACTCGTTGAGCGAGAGGTTGTGGCGGATGGAGTTCTGCCAGCCCTGCTTGTTCTCCCGGTAGAAGGGGAAGCGCTCCATGATGAACTGATAGATGCCATTCAGGGTGATCTTCTTCTCGGGCGCGTTCTGGATGGCCATGGTGATCAGCGCTATGTAGCTGTAGGGCGGCTTCACCAGGTCCTTCGGAGCCTGGACCGGCTGGTGCCCCGGGTAGGGCCCGTAGGAGCGGCCCAGGCCGGCTGCGTACTGCTCCGGATGGCTGGCGTAGACCCCCAGGGAGCTGGCCATGCCGCCGTAGGTCCCCGCCGTCCGGTAGTAATTCTGCTCGCTCAAATAGGGCACCACTCCCAACGCGTTGGGATCCGAGACGGAGTAGCGAGCCTGCATGGCTGTGCCGGCTCCCGGAGGGCGAGGACGCCTCCCGCCGCCGCCGCCGCCGCCGCCGCCGCCCCCCCAAAAGAAAGATCGTGGAGAGGGAGCCGGCGGGGGGCCGCGCAGGAAAGGCGCCCCCTCTGCCAACGGGGCGCCCTGCTCCGGAGAGCCCCTAGCGTTTCCAGGCTCCTCCACCGAAGGCTGTCCTCAGCCGGCGCGGTCGCTCTTTTTTAAAAGGCCCGAGCTGAGCCCGCCTGCTTCATATTTATATATTTTGCAAAATGGTCGAAAACCTCCAATCTCTGCACCTCACTCGCTCTCCTCCTCCCCCCACCCCCCGTCGCAAAAGTACAGGAGGAGGGAGGACGCTGCTGGAAGAAAATAAAGCGGGGGGCAGAAACCCCGGCAGGTCCGAAATGTCTAATCTGCTCGCGCTGCCGCCCGGGACAAAAAAAAGCCTGCAGAAAAAAAAATAATAACAACAGACCAAGAAAGAGGAGGAAGGCAGCGCGCTTGGTGGCTCGCTCCCCAACGCTTTCACGCGGCAGTCCCCGTTCCTTCCGGGCGAAAGTGAAGCGCCGGCGGCGTGTAAACAAAAACAAGCGCACCGAATCAAAATAAACGGGCGTGCGCGCCACTCCGGAGCCTCGGCAGCGCCCCGCGCGAAGCGAGCTCCCCCTTCAAGGGCCGGGGAGAACTTTCCAAAATTCTCTTGGCGAAGGCCAGTTTTGACTCCTCGCTGGCCCCTCCCTCCGCTGTCGTCCAATGGAAGCCGGCTCGGGGTCTGGTTCGGCCAATGGGCGAGGCGGAGGAAGGCGCCGTGAGGACACCGGGATTCCGGGGAGCACCCCGGGGTTAGGCGCTGTGCTGGGGAGGCCTCTCCCGAGTCCCTCGAAGCTGTTACGGGAGAGCAGAGGAAGGACGGGGAAGAAGGTTGCTCTGGCGGGATCCGTGCTCGTGGTGATGATGATGATGATGCTGCTGACGATAATTGCCCCCCTCTGCCCTAAAGTGTGGCCGTCGTTATTAAATCATCATCATCGTCATTAACCATCGTGGCAATTAACCCTCCTCACCGTGGATGGAATCTGTGCCTCTCAACGCGAGGAGGAGGAGGAGGAGGAGGACCTCCCCAGAGTCTCCTGCGCGTAACTTAAAGATAAGATAAAAGAAAACGCCGTTTTTAAGCAGGTTCGGCTTCAAGGCCAGCCTGCCGGTTTTCCAGAAGGGCACCGGCCATCCTCCGCAGGCGGCCCCGTTTCTGAAAGGTGCGGAAGCGACCGCGCCGAGAGGGTCCTTCCATCGTGTCGCCGCGCTCTGGGATTCGCTCTGCCGAAGGAGCCGAGCTGGGTGAAGGGAAATTCTGGGGAAGCCGCTTTAACACTTCGGTCCTAAACTCAATTAACACCTCCATCCTAAATACCTGGAATTAAGAGAGGAGGGACTCCGGCGGAGGAGGGAAAGGGGGAAAGGTGTTTTGCGCAGAGGATCCCACTTGGCATGAAATGTGCTGATTGATTTCTTACGTGCTTAAGCGCGCTTAAGACGTGCACAGATAACGGGGTTGAACACTATTTGGTAAAGCTGGCCTGAATCTCCTAACTGCCCTTTCCCCACCTTCCTCCCCCCGCCCCGCCCTTTGATTTATTCCATTAGAGACACGCAGGACCGGATAATTAACTCGGTGTGATTTTTCTGTCTTTTTCGGGCTGACAAAGATCTCCTTTCGTTTGGGTAGCAAACACGGCGATCAGAGACAGAGAACGTGACCCCTAAAAGTGTTTTACCACCACCACTTCCCAGTCCCTTTTTAAAAAGGGGAGGACAGGAGAAATTGGACCAGACGTTGTAGAGGGGACCATATTTTAAACTGTCTCCTCTATTTTTGCCACCGATTTTTTTGTTTTTTTTTTGCAAACGTTTCCATCCAGGCTCTTTTAGGAACGAGCTTGGGTGAGGTGGTGAGACTGCTCCGCAGTGCGTTCCTAGGTTAGGTATACTTGGAAGTAATTGCCTCTGTAACCGTGTGGGCTTTCTCCCACGGATTATGCCCAATGGCGTCTAAAACGGGAACTTTTCGAAGGGAGAGAAGATTAAACGGGTGGGGACCACCGCCCGATCGCTTTCTGATGGTTTTCCCAATTTTCTCTTCCAGAAGGAGTGGTTTTGATCCATTGATTTCAATTTAGCACGCTTTTAAAATGAATACAGATTTAAAATAGTCTTTGCCTTTCTAAATGTATTTATTTATAATAAAAGGAACATTTTTACTTCGGAGTTCAGAGAAGCGTTTATGTTTGGGGAAATGAAGCCGGGAAACTACAGTGCTTCAGTATGAAAATTACAAAGAAAAAAAATCAGCTTTGGAAGAAACGCATCGGAAAAGCTGACTTCTTTTGAGGACGAACTCAGAATATTTGCCTTTTCAAATGCAAGAACTGAGGGCCGATTATTTAAACTGGGTATAAAAGGAAGCTTTAAAGAAATCCTTCAAAAAAATAAAATAACTTTTTTTTTTTATTTTTCTCACTTGATTTTTCCCCCCGGGGGCCAGGGAGGTGTCCTTCTGTGAAAAGACAGCAAAGAGATGAAAAAAGCTAAAGAAATTAGTAAAGTTAAATTAAGTCAACAAAATGTTACGGTTTGAAATATTCTTAAATGCTGTCATGTTTTTGTTCTGAATAATGATGAGGATTAATCCGCTTTCCGAAGTCTGATTAAATATTGGCCGAAAATATGAATGAAATAATTCGTCTGGTTTGGGAATTGAACTAGACAGAGGGGCAGGCAGAAACGGGGGAAAAAGGATCTAATTATGCATTAATCATTATCATAATCATGTACTGTAAATATCTGATAGAATTTTCGAAGGAAAAAGTAGGTTTTCTTCTCTTTGAGAAGAAATAATCTTGCTTTTTATACCTAGATTCCTGATGGTCAATTTTCTGGAAAGGACATTTGTATTAAGTTACCAAAAATAAGAGAAAGATATGTATTGTTTTCCCCTAATTGAACCACCCCCAAAACCGCAGTCCTTTTAAATAAAATTCCTACCAACACATGTATTCACATAATTACGGATCCTGAAATGGCACCATCTGTCCTGTAAATCAGGGATAACGGAAAATCGAGACCTTTTACCGCGCGAACTAGTTTTGTAAATTTAGACGCAAACCTCCCGCTTCTTCGGGGTTCAAAACATACCGCGTTGGTCCATAACATTCAGCACCTTTACATACATCGCTTCCTTTCCATTCCCTCCCCTGTGAAATTGTTTCAAGAATGCAAAGCCTCAGGGGTTATGGGCAAGGGTGGTCGCATTGCTGTCCCGCAAAGGCAATGGAAATCCGCGGAGCCGCTGCGATGTTATGTTTCAGCAGCAACCTCTCCCTGGAGTTTGCTGCCCCCTGCACGTCAAAAGAATGAATTGAAACCTGCCCGGGGGAAAAAATTCGGTCTCTTTGAAGACAGTGACACCTTGTGTACGCACTGTGTTAGTACACACGCGCGCGCGCACGCACACACACACACACGGAGCTAGGATACGGGAACATAGCCATCGCGGCGGGTGGGCGTCTGTACGGAGCAAGACTTCTAACACGCATTGACAATTCCACAAGCGGACAATTCCAAAATTCTGGGCTTTCCAGAACTCTTAGCCAGGCAGGGTGTTACGAAGAGAGGAGGGAGAAGACGGAGTAATTTGTGCCCCTCTCCCCCACAAAAAAGAAAGAAAAAGAAAAAAAATCAGGCGTTACTTGGAAAGGGGGAAAGTCCCCAACCACAGCGTGTCCTCGACTTCACGGTTGGGCTACAGCTTCCCTAATCTCAGACAGCGTGGCTACTCCCCCATGAGGACTAGAAACTCAAAGAACGGAGTAAATCCCGGTAACCTAATTTGAGCAGACGGCTAGAGCGGAGACGACCCCGTTGAACTGAACGGGCTTCCTTCAGAGCAGAGGGTCTCGCCGATAACAAGGGCAGCGCTCTTCTCGCCGGCTGCGGGAGGAAAACCGCTCGGTTGGGCTGAACCTTCTCGTTCCTCTCCAGGCGTTCGGATCCCACGGCCGTGATTCCGCCGGGCGTGCCCGTCGCGGCTGCGGCTGCGGCTTGGCGTCCTTCTGCTTCCGACCTCCGGGGAGGGCCCGGCCACCTTCTTCTCTGCCGGCCTCCTTTCCAAGCAAATCCGAGGTATTTGAAGCCTCCGTGCCCGGCTGGGCTCCGTCTGCCCTGAATGATCTGTCCTTCTTGCGGTCCAGAAGGCTGGTCTTCTCGCCCGGGGACCGGCTCGTGCGGGGCCAGCCTGCTGCAGCCCCCGTCAGCCGCCTTGCTGCAAAGGGGCTCGCGGTCTCGCTTCGGAAGGGGCTTACCTTTTGAGCCCCGCCACGCCGTTTAGCGCCCGGCGGAAGCCCGCCCCGGCCCGTTGCCCCGAAAGTCCAGTCCCACCACGTCCCCTCCTCTTAGCTGCCCTCCGGCGGCGTCCGGATTTCGGCAGCCCAGCTCCAGCAGCCCGGCATCCTCCCTTCGGCTCACCTGCGCTACTCTCGGGTAATGAGCGGACAGACCAAACACCTTGAACGGGCCGCTGAGGAGGACGCCCTGACTGCCGCGCTCTCCGATCTCCCCAGCCTCGGCAGAATCTGCTCGAAAGCGCTGCCAGTTTGCCCGCGGGCAGTTCTACCGGCAGCCCCTCGGCAGACGCCCGTCCTTCTGAGCCCCTGCGGGCAGAGAGGGAGGGAGGGAGGTGCGGGCGCGTTCCCCGAGACAGGCGGGGTTCAAACGTCGCGGGATCGCCTCTCCCGGAACCCCGAGGGCAGCAGGGGGAAGGATGCCGGTCGGCGTGCGCGGCGCCCCGGAGAGAACTGCCTGGCAGGGACTCTCCGCCGCTTGTCCGCGCTCGGCTGCCGTAGCGCGAGCCACACGTGGCGGGGGAGCCCAGAGGAGGCGCTACAATGTAGCTGGCGGATCCGGCGCTCGGTTACAATGTAACTGCCTGGAGGGGCTCGCGCGTGCTTCGGGGGCGTCCCCGGCGGGGAACATGGAGCCAGCGGGCAGCTCCGGTAAGGGCGGAAGGTTACAGGGAAGCCGGGGGGGGGGGGGAGAGAGAAGGGCCGGGACGCGCCCCTTCGCTCGGCAGGCAGAAGGCTCCGGCACAGAGCCTCCTCCTTGCCCGGATCGCGGCGCATTCTCAGGAGCTATCCTGCTCCCGCCTCGGAACCCCTCTGCGGTGCGGCCCCGGCCGCTGAGCGAGCCGCTGGTTCCCTGAGCGAGGTGGATTCGATTCACCGGGTCGTCCTGACCGCGGAGAAGCTGGCAGTGCTTTGCTTAGGCTGGCGCCTTCCTAAGCATGTTGGACTACAGCTCCCATCATCCCCAGCCACAGAAGGAAGCGTCTTGCATTCCGGGGAGAAAAAAACATCTGAGGTGGGATGGCAGTGAAGTCATATGAAAGTGACTCGAGAGAGGTCACGGTTATCCACTGCATCCCCCCCCCCCCCATGAATGTTGCCTTTTAAGTGTTTAGGAAACAGGAGAAAAAGGCTTGTAATTATTGCAAGAGTGGAGAATTGCCTAGAGCTCTGTGCAAGTCAAAAAGGATATAAGCATTTTAAATAAATAAAGGAGGTAGGAACATAGTTATCGATCTATATTCTCCATTACAGGTGCACTCCTATATACGTCCACCTACATTGCAACTATTCTGCTCAGAAAGTGTTTCCCAAATTGATGTGGCAGTTCAGACCCACATAACTGGCTAATCTCCCTTCAGCCCCTGAAGGGACCTGGACTGATTTTCTGAACTGCAGTGAGGCTCTGAATCAAAATGGGCTTCATTCCCACCCGCATTAGAAACACAGTAAAAGGGCCTGCCTTGCTGTCTGGGAAAGTCAGGCCGTTCTGATCAGAAACAGATGTTGGGGGACAATAATGGGAGCCTGTCCCCAGATGTTCCTTCTGAGTTCCTGTCCCTTTCTTGGAGGAACTGGGCTAAGAGGGAAGATCCATCCTGTTTGCAGGGCTGGCCACGGTTTCTTCCACGCAAGGCAGGGAAGGGAATTCCTCAGGCAGCCAAATAGTTGAGTTTGGTTGTGCATGCACACACGCGTGTGCTCACACACACACACACACACACACACGTATTTGGTAAGTTGCCGAGTGCATAACTACTACCTCTTTCTGCTGTAGAGAATATGTGTATCGCTCAAGGTTGAGATTTTGTGTCCAAGTGCTGACGATGTGACTTAGTTTGGTAATGAAACATCTGAAAAAAGAAAGCTAACCTCTGTGAACACCAAGATCCCAATATTACTTCACACAGACACACACACACACACACACACACACCCAGTAGTTGTCAAAACTGCCTTTTTAAAGATAGCCGGTCTGGAATAGCTGCTAAAGTCATTAAAACAAACAAACAAATATTTTATTGCTTAGTTTAGCCTCAGAGCTAGATCCAAAAGGATTGGGGAAATGTTAGTATAATTTTGGCTTCTTTTCTTCTCTTTTGCCTGGCATGAGGAGTTTCCAAGTGGGACATCCGAAACAAAATCTGGGATTACATGGAAGCAAATAACCTGGCTGATTTTCCAAGACCAGTCCACCATCGGATCCCCAACTTCAAGGTATTCATCTCCCCACTGCCCCCACATCCACAAGAAGATTTAAGGATTCCCATGAAATGATGCTTTTAAAGGTGCAAAATTAAATTCCAGCATGCTCCTGCAATTATTATAAGCAAGAAATACAGGGTCCTTCCAGGTAGTTAGAGGACTCAAATGGTAGTGGTCAAAAGGTTCTCATTCAACTCCCCAAAGTGTACTTTTTAATCTGACAGAAGAGAGAAAATACTAAATTCATGGGAATAGCCATTGTAAGTATTGATTTTCATATTAATAATTAATTTAAGCAATTCATCATCATTCCATTTAAAGGGGCATTCAAGTAAGCTATACTTGATTTTTGTCCTTCCTCCCTCCCTCCCTCCCTCCCTCCCCTCCCTTTCCTTCCCTTTCCTTCCCTTCTCTTCCTCCCTTCCTCCCTTCCCTTCTCTTCCTCCCTTCCTCCCTTTCCTTTCCTTCCCTTCCCTTCCCTTCCCTTCTCTTCCTCCCTTCTTCCCTTCCCTTCCCTTCCCTTCCCTTCTCTTCCTCCCTTCCCTTCCTTCCTCCCTTCCCTTCCCTTCCCTTCCCTTCCCTTCCCTTCCCTTCCCTTCCCTTCCCTTCCCTTCTCTTCCTCCCTCCCTCCCTTCCTCCCTTCCCCTTCCTTCCTTCCTTCCTTCCTTCCTTCCTTCCTTCCTTCCTTCCTTCCTTCCTTCCTTCCTTCCTCTCCCCTTCCTTCTCTCCCCTCCCTCTTCCGTTCATCTTTCTGTCTCTCTCATTTCCTTCTTTCCTTCCTTCCTTCCTTCCTTCCTTCCTTCCTTCCTTCCTTCCTTCCTTCCTTCCTCCCTCCCTCCCTCCCTCCCTCCCTCCCTCCCTTCCCTTCCCTTCCCTTCTCCCTCCTTCCTTCCTTCCTTCCTTCCTCTCTCTCCCCTTCCTTCTCTCCCCTCCCTCTTCCATTCATCTTTCTGTCTCTCTCATTTCCTTCCTTCCTTCCTTCCTTCCTTCCTTCCTTCCTTCCTTCCTTCCTTCCTTCCTTCCTTCCTATAATATATATATATATATATTATTAAGAGTTCTTTCATAAAGTAAAAGGCAAATCTAAAGAAAAGAAAAGAAAGTGCAAGAAACAAACGTAAGAAAAATAGCTAAAGAAACGAAAGTCTACAAATAAATGACTTCCAACCTTCTTTTCAACAGATATTAACAAACTCATTATCCTTCCTCCCTCACACTTGGTCTTTGTCAGGTGTGACAAGTTTGCGGGGAGGGGATGATTCTCAGCCCACCGTTTAGAAACTAAGGGCAGCCAAAGGTCCCCAGCAAGTTGTGCACAATCATGCATATTTGTGCACATACACACACCCTGGTTTGTTAGTTAGGTGTCATCAAGTGGGACAAAGGCCCATCCATCTTAGCAGTAATTTGTCACTCTTCATTTCAAGGGATCCAGTGTTGATCCTGACACATGGCCTAGAGCAGTGTTTCTCAACCTTGGCAACTTTAAGCTGTATGGACTTCAACTCCCAGAATTCCCCAGCCAGCATGGCTGGCTGGGGAATTCTGGGAGTTGAAGTCCATACAGCTTAAAGTTGCCAAGGTTGAGAAACACTGGCCTAGAGAGATGAATTAGGTGACTAGAAGGAAGGCTGGTTCCATAGTTGTATGGATCCCCCACTGATCTGAGCTGCCTTGCCCCACAGGGAGCTTCTCTTGCCTCAGCACGATTTCCAGATTTGTGGGAATTCCAGAGTGCCAGGACGGTTAAAGCCAACCCTGACTCTCCCCAAAAGCACATCCGCTTTTTAACCCTGGAAGTAAGTAGGTCCTGTTTTCCCTTGCAGGGATCTTTCCAAATCAGTGGGTCCATCAACACCTGGGACGTGTTTGATCAAGCCCTGGAGGTGAAAGTAGATCCAGACAAACCTCTCGAGGGCATCCGTCTATCTGTGCTCCAGGTAAAACAGTTTTCATCGCTCGGCTCTGGGACAGCCTGGGCTCTGATCTGGACCCCAAGGAGCCTCTGCTGAATCAGCCCAGATGTTTCTCAGGTGCCACACCCTGCTTTCAATGGTCCCAAAAAGCCATTCCTACCTTATGAAGCTCTAACGATTCCAAATATTTAGTCTATTTAGTCATTGTAACCCACTGCCTCCAGTGAATATTCTCTTTTTCCATAACCTGTCCTAGTTCCTTTCTCATGCCATTCAATCTTCTCCTCCCCATTGCATTTTGTGGCAATGACTTCCCTCAGTTAATAAGGAATGGTGTGAGGAAATGCTTCCTTTTGGTTTGTTTTCTACTATTTTCCTAAATAGACCCTGTAGGAGGAGACCCACATTAGCTTACAGTAGCCAAAATTCAGGAGACTTCTTCATCTCCATAAGAGATGTCCTACATAGTTGCCTCTAGCTGACCTTCACTGATCTCAAAAAGCTAAGCAGGGTCAGTCCTGGCTAGTCCTTGGATGGGCAACACCAGAAAATTTCAGGGCTCTGGGCTGGACTAGAAAATTGGGGGGGGGGGGGGAATCTTTGAAGAAGACCATCATAAACCATATCCACACTGACTGTTTTTTAGCTTTGTGGTACGCAGCCCAGAGTCACCTGTGGTGAAATGGACGACTATATGGATTGGTTTACTAATAAAACAAATAAATAAATATTGTTTCTGATCAAACTACTTGAATTGTATCCACAAAGTCACCAGGAGTTCAGCTCGGTTTGGAAGAAACATTACCTTTTAGCGACATCCTGAGTCCTATGAGCAGAAAGAAACATTCCTGGTTTCCTTTGAATCTGGGTGAGGGAGAGTTATAACTGGAAGGCTGGTCCATTGACTTATTTCCTCTTCTTGCAGGCCAGAAAAACGCTCCTGGTGCCCACCCCTCGGCTGCGTACTGGGCTGTTCAACAGGATTGTCCCTCCTCCTGGAGCAACTAAGGAGACACTCAGAAAATGTGCCATCTCCCGAGTAAGTGTCAGAAACAAGCGGGGAGGGATTGCATGATGTGGCTGGTTGGGGATAGAAGCTCACTTCTATCTGCCCACTTCAGCGTGGCACTTTGGTGCCCTCTTGTGTTGAAATGACAACATGGATCTGTGTTCTGCATATGGGATAATCCATAATAGCAAAAAATCAACCTAGAAAATTACGGCATCTGAATTGCTCACAGATATTGTCAAGTGATGAGAGGTCCAGAGATGGTGCGTACCTACTAGAAGGCATGAACGGTTGGGGTCCATGTGGAGGTAGGACATCAATGCAGAAAATAAGATCGGGTTAATGCAACATCTTAAGCCAACATTTGCTTAATAGTAGTCCATTGAAACAATCACATTTGGCTGTGTAGCACACAACCCTAGCTAAAACCACACTAGCCAGAGGATGGATTAACACAATCATGGTGATTTCAAAAGCTAATACGATTAATTCAGTAAGTGCGTGTGAATCTAGCTCCTGTGACAAGGTGTGGAGTGAGGTATCCAAAAGACAACCAACAATAATTAGAAAAGGGTAGGTAATTCCCAAGAGCAGCAATGGAAAAAACACAACTGTCCTCATACTGATCAACTGTGGTTGGGCAGGAAACCATGATCATGACTCAGATCAAAGGTAGTAACAGCAAATTGCAGTTCTATGCTGGCATCTGTCATTCTGGAAATTTATTCGTTGAAGGACTGCCATTTTTTAATCCAGAAAAGCATTGAAAGTCTTGTGTTAACTGGGGTAGAGCTTAACCTGCAGTTCCATGCCTTTCTTGAAGATCAAGTTGGTCATTTCCAAAGAATCCAACAGTGTCAGCTGTTGGGAACAGAGGAAGCTTCTGTTCTGTTCCAATGGGTGGAAAGATAATTCTGGGGAGGGGGGATTTCAAAAGTACTTTCCTTCCCCTGTCTTTTCTTTGATCTCTTTTTTTTTTCTTTAGGGTGTCAGAGATTATAGTGTCCCCATAGGGCTAGATGCAAAAGTCCATGTGGACCTGATTGTGGTAGGATCTGTGGCTGTTTCTGAGAAAGGTAGGTGGCTATCAAACCTGTGACCTGCCAATGAAGGCCAGCACCAGAAGGAGAAGTTGAACTTAAACTCTACACTATGCTATTTCAACAGTAAATATGAATCAAATAACAACCTTCAGTTCAGTTCAGAAGTAGTCTACCACTGAATATCAGTTCTTGGGGAAAATAAGGATTATTTCTGTCTCGTACATTGGCGGACTGGGGCAAAGGGTTGTGCCTGGACCTAAGTTATGTCACCTTCAGAGCAATGCCATCATACTAATACACAGTATGCACATTTTTTTAAAAATCCAGAAATGAAGAAATGAGTTTCTAAGGATAATGTCTGGGCTAAAACATAAACCACAGTTCTGACAAGGTGGCTTAAGTCCTTGGTTTGGGGGATCGGTCATGACAAGGAGAAACACGTGAGCCCTTTGTATTTGTCCTGAAAGATTGCCAAGCTATTCTTGCAGAAAGCTGGGATTTATTGTGTGCAAACTTCAGCACCAGCAGTTGGGACCTGATCCGAGCATGTGAAAAGAAAGAGATGTTTATGCAAACTCTTTTCAGAATTATAAGCGGCACGCAACCCCTTCGAAGAGATCACTTTATCTCTTCCATGCAGGCCACAAGCTTTGTTTCTTCATCTTAGTCCCTGCTAACATTTGAGGTTGTTTTGGCCTCTCCCAGTAAAATGACGGGATGCCAGCTCTCTGGAGGACAATTTCAGAGGGAATTTGATGAGGTCCAATGACCACTTTGCATATCAGGGCCACCTTGGGAGATTCCTTTCCTTTCTTTTTGCCCAGCTATAACTCAGTTTTTGCATGCCTGTTTCAGACAGGTGCTCCCTTTTCTTACTGTAGGCTGGCGTATCGGGAAAGGAGAAGGCTTTGCAGACATGGAATATGCCATGATGGTTTCTATGGGAGCCATAGGACAGAGTACAGTGGTGGTCACAGCTGTCCATGACTGTCAGGTAATGGTTATGGCAAGGGATAGAAAGCAGGGGCTAAAAATTTTTGGGGAGGAGGGAAAGAGAGATTTAAGGCAGTGTTTCCCATCCTCAGCAACTTCAAGATGTGTGGACTTCAACTGCTGGCTGGGGAATTCTGGGAGTTGAAGTCTGCCCATTTTAAAATTGCTGATGTTGAGAAACACTGGTCTAAGCTAAATATTTCTCATAAAAGGACGTGGTGGTCCAGCTCATGTTGATCAGCGACAGAGAGTGGCTCTGAGGCCCTCTGCCCACTGGCTTCCAGAAAAGCAGCGGTGTGCCATTTTAGCATAATCTATAGTGTAATCTGTAGTCAGGATTCCAATACTGTATCATCTGCACTGGCTCCAGTAGAAGGGCTGGTGCTCACTGAAGTAGAACATCAAGCATGATTTGTTTCAGAAGGTCCAAGTTTCTTTGCCTGCAATGCTGGAGAGCTTTCTCCTGGCTAAGATTAATCATTTGGAGCAAGTTGGACTCTATTCTGGTTCTGCCTAAGACAGCTTCATCTACTGTCAAGTATTCTGGGCCCAAGTCAAGGTTCTGGTGTTGATCATTAGAACCCTAAATCAGCCTTCCCCAGCTTGGACACCTACTCAAGTTGACCCACGAAAGTCAACTTCCAGAGTGTGAGAAAAGGCCAGGCTGGCTGGGAAACTCCAGAACTGAAGTCCATATTCCTGGAGGGTCTCCAGATGCGGGAAATGGTGCGAGGGAAGTGCTGTAGTGTCACAAGGACCCCAGTGTGATTCAACCTACACATTGGCATCTCTCCTCTTCTCCCTAGGTAGTGGATATCCCAGAAGAACTTCTGGATGACCATGATCTAACTGTCGATTATATCCTTACCCCAACAAGAATCATCAAGACAGAATGCAAGCGGCCAAAGCCTTGGGGAATCATGTGGCATAAGGCAGGTTTCCTCTGAAGCTTAGCTTCTTATGGGATGGGAAAAGGTTCCTATTCCCAAAGCATCTCTCCACTTTGGCATTCCATGCTCTGCAAATAAGCCTACATCATAGGATATGGAACCAAGCTGAAATGTATCACTTAAACCAGTGTTTCTCAACCTTGGCAACGTTAAGATACGTGGACTTCAACTCCCAGAATTCCCCAGCCAGCATGGCTGGCTGGGGAATTCTGGGAGTTGAAGTCCACGTATCTTAACGTTGTCAAGGTTGAGAAACACTGACCTAAACTGTAGATGTAGGTATTATAAAAATTAGAAATCGAAAAAAGATGCATTTTGAGAGGCATTCCCACTTCTTAAGGAGAGGAATGCCTCTTCTTATCAGAAGGAGTCAAATGTTACGTGCTTTGGGCTTGGAAATTTTGGCTCACTTTCCTCCTGAAAGAGATACACCCGAGTGCTGTCCCTTCATCAACGTGATGCGTCAAGCGCTGGATTTTGTGGAGAGGTGCAAATTGTTTTCTGGACTGTGGAAAAGATGTCCAACTTGCCTTCCTCCTCTGCAGAACGCTTTTCGCTCAAAGGAAAAGCAAGAAAAGACTCAGCCATGAGTGACCGTGCCTCAACACAAGCTGATAAATGTCCAGTAGTGCAGAATGAGATTGTGGAGAGGAAAGAGGAACATTGTGAAACTGACAACCCCACCATATGAAGTTGATCACCAGTAGGAAAAAAGGGAATGGAAATTCCTGGCAAAAGAAATCCATACACCTTTGTCCTCAATGGCCCCCTCTTTTTTAGCAGACAGACCAACACCCTTCTCCAAGGCTGTTTTCGAACTGTATTAGGGGATGGCCAAGATTACAAAGTTGTGCCTGTTGGGGAAGTGAAACTCAAATGAACCAGAGAAGAATCTTCCTTGCTTCATTTCAAGATCAGCGGAGGATTCTGAACCCTCTTCAGAAGATGTGTGGCCAGAGCTGTTCCTTGATGCACATTGGGGTGGCTTCTGCTCTCTTTGGGCTGCCCATGAAACCAAGCAGGGGAGAAGTCCCTGGGAACTGACATTAGCCAACAGTTTGGCCCAAGGCCTGATGTCTACCTAGCTAGATTTCCTAGGTGGGCTTTCTTTCCTTCCTTCCTATTTCTATCAAGGACGGCCTTGGGTGCTACTGCGCTCAAACATGGGAGTTCCTGTCTCCTTTCCATCTCTCCCCGTTGCTTTGCATGCACACACACATGTGCGCACACGCACACATGCACATCACTCCTCTGGTGTTGGAATTCGATCTCCATAAATATTTTCTTGGGCGTTTTGGCTCCCTCGCCTCTAATCACAAGGGAAATCTGCCAGGTTCTGGCAAAGGCTCCAGAGACCCTTTCATCCTGGTGCTGATTTTGACACTCCAGCAGACAGGACTGGTCTGCAGTCAAGCCCATTTATCCTGCCGATCTGCACTTATCAGAGAACATGAGATGAAAGCTTACAGTCTGCCCGGGGGCAAAAGATCTATCTCCAGGCTCTGCCATCTGTTTCCTTGATTTAACACGTTCTTTTTGATCACGGCACTGATACCTCTCTGGCCAGTGATCTGGATGAGGACGAGTCTCCTGTGAACTCCCACCCCGCCTTAGTACTTCCTCCCAAAAAGGAGGAAAAGGGAAAAGAAAAATACAGCGACTTTCACTTTAATGGCAAACGCTCCCTGATCTGGCATTTTTGAAGACATGTCAGCAGAGGAATTCTCAACATATGCAGCAGTGGGACGGTTACATTTTTTTAAAAGGATCCTCCCCTTTTTTATTTTCACTCCCCTGTGTAAGTTTTCACAACTGCAGGTGATCTTGCCTTCTTCATGCTCAGAATTGCCAGTTGAATTTCAGGATAAATGTCAACACTGGCAGAACAGTGGTTTGGGGAGGACGCTTTCCCCATCCCACCCCCAAGAACATTTTTTTTTCAGAGCAGCATACCCAAGACCGGCACTTTCTAGATTGGTTGGACCACAACTCTCATCATCCTCCAGCCAGCACAACCCCTGGGCAGCAAGTTGGGGAAAGCAGATGAGGCATTTTCACCCAGAGTTGGTCTGCGCACCGTATAGCTCAAATTCCCTTAAGTTCCTCTTTTTTCTTTTTTTAAAGAGGAGCAGGGAACAAATAAAAACAGAATGGACAAGCAAGTGGCCATGGATTTATCCATTCTGCAAGGAACGTTCTTCTAAATTTGGACAATGGGAGAAACGCAACAAAGCTGGTACCTTCTTGTTCACATCAGAGGTTGCTGAAGGATCTCCCAAACAGGGGGACCTCTCAGTTACAAAGATGTCCTTCTAAACCTACTATGCAACAGTTAGCTGAGAGGTCAATGATTTTCTCCCCCAGCTAAAATCTGATGGGGAGAGGCAACCTTATTCATGAAGAGTGAAGATGGTTTCAGCATCAACTAAGACTTAGGAAACTTGGGTTTGAATCCTCCCACAGCCATGAAGCTTTGACAGGCACCTGTATCTCATAGCCCAGACAATCTCAGAGGGTTATAAGGATGAGAAGAACAGAGAACTGTGTGTGGCAATGACAGCTCAAGTAAACAAGGCATGGAACAGTATTTTAGTAATATTTTCATGCTGCTCCTTTCTGCACAGACAGTTGCGAGGACAACGGGGTTTCAGCAGGGCAGTTGGCGATGCTCAGAGTCTCTGATTACAGGCTGCAGAAAAGGCCAACGTGTTATAAGATTCTACTCTATCATTTGTGATATATATGCAGTCCTTCCTGGCAATGTCTTGTAAGAGTAATTGGCCTTATTTTAAGCATCTCTAGGTGTCCTGGTGATGGTACTGGAAAAGTTGGGTGGTATTTATTTATTATTTATTTATTTATTAAATTTATATGACGCCCTTCTCCCCCAGGGTATAATATGGGAGGTATAATCATTACACTGTAAATTGTTTAATGTGTGTGTATCTTTCTCTCTCTCTCTCTCTGTATATTTCCTTTCCTTTCCTTTCCTTTTAGATCAGTCATGAAATGCTGAAAAAAATCCCAGTCCTCAAGATTCTTCATTGCAGAGAGAAACAAGAAGGCAAAGATGTTTTCCTCAAAGGTGAACAGCCTGATACTTTGACCGCTGGGAAGTCACCAAGAGTAGCCCATGAGAATTGTCCAGGAAGCATCGAGTTGCAGGGTGAGACCAGCTTGGTCCAACCAAGGCAAGAAGAGGGGGCTTTATCAGATGAAAGAGGCCAACTTAATGTTCCTGCCACTGTCTACATTGGCAGCATCCCACCCAGAACCAGGGTGAGTGAGCTAAAGGATGCCCTCCGAAAGCACCACGTGACTCCAGCGAGGCTCACCTGGCGTGGTGCACAACATCAGGCCTTTCTCAGCTACAGTGATAAATCTGAGGCTGAAAGTGCCATTACAGCACTGCAAGGCTTAACTCTCCAAGGGGGCTTGCTGCGTGTTGAACTGGCTAGGAGCCAGCATGGCAAACTGGCACCTAGGCCCCGTTAATGGAGAGGGCCTGCTGCAACCCATGAAGACACCACAGCCTGATGCTGGAACCATCCAAGAGTTTGCCCCTTTGCTGAGATGGCCTGCTTAAGATGAGGGTCTGGTACATCCGAATTCTTTGATTATTTGTATGAAAATGATTCTCTTGGCCCTCTGACATTTTCACACCGTTCAGGGGAGGAGGTACCTACGTCTGTAGTCTTCTGGATACAGTTGAATTAACACTCGTAGCATTCTTCCTGATGGTCACGGTTGCTGGCGGTGGACATTCAGCAAAATTTAAAGGGCTGTAATTTGTATATGCCCACACACACACACACACACACACACACCACAAGGCAACAATGATTCAGAGTTTTGTTGTCCATGTCCTTAGAAGAGGGGGAAGGCTTGGCCTTCACAGCAAGACCCGGAGGTGGCAATATGGCCTATTGCAGGGTTCCTCAACCTTGGCAACTTTAAGACAGGTGGACTTCAACCCCCAGAATTCCCCAGCCAGCAGACAGATGGACTTCAACTCCCAAAATTCTGGGAGTTGAAGTCCACCTGTCTTAAAGTTGCCAAGATTGAGGAACCCTGGTCTATTGGATTGCAGAAGAAAAAGCCCTCTTTGGCATTTAGCTGTTCTGTCCCTGATGCAAAGTGTTTGTTCCTTTGCATAGTGCAACTTTGAGCAATGCCCATCCTCTGTCTCACTGCGATGTGTCCTGGCACCCCTCCTCGGATCCTTATTGCACAACCTGTATAAAGCAAGTCCTCATGAGTTGATGCTCACCAAGCAAGCCTCTCTTTGAAAGTTTTTCAAAGTTGCTAAGTGCAGAATGGTTTGAAAAATCGGAAGGAAAGGCGAGTCTTAGGAAGGGTTTCCCCCTCCCCCCTTCTCCTGGTAGATGTGACTTTAGCCTTCTTCAACCTGGCACCCTCCAGGTAGTTCGGTCTAGTCCCACGGCTTGCTCCTGGACGGCATTCAAGCTGGGTTGGACTGTCTGAGACTCTAATGCCATCTTGGCCAATGAATTTCAAGCCTCAATAATTATTTCTCTTCAGGGGATTGTTGACAGAAAGGGTAAATTTAGAAAGGACTCACAAGTGCCTATGCAAAAGAAGAACACAGCACTTTTTTAGACCGTGAGTGTGTGTTCTTTGCTTTGTTTGAACAAAACGTTGAATTTGGCCGTACTTCTTCCTCCACAGAAGCACTTTTGCAGCTGATCTCAGGCAAAAAGTCAAAATAAGCAAGGAAATGTTTCTTTACTTAAAAACACAAGAGTTGGAAATCTTTTCCATACCTCCAGGGTGTGCTACTAAGTATATTTTAAGTATATTATTATGCCTCAAGAGAGGCGGGCCTTTCACAATCCATTAACATAAACCTTCCCAAGGTTGTAAGTGTTACAGTCAAAAGAAAAAGAGAAAAGAAAAGAAAAGAAAACTTGCAGAATGCTTTGCTGTATTCTTTCCTCGGCTTATTTCTTTTCTTTCCTCACCGAACAAAAGCCAGTGCTTGATGCAATAACAATAGGACTCTACAAGGATTCAAGAGCCATCAACACAACGGGAAAAACAGTGGAATATATTCTTCCTTCCCTCCCGTCCCACCCGACCTTGGACATCCTTTCTCCAGAGCTGAAATGTGCTGGCCAATTTCGAAGAATGGCACACCTTATTTTTCCACCCCGTCAAGGGGTCATTTCACTGGGTGTGCACCAGTGAAGGGACTGCTGGGAACTAAAATGCTGTAGGAGATTGAAAATCAGAACAGTTTTAGGGGCTGAAAATGATTGGATTGTAGGCTAGTCTTCGAAGTTGCTGGTGAAAGTCACAATTCCCAGACAGTAGAGGCTTAACAAAGTCCCAGTTCCAACCCTTGTATTTTTATTTTTTTTTTCCAGATGAAGTGGCAAATTGAAATTATGTGTAGGTTGGGTTTTCTTTTGGGTAGGTAGTGCATAAATATGCCGTAAAAGTACTTAAGCGACTCATCTGTTGCAGTTCTCTTGATTAAAGCATGTTTGGTGCCCATCAGCCAATTGGGAGGCCAGTACTTAAAAAGTCGGAATTTGCCATCTTGAAAAGAAGCATTTCTTGCTTTGTTCTTGCTGCTGCAGAATGCATGACTGTTGAACGCGAAAGGTTAAAAAAAATCCTATTTTTAAAGAAAAATATTTTAAAGTGGTGTGGTCTCTTTACTATTTAATCCATTTTTATATAACTTCCTGTATTTGAGCTGTTTCGAGAATACAGGTTTTTTTTAAAAAAGAAATCATTGATTTGAGTATAAAAATGGGGAGGATGGGGAGGCCAAAAAGTTTGAACAAGAGGGAAAATAAAGAGGTGATAGGTGTACTGGGTCATCTACAGGAGTCAAAAACGTCAGCTGTGCAATCAATCCCCCACCCTCTTTTTAAGTGTGTTGTGCATGGAACACATTTTAACAAGGGGTGGAACTCTGCACGGTCATAACTGTCATATTTCCTTTTTTTTTACACCCCCGTCTGCATTGCCCCTAGTGTGCAAATGAGGGTAGTGTGTCATGGTTGAGTTTACATAATTAGATTGTGCATTAAGAATGGAAATGGCTCTTCTCTTATTTTTATCGCCCCTTAATATATTTAACGTTGTATGTCTTAGGGAGCTTGGAGTCTAAATAAATGAATAAATCTAGTCTCCCCCCCCCGCCCCCCATGAAATTTATCAAAGCAAATGCAGTCCTTTGAAAAGTTCTCCCGCCCCATTTCGAGGTGATGGTTAGACTACATGTGATGGATGGACTAAGATATAATTCACAAAGAGGCTTATCAAAACCGCCATGGGTTTGCAACAGAGAAATGACATGTGGACTTTCTCTAGCCAATTCTGGTTTGTTGCCTTGAGCCATGGTTTGTTAAGCACGGTTTATTACCCAAGCCGCAAGTGTCCACATTCACGCAGCACCATGATCCATTAGCTACGTTGCACAAACCACAGTTCTGAGTTTTACTAATGCAAGTTAGTAAGCTAACACCAAGGCAACAACATGAAGGCTGAATAGAGTATCTAACTTGAGCCAATGGTTTGGCCACCCAAGAGCATCATCATCATCATTATTTATTATTATTATTAAATTTATCAGGGATGAACTTGCACCAGGCAGGCTGACCTGCTCTCAGAGCAGATGCAGGAAAATCAATGTGTATGGAAGGAAGGAAGGAAGGAAGGAAGGAAGGAAGGAAGGAAGGAAGGGAGGGAGGGAGGGAGGGAGGGAGGGAAGGGAAGGGAAGGGAAGGGAAGGGGGGGAGGGAGGGAGGGAGGAAGGAAGCAGGGAGGGAGGGAGGGAGAGAGAGAGAGAAAGAAAGAAAAAGAAAAAGAGAAAGAAGAAGGAAAGAAAGAAAGAAAGAAAGAAAGAAAAAGAAAGAGAGAAAAAGCAAGCAAGCTTCCTTTTTCAGAAAGAATTTAACTATTAGAATCTCAAGAGGTGATTTGTTTCTCAGACTCCTACCACTTTGGACTGTTTAGTTTAAGAAAAGCAAAGTTTTCATCTTGAAAAGGAAGCTATCATTCAGGCTGTTGAAATATGGGGTTATTCTTTGCTACTGCATGTAAACAGGGAGTGGGAGGCCTATTGTACATAAACTGCTGGTTCCTTGTGAATCTCTGGGGAAGCATTATTAGATCCTGTTCATCCAGGTGTGAGGTTGCCTTCTGATCATTAGATTCCCAACCTTCCCACTGGCGTTTTCCAATAGCGAGGGGCTATTTTCGACATTTCAGTCCTGATTTCCTTTTCCAAGAAGGAGTGGGTCTCAGAATATCAAGTGCCCGGAAATCAGCCAGGCCTTCAGCACTTAAAGAAAAGGGATTTCGCTGGAACGATTTGGCTTACAAATGTATCTCGCATCTTCCGTTTTGAAACTTCAGATTACTCAACATAAATAGAAGTTTTTCTTCGTAAAAGCTCAAGTTAGTAGAAACAGAACATTGCATGAAATTGAGCTGGACGTGCCAGAAGGCTGCTTGCCACCAAGTCTACAATGTCCAGCAGGTGGCACAGTGGGTACACAAAACATCATCCAAAAGAAAGATGGCTACAGCCTACCATGAGGGGTTTCACTGATTAGCCTTCCCATGTGCCTTACCACCAACCTTCCCATGGTAACTAGTTATGTCTTTGATGCCTGTAGTTTTTTTCTTTTGATCCAGATTATTTCAGGTGAGAATATGGGACTGGTGTACAATAATCTGGAGGACTTCTTGGAGGAAAAGTTGGATCATAGACCTCCCCACTTTTTGACCAGTTCTACTTCCTTGTAGCCCCCATGTGCAACACCCCCAAGGACACCTGAACATGATGGGACCAAATGCAGTAGGGCAAGCGGAGGCTGCATGGGGTCGATCCCTTGTCTCTGTTGCATCGATTTCCAGGGGGATGCTGGAATTCTCTTGTTAATGCTGAAGGGGCCCAAGGACAGTCCCTAGCTGCAGGGTGCTAGGAGACAGATGCACAAGCCTGCAAAAATCGTCATGGTTGTTACACCATTTTGGCTGAAGGAAATGAAGCCAGTAATTTTTTGGGTGTTTGCAAACTCTGCAAAAGAACAGAGTGGCTGCTGTTTTGTGTTGTTTGAATGATAAATACAAACTCTTTTGACGCAGAGATGTGGACTCTTGCTATAACAGAAATAAAGCTGCAGGTGGAATGGGATCTCATTAGAAGTTCCAAAAATGATTATATGAGATGTTTCTTCACTGTTACTTTTGGCCTTCAGCTGACTGAATAGCGGATGAATCAGAGCGATCATGTTAAAATCTTTGATCAAAGGAAAAGGCTTACTGGCTACAGCTCAGAGCCATTAATTCTGATGGTTCATTGCAATCTTGGTGTTTGGAGGCAATGTTCACAGAAGAAGAAAAAATCTCTGGAGTTATACTATGTTTATAAGCTTCCTGCAGATAAATGGTTTGCCACTGTGGACTTTTGGTGCTGTTGAACCTGTGCAGAACAGCACCAAAATGCTGCATGATGAAAGCAAAAAAGAAAAGACTGTATGAAAAATAATCACTTGGAAGTGTTGTAAACTCACTGGTGTATTTTGTTGCAATATGTAGAGGTGAGAAGGAATTTTAAAGGGTGTTTTTTTTTTTCAAAGTCCTTTCTTTCTCCCTTAAAGTGTTATTCACAGCAGTCACAAAAATGTGCAAGCATTCATAACCTCCCATTCTGTTCATCAGGCAATCGATTTGGATTTAAATAAAGTTTGTAAGGACACAGGAAAGGAAACTCTCTACTGTCCAGTGAGGTCTTGAGTCTGCAGAGTTTGGAATAAAACATTGAAAGACATTGACAGGAGAGATCAAACTAAGCTTCCTTTGGTAAAATGAAGGTTTGAGTTCCATCCAGGATATTGTGTCTTAGCCTGTAGGATGAAGATGCAGGTAAGAAATTGATTCCCTGTCATTGTACAATCTGTCTGTCTGTCTAGGGCACGTAAGGGAACCAGAATGGAGAGATTTTCAACTGTTTGAAACAGGAACATCTAATGCAGTGTTTCTCAACCTTGGCAGCTTGAAGAGGTGGGGACTTCAACTCCCAGAATTCCCCAGCCAGCCTTGCTGGCTGGGGAATTCTGGGAGTTGAAGTCCCCACCTCTTCAAGCTGCCAAGATTGAGAAACACTGATCTAATGGATTGGTATCTTGTCTTTCAAATAAAAGGGATTCACATAACACACTTTTCCATTCATGTATGACCCCATAGCTGTGTTCCTATGGTCCAGATGACCCACCATCTCCTGCGAACCACTTCATTTACCCTTGTGCTCCAGCAACTATCTGGGTCAGCCATTCCTCAACTTTATCATCGTGGTTGTTGTTCCTCCCAACTACTTCAAAGCAGACATATCCGTTTTCATTCCTTCCCTGGATTTCTTTCGCCCACTTTCTGGAATGGAAGAAAACCCTCCTACGGTACAATCATCCCCTAGCCCTTTCTTCACCCCACCCAATCCATGTGGTTGTGGGGCAGGGAGGGGGTAAAAACTGAAACAACCACAAGATGGACTATCCAGAAAAGGCCAAATGTCACCCCAATCCGTTGTCCAGAAGATTGAATTGCTTGGGTGAGTCAGTGTAACCCCAGAAAGATCTTCTTGCTCGAAATGACCTAGTTGAGTGTCTTCCCTAAACAAGTAAACAGCCCAAGTTAAAAGGTGAGTAGTTAGTTTTCTTTCAATGAATCTCATTGTTGCTTATAAACCATGGTTTAAGTCTAAGTGTTATGTTTGAAGCCAACCCATTGTGACTTATTCAATAATCATGGTTATTGTTGTTTACAGTATTTATGTCAACACAAATAACTCATTCATGTTAATGTTGGAGTTTAATCTGGATTTTGATTGCATGAAAGCTGCTTTTCTTTTTCCATTTTGTCTTTCTTTGCTGCTGTTAGACTCCTTGATTGTCAGGTAGATTGAGGTAGAAACCCATTAATCAATGTAATTAATTAATTAATTGGCTTAGTGTGTGGTGTAAACCTAGCTCTCTAAGTCTGTCATCTGCTAGGCTAAGCTAGGCTAATTCTCTTAGATCAAATATTAGAGAAGCGGATCTCTCGTACCTTCCTTGAGACAGCCCTGGCTTAAATAGGGATTCTTCAGGGCTCAGCCTGAATTTCTTATTGAAAGGGGCATCAAGTGGAGAAGAAGGATCTGCCTTTTTAGACTGAGTTTAGGGTTAGGGTCAGACCTGCTTAGGGTTTGGATGGAACGCCATCAGAAAATCCCAGGACTTTTGGCTAGACTGGGAAGTTTAAGGGGGGGGGGGGGGGGAAATCCCATTAATTGGCAAAGTGAGAAAGAATTTCCATCAGGTTGCCAAGAAGACTGCATGGACATGTCCATGTGGTTACCAGGAGACCCTGCTCAACTCGAGGGGATCTTTATCTTCATGGCTTTCAGAGCTAGTCTGAAAAAATCCAGATGTCCACTAGATGACAGCAAAGAGATAGGGTTTTCTGGGCATCTTTGCTGCAGTTTGGATTTTTGCCATTCACCTCTGTAGCCCTAGTCTTTACCACGTTGTTAAAAGAGCCCTTATTCGAAGGAGGGAGAGGATGGCAGTTTAACATCCACAACTGAATGCACGTATGCTCTTAACACAGCCTACTTGCCTAGAAAGACTCTCGTGTTTAGGTGTTTAAGGCATGTATAAAAAGGTCTTGCACTCCCACTTGTGGAGTTTTGATCTCTTGTTTGAAAAGAAGAAAGGAAAGCTGAATATTTCCAGGTTCGACAGATGCAAGGGTAGGTCCTTCAGCTTGAAGACAGCAGGCGACAGACACAAAAAATTAACACTGCTTTCTCGCAACTTCGGATGGGGGGTTGAACTCCATCATTCTGCAAACACGCACTCTTCCTGCAGGAATACGTGTGGCTTCTAGCACTGGTTCTCTCTGTAGTTTGATTGACAAGCCTTTTTGGGAGAAAGGGGGAGAAAGAGTACGAATGTTTTGTTTTAAAAATCTCTCTGCTACTCTTTGACCTGAGAAAAAGGCACAGAAATATTCACAGCACTTTGTATCACTGCTGGTTCAGTTTGAGGAAAGAATTACTTTACTTTACTTTACTTTACTTTACTTTACTTTTTTGTTTTATTTTACTTTATTTTACTTTACTTTACTTTACTTTTTACTTTATTTTACTTTATTTTACTTTATTTTACTTTATTTTACTTTATTTTACTTTATTTTATTTGCTTTTCAGCTTGCTAGCCCTTGACGTACTAAAAAGCAACATCTAGCATGCACATTAGTTCTAAATGCAGCAACTCCAGACAGGCTCACAGTGAGGTATTTGTGCTACTAATTGCTTTAGCTGGTTATTGTTTGTTTCTCTGTAAACCGAGCAGGAAAAAAGTGACTCCGTGGCCTAGAATAATCAGCTTTGAAAAAAATCAGTTGACCTCCAGAGACCCTCCAAGTGTGGTGGGTCCAGAAAGCAGGAAAAACAAAAAATGGGAGCGGCAGGAGGAAAAGTGACCTTTACAAATTTTATGGTAGTAAATTTCAGCTTTAATGCAAACGTCTGCCCAAAACATTTCCTAAAAATTACTGAAATATACAAACCAGGGTGGAAAGTATGCTTACAATTATACTAGGATTTATGATACTATGGGAATGATACAAAACATGCAAAACAAAAGGAAGGAGAAGTTATGTCCTTTTTGGTGTTTCGGTGGCAATTTAATTTTTTTTTACTCGCAATGTTTTGGAAGCATCTGCAATGGGAAAAAATGGATACGCTAAGACACCTTAGCAGCAAATGTGTAAGCATTTGAAAATCCTTCCAGTAAATCAATGTATAATTAGCATCTTCATCATCTCAATAATATTGCAAACCCCAGTTATGTGAATAACAAGGTTTGGGGAAAATGGGAAGTAGGAAACATAAACAGAAAGAACATTATAGACAATTTCTTTTAAAAGAGTAGTAACTGCACAAAAGTGTGGTAAAATTAATTACTTCAATGTTCTGCCATTATTCCTGCCTATTGATTCACCTCTTAAGCTAACAAAAAAAGTTGTTTCTGGCCAAACGTACAGCTACCTTGTTTCAGTTACTTTTAATAGATCTTTCATACAGTTCTTAATTTACCTTTGAAACATCTTCCAGTTTCAGTAAGTTTCATTCACATCTGTTTTGGCATTTAAAAAATCCTATGTTTTAGGGAAAGAAGGAAATAATGCTGAATTAGAACCAACTGTATCCATATTTAATCCCTTTCGAAATGACTTCTTCCCAAAAAAAAGGGGGGGGGGGAATAGATCTTCCAGAATCCTGGCTTTATAAGTATTGCTTCATGTTTTTGCATCACAAAAAGAACTGGAGAAGGATAAGATGGAAGGAAATGAGCAGTGAATTTTTTTTTACACAGACATTTCACAGTTGTAATTCAAGCTTGCTTTCAACACTGTGTTTCAGTTTCAAATGGTCCCAGATTTGGGGAACTTGTCATGACCCCAGTTTTTGGATGCTGGAAGAAACCAAACAAACTCTGCAATAGCCCTAGTCGTTGAGTTAACAAGTGGGCTCCTTTCGACACCTTATCCCTCCCCCCCTGCGCATGGCTCCGTAATTCACGTCATAGGTTTAATGTGTCATTCAAACCTAGAGTCGTTCCCCTTTGGGTTGATGGAAGTCAGAATTTCGAACTAAGGTTTGTGGTAGGTTTAAAGCAGTGTTTTCCAAAGTTGGCGACTTGAAGATACGTGGACTTCAACTCCCAGAATTCCCCAGCCAGCGTGGGAGAATGAAAGCATGGGAAATGAAACTTCTGGGAGTTGAAGTCCACACATCGTCAAGTTGCCAACTTTGAAAAACACCGCTTTAAAGTCTAGTTGTGAACAGCATGTTGTAACTCGCTCTGGATTTGGAAGGCACAGTCAACCTTTAATTAATTAAAGAGCCCCCACCCCAGCTCACCACTCAGAGGTGCAAAGATAGTGGGACCTGCTTGTTCGTTAACCAGACATTCGGGCAGTGTGTTTTGTGAACCCGAGCAATGAATCAAGATTAGATTGCCAGTAGATGTGGACAATCCAAAATTAAATCAATGCAAAGCTACCTGGGCTGCAAATGAAACTGTCAACTTCTCCCTTTACTTGTCTTATCCAGGTGTCCACAGGATGTGGTCAAAAAAGGGTCTAGGTGGAAGCCCCATTGAAGCTCTGCCTGTTTTTTATGGGCATCGCAACGCCTGTAAAAAACGGGCAGAGCTTCCATTGCACCATGGTGGCTGCCATCTTGACTTTCTTAACCATGCCCTGAGGACACACCTTGGGGATTTGATTCTTCCTGGCCAAGAAAGTTTATAAGGAAGCATTGCCCACTGTGTGACATTTACTTCCACTCAAGGAAAACAGAACAGCAGAAGGGGTTCCCCAAAGGCGGCAAGAAAGACTTTAAAAAGCTAACGCGGGTAGCAAAGGAGTAGATTCAGGTGAACAAGCTTTCCACGCCGAAAGAAGCATGGAGGGGCACCCCCAATTGTAGAAAGCTAAAACAAGAAACACCCTAATGGAACATCAGCCTTTCTCAGACTGTTTGAGGACAAAGGGAGATGTGATTCAAGGTCTCAGGAGGCCACCAGCTGAGGGATCGCTCTGGCAGATACCTGTGGGTCATGCGGCAGAACGAGAAACAGCCAAAACAGCAGGACCATGAAAGGTTTGACAGAAGCATGCCCAGCAGATGCTAATATACCTTATACCCTTGTTATCGGTCCACGAAGTCCATAAAAGCAGAGGCTTCGTTGGCATGAAGTAGGTCTGAATAAAATGACTGCTTCAGGAACAGATTTAGTTTACCCGGGATGAAGCGTTTTCAGTGGTAGCCTCCGATTTAGGAACGCCATTCCGACTGAGGTTCACCCGGTGCTATCTTCACTGTCTTTTCTGGGCCCGATAAAAGCACTTTATTTCCCCCCAGATCCTTTAATCATCTGTTAATTCCGCCGGGATCGTCTCAAACATTTGCTAGTGTTTTTCCTCTCTGCTGCTGTAGATGTGACTGTTTATTTGATCTTACACGTTTTACACCCTGTAGGAATGCATGCTTTGATTAACGCTCTTAACCTTCCCTTTGAACTGTTCGAACGCGGGGCTTGAATAAAAAATGACATATAAAATAAAATCAACTTTTCAGATAAAAATCTGGAAAGGCACAAACCTGCTGGGATTTGGAAAAAATGCATCTTCGACCTGAGAAGATGACCAGGCAGTTGCCAACGTGACTCCAAGAACCACTGATGCGTAGCCACAGAGAAGTTCCCGGCCAACCTGCTTTTGCGACGTGGAGCAAGGTTTCTCTCTCGAGAACAAACTGGCTGGCTTGAAAAATAGCCATCCCTGGAACCCAACCATTGGTTCAGGTTTAGGGCTGTCTTTCATGTTTACATCGGCCAAGTGGCCATTTCCTGTCTTTTATCAGCTAGGCATCGCATATCTGGGCAAAAATAGCATATCAAGTCACTGCATTCAAGTCAACGTGAACCTGGTTTATATTTGTTTACCTTATGGAATAATGGCTTGGATTCGAAGGCATAATGAAATCTCGTGGATGTTTATTTGCAGGCTGACTTCAAGGCAGCTCACTTCCCAGCAAGTCCTGATACAAAGCTTATCTTTAGTCAGTTAAAGTGATTAAAATCAATGAGGCCAGTTAATTGGGATACAACCCCCCCCCCAAGCTTCAAGAGAAGTAAAACCCAACTACTGTAAAAAGAGGAACATTTCAGCCATTTTAAAACATGTGTTGTTCAGCCCAGCGGAGGAGAAATAGGTTCACCTGCTTTTTAAATAAGAATTTACCGTGCTTAGAGATCTTTGCCTTTATAGGAGAACTGTCCCATATATATATACCAAACTCTGCTCATTTCAGAACGTTGCAATGCAGTTCCCATATATTATTAACACGCAATGCCTTTTTTCAAAGTATGTATTAGAAAAAAGTAATGCATAAAAGTGTTACATTGAGGGGAGCAGAAAAGAGGCTACATTTAGAAGAAATCCGCCTATAAACGCCTACAAATTTCCAAGCATTTGTTCTCTCCTTTGAAATTTTCAGAACTGAGACTCTAAGCAAACCACACATTTGTAATTAGTCACTTCATTTTCTTTATAAAGGCCTCTGCACCTCTGGACAGAGTTCTGGATGAAAAGTGTCATATGCAATTCTTCTCACCGGGTTTGGTAGAATAAAAATGTTTCTATTACCAGAGACAGCAACAATAATTCAGAGCTGTGTGTCGAAAAAACTGAAATTTCATGAAAGGGTCTAAAAGTTGCCTAGGAAATTGTAATCATGTCCCCTGGGGTGATTACAATTTTGCATGAGACATTTTCCAGATGACCCAGGTGTTAGTTTACTTGTTTTCATGTCTGTGTTGGACACAGAGAAATTGGTTATTAAGGCAGCAGCTACACCGCAGAGGCAATTTCTCACTAAAGCCTACAGCATTTCTTTTAAATGAAAAAGAGCAAGGAGACATTTTCCACATCAATCCTTCCCTTCGGATGCCAACATGGTCTGATTGCAACATGGAGCACAACCAGCAGTCCTAACCCTGACTGCAGTGTGGAGCACACTGGGGGTTTTGTATTTCAAGAATTCTTGGCCAACGCGGCCCTTCTCGCCCTGGTCCCCTGAAGTTGACTCTATGGGTGCTGAACTACAACATACTTAAAGGCTGAAGGTGATAGTTGTGATAGACATACACAAAAGCCACTGTGATAACACTCTGAACTGTACCACTTCTTCAGACTCAAGGGGGGGGGGGGGTATAATTTCAGCCTGTATCCTCTGAGATATAGAGCAATATTGCGTCCTTGGAAATGAAATCAAACCAAAGCTATCCACAGCTGAGAGAGGGCAGAAAAATATGATTCTGTCATGCAAGATCATTCTGTTCGGAAAGGCTTCTTCTGCATTATCTAGGGGAGCGTGGAAATGGTGGGTCTTTCCCCTCCCGCCCACCCACCCCTATTCCTCCCTAAGGTTATTCTATCCATCCTTCCATCTCAACCATTGCGTTTATAGCCGAAACCCAGCCCACATCACTCTGAAGGAGATGATGAGTCAAAACAGGATCCAGAACTGCTGATCTCTGCGGACTATAGGTAGGAGCAATTCTAGTTTTCACACCCTCATCCAGTGTAAAAACGTATGGATCAACTATACACGGGGAAAGAGAAGCTCAGGAAGGAAGTTTTGGAAATACCAACTCAGTTCGCCAACACAGTTAACCTGGTCAATGAAAAACAGCAACGTCATTACCTAACATCCTAAACTTGGTTAGTCTCCACCTAGTTAGTTTTACAGTGGAAAACACGCGCACTTACACACACACGTTGTAGAATTAGACCCAATTCATATGAAATACCTTGGATGGCAAACGGACCTCTTTTCCTTTGACTTTTATTCTTAACATGCCATTACGCAGACTTCTATGTCACGCTGATTTATTTACAGTTTATACAATTTGTGTCCAACGTGTACGAATACCACACATTTTTAAAATATTTGCATTCCATTTTTTTTAAAAAAAGAATGAATGTACACAAAAATAGGGGGCCTAGACCCCTTCTGCCATAATTACATTTTTATACAGTGCAGAATAAGATTTAAAATAGATGTGTCGCCTAAGCTCTATTGTCAGGCAAAAACAAACTGGCAAAAAATTTTTTTAAAAAGCGTCCTTCATCTATATAAAACACGGGGGAAATTGTGCCATACTGCTGTTTGATATCTGCCAGGATTACTTTAAACATACATACCCACGAGCAGTCACACAGTCTTCCTCATAGACACACGTACACAGTTGCTACAGCAAATATTGCCGACACATTAACCATTCTAATACTGATCAACCAAGGCTGCTGTTGGGTTTTATTAAAAGGTTTGAATAAATAAGCGTCTGAGCCTTGTTAGTCTTTTTATTCCCATTGTCAACCTTTATTTCTCAAAGTGCTTTTCTTTGTAATTTTGTACTTAATATTTAAAATAGCCAAAGGGAAAGCGGTGTGAGTTTTAGAACATCAGGCGGTTGATGGTCCCAATCCTCCTCTGTATGCTTGTGGTCTGTCTGTGGGCTTGTGTGTCTGCAAGGTTTGGGTTTCAAAACCTCACCAACCCCTAAGATACAGCAAATGTTAGAAACTGCACACGATGTGGGCTTTGGGAAGAAGAAGAAAGCCTTAGGGAATTATTCTGGGAAATTTCTCCATTGCTTTGAATCAGAGGTCAAGTACATTGTGAGCCAAACGCATTCTCTCCTTAATGCCAAGGCCGAAAAGCCACAATGGGTAAGCCAACATTTGCCAAATGAAGAACTCCAAAAACTCATTGTCAGTTGCTGTCCCAGGGATTGCTACTGGAGCTGTTGGTCTCTTTCTTGTAGGGCAGATCTCTGTCCCGCGAATTCTAGCATCCATTCTCATAAAGGCTCGTTAAAATTGAAAATTACATGCTGGAGTTGGGAGGGGTTAGGATACATCTTTTTTTAAAGAGAGTTGATTTGGATCCTGGAAGAAGGAATGGGAAAGAACAGAAGTGGTTCTTGGGAATGGGTGTAGCTCTCAGTGCTGGGTGTTCGGGGCCCAAGATGAAAGAAGAAATTTTTGGCATTCAGCTTTCCCACCCCAAAAGGCACACAAAATGCATACCTGCTTCTCTTCCACCTTTGCTTAAGGACAGAGAGTTCCTTTCCATAGATGTCTTGAATATTTATATACCTCATCAACAACTAGCAGACTAACTTCTGGAGAGGTCCTATGGCTCCCAAAGAGGGTTGTAGCAGGAAGTCCCATAGTCCTACATAGTTTTCACTTGGGTCACCGGGGACTGTCTCTCCCCCAAGAAAGCTTGACGTCCCAGCCTTATTGTCACATCACACAAGGTTTGATGTCTTGATATGTAACTTGCTGGTGGTAGTAGGAACCGCTGCCTCCTGAATGCATGGAAGATGACGCCATGGCATTGATGGAGAAGACAAATTCTTTCCGATCACACATGCTTGGAGACTGGGAATGGTACCGGATTCCTGAAAGGAAACCAGACAGAAGGTTTAAGTAGCTGTGGGGAGAGGGAGAGAGAAAAATGACATCACCCTGGAGATTTCCTGGTTCATCATCAAAACTGCTGGATTAGAACATTTGCTTTGGATAAGGATACAGACAATAATTTCTGGCTCTACTGCAGGTGACAGTAGTATGATGGTGTTAACTCTAATTATTAGCATTGCTGAGAATGACCCTAGGGCTTATTTTATAGACCCACCAGCTTTTATGAGTAACTAGACTAAAGAGCCATGGAAGGAAGGAAGGAAGGAAGGAAGGAAGGAAGGAAGGAAGGAAGGAAGGAAGGAAGGAAGGAAGGAAGGAAGGAAGGAAGGAAGGAAGGAAGGAAGGACAAGAAAACAAAGCTGAATAACAAGTAACCAAACTCTGTTGGCCTATGGTAAAAAAAACACAGATGGATAATATCATTGATTGTATCCATTAAAATTATAGTTAGTCCTAATAAAGGCTTTATCCAATTATTAATTTCAGCTGATGAAATTAATAATTTCATATTGATGATTATAATCATCATATTGATGATTTTCTGGCTATAATACATTGAGCCACAAACTGCTACCTACATTTTGGCCCAACAGAGTTGTTTAAACTCATGTGGTTAGTTAATGATTGAGAGAGTCATAAGGAAAAGCCAGCAAATAGGTTTAAGGCCTTTGAGCCAACCATGGTTAAGCCAGCCATGGCAACGGGTGTCACGGGAGTACAACCCCGTGGCCTGCCACAAGTTTCATAGATTCAAATTGATGCATTTTCTTTGCAGAGTTGCTGAATGTTCCTTTTCCTTGGACAGTAGAATTTAATACCATATCACAGTCCTTTTGAAAAAAATCAGGTCTATTTTGGTTGCCCACCAAAATGCAGGTGGAAGCATGGAAAACTGAGTTCTGCAAGTCTGTTGTGCAATAAGCTATATGACTGATTCATTACGAATCAAAAGGCAGAAGATAAATCAAATAAATTAATAAATCAACTCTGCGTCCCCAGCATGATTATTATTCATTTTATCTTCCCAATGTCAACTGGTCCAACTTCTGTTCCTGGAGGGAAAATTTTGTTAGGCCCAATTAGATTAAATTATCAAGCTTGATGCTACGTGTACGTGTATGTGTGTCTGTATTTGGCTTAAGGAAATTCCCACTTGTTCAGAATGGGAATTTTGTCCAAATGCAAATTGCAGGATGGGACGGGGCTGTCTGTTTCCTGACTGGCCGAGGAAGGAGAAAATTTGGAGGGGGTGGGGTAGTAACGTGTGTGCCTAGGTTTAGTTTCTTGGTGAACTGGGGCTTGCTTTCCCTCAAGCAAGCTGAAAAACAAGCCCCGGATTTTAAATTATTTTAATGGTTACATTATTTCTGTACCCTACCAAAGATCGGCGATGAATGTAAACAAAGCTTTCCCCATCTTGGACCACAAACAGGCATTTTATTAAAAGCAGATATCAACCTTGCTCCTTGTTCTCAGGAGGAGATCCGCATCCTTCCCAACCCTTTTGCACGGTTGATTCTGCAAAATCAGTGTAAGCCGTAAAGTAATTTCTGGCACAGTTATTTACAGATCTGCAGCTGTTGACAGTATTTGGAAATATTTAAACACAAGAAGAAATCAGGTTGGAACATTGGTTTCCAAGTCAGTGTTCCTGCTAGGAGATTTTCTAAACTGTAACCAATTATTCATGTTCAAGGAGCAATCCTTGTACTAATTTATGGGGGAGTCTGTCCCACCAAATTTAGTGGGGCTTCCTTCTAAGTAAACATGTACAAGACTGACCTGCTAATCAGTCGCCGTACGCTTTACACTTTCAGAAAATCAACTCCTTTCTTATTTTAACTAAACAGCACCCTTAAGTACTACCTACCTGCCAGAAGAACCGAAGCATGCTAACTAAAAACTTAACAAATTTAAATATTTTAAATAATACTTTAAGGTATCACTTTGCAGCTTGCATTATATGATTGAGTGAGTACACACACAAGTACCTAGAGAGAGAGTGAGATAGAAGCAGAACTTTAGCTCCATTTATTTATTTTCTTTTTAGAGTTATTTGATAATGTAAAACTCTGCCCACTCACACATTTTTTTTTTTTTAAGTAGTAGTAGCAGTATTTGCATTCACTCCCATTTCTTTCTGGAAAGGGGATTCTCCATTTTCTAAAAATTACTTTAGAAAGAATCTAGTAGCACCTTTTCCAAACTAAGAAATTTTATTTGTTAGTCAGAAAAGGTGCTACCAGATTTCTTCTGATTTTTTTTAATCCTAAAAATTACTTTGTAAGGGAAAATGTTACATGCACAAACATATATTCTATCTTCGCAACATTTCTATGTGCCTCCTATGCCCAAAGTGCTTTTTTTAAATCAAAATCCAGTTCCTTTCAATCCTCTTTAAAACACCGTCACCAATATATTGCTAAAATGGCGGAAAGACCAAGAAGCATTGAACATTGAAGCGGTTGCGAACATTTGCTTAAAAAAAAACAAAATTTCTCTCTGTTTCCCCTCCTCAAGTTCTTTCCCCTGTAAGCAGTTCTGCTTGATTCGTTCCCTTTGTTAATATCCTGGACAAAACCTGAAGATTTGTCGGATTAACAGATCGCTCCACTTAAGCGAACACAGACGCACGCCACATCTTCAGCCTGAAACAGAAGGAATGTTGGCTAGTTGGGGTAATTCGCCCCCCAGTATTGCTGCGGCATGGTTTAACTTCTGACTTTAATCATTTTCCATCCCTCATTAAAACTTCACTTCCTTCCAACCGGAGTAAGCCAGCCTGGGAGTTTGGAGGCCCTTTTGTGCCTCCCGCTATACACGGCAAGAGAGGATTCGCACAACTGCTTTTTGATTTGAAAACTGATTCGATTCTCCGCTTTTTAAATCCAAGGTCCGATTGAAGAAGCGGAGAATCCAGGGTGTTGGACGCCATCCACCTTTGCACACCCAGCCCTCCCCAAGGCAGCTGCTGTGGGCCGCAGACAAAATCCCGCTTCCTTTCGCCCTGCGAAACTTCCCCGCAGGCCCTCTCTCAATTCATCCACCCCCTTCCCATAGCGATTATGAAGAGGTTTTCAAAGCAAGCCTGCTCTTTTCCATGCCGGTGACACAATCTTTTAATGCCCTTTGTTTTCAGGGAGGGCTTTTGCCCACCCCCCACGACGAGTTGGAAGGGGGGGGATCAAAATCACGCCAAGCTCCGTGGCTCTCGGCCTAGTGGCTTTCCCAAAACGCTTGTCAATCCCATGCTGGAAGGCCTGGTCAGTTTCGAAGCGCCCTTCCCCACCAGCTGAGCTGCATTTGAGGTCTCACCTAGGTTATCTCTCCCTACCCAGGTCACCTTTAAAAAAATAAAAGCAGGGGAGGGGAGAGAATGTGGAAAAGAAAGCATTTCACTTTCTTTCTGCAATGCCAGCACTCATCTTCACCATCTCACTAACTCTTGGACAATGCGAGGATCCGAGGGTCTCTCTGCCCAGAAAATGAGTGGATTTCCCCCCACCCATAATAGTAGGACCCCCCAACTTTAATCTCCATCCTTCCCGGAAGTAGCCAAGTTTGCAGGCTCTTATTGGAAGCACAAGGTCTGACAACTCCTGAAGCAATCAGAGCGGAGGATAAGGGAGGTTTGTGGTTCTTCAGCTGGAAAGCAAAGGAGTCAGCCGTCCCCGAAGCCAACGAACGAAGTTGTGAGAAAGAAAAAAAGACATTTCTGTCTACAAGTGAGAGATCAAAAGGGCAACTGATTTCTCTGCACAGACCTGCCTCAGGGAGACCACGCTGAAAACCCTATTTCTAAAGTTATTTTTAAAGACAGCACTAAAAAAGATCAACTGCTGGAAGGCCCAGCCGGAGACATGATTTTTGCCCATTAATGCGAGGCATTTAGCGGCCGAAAGAAAACGTTTGTAAAACGCCAGCTTGATTTCATGGGGGGAAAAGTTAAATAAGTGGGGCGGAAGGGTTCATCTGAGCGATCAGTTGTGAAGGGGATCAGCATCTTTATCAGTAGGCACAGTCATCCTTAATTGTGGCTTTGCAAGGAGCGTTATTATTAGAAATATTATTAATACAATACAATTAATGTCATTAAAGGAACAGCCGAGACAAGGGCTGGTAACAAAACTAAGGGTTTTGACATTCCTGAAGCCCTTAAAATGGGTGTCCAAAGCAGAATAGCGCAACCATCAACAGTTCTGGTTGCCATGTCAAAAGGGACTGTTTCAGGTGTCCCAGGTCTCCTCGGCCCTAACCAAGTTAGGGAAAAACCAAGCAGATACATTCAGATGACACAGTAAATTTCGCTCACCTTCAGTGTGTTCTTTTGTTTATGTTTTGGTAGCTTCCTATGTTGTGCGAACCCAGAACATAATCTTGCAAGTCAGTTAAGTGTGTTGGGAGGAGGCAACCTCACATTCCCAGCAAATTGTGCTTGTATGATGCACACATAAACATGAGGGTAGGAGGGCAGGGAAACAACAACAACAACAACAACAAAACCAGATTTACACCATCATTTTATATCTTCAAAGAGAGTCTTCCCTCTATCAATAGCTTCTTGATGGATAAACCAACATAGGAAGATAAGACACCAATTTAAGCAGAAACTCAAAACTTAGACACACCTTCTTAGAATGTGGGATAGAGATTGCTGTTATGTAACAAATATTCGTTGTCTTTCCAAAACTCTAAGGAGAATTAAACTATAAGTTTCAACCCTATTTCTAAAGCCACTTGTTTTCACATTTTAAAACTATGTCTTGTTTATTCGGCTACCAGAACAAGGAAATTAAGGCAAGAGAATGAATTCTCAATTATTAACCCCCACCAAATCCAGCTTCTTATGAAGAGGAGGGGAGATGTTTCGTGTATATATATAGGACTTCAGTGAAGAGGCCTTCATTCTGCAGCGGATTGATCTGGGATAACAATAGTAATAACAACAACAACAAACAATATGCCTTTCCTCAAGGCATTTGCATAATATTCAGGCTGCAGCGCTATGAAAACCAAACGGGAGCGTGTCGTGATTTCAAGACGGTCTCTCGGTCACGGCCCCGCACCCGCGGATCTTGCCGAATTGCCCGCCCGTGTCTACGGCTTCTAAGCAATATTGCTGCGAACAGCAGAGACACGTTAATGCTTCGCGAGGCTCGGAGCAGCAGAGGGTTGCGAGGACGGAGCTCCGTCTACTCAACCCCGTTCGCCCCTCTCCTTCCTCGTTTTTAGCGGGTGAAAGGCGAGGGGGAGCGGCGCGGTTCTAAGGCTAACAGTGCGGAGGAGAAAGCGTCCTCCGCCTGGATATGTGCACTTTGCTGCGCAGATCCTCGTCCTTCTAGGCGCCCCTCGCAGAGCGTCCCCCGCTTTGGTCTCCTCCCTCACTTTATGTCGGGCCTCTTGGGGAGTCAAAGCGCTAATTGAGCAACCTCGGGGAAAGTGGGGAGGTCGCAGGACTCTGCGCGCCGGGAGCTGCGCGGCTTTCCCTCCCTGGCACCGCCGCGTTGGCCCGCGACGCAGCTGGCTCGAGACCACCCCACGACCTTCCCTTCCGCGGCGATCCCTTTCTTATCTCCTTCAGCTCCGTTTCTAAGCGGTCGCTTTTTCATTAGATCCCTCAGAGAGAAGGCGACTTACAGGACCCCCGATCCTCTCGCGGAGGCCTCGCCTCACCTGCCCCCCCCCTTTTTTTGCGGTAAGCCTCCCCCCCCCCCCCCCGACGAGGAAGAGACTGCAGCCTCCTTTGGCCAAGGACGGAGAAAGGCAAAGGAAAGGATCCGCGCCAAGAGTAATTAATTTTGCCTGAGAGAGCCGCTACCCAGAATAACTCGGAGCGCCTCTTGCCTCCCTGGCCTCGCTTCCCCAGGCCTCGGGCTCCCTTCACGACCACCCGTTTCCGCTCCGCTCCGCATCCCCGTTTCTTTTCCTTCTTCGTTCTTGCGCTCCAACCCCCAGCAACTCGCCAGACCCCAGCCTCCCTTCGGCTTCCGCTCCGCATGGAAATCCTGCGCCCTCCGCCCGCTTCTCTGCCCCGAAGCCTTGACCCCGCGCCCTCCCGTTCGGGCCCGTCGTCCCCAGTCCTTGTCCAGCGCCCCTGACGCCCCCCGCCCCGCCCCGCTCCCCTTTACCTTGGAGCTCGGCGGGGTTGTGGCTGTTCTGATGCAGGTACGGCTGCTCCAGAGAGTGCGTGGAGAGGCCGGACGAGAGCGGGTTGCCCGCCGGGTTACAAGGCGAGAGGGGCTGTTGCTTGATGTAAGAGGCGCCGCCGTTCAAGCCAGGGGCGGGCGAGGGCGCCCAAGCCGACGGGGCCGCGCCGGAGTAAACCGAGTGGGGCTCCATCACCCCTCCGCCGGGCAGCAGGGGGGAAGCGGGCACGGAGCCGTCGTGGTGGCCGTAGTCCCCTCCCGCCGAGGCGGCCCCGGCTCCCCCGCCGCCGCAGCTGCTCATGTAGGCGTGGTGGCCCCCGTTGGAGGGCAAGTGGGGCACCGAGTGGCCGGCCAGCCCCATGCCGTCGACGTTGACCATGCCCAGGGCGCCCCCGTCCAAGGGCAGGCTGCTGGGGGGGCAGGAGGGCCCCTGGAAGCCGTAGCTGTCGGGGAGGTGGTTGAAATTCAAGTTCATCATGCTGTACATGGGCTTGAGGGCCTGGCACTTCCGCCTGAAGCCGCGGGGCCGCCGTCGGAAGGAGCCCTCCTCGAACATGAACTCGCTGGCCGGGTCGATGGTCCAGTAGTGGCCCTTGCCGGGCCGGCCCAGCCCCTTGGGCAGCTTGATGAAGCACTCGTTGAGCGAGAGGTTGTGGCGCACCGAGTTCTTCCAGCCCTGGTAGGACCCGCGGAAGAAGGGGAAGCGCGCCTGCAGGAACTGGTAGATCTCGCTCAGCGTCAGCCGCTTGGACGGCGAGCTCTGGATGGCCATCACGATCAGCGCGATGTAGGAGTAGGGCGGCTTCTCCGGCCGCCGGATGCCCGCGTTGCTCTTCTTAGTTTTGGCGCCGCCGCCGCCGCCGCCGCCGCTGCTGCTGGGGGTTGACGAGCTGGTGGACGAGGCGGCCTCCATGGCGGCGGCGGCGGCAGCAGCGGCGGCGGCGGCTGCTCCGAGCGGCGGCGGCTGGGGCTTGTCGGAGGCTGCGGACATCGCGAGCGCCCCGGCCTCGGGCAACGGCGGCGGCGGCGGCGGCGGAGGGCGAGAGGCAGGAGCGCGGAGCAGCAGCCCTGCGGTCATCGACGGCTACCGATCGCCCCCACCTCTCCCAAAGGACAGGCTCCGGGGCGGGAAGGGAGAGGGACCGGCCTCCCCAGGCGCGCGCGCCCTGCTCGCTCCTCCGCGCGCTCTCCCCGCTCCCTTCCGCGCCTGCCTGCCGCCGAGGGCCTGCAATCCGCGGGGAGCTCTTCTTGGACAGGCCAGGCGCGGCGGACGGCTACTTCTGAGGAACCCCGGAAAAGACGGAGGAGGGAGCAGTGACGCGAAGGCGCGCCCCCCGATCAATGAAGGTATCCGATGCCCGCCCCCACCCCGGGATTTTTATTCCCTAGGATCCAAGCGAGGAGCGGCTGCCCGGATCCTGCTGCTCTTCGAGCGGGTTTCGGCGCAGAGGCGTCCCCAGGATTCGCCTGCCTGCCTGCCTGCCTGCCTGCCTGCCTGCCTGCCTGCCTGCCTGCCTGCCTGCCTGCCTGCCTTCCTTCCTTCCTTCCTTCCTTCCTTCCTTCCTTCCTTCCTTCCTCCTCCTCCGCCTCCTCCTTCTTTTAATTTACAATCTCCTTCCTCCTCCTCCTCCTCCTCCTCCTCCTCCTCCTCCTCCTCCTCCTCCTCCTCGCCCCTGCCCCTCCCGGTTCTTCAGTCTTCGCGGAGGATCCGGCCTTCTCCTCTTCTCTCCCCCCTCAACCCCGCCTGCCCCGCTCTTCCTCCTCCTTCCAGCCCCCCGGTCTCGCCAGCCGGGAGCTGCTGCTGTTTCTCTGCCTGTGGAACCGCCGATCTGCCCCCAGCTGAAGCGGGTGCCTTTCACTTTATCGCAAGTCAGCGGGCGCCTGGCGGCTCTTGACAGCGCGACGTAAGAGGCAGAGGGAGCAGTCCCCGCCTCCCCGCCCCTTGCCCCTGCCCCCCCCTCCCCCGCCGCCGCCGCCGCCGCCGCCGCTCGGCTGAGCTGAGCCGCTCAGCTCAACTCAACATTGGTGGGCGCGGAAAAGCGGCTCCGCCTTTGCTCGGAAGCGTCTCGCCCTCCCCCCGTCCGCCTCGGCCTGCTGGAAAAGCAGGATCTCCGCTGCCCTGAGCGCCGTCCCGGGAAGGCCTTCACACAAACCCGAACACGTGTTCAGCACTGGAAGATGCTCGCTCAGCCCCCGGGATCCTCTCTCAGGGAAACAGTGAAAAGCCGAAGGAAGCCCTGAATCTTCTGGGAGTCTTCTCCGCAGAAAAGTGGCTTCCTGCCCCAGGCTGCCAGGCGAGTTTCTAGGCCTCGGTTCGGCGGCCCCCTCCCTGGAAACCTCCGGCTGGATTTGTTCGCGAGGAAACCTGGTCTGGAAGAAGGCGGATCGCCGGCCAGCGGGAACCTTTCTGCGGGGCAGGATTTACTGCAGTAAATGTAATGCATCCTTTGGCTCTGTGCCCGGAAGCTCCGGCTTAACATGTTACTGAATCCCCACCCAACATCTAGCAGGCTCTTCCCTCCTCTCCCCCCGCCCCCCCCGCCCCATTCCACAATCTTGAATATTTCTGGTTTCATCTCCTCTGGAGGGAAAATGGGTAGACGATATGCCCACCCAAAATACCTTTCCGTTTGGTCTTTTTGCAAACGTCTTGAAAGGGCACGGCTGCTTTTTTTTATATAAATGCCATCCTTTCGCCGGGCAAATAAAGTCGAAAAGTTGGCCCTTTCGGTTGGGTTGAACCCCGGCTACCGTGTGGAAGGCGAGTCAAAGGAGAGAAACAGACCCTCCCCCCCCCCCCAACTCCACAACAGTTCAAATGTAGGCGTGCGTACTTGTGCGTTGGTCGGCACTCACCTCCGCGGTATTCCGTCGTTAACGGCATGAAATGAAACATGTTTCAGAGACGCTGGTTCGGGCCCAAAAAACTGAGCCCCCCGCTCAGGAAAAAATATAGCCAGCAACGGTGTTGATACAACATTGTTCACACGCGCCGAGGAGAGAAAAGAATCGAACAGATCCAATCGGGGCTCTCTTTTTTTGAAGGCGGTGAGTTTGGAACCCAGCTCACCCACTTAAAAAAAAACAACATGTTTCTGATTCCTTTGCGAGATACAGACAGACAAGAAGGACAGGATGTTTATACAACGCAACGTAAACACGTCCCCGGGCCTTCTTTAATAAAAGTCCAGAGGATTCCCCCTCCCCCGCCCGGCTCAGAATGGCCCACACAGCTTAAATTGCTGTTTGTTGGGCTTTCTCCCTTTCTCTCCTCCACGCCCCCCCCCTCCCCGCTTCAGCTTAAACATTTTCTTCTGGGGGAAAAAAAAATATTGAAGGCGTTGGTATTATTGGATCCTCCGGAGCAATGGGGTGTCACACACGCGCGCACGCACGGGCGTGTTTGTTCAGCGCGTCCACACAAACAACCCCCAAAAGAGGGTGGGAAAGCAAAACCAGGATTTTCTTTGCTTCCTTCATTCCCCCCCCCCTTTTTTTTTAAATTAAACCCCTGGGAGATTCTTTTCATCTACTCTTCAGCCTGCCAGTCACTCATCAAGGTAAGTCACTTACAGCTTTTGTCACCCTCTTTCCAGGCGCGCGTGGTAAATTTAGCACAATTAAGTTGTTAAAGGGGGTCGAGAATGGAGGGCGGAGGCGGGGAGTTTAGCTTCAGCACCTAATGGTCGGCGGGGGGGAGGAGAGGCGGGAGGGAGAAAGTTCAACAAGGCTATCCCCCCCCCTTTTTTTTGTTTTCCTTATTGTCAAAATGCTGAAGGCCTAGTATATTTAAACTTCACCACCACCACCACCCCCAAACGCAACGAAAAAGGCAGAGGGGTCTTTCTCCCTTAGGGGCGCGAATTCTTGCTCAGGGTAAAACGGGAGAGAGAGACAGGCTTCGTTTGAAATGCTTTTCCTAATGCCATCATTTAAAAGAAAACTTTGATTTCGTGCTGGTTTTTGGATCCCACTGTGAACGAGGCATTACGAGCAAGCTTCACCCGTCTGCGGGGCGCCTCGCACATCTATGAGATCACAAGAGCAATTTCACTTCAGAAACCGATTTCTCTCCCCCACAACCGCCTTTCTTCCCTCGCTGATAAAACGAGAGAAGGGAGGAGGAGGCAAGCAGAGGGATTTCTTCCCCCACCCCCCCATCAGATTTCTCAATTGCACAGAAACAGGCCTTTCCTTTGGATACTGGCCGGGAGGGCGAGGAGGGGGCTGTTGGGGGAAAGGAATGGCTATTTTCCCCACTGAAGTTGCACACACAACCGAGAGACTCCGCTGCGGGGTTTTCCTTGCACAAGGCTCGCTGCTAGGAGTAGGGCGGCGGGGGGGGGGGGGGGGGGGCGAGGTATATGCCAAGGTTGCGCGTTCCTGGCAGGATCGTTTCTAGTGTGGTGTCTAAAGAGAACCAGGGCGGACGTTCCTCTGTTCAGGTCCTCCACTAACGGTCTGGTTTAAGGTTAGGAAACCTCACTCCGATTACAGGATTTGAGCAACTGCGGTGTGTGTGCACGCGTGTGTGTGTGCGTGTGCGTGCGTGCAGGAACCGGTACACTTAGGTGCACAGATTTCTCGAGGCAGGGAAGACCCGGTCGCAACGACTTGGCGGACCCCCGGGGCTGGGCGCGCGCTGGGCGCCCTTCTCAGCAACCAGAATTGAGACAGTGCCTGTTTTGCAGCGAGGTGGGGAGATGGTTCTTACTCTCTTGAGGCCTCGTGAAGGAAGCCAGGTTTGCGGGGGAGGGAGGGCGCGAAGCAAGGGAACGGTCCTGCCGCCTTTGCGTGCAGGGGGCTCGCTTCCCCAAATCCTAGACTGCAAGCCGGTCGGGGCAGAGGCCTAGCCCAGCAGCGTGGCTTCATTCTTCTTCAAAACGCCAGCAGTGGATGGATCGCTAAGCTGCCTCCCCCGTGTTTCAGAGCGTCCGGGCTTCTCACGGCTAAGCAGCTGGGTTGGTTCGGAAGCCTCTTCCGCGTCGGAACGCGGCGCTCGGGCCCGAATCGAGCTGGGCTGTTTTGCCTTGCTTCGTTTCGCTTTCTTTGGCTTTTCCTTCGGCGCAAGTTTGGGAAACGCACCAGCGGGTCAAAGCCGCCGTTCTCTCTCCCTCTGCCGGTTGCGAGGGGCTAAAAGTAGGTCGGCTCCCAGCTCCAGTCAGCCAGCTTCTCCCTCGAAAGAGGCCGGAGCATTTCGGCGCAGGGAAAAGCATCGCAGCCTCTCCGGGCTTCAGGTGGGTCTTCCTGGCAGGTCCTCGGAATCGGCGGCCGCCGCGCCCTGGCTCAGCTTCATCTTCTTCTCCTTCATCCTCGAAATCTCAGCATCTCCGCAGAAAACCTCCGGGACAAATCTCCAAGCTTTGGGCTTGTTGGTTTGAGGGAAAAGGTTCATTTTAGCCAAGGACGCAGCTTTCCCGGGCCCTTGGAAACAGATCCCCCCTCCGCCCGCCGACCCGATTCGACCTTCCAAAGTGGTGCCAGCAAGATGCAGGCGCGGCGCCCAAGATGTTCTTAGGCTGGGAGGCTGAGGTCCTGCAACGTTGCCCCTGGATAGAGTCGGGTAGGGAGGGGCTGCTAAAATCCGTGTTGAGGAATGCTCCCCCCATTCACTTTCCTTTGGAGATCAGTCCTGATCTTACTTCTGAGTAGGTCTATTTAGGATTGATCTTCTCCCAAGGAAATCAATGTGAGTTTGAGGTGCACCATTGTATCGTGTTTGGGGATTGAAAAGGGGTGGGGGTGGAGGTAAACTTTCTGCAGTAAAATCCCCCTCCCCGGTCTAATTCTTTATCTGGTGTTAATCCCATGGTTTCACTGCAAAGAAATGAATACAAAATAATCGCTGAATAGAACCAACCGTCCTTCCTTCCTGCCATGTTTTAAAGTCCATCGGAGTCGGCGGCTAATGCATTCAAATAAATAAATAAATAAATAAATAAATCAGATACATAAACTGCCTCTTTTAAAGCCGCAATCCCGTAGACCCCCTAGGACGACCCTCTCCCAAAGTCACATTACATTCAGACTTTTTTTTTTAATTTTAATTTTTCAATTTAATTTTTCATTTTTGCCCATTAAGTGAAGAGGAAAACGCGGAGGCTGAAGCTCTACGGTTCTCTTTCCTCTCCTTTTAATAGGGTGTCAGGCGCTGTACAGATATCAGAAGACTCAGAGAAGACCAATTAGACGGAGGTCTAGAGGACTCCGAATTGGAGAGAATGGACGCCCCGCTTTTCAGCCTTTAGACATCCTCTCGATTGACCTTCCTGGCAGTGTTTTCCCAAGAGTTTAAACATGGCCATCTTAGGGAGCTTTCCTAGGAAGCCGACCCCAGTGGGCTTATTGGGAACGGTGGAACAAACTGGGCCTTCAAACAGATTATTGAGGAGGGAGAGAACCACGTGGCCAGGATTATAGCAAGCGTTATTTCCCCAGTTCTCCGAAGACGGAAAGCGATCGATTCACATTTCCCTTTATTTTTCTTTATTTATGCGGGGCGGGAGAAGGTGATCCGCCGGAGCAATTTGCACCAATAAATACATTGATGCAAAACCTCCGTAGGACCTAAGCTTGTTTTCCCGCGGAGTCTCTTTCTTTCTCTCTCTTTCTTTCTCTTCTGCACCCAAATTGTTTGCACAGGGGGCCATCCAGGAGGGAGGCGGACAAACGGAGGGTATGTGTGCGTTGCACGCCGCCCTTTTTATTCGCGCACGCCCTCGCGCTCTCGAACGAAACCAGTGGGACACCTACATTTGCCCGTCAAATCTTTGCAACCTCGTTCGGTCACATTTTGGGCTAAAAAGAGCCGAAACGTGATTGCATTTCTTTTTTCTTTTTTCCCCCCTTCCCGTGTCCCCTGTTCCCCTGCAGGTATTTTTACTAGCTAATTGCTTAAGCGAAAGAGTCTTGGACAGAAAGATCGGGGTGGGGCGAGAGGGTAATTCGAAGCTGGAAATGTATCTGGCTACTATTGTCAAAAAAGCAGACTTCGCAGGCGAAGGAAGGCCTGGGCCGGGGTTGGGGGGGGGGGTTCTTCTCTGGAAAGGGGCTTGTTTATCAAAGGTCAGACCACCCACGGGGAGGACGGAGTCGGACGCGCGTCGGCGCTCACCCCAGCCTTTGGCCCTGGTTTTCATTAACACTAGGGAGCCGGGCAGAAAAGAGACGGGCTACTCGGCCTTTCTCCTCACGCACGCACGCACGCACACACACACTCGAGCGCTTTGCACGGCGATCCTCGACCATTTATCCAAGCTGAAGGAGAAAGGAGTGACAAAACCAGGTTCGCTGGTTGTCGCGTGTGTACCTCAGCCCGAAGGCGTTGACAAGACGTTGCAAGGGGGCGGGCGGGGCTGGAGGTGGGGAGGGGACAGACAGATTTTCGGCAGGGCTCCATACAGGCCACTTCCAATTATTAGCAGTGGTGGCATTCGTATGATTTACACACCATCTGCTAGATACTTCTGGATTTAATCCGATCCGATCCTTCTCAAATTCTAGGGCAGTTCGAAATATTGTTAATTCCTGCGCTGCTCCAAATAACTTTTGTAACTGGTGTATTGAGATTCCTGTGTCCACGTGCTTTTCCAGATTTTGTTTGTTTGTTTGTTTAGATGACACCAAATTTACCAACCACTATTGGCATCATTACGACTTTCCTTTTCCACTACTACCTCCTCCTCCTCCTCTTATATTATTATTATTATTATTATTATTATTATTATTATTATTATTATTATCGTTATTATCATCATTATTACTATGACTATGACTATTGTTAGGGTTGGTCGCACAGTCAGCCAGATGTTTAGACTGGGTTTGGCATTTTCATCCACTTATCAAGTATTATTATTATTATTTTTTGGTTGCGCAGTCAGCCAGATGTTTAGACTGGATTTGGCATTTTTATCCCTCTATCGAGTCCTTCCCAAGGACCTGGGATAGGTAGACGTTGCGGTTTGATGGTGTTAAAGGTATCGATCGTCGCAGGATGGACGCTGTTCCAAGTAAAGCTGCCTTTTGCAATGGACTGATGGTGATATTATTATTAGTAGTAGTAGTATTATTTCCTCAGTGATTATGTTCACCTGTTTTCTATGACGTCCCCTGGTTTCCTCAGAGAACTAGCTGGATTGTAAACCCATCTACAGTACACAGTTGAGTTAATCTGAATAAATAGCCCGGCTTGACTAAATCTAAAGTTTCTGATTCCTGGTGACCCCCAGGAGCTTTCTTACAACAATTTGAAAGCAATTTGCTATTGTCTTCCAGGATAATCCCTCCCCCCCCCCCCCGCGCCCCTTCCCAATCTGGCTTCCCTTTAAGATTTCCTACCAGTGTCCAAACTAGCCAGACCACAACAGACATACCTGTCTGAAGTTAGCCAAGGCTGGCTAGGCTCTGGCACCTGCGTCTGTTCTATTTAGGACTGAGTGGAATGTGTATGCGCACACACATCCCCACACGTCTCTGTGGCCGATATCTTTAGAACGGTTTCAGCTTTATTCCTCCACAGCTCATCTAGGTGGAAGAAATGCTCTGATTATGCACAATGACAACTTAAAAGCCCCATCGCTAAACTTAGTTCTGGAAACATGCAGGGGGTTGTTGCAGGAAGAACAACCTTTACGTTGTTTTGAAAACCCTTAGGAAAAGATGCTGGAGGTCCCTAAGTGCCCAGGCTGGAGCAGTTTGCCCCTGTCCCCATCGGCGGTTGCTTTCTGCGAGGCATTTGGGGGTGGCTGCAGAAGGTCCTAAATTTCCCACTGGCTCTTCTCGAAGTTCCTGTTAAAAAGCAGCAAACTCTTAAACAACCCTTTGATGACCAACGCCAAAAAATTTGGTTGAGTTGCACCCCATTCTTCATCACCGTTGCATCTCTTGCCCCTCCCCAGAAACCCCCTTCCCCGTTCTGAGGATCATTCTCGCTCTGCGATTTCTCTAGAGCGGTTGGAATTTGATTTGAAACATTACATTTCATGCGTAGAAAGACATGAAGCACCCTCTGACAATACCGCAGATCCCTCCTGTGAAAAAATGCAGCTAATTCCAGGAAGCGATTGGCCAGGTTGGTTGGGGATGATAGGAAGTGCAATCCATGATTGGGGTCATCAAGTCCAGCTGGTCTTCTGGTGGAGACAGGGCCAATGCCCTTGATCTGGACTTTGGTCTAAGTAATAAGGTGAAGCTCTTCCAAAGAACTCCCATGATGACCCCTTTATCTAATTTATACTCTGCTGCTCCCTTCCATTTTTTCTCATCTGTCATCTGCTCGCATCACATGCCCAAATATGTAAATTTCTGCGCGTTGCCCATTACCTCAAGGGACCGGTCAGCCGTGATTTATTTCTTCCAGCACTGATGGAATGGCTCTTCTATGTTTGCTTTTAGTATCTCTCTGAAACCCATCATCTGAAGATGCCTCTTCTTTTTCTCACTGTCTCTTGATCTCCACCTTTCACAGCTGCACTTTTCCAGGGGAAACTGTCATTGTTTCACCTACTCTGATCTTTGTGGGGTCTGTAACATCCTTCTAGATCTTGTCTTACGTTTGTCACTGCTTTTCTCCCTGGAATTCTGGGATATTGTGTTGTCAGAGGTAAAGGGATCCACCTTAAAAACTGGACTTCAAAAATGTCTTTTAAGTTGGGCTTATATACATTTAGATATTCTTTTTAAAAATCAGTCCACTCGTTTTTTGCATTTTAGATTATGCTTGGGTTCTCTCCCCCTCCCCCCTCCCCACCAGGTGTGACTTGTTTGTATTTGTGATGGAACCCAACTTTTATTTGGGTAAATTCATAAGCAACGAAGATGTTTGTGGCCCTAGAGGACAAACCAATTTCATGCACACAAACACATACACACACATGGATGTGAAGGTCAAAAAAGGGGGGTGGGAGTGAAACTAAATGCCCAGTTAATGAAAAAAGTAGAGCCGGTTAACCACTGACTAGTCAGTTCTTAATTTGTTTTATTTAGAGCATTTCATCATGGTGCTTCAGGATAGCATATATCGGTTTTCCTTAACTTTATGCCCACCAGATGTGTGGGAACTACAATTCCCAGAATCCCTTGTTATCAGCGTCGTTGAAGAAAGCTGATATCTTTCCTTCAAACCATCCCAAGAATTGATCACTGTTGAAAATGCAAAGATGCAAACATCAGATCTATTAGAAATCTTATCACTGGATGGCAGACAAGCTCAGCACGCAGACTCAGGAACAGAAATGAAGGTGTCCCCCTGGACTGTGTCCACACGCAACATCTGGGCTGTGCCCACATGCCGAGCACCCACTGGGTTGATCTCCCCGTGGTATTTTTCCTTCCACATCCCTTGGGGAGTTGCTGGGTGGGGACCTGGCCTGGAAACTTTGTATTGCCAGGAGACATTTTGCTCAGTCAAGAGGATCTCAAGATCCCCGCGCAGACGTGTGGGCCCGCAGATGGCTTATCCAACCTCCGAATGGCTTCTGACAAATCCAGGAGACATCGGGAGGGTTTGATAGCCCTGGATTGGGAGGAAAGATTGGGGAGAGCCTCGAAAGGCCTCCACCTTATAACATCCACCACCACCCCAGCTCCGAGGCAAGCCCTTCTGGCCAGGCCCGGAGTCCCAGCACCCCAAGGTGTCTCGCAGAGTTCAGATTTGGATCAGAGAACAGGGCAGGACGTGGACGGTCTGGAGTCGGGGGTGTCGCGGTCGCCTCATCCCAGAGGGCCCTTTCCATTTCATCTTCCTCTAGCCAGTTTGAGGAATTCTGCAAGAACCGCCAAAAGTCATCTGTGACCACCAAGGGATCTAAGTGAAATAAATAAAGGGGTAAATGAAAATCTACTTTCTCACGCTGGTTTCTGACCGTCCTTCATATCAAACCAGCTGCCCAGAGTCAAATTGAACAATTTCATAAGGCTTTTGTGGCCCGGGGGAAACCGGATGGATGGATGGATAGATGGATGGATGGATGGATGGATGGATTTTCCTTCGTTCCTGAACCGATTCGGAAACCCCGAATCCCAATTCCACGCCGCCGAATCGAATCGAATCGCTGTCCGAAATAAATTCAGAACGACCAGGTCGGGCTGACTGATCCGGTTGAGGGTTCCAGTCGGCCTTCTGCGCGGCTCGCCCAGGCCTCTGCGTTCGTACGTGCGCGTGTACGGAGGTGTTTTGTTAGCAACAGTTGACAGCAAGCAAGGCTGCCGTTGGCTCGGTTTGCTCTTGAAACCGGGGGGGGTGGGGGGTGGGGGTGGACTCACGAAGAGGCGGCCTACGGCGGGCGAGCATTTCCTTTGCAAATCTCAAACGCGCTCCTCCAAAAGCTAATCGCTCCCCTGTCGCTCCCCCCCCCCCGCTATTCTTTCTCTCTCCTTCCCCCTCACCCCGTTCCTCACACACACTCTGGCAGGTAGTTACGCCCCTGATTAAGGGGTTATCGGACCTGGAATGCTTCGCAGGGTTATTGGCCGAATCCCAAACCTCTATTCTATCCAAGTCAAAGGGGGGGGGGGGGGATTGCGACAGCGGCGGAGGATCGAGGGCGAGAGGGGGAGGGCAAGGGGGTTCTCTGGACAAATCTCTCCCCCAGTTTCCCCCTCCCTCTGCGTGTGTGTGGCCTGCACGGCTTTATCTCGTTCCAGCTCCCGGGGCTTACATTGGAATCTTGCTTTGGGGAAAAGGGGAGGGGGGGGTCTTTGTGCCAGAGGTCCTTCCAGCAGCCCTCCTCAAGCGGGCCAAAGATCACCCGCGCTAGCGCCGCTTAAGCCTTTGGAGTCTCCGCTGGAGGGTCCAACATCTCCCTCCCGTCCTGCTCCATTCAACTGGGTGCAACCCTGAGGGTGCCTCGTGCAGCACTTTTGCCCCAAGGCTTCCCATGTCGGGAAGAGCCCTGCCCACCTCGCCTGCTGGGAGATCCTGGGGGGCGGGGGAGGTGTTCATTCTTGAAGGGGTTGAGAATCGGCTGCAGGACGGCCTGCCCGTTCCTGGAAGCGACGCCGTTGCGCTCAATCGGGGGGCTTGGGAGGAGACCTGGGGAGGCTCGGCCGAGCTGCAGGCCGCATTCAGGGCCCGGGGCAGGAGAGCCGACGCTCTGGGGAGGCGCCGAGTCAGACAGGGGGGATCTGCTTTCCCCAAACGGATCCTATCCCTGCTTCTCCCCCCCCCCCCCCCCCAGTTAGTCCAATCGGGGCTGGAAATGAAGCCCCGCGCCGGGTGTCAGGCGCTGTCCAGGCAACGAACGAGCAACTGCCAGAGGGGTTTAAAGACGCTCCGTAGCCCGCCCCGGTCTCCCAGGGAAGCGCCAGCGCCTGAAAGGGCTGAACCGCGTTTTCCGCCCCCGCCTTAGTGACCGATTCAGGCGAGGGTTAGCCGCACATTCGGCGGCGAGATTCGATAAAAAAGGCCTGCTTCGGTTTGGGAAAGAAGGAGAGAAAAAGACCCCCAGCCAGGAACGAAAAGGCCGGCTTTTCAGCCGCGGAAGTAAAGTTGTAGGTATTTTCAAAACCTGAAATGGGAAATGAAAAATGACACTCTGAAGCTGGAAAGGAAAGGAAAGGAAAGGAAAGGAAAGGAAAGGAAAGGAAAGGAAAGGAAAGGAAAGGAAAGGAAAGGAAGGAAAGGAAAGGAAAGGAAAGGAGGGAAGCTAAACTTCCCAATTAGTTGATCCATTTTGCTTTCTGCCAAGTCTGACAGACATTTGAAGCTGGCCATATAAGAAATCTGTGAACTTCTGGAGCCATTCGAACAATGCTGTAAGTCTCCAGGAGTGGGAAAAAGCGGGTTGTAAATAAAATGCATCCATCCTGTGTCCACACCTACAGGAATTAAGGACCTTTTCCCTTGGTTTCTGCACCTTCTCGCACCATCCGCTGTCGCTGGGTTGGAATAATAGCAAGGACGGTAGCACATCTCAGTGATATAGGGAGACACTAGAAATCTCTAGGGAGGAAACTGAACTCTCTGGTCTTGGGCCAGAATAGAGGCAGGTCATTGGGCTGCTGGTCCAACAAAGGTGGGGGGTCGTAGGTCCAGCTGGCTTCGGGGGGCTTCCTCCAAGACAACCCAAACAGATTTTCTTGGCCTGGATCTCTTTGGGGCACCTTTAATTTCTGAGGAGTTTCTTTTGGAGGATAAACACACAACAGGGGATGGCAGAGATCACCTTTTCAAAGTTGGCACTCCTAGCTGGGCAAGAGGAGAGCAACCTCGCTTCATCCCTTGTTACAGAAACTGTCCAAAATGGACCGGCTGGGACAGTTCTGTCATCTAAGACAGATCCATTGGGTATTTTTAACAACAACAACAATAACAACAACAACAATCCCAAATCACATTTACACGCATCCCTTCTAACTCTGTTTCTACCTCGGGAAGGAAAGCTCGATTTTTTCCAGCCAAATTTGTTTCTCAGATCAAAGCGTTCATTCTTCTAAATGAATTTCTAAGGGGTTCCATTCAAGGGTGCATATCCCCTTTACCCGACCTGTCATAAGGAGGCTCAAAGCAAACAGAACGAAACAGAAAACAACCACAACCACTATAACAATGGCAACAAAAGATGGGGAAAGTGAGCCTGTTTTGTGGAGGAATGGTTAACTCTGAACCCTCCTTCAACTGGGTTACATGCAGGAACCGGGGTCCCCTCAAATTCGCAGGCCATTTCAGAATACGTTGAATTCCCCTGAATATATCTCTGAAGAAATTCGGAAGGGAGATGATATTATTAATATCGTTATTGCTATTGCTCTTTCTCCACATTCAGTATTATCACTTCAGTTAAGACATCCCTGAATGTAGAGCCTCAGGAGTATTTGCAAAACAATTTTAATTTTCTTTCCCTAAACCCATGTAACTGGAATGTCCAGGTTAGCCGTCCTAAGGAGGAAGGAAATGCTGTTTTGCAATGTGAGTCATATGTCAATATGATCTTTTAAAATTGTTGAAGAAATCTATCATACCCCCCTTATGATATATCTCGCATTTGGGAGGTATGCATGAGTTTCTACACCAGATGCTTAATATTAAATTACGATAAGTTGCAATTCTATCATGGTATGTTTATCTGGACATAAATCCCCCACCTAGAACTTATTGAGGAGTTGCAGGTCAGATAAGTGAATGAACCTATATCATAACTTTGAAGAATTTGGAGCTCTTAGGAACGAGGGGAGGGAGAGAGGGTTTTTAGAAACCCAACATCTATTGTTATGTTATTTTTATTTTATTTTGCACTGAGCAATGACTGCACAAGGCAGAAAGAACCCACTATTTCGAATATCTCCCGAATTAATCCCCGCCTCTTCTTTTCTTTTTAAAACTGGGGGGGGGGGGGGAGCGAAAAACGAGGGGAGCCCATCCCTCATCTGCAATTGATGGAGAGATGGATGGAGCTTTTATCCCACCCAATAACAGCGTCTCTTTCTGAACCCCTTTGCGGGGCTCTTAAAAAGACTTCCAGCCAGATAAAGTTGCTAGAATGCCAGCGCCCGACTCAGTTCCTCGCTGGGCAGGTGACTCGAAGCCGGATTAAGACGATTCTTCGTCCCACTCCTCACTTTCTATGGGGTTCCCCCCCCCCCCATCTTAATCTTTCCCGAGGCATCCAAGCATTCTAAATATGCTTCCATCGATGGTGGGGGCAACGCGGGGAGAGACAGCGAGCTGCTTGGACGCTCAGAAGCGCGGCAGTTCATCCTTCCAATGAATCCGTTGATTCACCGGCCCAAGATCAAAGGCGGCAACGCCGTCCGACGCTGGCCGAGAAAAGCTGTTTTCCACCCCTCTTCCATTCGATCCCCCCTTGATCCAGCAACAGAAAATACGAGGACGTGTTTGGAAGGCCCTTTACTCTTTGCTGAAGCTCCTGAAAACATTTTAGAATCAGGGAATGATAAAACTTATACTTGGGAAGGGACTTTCGAGGTCAGGAGGTCCAACCACCGGCCGATGCCAGAATCTAGCCGTGGCTATCCAGCCGCCCTGCCCGTCTGAAAGCTTCAAGCGAAGGAAAGAGAATTCCTGTGCTTAGACGCAGACTGAGCCCCTGTTTAACAGCGCTGAAAATCCACCTACCAGTAGACGGATAAATGTTAAAAGTAGCAGAAATAGATCAAACCCAGTGCGATGAGATCCCTTGGTGGGGGACAGAGGGGGGCACGGGGTAGATTTTGAATTGGAATTGGAATTGGAAGGGGACGCCCGCCCTTCCTTAGGAAAAGGAAAACGAACAGCATCGGAGAGCGACGCGCGTCTTCCAGTTTATGAAAAGTCGCAATTTCCTCTCCTCTCGCTTTTCCTTCTCTTCTTCTTTTTCGCCAAACTGGACGGCAGAAAGGCGTAAAACTTCTGGAGACAAGAAGGGTGTGAAAAAACGAGTCGTGCTGTGGTGGGGATGGGGGGGGGGGGGAGCGCGCACCTTAAAGTGTGTTTGCGTGTTTGTTTTGTGTGCGCATATGGATATACTCCTTTGCTTTTTTTAGAAGAGAGAAATAGGAACTTACGCTCCCTTCTCCCCGAACTGAGAAGGAAAATTACGCTGAGAATTACATATCCATGGAGAGGAAAGCGCCGCAACTTTTTGGGGCGGGGTAGCAAGGGAGGGAGACGGTGAATACAGACCCGCAGGGCTGTTCCTCTTCAGAAAGCCTGGATCTGCGGTGCAATAACGGGCAGGTTCAGGGCAGCCACGTGGCGCAACCGAGACCGTTCAGCTTGAAAGCTGTCTTGAGCAAATCAACCCATGCCGATAAAATGGGTACATTGGGGCGGCCCACCTGGCCGGCTTGTCCTAAAACGCACCTTTCTTGGCAAGGGCTACTACCGTGGTAGGGATGCGCCTGAATCGAAAATCCCAATCTTCAAACCAGCCGAAATTCTGTCCTGCCAGACTTGTAAAGTCCTGGAACTGTCGGACAGCTTTGTGGACTCCGAAAGTTGGCGCGGGAAGAAGAGGGAGTTGCCCCAGTGTCCTTTTTCTTTCTTAAAGGATGATTCTTCTTTCTTTCAGAGAGTTTCCTTTTATATTCTAGCAGCAAGTGGGGGAAGAAAATCGTTTACGTCGGGTGGTTCAGACTGTTTATAGTACTTGTCTGTTTCTGTTCGATGCTGATATCTTCTGGTATTTCTACTATCACTACCCCAGAGATAGTAGGACCATCTACACTGTCTTCTCCTTCTCCTTCTCCTTCTCCTTCTCCTTCTCCTTCTCCTTCTCCTTCTCCTTCTCCTTCTCCTTCTCCTTCTCCTTCTCCTTCTCCTCCTCCTCCTCCTCCTCCTCCTCCTCTTCCTCAAGGCTTTGAAGAATGAATCAATAAGAGTGAGTATGTGCGTATGTGTGCGTATGTGTATGCGTATGTAAGAGTGTGTATGTGGTGCAGGATAATTCACACCTCTGCCTAAAAGATTTGTCCCCCTCGCTCTCCTGGACCAGCAGCAGTGAATTTGGATGGGACGAGTCCCGTCCAAGTGAGGACATCATTGGCCTCTTGATTCAAGGAGCACCTGCTTTAAGGTCTCTGCACCACAGAAACCCGGAGAGCTTAAAACTGAGATTCAAAACTCGGTTGCTGGGAAATAAATCCCTTTGGAAGCAGTGGAATCTAAGTCTGAACAGGCAAGGCTAGGAAACCACTGCCAGACAGGCGTGAGTGTGCTGAATGGTGTCCCGTTTCTTGAGGGGGGGGGGAGGAAGGAAGGAAGGAAGGGAGGGAGGGAGGGACGGAGGGATGGAGGGAGGGAGGAAGGAGACAAGGACAAAGGAAGGAGGGAGGGGAGGGGGAAAGGGAAGGGAAGGGGAGAGAGAGGAAGGAAGGAAGGAAGGAAGGAAGGAAGGAAGGAAGGAAGGAAGGAAGGAAGGAAGGAAGGAAGGAAGGAAGGAAGGAAGGAAATGAGAGAGACAGAAAGATGGAGGGAGGGAGGGAGGGAGGGAGGGAGGGAGGGAGGGAGGAAGGAGACAAGGACAAAGGAAGGAGGGAGGGGAGGGGGGAAGGGAAGGGGAGAGAGAGGAAGGGAGGGAGGGAGGGAGGGAAGGGAAGGCAAGGCAAGGCAAGGCAAGGCAAGGCAAGGCAAGGCAAGGCAAGGCAAGGCAAGGAAAGGAAAGGAAAGGAAAGGAGGGTGGAAAGACTGATAAAAAAATTGGTGGTACACGTAGGTAAATTTTTACTTTGGAATTAAAGTGTTTTTCCCCAACATAGACATAAATTGCGTGGTCTTTAATGGTGGGTGGTGGTGATGCGTCTTATTTTCCTTCTCCCAGGAAAGTCAGCCCAGCCGCGTTTGCCATTCCTCCCCCTTCGCTCCTCTGAGTAAGGCCCTGGACGGCACCCCTGGATGGAGAAGGCCACATTTCGGCAGCAAAATATTGACACATCTCCCGTTTTAGAAACTGCAATTATATTAACGACTGGGAGTTTTCTGAAGGAGGAGGTGACTTTCTCCGGTTTCCAAGCTAATGACAGCATTCTGCCCATGTTTACCTTTCTTTTGAAAGGGGGTGGGGGTGCAGAAAGGGCAGAGAAAGGGAGACAAATATATTGAAAGCTGACACGGCGAAAAAAATATAATAAAAATAATTGATATTGCTTTCTATTTTCTCCTGTCTGCCTTTGAGCTTCGAAGCCCTCCCTTTCTTTCTCTTAGCCTCATCATCATTCCCTTGCTCAAACCAGGATAGTTCTGCATTTGCTCCGGGGCTGATTTGCCTCTCTTACCCAAGTTCAGATCCAGAATGTCAAAACCCTCTTTTCTCCAGAGAATCTCTTGAGAATTGGGGAAGAAGCGAAGGAAAGGGCCCTCAGAGTCATGGGCAAAGTGCTTAACGGCCTTAGACCACTGGCCATCAAGCTTAGCAGTAGTTCCGTTCACACGATACTTATTCATGATTAACTAAATCATAGTTTCCTTCCCTTAATTCCATTTTGTGGCTTGCCGTGAGACGTGGAAACACAGCCTAGCCCTAGCCCCTGCAACGGAGTTTCCACAACGCCAGAGTCTGAAGGCAGTCGACTCGTTTGGGATTCGGGGTGTTGTGGGAACGCAGCTATTGTTACACCACCTGTCCAGCAATAGTCTCTCACAACTTCGGCTCTGATACAACCTGATGGATGTCCCCTTCTCATTTCACAGCCAGCTTAGCTTTCAAATAGTTCTGGCCCTGGGAACTCAGCTTCAGCCAAATGCGTGGCACTATAAGGCCCATTCTCCTCAGCCACCTTGATCTGGCTTTGCTGGCAGCAGTTGAGGAAGACTTGGAAGGCGGCAGGTGGAGGCAGATCGCTAAATCTTTCCGTCATTTATTTATTTACTTATTTATTTGCATTTCAAATTTGTCACCGCGCATCTCTCTGCAGAGAGACACTGTGCTTCAATCCCAGCGAGAGAGCGCTTCCACGTTGCAATCCCAATTTTTGAGAGTTCTGCTTTCTGGTACGGGGGTCCAAGGGAAGGGGTCTTGGAGGAAGACCCTGACCCCCCCCCCCCACCAGGAGGAAAGCACACACAGGAAATTCCATCTTCTGGGAAGCAGGAGTGAAACAGCCAGGAAGCCCTTGGTCGCAAGAAAGTTCGACCACTCACCCGCCCGAAAGTCCAGATGCTCTTCCTGCAGAGAGAAAAATGCGTGCAGGTTCAAAGTGAAAATGTGATCCAAAAGGCGGAGGGGGGGTGTGTTAATTTCAGATTTCTAAAAATTAATAACTGGGTTTAGAATAGGACTGTGTGAGAGTCAGAACCCTAATCCACCATTCCGTTATAAACTCAAAATCACTGAATTCCGTGTGTTTATTGATGTACGGGTGCGCTTACGTATAATTTATAAACTGCTTCGACCAACCAAATTTGACTACTCAGAAGTAACTCGTTTCCCCTGAAGATTATTCTCAAGAAAAGTTTGTATATATGTATGTATATATGTGTGTGCGTATAGTTTTAAAATGCTGACTGGGGAGCTAGCCCCACTGAAATCAATGGAACTTACATTGGCCTAAAGACATTATACAAGGCCATGCTATTAAAATTCGGATCCTACACAGATTCACGTGGGATCAGCAGCCCGGAGTCCATCAGCTGCCATAAACAGAAGTAGTCCTCTTTCCTTAATCCAGAATCAGTAATTATAATTAACTCATCATTAAACGGAATCCCTTTTCCTTAATTCGGAGTCACTCGCTGGCCTACTTGATATTTCATGCTGGTTTTCGTTGGTTTTGGCTGAGCAGGAGATAAGAACCAGGCTGCTGTGGCTTGTTTAACAAACCATGGTTAACTATAATCCCGGCGATACGTGTGAAGCCTCCACCGTCAACTTTGGCTCTTCAGCGCACAAATTATTCAGTGGGTTTCATTCCGAACTTGATCTATCCATCAACGCCGCCAAGACAGACAAGGTGTTTCGGGTGGGGCCGCCTTGCTCTCAAACCCTGGAACTAAATAGAGCTAGGCCGCCTATCAGCAATGGGTGGGCATGGTTTGGACAGCGCCTAGCACACTACAAAAGCGAAACAGAGGCAGAAGAGCCTCTGGATTTCAGAGTTTCAGCAGGGCAAAGAAATCTTCAAGGTGCCCGCGCACGTTCTCGGATCTCGGGTTGAGAATTGCCCCAGGCAATTTGGGGAGCCAGTTTGGTCTAGTGGTGAAGGATCCAGGCTAGAAACCGGGAGACTGTGAGCTCTAGTCCCGCTTTAGGCATGGAAGCAGGCTGGGTGGCTTTGGCCCAGTCATTCAGCCCACGATTCCGGGTCAATTCCTGTCCCAACCAATGGATCAACATTCGGTTGATTCGAGGGGGGAAAAAAGCAGAGCCTGCACCTGCGGGAAAAACGCTAGGAAGAAAAAAAAATCCAAAAGCGAGGGTGGGGGAATTGCTTTTCCAAAAAATAAAAAAAAGCACGCTTGTGTTTTCTATTTCCCCCACCCTTCTTCTCCTCTCCCTCTAACAAAAGAGGGGGGGAAAGAGTTTTGCCGATGCGAAGGCATTCCCAGAACCAATTACAACCCCTTCGCCCGCTTTGTGTGCGTCGGGGAGGACGCTGGGGAGGACGCGTGTCTGGTCGGCGGCCGCCCAGCCCTTTGCAAGAGAGGGAGGAGAGGTCAGCAAACAGATCCACGCGCCCAGTTCCGACACGGTCGCCGCAGCACAAGGGAGCTGGGGGGGGGGGGGGATGCGAGGGAGCAGGGATCGAGCGAGGGCCTGAGGGACTGCGGTCCCGAAACCACTCCGGGGGCGCAATGATCATCCTCCCCCCCCCCCCCCCCCCGTTTGCGCAGGAGCGGATGGGCGCCCGAGAGATTGGCAGCGCGGGGTTTACTTCGTCTCCTGATTGACTCCCTAAAAACAAACGAACAACAAACTTAAGTTTCCTCTCTCGAGAGCGAACCAAGACGAGGGACGCCGCCCGCCAGGAAACAGCGGGCAACTTCTCATTAGCCCGGCGAATTAGCGACCGCCGTGCGGGACCTTTCCCTGGGGACCGGGAGACCCCGAGCGCGCAAGGCTTCGGGGCTTCGGAATTGTTCCTCCACGATTCGGTTTTTACGGGAACATCTTCGAGATCTCTCGCAAAGTTTAGGAAAGATCTGGGTTGTTTACGAGAGAGAGGAGAGGAGCGTGATGCTCGCTCGGCTGCATGCTTTGCTGCCGCGATCTTTGAATTGGCCTAGACAAAAAGATGCGTCTTATTTCGGTTTGGGGAAATTCGCCTTCTTAGTTTAGCTCCTGAATTAATCTGTTTTCTGGGTCAACGCCGCACAGCTAAGCAGCACAACATACCGGCCACGAAACACCTCACCAAGGTTAGAGCCAATTCACCCACCCGGGGCTGTGTGAACGCGGCCGCTCTTTACCCCTTCAGCCTGCCTTCTGGGAGGAAAAGATCCCGCAGGCTTGCAGGTTGTTGGCAACCCTTGATTCCCCAATAATGGACGGCCGTGTGACAGGAGAGCTGTGTTAGTCAGAACGAGTCCGGTTGCACCTTTTCAGACGAATGCATTTTATTAAAAGGCGCAAGCTTTTGTGAGCTACAGCTCACTTCATCAGATACAGAATTTACTAAAAGGGGCAAGCCAATGTGTTCGTCTGAAAAGGTGCTTCCAGACTCCCAATCATGGAGCGGTCTGATCCAGTTGGGGGTTAATTATGTTTTACCCTTCCCTTCCAGCCCCGCTGTCTACTCGGCTTTCTCCTAAAAACGTGGTGCGTTTTAATGGAATGATGGTCCTCATCAGCAGCGGGCAGATCTTAGTCCTCCAAGTGTGGACCGAACCCCCATCATGCTTGCCAATGCTGATGGAACCTGGAGTCCAACGATTCCCTGTAAGGGAGGCGGGGGGCTCCTCCTCCCTCCGGAGATAGCAAGGTTTGAACCGGGGACCTCTGGATGACGGGCGGGAGTGAGAAGGGCCAGAGGGAGAACGTTGCTTTGCTGACCCGCCTGTGACCATTTCGGCCCCCAGCGGTGGGCGTCTGCAGAAGAAAGCGGCTCGCCCCGAAATAAAGGAGACCCCCCTTTGCGCGCAAGCCGATGGGGAAGTCGCGCTTGTGAGGCTGCCCGTCAGCAAAAGATTCACAACCTGAGCAGGGGACCGACCCCAAGAGGCTTGAGCTGGGCGGGGGGGGGGGGGGGGGGGAGAGAAGGGAGGAAAGGTCGCGGTCCCCTTCGCTGGTCAGGCCCCAATTCAAAGAGAGGCGTCCTTCCCCTCGCCTCGCCTCCTTGCCGGGGAGGAAAGCTACGAAGTGAGAGTGGAGGCAAAACCGTGGATTGCGGATCGGGATTTTCTGGGGGGGGGGGGCAAAGACCCTGGGGGGCAGAGGATGGAGCATCCCGCCTGGGGCATCCAGGAGGTGGATGAAAGAAAGAATTAACTTTCCAGCCCTAATAACACGTAACCACGTGCGCACGCACGCACGCACCGCCCCCCCCCCCACCTGGATGGACACTATCAGGACAGTGTTTCTGCATAGTTAATGGTCTCCAGGGATTCTGGCCAGATGAGATCGGCCCTCGAGGCCTTTAAAAACGATTCGAGGATACTTGGCCCAGAACAACTGAGAAGGTGATGGAGGGGGTTCTACTCTCGGCCTCCTAGAACCTCCATATCCAGAGAGAGTCTGTGGGTCAGCTAAGAAAACCCTTCTTCCGTCTAATGCTTCCCTTCCTAGACTGGTGCCTTAGCTGCGATACGGACCTGAGATTTCTTTTTCTCGCTCAACAGCTACCCCGTGTTTAATTTCTAAAGGGAGGTCAGGCAAGCCAGCTTCCCGGCTTCTCCCTCTAAACACCTGAATGTGTGGGCAGGGCGCCCTTGCCTGAGAGCGCAGGAGAAGCTTCGTTGCGCAGGCGGAGGAACATCCGCTGCCCGCCTGCATTGCCTGTGCGTTCCCAGAGCTCAAATCAGCCTCGGTCGGCTGCCCCTGGGCGCTCAACAGCTGATCTGTCCCTCTGTCTCAAGGGATACCTCCAGAGTGGGGCCAAGGGCGGTGAGTCACCGCCTGCCGGGCACACGTGCCACGTCCCTGGGCTGCCGGGCTGGGTGGGAAGGTGGCAAATCTTGACTCTGTTAGTTGGGGCCCAAGGTCGAGCGACAGGCCCCCTTCTTGCCCAGCCCCCTTCTCTCTTTGCCAGTGTAACGCCGGCTCTTTCTCGCCAGCCATCCCTCTCCCCCCCCTTCCCTCCATCCCTACTTCCCTACCTCCATCTCTTTCTATCTTTCTTTCTCTCTCTCTCTCTTTCTCTTTCTCTTTCTCTTTCTCTCTCCCTCTTTCTCTCTCTCCCTCTCTCTGTCGTTGGGCTCCAGGCGATCAGCACGCCAAGCCCGCAATGGGGCTTCCTCTCCCTTCGTTCCCTTGACGAACTCGGTAGGTGGCCCTGTATATTTGGGTTAAAGTCGTGTTTATGTTAATGAAAAGGGGGATGAGATTACAAACAGACCACGAAATGTCCTGATTTCTGTTGCTGCTGGATTCGTCTAAACTGTGTATTTCCAGACTAATCAGTTTCGGAGGGCGAGAACGGCGGTTGCCTCAAAGACCCCACCCCACCTCTTCTCGAGAAAGAAAGAAGGAAAGGAAGGAAGGAAGGAAGGAAGGAAGGAAGGAAGGAAGGAAGGAAGGAAGGAAGGAAGGAAGGTTGGTTTTAAAACGGCATGGAAATATTGATCAAAGAGCCTGCTAAAGAGAGGACATCTGAGACGGTTTAGGAAATGAACGAGGCACCAACTCGGGAGTAAGAGGCCGCTGCAGCTGAGGATGGTGAGAGGACCTCAGGGGATCCTCGAACCCCGTAGAACAAGATCTCTTAGGAAATGCCACTGAATGTCCACGGACAAGCAAAGGAATGCTAACAGATTCTCAAAACCATGCGCAAAATCCTCTGCCGCCTCCCTGGGATAAGTCCAGTTGAACTTATGGGGCTCTCATTTCGGCGTAGACCCGTCTAGGGCCGCGCCCTTTCCATCCCCATCCTTTTCCGAGCGGGAGTGAAGCCCGCCTTACATTTCCTCCTATCTCCACCGATGGAACACTAGAGCGATTGAACATCAAGCGCAGCTACTCTTGCAAGGGACCCTTGACCGTTTTACCTCCGGCTGCTTCTTCGTAGTAATCATAGTCACCTCCCCCGCCCCATCGTCCTCTTTACCAAACCTGAACGCAGCTTTCCGTGCTGGGTTTCCCCACAAGTGAAACCCTCCGGATCACTGATTCCTTTCCCTTCTAAGAGAGCGTAGAAGTCCCCCGACCCCACCCCCAACGCGAAAACAAAGCGGGGTTTACTTATATTTCAGGGTCGGGGAGGGAGACCCTCCATCCATTCCAGCGTCCCAAATCACGCGCGCGCGCGCACGATCACGCAGAGACCCAGACACAGGCCGCCTTGTTTCTCCAAGATTAGGGCGTTTATTACAGGTCCGTGTTCCGTTGCTTGTGGAAAGAGTTTCTCCATCTTGACCCCGTTTGTTTGCATCCACTCTCTTAACTGCTTTAATTCTCCATCTTTGGGTACCCAAATTACAGTGCCCTTTTTACAGCCCTTCCAGAAAGAGGCAGAGAGAGGGAGAAATCGTCTGAATAATAGGAAGAAAAAAGAGAGATTGTCTATTTGGTAGAAGTAAGGGTATTCTCTGAAGGAACACATTTTTGTTCAGGCAATTCAATCTTCACCAGTATAACACAGGAACTTAAGGTGCTTTGGGGTGATTGCTTTCTGAAGGCATTTGGGGGTCAAAAAGGGGGGAGGTATAAATCTTTAAATTCATTATTCAGCACTAATATAAAAATAGGACAGTGTTTGCCCAACAGCCATATTTAGCTGTTTTATTAATTCTTGGCCTTTAATCATTCCTGACCTTTACAAACACACACGCACATTCTTTCTATTCATTTCATCCCAGTATGTTACACATTTTAGCTCAATAATAAAATTAATCTTTTCCAGCTCAAATGTGAAGCAAGACTAATTCTGGAGACTTGGTGCAATCCCCATATATGTTATGGATGCTTACAGAAATACATGCGGGGAAAAGAACATGTGTGGGGCCTCCCCGGTTGCCCCCCCCCCCCAATCTTAGGTTGGTCAGCCTCAGTATCCCCAACTTGCAGATGGGAGTAGAGAAAGCCCCCTTTCAAGCTTCTTAGCAAAGCCAGCTTTGTATCTTCATCCTACATTATAAAACCAAAACCTTGGGCTAAACTGCATGCTATACCCATTTTTTGTTGTTGTTTAGTCGTTAAGTCGTGTCCGACTCTTCGTGACCCCATGAACCATATTGCGCCAGGCCTTCCTGTCTTTCACTGCCTCCCTGAGTTTGCTCAACCTGGGAATAAATCTCACTGAACACAATGGGATTGAATTCTGTTTAAATATAGGCAGAAATGGGTGTTTGTTCCTTCCCAAGGGTGATAGGATATTTTGCTTTACTCCAGTGTAACCCCTATTGCCTTCAACGGTACTAAGTTTGATGAATGTCTAGCTCAGAAATAGTTCAACTGAAACTGTGGAATTTGCACCCTGGTAGAGCATTGGATGACTCTTGGTAAAACTAGATTAAAAAAAAAAGTTCTTATCTTTCATTTCTCTTCCATACACAGACACAGGCATGCCCCCCCCCCACACACACATCGAATATAGCTATAACACTGGCTGAATGCTTATTGCAGCAGGCTAGATTCATTTTGTATCTTTTCATCTTTTACTTGATGGGGAAGCATCAATTTAAATAAGAAATATTTTGTTTTACTCCAGTGTAACCCCTATTGTCTTCAGTGGTGCTAACCTCTAGGGATGTCTAACTCAGAAGTAGTTGAATTCTATAGTGCTTATGCCCTAGTATGTGAAATAGAGATAGATAGATAGATAGATAGATAGATGATAGATGATTGATAAATAGATAGATAGATAGATGATAGATGATAGATAGATAGACAGATAGATAGATGATTGATAGATGATAGATAATAGATAGATAAATAGATAGATGATAGATGATAGATGATTGATAGATACATAGATAGATGATTGATAGATGATAGATAGATAGATAGATGACAGATGATTGATAGATGATTGATTGATAGATAGAGGATGGATGGATAGATAAATATGAGATATAGATCAATAAATATGATAGATAGATAGATAGATAGATAGATAGATAGATAGATAGAGATGATAGATATAGATTTGTTAAACTAGACTTCAAAAAATTGGTTCTTTTTCCATCTCCCTTCCATACACTCACACATGCACAGACGTACACACGCATAAAATATACCTCTAGCTGAACACTTATTACATCAGGCTAGATTTGTATTGTATCTTTTCTCCTTTCATTTGATGGGGAAGCATCAACTGAAATAAGAAACGTGGAAAGGAAAAAAGGTGAGACTGCAGTGGTTTATTTCTACTTTCTTTTACATGCAAACCAAACCACCAATGAGAGAAGGAAGAAGAAACCAAAATCCCCTCCCCGAAATTAGAAACAAGAAACAAGCTTTGTATGTAAGTGTGGTCTTCGTGTAAGGACAAACCCAGGAGACAGTAAGGAAACCCTAGAAGCGTTAGCAGGGTGGTCTCCTGCACAATTCCTGCTGAAATGAGTGGGGAGCATGCAAGGAGTGTGGCGGGGTCATGCCTCTGAGCCAAACCTCTGCAGAGCGTCCGGCTGATTTGCTTTGCGTGCCCTCCCTTGGACGGAAGATGATGCCCCACCCCAGAAGTTCCAAAAAGCACTTTTGCACGAAGCTCATGGAACTACGCCAGGTCAACAGGGCCTTGCTCAGGGTGAAGGCCACCTCCTTCGCCTCCCCTGATTCTCAAAAAGATAAGATGGTTGATGTACCATCCCTCCTTTTGGAGATCTCCAACAGGGAGATCTCTGCTGGCAACAGGTGAAGTTTCTTAGTGTTTGGAATGGACAGGCTGGAAAGGAGCTGCCTTGGGAACCTCTGGGGTGCAGTGGTGACGGTGCTGGACTGGCATGGGGAGACCCAGCTCTACTCTCCCCTCAGCCATGGAAATTCATGGAGTGACATTGGGCCGGTCCATCTCTTTCAGCCCAACTAACCCCACAGGGTGATTCTGGTGGAGAAAAAAATAGGAGGAAGAAGCATTATGCAGGCCACATCAAGTTCCTGTATGAAAAATGGGATAGAAATCAATCAATCAAATAAAATAAAACCTGAACCCCCTTAATCCAACTCTTTGAGTGTCTTGTTCTTGTTCATATGTACTGAGAAGAAGGCCAAGACACACAAAAAATGATGTTTTCAAATTGGGCTGCAGAAAAAAATTCCTGGCAGCCATTTCTGGCCTTTCTGCCAGAAAAATTAGTCCACTTAGCACACTGTCACCACTCAGTTCTGGCTGATCTGGTTGGTTGGGCATTTAGTAAATACCCACATGACTTTCTGCCAGATTAGTAATTTCTCTCCAGCCGGTTTACTCGCAAAGACACGAGGGACAGGGTTTTTCTTGTGGGGGGCAGAAACCTCTTTGGGGATGTTTTTCCAGCTTCCCAGTTTAGGTCACAGACCAGGGACTTCCCAGTGGTGTCCCATCCAAGGACTACTCTGACAGCGTCACCCCACTTAGATGCTTTTGAGATCAACCAACATCCACAATGCGCTGTGACTCTACCAGATTAATCAAGATGAATAGCCAAAATCTTTTTGCCTCTACAAAGCATCTTCTTTTCCCAACTAGAGCAACACATCTGATTTTACAGGTCAGGGCGATGTCAGCATGTCTAGGACAATCTCAATGTCCATTCTTGGTCACAGGTCAGAAGGTGTCTGAGAGCCCCTTTTCAGACTGGCAAACTTGACTAAAGGGACAAGCTTTCGTAAGCTGCATCTGATATACCTGGTGAAGCGAGCTGCTCCTCACGGGAGGTTCTGCCTTTTAATTAAATTTGTTAGTCTGAAATGGTGCAACCAGAGTCCTCCTGACTTTTAGCTACTGTAGACTAACATGTAAGAGTCCTACAAGGTCTATGATCACAGGCTCCTTGGTCACAGGAGGCTGGACTGATCTCAGCCCCAGACCATGATTCCAACAGACTTAACCTAGGGTACCAGAATAAAAGCAGTTTTGTTCCCATGCCCCAAAGCTGTCTGTCCATAGCTTCAAAGGAGGTAAAATCTAACTAACCTACTTTGCCACTCATTATCCTGGAAGGGGAGGTCCAGTGACCTGTGTGTTTGGGTCTAGATATGGATGTTGACTGTGTTGGGAGACATGGTCCTGCCCTCTTCCCTCTCACTGGCCAGCCTGTGTTGCCATGTTCCTCCTCCAGCTTTGGGTCTCTCATTTGGGGTTGGGTTCCCCTGGCCACCCCAACCAGACAGAGAAGAGCAGAGGGAGGTTCTATTGTTTTACTTGTAGACTAGCCTGTATTTTCAGAATGATGTTATGATGCTGGTGATGTCACACACATCCCTATACACCATGCAGGACTGTCATTCTCCCTTATGGCATCTTGAAAATAGTGAACTTCTATTGATGGGCTTTTATTATGTGCCAGTTTCTGTAATTTTGCCATATTCAGTCACTTTGATTGTCCTGGAGCTCTTCAGCTCTGAAGGAACCAGCTGGTGGCCTATCATGGTGTGATCTATCTGCCTCCTCATTAGTTATCTCTGCCTTGGCACCTCCAATGATAGTGCCCCAACTGACCTCATCTAATTCGAACTTCCAGGACCGAGCAGAGATTTGAGTCCTGGTCCAAATGGGGCAACCTCCTTATGGTCTGCACCACAACTCCCATCATCCCCTGCTAGGCTATAGATGAGAGTTCTCCACCAGATCTGAAGGACATCAGCCCAAAGAAGGTGGTACGTAGGATGGATCTTTTTGGACATGGAACTACACCTTTGCTCGGTTTCTGGTCAAGGCTAAGCAAAAGCCACCCAACCAGGGTATCCTTGGGACGTAACGCAGGTATGGCTGGGTAGGTATTAAGCTGAGATTTTTGTGCGGCTGAGCGTGCCATCAGGGAGTGGGTGAAGGTGGTAACTGGATACAGAATATTGTCTGGATGGCCCAAGGAGAGAGAGAGGTGCAGATACCTCTCCCCCTTCCTACTCCACCAGCCTCAAGCACTCAAACGATAGTGCCTCAGGGCGATGGAGATGAAAGCAAGGTTGCACCACCGCTGGCCGACAACAGTGCCCACACATCCTCAGAGGAGCTCCATTTCCCCATATGTCTGTCAGCACTTGGCTGATCCTCCAACAGTCCCCCAACAGGTGCTTCATGCCTTTGCCACCTACTTCCTGTCTCTCTGTTTTTGTCAGCTCTTTTCAGATGGCCACTGCATTTTCTCCTCTTCCAGACTGGGTTCCCCTGCACTTTTTCCTGTGGGTGGGTGGGTGGGAGAGAGACTTGGGGCTGCATTCACACAACACATAGATATCTCTAAGCCCCTGTTAACAGAACACGTTGTCTTCCCAGAACACGTTGTATCCAAACCCATGAACTCTATTATGGCTTCAGATGATGGCTGGGCTCAGACCACAAAACCTGAGGCTCTGGATCACAAACTACCCCAGTCCATCTGAGAAAGACAAACGGATGCTATTGTTTAATCTGGATTGCTTTTGTTTCGTTTGCTGTTTCATCTCAACCGCCAAAGTAAATTTCTGTATTATCCTCTTGGGTGCTCTACGTTGGCAAAGAAAAAAAAAACGGAGCAAGTCTTTGCAATTATTTGTTTTAAGCATTCAGGAGTGTGCGGTGTTGCTATATTATATTTAATTAATTTATGCAAAGATCAAAGAGTCGTCTAAGCCCAAGACACCTATCCTTGCAGTAGGCTATCTGTATTAACTCTGAATGATTTCTGGTCTCGACTTGATTCTTTGTCCTCGGAAGGCACCAGAGTGGACAGTGCTGTCTTTTCCCCTCATTAATCAGCTTTGCTCCCTTTCAAGTTTGGTTGGCTTTGTTTATGGAGAAAGATATTCTTTAAAAAGAAAGCTCCTACCAACGGCATCCTGACTAAATTTAATAGGTGCACAATTATACCTAGCCTGGAAAAAAAACCTATTCTGCTTGCCTGCCATGCAATGTTAAAAATGAGGAATCTGACAAGTCAAAACGGAACAGACAAAGGTAATCCAGCACTACATCAATGCTGCATTCAGAGAACACCCCTAACCAGGTTAATGAAAGACCTAACGGGGCATTTGCACAAAAACCTAAGCTTGGTTAATGCAATGATATTATTGCAATTATATTATCACAATTATACTATTGTTGCTGTTGTTGTTTGGTTTGACGTGTACAAATCTGATTTGATTCATTGTGGTTCAACTATATTGTGGTGGGAACTCAGAAAAGAGGTTAATTCAGGAGTCAGGTGAAGAATGTTATGTGAATGCAGCATTATGAGTGAATATGCAGAATGCCTAAGGAGCTAAACACGCAGGTTTCTTTTTGGATAGATTAAAAAATCAGGAATCTGGTAGTGCCTTTTTTGACTAATGCATATAATAGTCAAGCCCCTCTACACCCCTGATGAAGTGAACTACAGCTCATGAAAGCTTCTGCCTTTCAATAAAATTTATTAATTAGAAAAGGTGCTACCAGGCTCCTCTTGATTTTTTGCTGCCATCCACTAATATGGCTCTCTTACAATTCTTGGGTGGATTAATCTCTCAGCTACCTTTTTACTCACACACCTTTCTTTTTTAAGGGTCATGTGTCCTTCTGGTTTCACTGATGAAAAATGTTGCAAATGTTGGCAAGTTCCTTGTAAAAGAAATGGATGAAACAAATTGAATTTCTCACCCACTCCACGCTCATGCAGAATGTATTCCACAGAAAGATGGATGGGGTTTCTCTCAATAAATGATTCTCTTTTGCCCCCTCCAAAATAAAGCCTCTTCTTCATGTAAGGATAATGCATGGAGGCTTTGCAACATGCGTCTTGCACCTTAGAGAAAAAAAGCATCTCTTGATATTTATCAGGACCTTCATCCTGAAAGGAATCCATTACAACCAAGACCTGGTCTTGTAAACCCCCTTGTTGGGGGAAAAGTTCTCTTTACCTAAAGCACTCCATCTTGGCAACCACATGCTAAACCTTAAACAGTTTCATCCTACAATTAAAGCCAGGATTGAACATTTCTCTGGCCACGCTATCAGAGAAGTCCACCATTACATTCCTATATTTAGCTATAAAGTACCAGTTGGATTGAGAGGAAGATTAAAATTATTGGGTTGTGCAGGCCCATCTTTGTTGCACTGTTATTTAGTGCTGTAACGCTTGGCATGGTTTTTTAAAAAATCAGCCAACAAACATGTTAACTCTTCAGGCTGAAGGATATGTTTTCATCTTTGGAACTCAAAGTTTTACAACCAAGAACAGAAGAAACCCAAATCATCTTTATTGGCCATCTAGCTATTGGTATGTCTTCACATACAGTCTTCTGAAAGGGAAAAAAAAACATAAAAAGCCATGATTTCTGGGTTGGTCCATGGAAAAGAACACAAACCCTAGACACCAGAAATGCCATTATTACAACCAAATAGTGTGACACAACATGCAAGCTTTCTGGTTTCCACATAACAATTCATCAGAAATAAAAGGTACAAGCAAGGAATGGGGGAGAGAAAAGAGGGTCCCAAATGTTAGCTTGTAGTTCAAAGTCAGCCTCACGATTGGGACTGTAGACCAGATGCAGGGCAAAGAGAATGGTTGATCTCTGAATGTTGAAAAGATGAAGGAGTTATGGAAAACTGCCTGGGTTGCAAATGTGAAAAATGGGAAGTCTCTATGGAGCACACCATAGGTGTATTAGATGCAGCCCTCTGGATACTACTCAACAGTCCAAGCCATGATGGACCATGGTGAAGGATGCTACAAATTCTAGTCTAGGATGGAGAGCTGGACCTTATGCCCCCATGGAATAGAACCTTTCATTTACTGATGACCATTCATGCCTGTATCCATGGAGAGAGATAAAGAAGATCCCCCACATGGGAGAAGATATCTGGGAAGAGGCATCCTTTTAGATTGCAAGGTTTTGACACTATTGTTCACAGTTGGACATTAGATTTCTTTGCTGATTTAACATAAATCATTCAGAGATGTACCAGCCAATTCTAATCTCTTTTCTGTGGTGTACAGCTCTTCCAAGCAGATCTTATTCTCTTTGCTTGAAACCTTCCAGCACCACTTTTCAATTCTGCTGGGCAAATAAAGCTTGGTGGGCTGTCTTTCCCTTATTTTTATAACATTAAAAAATGAAATTATGTATTATCCATAACTACATTTCTGTGCCCCTTCATGGATCACTGCCTTGTCGTGGCGAAGGGGCTTGTGTAACTCAGTGAAGCCATGAGCTATACCGTGCAGGGCCACCCAAGACGGACAAATCATGACAGAGAGTTCTGACAAAACGTGGTCCACTGGAGAAGGAAATGGCAACCCACTCCAGTATCCTTGCCAAGAAAACCCCATGGACAATGTTAAAAGGCTAAAAGATATGACGCTGGAAGATGAGCCCCTCAGGTCGGAAGGTGTCCAATATGCTACTGGGGAAGAGCGGAGGGCAATTCCAAGTAACTCCAGAAAGAGTGAAGCGGCTGGGCCAAAGCCGAAAGGATGTTCAGCTGTGGATGTATCTGGAAGCGAAAAGAAGGTCCGATGCTGTAAAGAACAATATTGTATAGGTACGTGGAATGTAAGATCCATGAACCAAGGCAAGCTGGATGTGGTCAAACATGAGATGACAAGATTGAACGTCGACATCTTGGGAATCAGCGAATTGAAATGGACGGGAATGGGTGAATTTAATTCAGGTGACCATTATATCTACTACTGTGGGCAAGCAACCCTTAGAAAAAATGGAGTTGCACTCAGAGTCAGTAAGAGAGTGGGAAAGGCAGTAATGGGGTACAACCTCAAAAACGACAGAATGATCTCAGTGCGTATCCAAGGAAAACCATTCAACATCACGGTAATCCAAGTCTATGCCCCAACCACTGATGCCGAAGAAGCTGAAGTTGACCGGTTCTATGAAGACCTACAAGACCTTCTAGAACTAGCACCAAAAAAAGATGTCCTTTTCATCATAGGGGATTGGAATGCTAAAGTAGGAAGTCAAGGAGTAATCGGAATAACAGGCAAGTTTGGCCTTGGAGTACAAAATGAAGCAGGGCAAAGGCTAATAGAGTTCTGTCAAGAGAACAAGCTAGTCATAGCAAACACTTTTTTCCAACAACACAAGAGACGACTCTACACATGGACATCACCAGATGGTCAATACTGAAACCAGATTGATTACATACTTTGCAGCCAAAGATGGAGAAGCTCTATACAGACGGCAAAAACAAGACCAGGAGCTGACTGTGGCTCAGATCATGAGCTTCTTACTGCAAAATTTAGGCTTAAATTGAAGAATGTAGGGAAAACCACTAGACCACTCAGGTATGACTTAGATCATATTCCATGTGAGTACACAGTGAAGGTGATGAATAGATTTAGAGGATTAGATTTGGTAGACAGAGTGCCTGAAGAACTATGGACAGAGATCTGTAACATTGTACAAAAGGCGGCAACTAAAACCATCCCAAAGAAAAAGAAATGCAAGAAAGCAAAATGGCTGTCTGATGAGGCTTTACAAATAGCTGTGGAAAGAAGGAATGCGAAAAGCAAGGGTGAAAGGGAAAGATATAAGCAACTGAATGCAGATTTCCAGAGAATAGCAAGGAGAGATAAGAAGGCCTTCTTAAATGAACAATGCAAAGAAATTGAAGAAAACAATAGAATGGGGAAGACTAGAGATCTCTTCAAGAAAATTGGAGATATCAAAGGAACGTTTAGTGCAAAGATGGGCATGATAAAGGACAAAAAAGGCAGGGACCTAGCAGAAGCAGAAGAGATTAAGAAGAGGTGGCAAGAATACACAGAAGAACTATACAAGAAAGATCTTAATGTCCCTGATGTCCATGCTGGTGTGGTCACTGACCCTGAGCCAGACATCCTAGAGAGTGAAGTCAAGTGGGCCTTAGGAAGCATTGCTAACAACAAAGCTAGTGGAGATGACAGTATTCCAGCTGAGTTATTTAAAATACTAAAAGACGATGCTGTTAAAGTGCTGCACTCAATATGCCAGCAAGTTTGGAAAACGCAACAGTGGCCACGGGATTGGAAAAGGTCAGTTTACGTTCCAATTCCAAAGAAGGGCAATGCCAAAGAATGCTCAAACTATCGCACAATTGCACTCATTTCACATGCTAGCAAGGTTATGCTCAAAATCCTACAAGCTAGGCTTCAGCAGTACGTGAACCGAGAACTACCGGATGTACAAGCTGGGTTTCGAAGAGGCAGAGGAACTAGAGATCAAATTGCCAACATTCGCTGGATCATGGAGAAAGCACGAGAGTTCCAGAAAAGCATCTACTTCTGCTTCATTGACTATGCAAAAGCCTTTGATTGTGTGGATCACAACAAACTGTGGCAAATTCTTAAAGAGATGGGGATACCAGACCACCTTACCTGTCTCCTGAGAAATCTGTATGCGGGCCAAGAAGCAACAGTTAGAACCGGTCATGGAACAACCAATTGGTTCAAAATAGGGAAAGGAGTATGACAAGGCTGTATACTGTCACCCTGCTTATTTAACCTATATGCAGAGTACATCATGAGAAATGCCAGGCTGGAAGAATCACAAGCCGGAATTAAGATTGCAGGGAGAAACATCAATAACCTCAGATATGCAGACGATACCACCCTAATGGCAGAAAGTGAAGAAGAACTCAAGAGCCTCTTGATGAGGGTGAAAGAGGAGAGTGCAAAAGCTGGCTTGAAACTCAACATTAAAAAAACTAAGATCATGGCATCTGGACCCATCAATCCCTGGCAAATAGAAGGGGTAGAAATGGAAGCAGTAACAGACTTCATTCATTTGGGCTCCAAGATCACCGCAGACGGAGACTGCAGCCATGAAATTAAAAGATGCTTGCTTCTTGGGAGGAAAGCTATGGCAAACCTAGATAGCATATTAAAAAGCAGAGACGTCACCTTGCCGACAAAGATCCGCATAGTCAAAGCTATGGTTTTTCCAGTAGTAATGTATGGCTGTGAGAGCTGGACCATAAAGAAGGCTGAACGCCAAAGAATTGATGCCTTTGAACTGCGGTGCTGGAGAAGACTCTTAAGAGTCCCCTGGACTGCTAGGAGGTCAAACCAGTCAATCTTAAAGGAAATCAACTCTGATTGCTCATTGGAAGGATTGATAATGAAGCTCAAGCTCAGATACTTTGGTCACCGAATGCGAAGAGAGGACTCTTTGGAAAAGACCCTGATGCTGGGAAAGATGGAAGGCAAAAGGAGAAGAGGACGGCAGAGGATGAGATGGCTAGATAGCATCACTGAAGCAATGAGCATGAAATTGAGCAAACTCAGGGAGGCAGTGAAAGATAGGAAGGCCTGGCGCAATATGGTTCATGGGGTCACGAAGAGTCGGACACGACTTAACGACTAAACAACAACAACATTTCTGTGGGAGTGTGGAGCAGAGGTGTGAAACATGGACTCTCATCCCCAGAGGAGCGGACAAGAGATAAGAGAATGAGACTGGCCCCTCCCTGAGGAATGCTAAGGATGTTTGTAGTGTGACCCTGGGAACTGCTCTCAGTCTGAGAAGATTCTGTGAATGGATTGAAGCCAATTAAACCTTGCTGGATTGAATCTGTATTGTCTCCTGGAGTTTCCTGGGCTAAACCCGACAATTTCCTACACGATGGATATCTGTCACTAATATTGAACAAATCCTCTTCTGTATCCTCTTCATTCATTAGGAACTTGAAGGATATATGCAGGACAAGGTATTGCCCTCCTGTGATTCCTTCAACACCAGAGATATTTTTTTTCTTTTTCTACTATATTGGAATTATGATCTGCAACCATTAAAAACAGTTAAACAAAACTTCCAGTGATGCGGGGGATTGTTGTATTGGCCATTTATTAAAATGCATAGAGTAATCATTGTAAAAAATAACAGAAATGAAGGTCAGGTTCAAGACTGCAATCCTGTGGTTTCTAGAATGTGTCCTAAGAATTCTTGGATTCCTCTGATTTTCCCTTCTAGGTTTGGAGATGGGATTCTGAGGTCAGGAGGGGAATCTGGTAATGGGCCCCTCATCTTCATGTCTCAGACAGACCATCCAGATGTTCCTCCCTGAGACTGGAGTTTCTGAAGTTGGACCAGAGGGGAATGGGGCAGAGAATATGATGGAGGAGATTCCAGCTCTTCCCAACATCCCCATCTTGAGCCAGGGGATTTCAGTTTTCTGAACTTCCTAAAGGTTTCATCTAAAATGGTTTAATTGTAAAACAGCTTGAACTCACTTCTAGGTTTGGAGTTGCTGTAGTCATGAAACATGGACTATCTGGTTTAGAAATAAATTGAAGAGAAAATAAACAACAAGGGGATCTTTGAAGCAGGTCAGGATATTGCTTGCAGTGGAAAATAGCTAATTAAAACCAAAGATACCCAGGAGAGCGGCAGAGGCTACACCTGACTCACGTCTGCCTGTTGGTCTGCCCGCCACCAAAGGGTTGATGTTCTGGAGTGTCCCAACACCAGACACCCCAAACAGAGCAACGAATTCCCAGCTTCCAGGCTAGAGATTTATCTAGTGCAATGCAGAGAAGTTCTGCATTTTTCCTACCAGTTCTTGTTTAATGGAATTAAAATAATTTGCTTGCCAAATTTATTTCAAAGAAGAAGAGAATTTTGATGAAATTCTCATGGGCAAAATAGGGGTGTTGCCTGCACTCATTTAGAAACATGTTTGCCAGGGAATGCATATAAATATCCTGTCATTCACTGTATAATTAATTCTCCATCCATCTGCAGCCTCCTGCCTTCCACATGTCCTTTAAATCCCATGGAAAGGCAGCAGATTGGGAAGATTCACAGCCAAGAAAGCCCCAGAGTGACAAAACTAATACCAGCAGCAGCCCGATCTCCCCACAACACAACCATCAAACAAAAAAACCCAAAAACACCACCAAGAGAAATGGAAAAGAAATTCTCAAGTACCCTGAGAATAAGGCATAAAAACAGATGCTTCTTTCTCAAAGGATAAAAACTTCTTCGGAACGGCAAGACAAATTTTGGCACAACAGCGATCATATCATGCAATTGTCTCGTTTCTTTTCCAGAATTTTAAGATCTTCTGGTGGCTTGTTTCAGGCAGGAATTTCATCCCTTAGGCCAGGTTAGCAACCTTATTTATTTAATTATTTCTTTATTTCTTTATTTATATTTCAAATTTGGTCACCGCCCATCTCACGAGGAAGTGACATCCTGATGACCTTCTGGGGGCTGATGAAAACCAAATTCTTTCAGAGAGGATGACAGGTTGACTCCATGAGGGGGTTGTAGAGTGCTACGGTATTTATGAGTTTATATATATTCATTTTTAATGTTCCTGTTTAATGTTCCTGTTGCTGTTGACCACTGGTGTCTAAACCAAATCAATGGTCATCTTCCATTACTAACCATCCCAATTTGGATGAAGATGATTTACTAATTCAGAAGCACCGGCAACCTTGAAAATAGTTGTGCCACGTGGCATGAATCTATCAGGAACATAGGCAGTTTTGTTTCCCAGGAACAAAATCATATTTCTATAGAAATTGGGCCTCTGGGAGATTACCGAAAAGTCAACGTTCACTTTCAGCATGGGACGGATAGCAAATGTAGGAAGAGTACACTTTCTTTTCATTCATTTTCTTTCTCTCTGAAGTCATTACATCTGAGACAATAGCACCCTTGTTATCTGTGTGGAGAAGAAGACTCCATTTTAAGGCATGTATTAACAGGTTACGTTTCACCCACATATATTTATCTGCATGAAGATAAACCTCAACAGACCTTGTTGGATCAAAGCAAAACTCAGCTAAAGTTGTCCCATCATTCTCCTTCTCTGAGTTCCTACAGACGTTTTACCATGTGGCATCTCAGGAGTTTCTACAATTTATTTAAATTTAAAGCCCTTATATTCTGTCTTCTCTCTGTAGTTCTAGGTGACTCATAATATTGAAATGAACATAGAGAGACAAATGTAAAACAATACAAGAATAAAGAATTGCAGATAGTCCTTTTTCAGTGAGCATTTGCAGTTATGATGGTGATGAAAAAGTAACTCTATGACTAATCCTCGCATAGACGACCTTTGCAGGTCCTTAAAACAAAGGAAAGCTGAAGGAGGATTGTAAGCACAGTCACAGTTTTACTCAGCGACTGCTTTGCTTAACGACCGAGTTGCCAGTCCCAATTGTGGTTGCTAAATGAGGACTCCCTGTACTCTGGTGGCAACTGCTCAAATAGGAGACCATCTAGCCAACCTTGGTTGATCTTGAAAAAACTAAGCAGCATTAGACGCAGTTCATCCTTTGAAGATTTCCAGGACATCCCAAGGCTTTTAGCTTAGACCGAGAAGTTGGTAAAAACATCTGAGAAGAATTGATGATAAACCACTTCCATACTGTTGTCAAGAAACATACACAGGCACAATTACAAAGTCACTAAGAATTCAACTGGACTTGGAAAGGGCTACACCAATTTCTGGATAGCTATTGTGAGAAAATGAAATGGGCCTCCTTAATCAGAAGCTCCAGGACCAAATGTAGCTATCAAAAAGTCCAAACCAGTTGATTTCACATAATAAATCACACATGCTTTCCCACTCCAGAATCATGGCATTTTTAGGAAGTCAGATTCTCAGCCCACCGTTGGCTTTTCTATATAACACAAGTTTCTGGCCCTTGTACTGAATAGGGGCTACTTCTCACAGAGCTGATCTTTATGTGATTTCTAATGACCAGAGGGCCTCATTTTCTCCATTTTCTGACTCTCCTGCATAGAATTAGACTCCATTTTTAATATCAGGCAGCTGGGGTATCCACAGGGAGGAACCAAAAAAAATCAAGATGGCAGCTGGGACCATGTAATCAAATGGTCCACAATCTTGGCTTTTTGACCCACCCTTCCCCCCGTGAATGCCAGATTGCAGATTGCCCTCCCAAATGACCTATGTTTCAAACTGTTCCTTTATTCATTGGCTGGGGGAAAAACTCTTCTTCAGTATGTATACTGAGAATGTTAGCACTCTATAACATGTGCAGTAAAATAAATGAAGACAAAGCATCATGAATTTTGCCCAGTCTATGACAATCAAAGTGTCTTCATCCCCTAATTGCAGAATGTGCCAGTGTCCTCTTAAATGGAGAATCCTGTCTACTTTGTTGCTCGTTTTATTTATCGCTCAAAGAACAATGAGGACTAGGAAGCACTTGCTTCTACACTAAAGAAAAAACTCAGGGTCTGTTAAGTCTATGGGGACTACAAGAGGATACCTTCTATAACAGGGTCTCTCCTATAGGAATGTTTTTGACAATGTGAATTCTCACATCCTCTGGGTGTGCTTGCCCAGCAGAGGTCAATCTGGTTTGAATTTGGTTTAGGTTGCCCAAGTTACCAAGTAAAATCCAAATAATACAGTTTGTGGCCAGCTTGCTCTTTGATAATTTCTTCTCTCTCCTTTGTTTATCTCAAGTAACTGAGCTTTGTTCTAAGTAGGCCTCAGACCAAAAAGGAAAGAGAAAGAGACGAGGGGGGAAAAAATCTTTTGACTCTGATGTCTTCCTGACTTGTTGCAGATGTAATGAAATAAATCTTTTGGATGAACTAACCTTCCTTCCCTCTCTCCCCGTCACAAACCTCAGGAAAGAAAAATAAATTAAAGTCTCCGTTCAGCAAGTCTTGGATGATCAGCCCCATGTCTTGCAACCGTCCATGTACATGAAATGGCTGTGCCAATTATCCTAGGAGGTGTGATCCTAGCTCCCCTTGCAAGACTCGCCCCATCAAAGAAAGAGGAATAGCATAGAACACATCCATTCCTCTCTCCTTTGGGGGACATCCGTTTCCCTGCAAGGCAAAATACCCAGAAGGAGACACAGATATGCTTTAATGTCCAGTGCTGGAAAACCCAGGACACTTTGGCCCAATGTTGTGAATGCCAGATCAGTTAGACTACAAGTCCTACCATTCCCAGCCCACAAGACAACTGGCTGCTAGTGAAGGGTACTGTAGCTAGATCTGCCAGGGGGTCACCTACTTGAGAAAGGATGATCTAGGGCAGGGTTTCTCAACCTTGGCCACTTTAAGAAGTATGGACTTCAACTCCCAGAATTCCCCAGCCAGCATGGAAGGAGGTTTTAAAGGAGCTTTAGAAGAGGTCCTTTAGGTTGTCCTCCTTAAAGGAGCCTTAAGAACCTGCAAGGTTAAAGGTGCCCATTCTGTCCTTGAAACATCACCCATATCTGCAAAAAGGAAGAAAAGAAGAAGGGAAGGGAAGGGAAGGGAAGGGAAGGGGAGGGGAGGGAGGGAGGGAGGACGGAAGGACAGAAGGACGGACTTGGTAGGTATGGAGGAGAGACCATAGGAATGCTGGTGGACTGATCCAGGCTCTATGCCACACTGTTTATGCCCCTGTTTTAGAGCCTTTATGCACCTATTTTTCTGCTTAAATTCACCCAGCCTTACCACCTTACTGCAGGATTTTGGCAGTGTGATTGCAGCGGACCATGCACAGGCTGAAGCCTTCATGGCCCCACTCCACCCGCCCATCCTTGCTGTAGGAATTTGTAAATCCAGGGGTTGAAAACGGGAAAGCCTTCCCCCCAGGGAGAAAGCTCTTGTTTTTACCCACAGAAAGGCCTGGACTCCATTCCAGGCTGTTTAAAAAGGAACAGGTCATCAGTGGTTGGAAAATGTTCTAGGGAGACACCACCCATCTGTGTAGACAATGCTGAATTAGAGGGACAACAAGTCTGACCTGGAACAAAACAGCAGCCTATTGTTCCTATGTCTGGTAGAGGGGGCCAAATTCAGCAGGAAGCTGACCTATATAAGGCTGCTTCTGAATGAAAACTAAAACCAACAGCTCTTTCAGGAAAGGTCTAACCTTCACTTTAGCGCTCTCCCTATTCCTCTCCACCACAACCAAGCCTTCCTTCCAGGTTTGCAAGAATAAAATGAGAACCCTGAACTCTTCAGCCCAAAAGAGAGAATGAAGACGAAGATGATTCATGCAATGGCCTTTCGCTCAATGTTGGAATAATCCCCCCCCCCCCCGCTTTTCTTTCTTCCTCCTCCTTTTGTTTTTCAGGCAAAAGGAGGGATTTTGTAAAAGATCCAGAATTTATCTACCAATTGAGGAGCCTTTTGGAAAAAGAAAAAAAAAAAGAGGAATTCCAATAGGCACGGATCTGCAAGTATTTTCCCATGTTAAGCTGCCTTTTCGTTTCTCCTGTGCTACAAAAAGGTAAACTTAGACTAACAGGTATCTTTAGCCCCGTTCCAGAAGTGGGGAGACCAAACATCTCCATTTCCTATTACACAAATGCAAAACCTTGCATTCCCTGGCTTTGCCATTTTCTTAGAGGGAGGCTCCATGCTTTTGTGTTTTGCAAGAATATCAGAAAGACACTCTTTAAGGATGTTCTTTCGGCTGCAGTGGTCCACCAAGTTGAGCGCCAGCTGCAGTAGTGAAGTCTGATTTGGCCTGCAAAACTTTTCGAAGGGAGCCAAAGATCTTGGAGAAGCACGTGCAGTGGATCTCAGTAGAAACAGTCACCCCACGGTGTTTCTCACTGTCAGAACTCCATTCCAAGTCTCGTTTGTCTGAGTTCAGACAAACTAGAAGAAGTGCCAAAAAAGGGCAAAGAGAATGACCGGGGAATGGTAATTAGGTTTTAGAAGAGAACTGGATCTGATTAGCTGTGAGAAAAGATATGAAGCATGATAGCACTTCGCACGTCACACAGGAGAAGGCCAAGACCTGTTCTCCACCATTTCAGAAGGCAGGATTGGGAGCAATGGGCTTCAGTTATAAAAAGCCAGAGATTCTAACTGAGTATCAGGAACTTGACGGGAAGAGCAGTTTAGTCACAGAAACACTGGCCCAGGGACAAGATGGACACCACTTTGGAGTCCTTGGTGTTCTCTGAACTTGACTGTTTGCTTGCAGAGATTTCATTATCTGACTAGGTAACATCATCAGTGCAGTAACAGCAGCAGCAGCACTTGGTTAACAACCATTTGAAGTTAGGATGGTGTTAAAAGAAGTGACTTACGACTGGTCTTCACACATATGACTGTTGCGGTGTCCCTGCGGTCACGTGATCAAAATTCGGGTGCTTGGCAACTGGCATGTATTTACGACGGTTGCAGCGTCCTGGAGTCATGTGATTGCCATTTGCAACCTTCCCAGCTGGCTTCCAACAAGCAAGGTCAATGAGGGAAGCTAGATTTGCTTAACGACCATGAGATTTGCTTAATGACCATGGCAAAAAAGGTTGTAAAATCAGGCATGACTCACTTAATGACTGCATCGCTTAGTGATGGAAGTTCCAGTTCCAGTTGTGGTTATAAGTTGAGGACTACCTGTAAAAAAGCTAAGAAGGAAACAAAAAGACCAGAATACATCCTTGCCAGCAACCAACACCCAGATAAGCTGGGATTAACACCAGACAAACAATCAAGCAGAAAACAATACCCTAATCAAGGAACTACCAACTACCAAGGAGAAAACCACACCCCGACCAACACTGTCAGGGCAAGTTACTGTATATAAACAGAGAGTAAACCCCACACTCACCAGCACTGATGATGTTACCTAGTTGGGTAATGAAAGGTCTGCAAGCAAACAACAAGCTCAGGGAGCACCAAGGACTTCACCGTTCAACCCTGAGCTAGAGAGATTCTCTTCTATTAGAGTTGACTTTTTACACGCTAACTAGATACCCTACTGTCCAAAGGAACAAGCATGAAACTTGCCCCAGGAACTGGTGTGAGTCCAGCATTTGGGCAACCTTGTAAATGGTGTTCCATAAACGCTCTAAACAAACAAACAAACAAGTAAGCTGACAAATTTTGCCTGCCTCAGTTTTTGTTTAATTAAAAGCACATTTTTCCTCCTTCCTCCGGCTTCAAAGAGAGGGTGGGAATTGGAGGTTAAATTTCAGGAGCCATGAAAAGGAGGTTGGGAGAGAGAGAGAGTTCAAGAATTGATAGCTCTCAATCCTTCCTTTCCGTTCTCAGAACAGGCAGAAATTATTTGAACTCAAGAAGTCTCGGGGAAAAAGTTGCTTTGTTTGCATAATTTGTACAGACCACTTCATTTAGTTACTTCCAGGACAGACTCTCCTTTTTCTCTTCTCTTTTTCATGGCACAGCTCTGGAGATCACCTTGCACCGAGCTGCAGACACAGAACTGCTCCAACTTTGCTTGAGTTGAAGGGAGGGGCAAGTTTAAAAAAAAAATAACCCCACAGGTTTCCACATCATGTTCCACACTATGGAAACAAAAATGAACAAAAGGTCTTTCTTGGAGTATTAATTCGGGATTGGTCCGTTGGGTTGGTTATGGAATAAGCCCGAGGTCCTATGTTTCTTTGCTGGTTCTTTGGGGAGAGGGAGAAATGGCCTGGAAAGAAGCTGGTCTGAAGAGCAAAGTCTTGGTTGCATGAGATCTCCAAATATGCCAAACCACTAAGAAATTGCTGCTTTCCTTCTCGTGTAGCACCAGGCCAGCTTGTTGACTCCCAAGTAAGTGATAGCTTGGCAAACTGAGAAGGGGGTGATTGTAGTCCCTGCCTCTTTACTACAAAGAAGGCCATTCATGTGGGCTATTTTGAAGGCAAGGGAAGGGTGAATTGGGATTGGGGCTCCAACCGCAGTTTAGAAGACTAGCAGGCCTTTTCCACCAGGGTTATGGAGTGGTTCCTCCACGCCTTTGCCCCTGTTGAATGAAATTGTTTACTTGAATCTGAACAGGGGTAACATTTCTAGGGACGATGCACTTAAGAGGTTTGCAGAAATGGGCTGTGGAAAGTCTTCACAAGGGAAGAAAAGAACGCTTCATAACATTGAGCCACAACTTGAGAAACACCTGGATTAGTCTCACTTCAGTTGTGAAGATGGGGACCTATCTTGTATTGAAACCAACGATTGAGTCATCCAATGTACTCCTTCAAAATGTCCAAGCCCTCTGAGGAGATGGATACTTCTGCAAGCAACCACATGTTCTCTCACTGAGATACAGATTCATCCCCATAGCATTTGAAAGTGTCTGTCCTAAGCATCTTCTCGTTGGCTCAGCCAGCATCATTTAGGGCTGTCTATGCCTCTTATCTTTCTGAAGGCCTGTTTGAAAGCACCTTGTACTGCAAGAATACCAATTCAGGTCCCTTAGGCTGCATGTACACCAAAAACTTTGGGTGTAGTTTACTTGATTTTCTCCAAACGTTACCAAAGAATTAACAGGGACAAAAGAGGAAAATATTAAGTACATGGGGAATAATCATGTTAATCTCAGCTATCAACTTTAACTAATTGAATATCACATCAAATGTAACACTGGATCCTAGACTGACCTATTTCTTTGTCCTAGCAATGCGTACATTTGGGGTGGGGCTCCAAGAACAAATGTAACCCTCAGGCTGAAAACCAATGTGTGAATCCCTGGACTTTTACAGTAGTGGACTAGTCCATGACCACTTTGAAGAGGAAGAATCCCTCAAGGGCAATTCCTGGGGCTTTGGAGGTGCTACCACAAGGATGTTACATACATCATGACATCATCATGCAAATGTTGCAAATGACGTTTGTGTAATTTGAGCGGTGATGTCATCACTGCATGCAATATGACATCACCGCTCAAATTACACAAACGTCATTTGCAACATTTGCATGATGATGTCATGACGTATGTAACATCCTTGGGGCTTGTACTGGAAGCCTATCCATGTAAGGCAGCAGACGATAGCTTTATCCACAATGAAAAATAGATTGTTCTATTTAAATTAGAGCAATTTTTGTAGCGGTGAGTCTACGCATATAAATGAGCAGGTTCAGATGGTGTGCACATCTGAGCTACCTTTTATTCTCTTTTAGGGTTTCCTGTCTGATGGTCCTGTATAAACCAACATGGGAGTGAAGTCTGTAGAGAAATGAGTTGGTTTTCTTTTTATTTTGAATCTGTGGCTAATTCTATTGAAAAGGATCACCAAGAGTGAGTGGGCCAGCCACAATTATATAAATTTTATACATCTCTACCCTGCTGTGGCCTCCCTGGCTGAACTTTATTCCCCCTTTCCTATAACCTGTGATGTTCTAGATGCTTTATCTTTCCCCTTTGTCCCTTCAGACCCCCTTTCCCCTCGCCATCTCTCTTTCCAGCCCATTCCACAGGCTACCGGCCTGTTGTCTTGGACTTTTTCAAAATCCAGATTCGTTATTGCAAAAGGCTCCTTGATTTACTGTCTCTCTCTGAAGTACCAGTGGGCGCAGGCTGTGTGTGGGAAGGACGAAAGAATGACAGTGTAATTGCTTCCCGCAGCAGAGGGTTGCGCCGTGTAATTAAAAGAGAAGATGCTGCCAGTTTTCAACATTTTTAAGTGATTTCATCTGCCTTGGGGTCACGATGTCCCTCGGCATTGCTTATACTCCTAAACGATGCGGCTATTTTCAGTTTGCAAAATGATTCCCAGGAAGAGCAGCGTAACCATCTCTCTTTCCTTTGCAATCACCTGTACTCTGAATGGGATGGAAAAGCTCAGTGTTTACAGAAAGCCATCTCGATCTGGAGATATCCTTTACGAACAAGGGCTCCCACAGACCCATGAAGCAACCTTGCATTGGGGTCGCCCCATTGATATCAACAGCAGACAATCTGCGTGTATCATGGCTGGGCCTAGAAGTAGGAATGGCTTGTGGTCAAATGCAAATGCATCAGATATCTCATTTTTGGAACCAGAACATAGGTGTTAGTTAAATTTTGCAGTGCTCTGAGTTGGACAATATCGTTTGCTAACAATAAAAAATATCTATCAGGGAAATATCTACACACAAGTATGTGTAATCATGAACGTAAGGCAGAAAAATGCACTGTATTGGGAAAAGTTATTTTGCAAAAAACTGTGTGGTTAGTCCAAATTTAAAAAAAAAATGCACAGCTTTGCACCCCCAAAGCACATACAGATTGGAGCAAAGTTTAAGAAAAAAACTATGTCAAGTTCAATCAAAGTTCAGATCAATTTGTTATGTACATTGGGAGGGCAGAAGCAATATTAACTATGTTTGTAACTGCTACAAAGATCGGAAGTCGCTTCTTTAAATATTTCTTTTTTTCTTTTTTCCTTTTTCTGGACCTATGCTGTTGTTCATTTCTTCTTCTATCTCTCTTTTCTCTCTTTTTTGCTTTTCTACATTCTTTTTTATTTTTCTGTAGCTTTTAACTTTGTAAAAAAAAGCCTCAATAAAGATTATATTTAAACAATCGAAGTTCAAATAAATTGAACTTGATAGACTCACAAAAGAGAAGAATGGTGTGACATTTTCTGCTCTCAGCTGGCTCCATACAGTAGACTCAGACTGGGTCCTTTGGGTACTCTTGGACAGGAAGAATTATAGAAAAATTCCCGGTGGGAGAAAGAACTTTGCTTGCAAAGTAGAACGTTCCTACCCTTCAGCTCAGCATAGAGCCATAGACAGAAGAGTGACCTGAAGCGTTTCAGAATCAGAACTCCAGCAGTGACTCTATGCCCAAACTATATTTCGCCTGCTTTCTGCAACCACTAGCACTGATGGCCTTGAGAGTATCAGTGCAGCTACAAACAAAGCAGAGAGTTCAGGTGAGAGAGAGACCAATAAGGTTCCACCTGGGCCAAGAAAGTTGATTCTGGTAGTGTTCGTTCATCCCCAAAGCTCTAGCTTTCTCACTTCTGTCTGCTGTCCTGCTGGACTGCAATCCTGCTTCTCTAGAGTGCTCTTCCTGGCAGTAAGATGGCTCCTACTTATGGGCCTGCCTAAAGATGATCTAAGTTGTTTCTAAACAACACCTGGTTTTAGGTTCTGGAATAACCCCCCACCAGTTGGGCCATCTAAGAAAATGACCAACCATGGAAGCCAAGACTTGGATTCATTAGGAGACCAGCTAATCCTCCATTAGTTCAGGAATGGGGAATATGCAGCCCTCTAGATACGGCTAAACTATATTTTCCAGGATCCCTTCTCTCTGGAGAGGTTGACTGAGTTTTCTAACTTAACATCTAGAGGACCTTGATTCCCAGGACCATATGAATTCCTCAGAGGCCACCCAGATGCCTGTAGGACCTTCATGAGCAATAACTCTCCCGATCTTTGTCCTGCTATCTCTCAATCTCTCTCTTTTTCTTTTATATAATTTTTATTAAAAGTTTTAAGAACAGTAATAAGAACTACAACAAACTAAATTAGGACAGAAAACGTGAAAAAGAAAGAAATAACAGAAAAAGCTAAAAGTGCAATAAAAAAAGAAAAGAGAAAAGAGAAAGCAACATATAAAGAAAGATATAAAGACATAAAGAAGTGGCTTCTAATATTCTTCACAGCGGTTATAAGTACAATTATATTTTAAGCTCTCTTTCTAAAGTAAATTTTGGATTCAAATGCATACGTTGATATTGAGGGTTTAAAGAATAATATTCAATTAAAGCTAGAACTTTTCCTTTTAGGATTAACAGATACACAGTTAGAAAAGAGTCATGGAAGATTATTTCAATATAGGATTACTGCGGCAAGATCATTGTGTGCACAAAGATGGAAAGATTCGGTACCACCCACTATGAAGGAATGGTTGGCGAAATTGACAGATCTTGCTGAGGTGGATAAACTGACTTCTTCGATTAGAGAAAAGATGATCCCTTTCTCTTTTTTTCTATCATCCCTGAACATGGCCTTGAAAACTCCACCTTGGCCAGTCGCCGCAGGAAGAACACCCTCTATGAATTTCTTGACGTCTTGTTTTAGAGTGATCTGGCAGTTAATGTGAAGAGCATTTGCAGCACAGGAACTTCTGCTCTTGCTGTTGGAGTGAAGCTGTGGGTATCCTCACCTCTCTCAGACAGCCTCTCAAACATGCTTCCGTAACTGGGTTTTATGCCGTGAGATCATGTCCTCGCCTTTGTCTGGTCCCCAGCTGACACACCTGATGCAGCTTAAAGTCACTTCAGCTGCTCCAGTTTCATACGAGTGTTTTCCTTCTTCCCCCAACATTGGTACTGCCATGAATATGTCCCATTCATGATCTAGGTGAGGGTGTGATAGGAACTGTCATCTGCCAAGGTCCTATTGACCTATTGAGGATGGTGTGGACATATCCCCTCCCTTCCAGTCTCTGGGTCTTACTCTCCTTTTGGCTTGAGTTCAGAAGAGAATGGTCACCTGACTCCTTCAGAGGCATCTGGCTGCATCTTGCCTGACCAGCGCATTCAGTGTGCTTGCAAGGTCTTATGCAGGCTCCCTATATATACAGAGGTTTAGCATCCTTTTGAAAGAGTGCTAGACCTGCTTTTTAAATATGGGTTTAGCCCTTTTGTTGAAAGAAAAGGGCACTGACCCCAAGTCCCCACTTCATCTGAAGCTGGGAAAGAATCCGATGGTGTGTTGCTGGTCCTATCACCAATGCGTGCGTTGTTTGCCACCCATGTTGAGAGATAGATCAACTGCCAGTAACAGGAGGCACAAAGCACCTGCATGCCTGAGATCTGTTAGAAAAACATCTCTGCATGTTCATACCAAAGCAAACACAACCTTTCCACATTTGTATTACAAGGATCTCCTCACAAAGAGCTGACTGAATACATTTTATGTCTGATTGGTTTTTCACAGAAAAGGATCGGTACTTAAAAGCAAGCAAGTAGCAGGGATGTTTAGAACTTGGGACAGTGTGGAACTGACCAAAATATCCAATCCTTGATAAATTAGAGTGACAATTTCCACACAGTGTTTACACGCACGGGTAAAAACAAATGGCCTGAAACTAATTATGCTTCCTACATGTCACTTCTGATTCGGCACAGGCACGTTGCTTCAATTGCGTGAAGGGAGACGCCCAGAATTCGAATTCCTGCCATGGTGGGAAGGCAGGCTCCAGATTTTTCTAAGGAAGGTTTGATTAGGAAAAAATAAGGAGCACAGAGCATGGGAAAATGACCATGAGGCATTGATTCTGTTATTTAAAGTACCTGATGTTCTTCTAAGTACATGCATTTTCCCCAAGAGAGCTTCTCCAGCTCTCTCCTTGCCAGAGATGCAGAACCTGGGTCAACTGTAAGGCTGCAAAGCCTTGGGAGAACTCTCAAAAGTTACAATCTCTGATTGTTCTAGTGAGCCAGTGTGGTGGAGCAGAGAAGGTGTTGGACAAGGACCAGGGAGAACCAGGTTCTAATCCACTCGGAGATGCAGAAACTCCCTGGGTGACCTTGAGGCAGTCATTCTCAACATAACCTAATTCACAGAGATGCTATTGTCAGGATAAACTCAGAGGATGAGACCACTTTTTGCTCCTGGAGGAAAGAGAGGAGGATATACATTTCGGTAGATAATCATCAGCTTCTCTGCTGGAGAAAGGTGACTATCACCAGAGACCAATGTCTGCCAAGCAAACGAGGCTCAGTGTGGTATGAAGGAAGGAAAACAACAGAATGCAGAAAGACATTTACTTCCTCAGCAAACAGCAAGGACTAAGACCTTGTTCCACGGTGTTCCAAGGAAGTTGTTGCTCTCCACATAATGCATTCTGCACAGCCCACCCACTTCCCAACTAAGCAAACATCTAAGCTGTGGTGTGAATGTGGCTTTGGAAACTCAGTCCGGCAGCTTGGAGTGGCTTCCGTCAGGCCGTGTTTTGATCAAACTGGGCCATGTTACGTCACGGCAACTATGAGAGCATCGCTGTCAAAAAGATAATGAGTTTCAAATGCTATTTTGATGGCTCCTTTTGAAAGAAATACACAAAGCCCAGCCAAATTAATGAAAGATCTCCAAGGCTTTGTAATCAGGGCAGCCGCAAACAAGGGCAAACTGCCCCCACCCCCGGCTTTCATGTGGTGGGGAAAAGCACCCACCACCAAAGTGGCATTCCCACGAGGAAAGGAAAATATTTGAAAAATCGTGCTCACATGAGTTCAGTCCACGTTCAGAAGACATTTTACTCAGAATAAATAACTGAGCCAGTGCATTGCCAATCAAGTCACTTCAGTTCATCCCAATGGTTGAGCAGCATTTTCAAAAACAATTTTTAGGACGGCCATTAATCAACCTGCTGGAAGAAAGAAAAACATGATCTCCAAGAATTTTCCTACATTCACACGTATTTTCCTTTTTGTCATATTGTGCCTCAGGTTGGTCTTTCTGGGCAATGTCACTTCAGATCTTCAGTTACACTGGTAACCTGAGCCAACCAATCAGGGACCGTACAGCCAGATTAATGACTTCACGCTAATACATAATCCACTAAAATGGGGGGGGGGGGGGGGGGTTTGCAGCTCTCTACCTCCAAGGCAACATCACCTATTTTCCAAGGCAACATCACCCCATTCTTTTTGGTTGTACTTTCAGCAGGCCTAAATTTCCTTCTTTTTAATGTGCTTGTTGAAGAGGCAAAATCTGGAACGTCAGTTCCCAGCATCCATCTTTCACATCAGACCCCAGCAAATCCCACATGGCTTGAGTTCAATCCCACCGAATGAGCCCCTTTGGGACATGACCTCCCCAAAGTCACCCTGACTCCAAGTCTCCCCATTAAGTAGCAGAGTTTCCACCGTGTTGGGGAAAGAAGGGAATCTGCATTACAGCATAAGACAATCATATGCCTTCAAACCTGAACCAATCATAAGCCTATCCTTATTCTGAAAACATCCCTTGACACTTCAGAGAAAACAAGACAAGTCAACGTGATGCTTTATTGTTGTTGGACAGAGCAGAATTTCTCTGTAAAGTAGGACACTCCTTGGTACGGCTAGGAAAACAGCATTTTTATCATTTAGAAGAGGAAACCTGTTCAAGCTTGCTGTTCTCCAACTTGGTCTGGAACTGGGTTGCTGCTTTGTGTTTTAATTCAGGTTATGCGTAGACCCTCTTGTATATTTTAAATTGCTATGTTCTGTATTTCTCTGGAAAAACAACCTCTACCAAAGGCTGTTTCAAAGCAAGAAAGAAACTTTTCTCTCTCCTTTTTTTGCCTCTCTCCACCCCCCCCCCACCCCCCAATTTTTACCTACATCTGCTCTGTATTTGCATTTCAGAAATTAGAGAACTTAGTTATGTGGAATTACATAGCAACTGGGCGGGGGCTGAAGTATGGAACTGATTGGGTCTTCAGCCTAAATAAGAAGGTTTGTCAAGATTTCTCCAGGAAATTGAGTGGAACACCCAAACTGACATTTTGTATTAAATATTATATTTGTACTGCTGCTGTCTCTAGCTATTGGCCTCGAACATCTGGGAGCCCATTTGTAAGTGTAGAAACTGAATACCTGTTCAGAATTAAGCTCATCAGAGCTAAGAAATTAAAATATTATTGGGTGCACTCTGAGCCAGTTCAAGGGTAAGAGGAAGAGCTATTAGAACGTGATTAGCTGAGCAGTATTTGCCCTGAAAAATGTCATACACCATTAAGGCTGAGAAGACTTTGAAGCCAACCCCATTGGCCAAACCTCCTGCTGGGTCAGCAGTTTCACAAGAAAGTATGTGCTGTTTTGGATCGTCAACAGTGACCAAGTTCTCAGAGGGTGGGAAGAGGAAGAGGAACAGGGCATCTTAATTCATAAAGAAACAGAAGCCTTTGTTTCATCCTAGGATCCAAGCGGGGTCCCCTTGCTTTCTTTCAATCACATTGGAAAACTCCCACAATCCCCCAGCTTAAGGTTGCTTCGCATCAAGGAACAACTGGCACTCTGAATGGACCTTGCTGACAGATCTTTCCTCTCTTCCTAGGCCATTCTCCAAATAAAGGGATGCTCCATAGCGCAAGATGGGGAAGAAGGCGCTAATGTCACAGATCAAATTATCAATGGAAGCCAATCTTTTAATGTTCCTGTACAGCTAGGTGTCAACAGAAAGCATTCTGGGGCAATTGCTGGGGAGCCAGCACACTACCAAGGTCCAACACTAAAGCTACTCCTGAATTCCTCATTATTGATGTCTCTTGGCCCTAAGTGTCACCCTTTAATTTCCTCATATTCAGCAAATCCCTGATCAGGTTTGCTCCAAGTCATTCTGGGACCTTAAGACGCCCATTCCTGCTCACCCTGTTTCAGGGCACCTCAAGAATTGCTCATCTCTGCTACTACAACTAAGCAAGTCCTCAGAGGACCAAATTACACCTCTCAGCATCCCTCACCATCGACTCTGTTGACCGGAGCTGCTGGGAGGTGTAGTTCTTCTGTATCTAGAGGACTACAGTCTCCTCATCTCTGTCTAAAGGTATTCATACATGAAGAATACAAGAAGGAGCATGTATTTTCCTAAAAAGGTCAGCTCCACAGAAAGCTCTGTCTGCTTGGGCTTGTACCACACATATTTTAAAACATATGTTTTGGAACTCCAAATGGGCCTGAAACCTTGGATGCATTCGGTGTGTGCATGTTTATTGGTTATACATGACGTGTCCTTCCTGCCTAGACTTGGTGAGTGGATGGAATTATTCTTGGTCGAGGGCTACCTATTCCTCACCATCTAAGGTCATGCCCCAATTCTTACCGCAGTTACGTCATGTTCGGACTTTTCCAAAACCACCCTGGTTGTTCCTTCCCCTAGGCTGGTTTGCAGCTCATTTTCCACAACCTGAAAGCCTTTTCATGATGATGTATCTCCGAGAAAGAGTCCTCTTTTTTTTCCTACACCTCCTCTGACCCCTTCTAATTGTATTGCAAGCCAATTGATAACTCCACTTCCAAGGAAATCTTCAGAAAGACTCTGCTTCTCAGATTACACAGCTCTGTAATCCAACTTAGCTTCCCTCGTAAGTCTGATTGCTTTTACAGTACAGTAAAGGAACTTTCTTTAAAAACTGATATCCACCTCCCCAGAGAAGTCTGGAAAGAGAGAAGGCCTAGCTTTGCTGCTCGTAGAAATGCTGTGTAAATGAGATATCAACAATAACCCTTTCCAGAGTTTCCCCCAAAATCATCCGTGTCACATTTCAGTGCTCTCCCTGTTCCTTCATGGGTGGTCACGGCTGGCATATGCATATATGCGTTGTCTCTCTGCCTGGCTTTCTGGTATATAGTAACACTTCCTCTTTTCTTCCTGAAGCTATGCCTTTTTCTGTTTAAATTGCCATATCTGATTCTCTTCCTTAATGAGGTAGATTGGACTAATCAGTCTGGGATTGATGAGCGTTAATTACTTCTAAACATTTTTTATGATGAAAACTCTGCAAGGGCAAATTATTCCATCAACAAGTGAGTCACGGGTGGAGGTGCCTTTAATGATGAGTAGCTGGATTTGGGGAAAACCACAAAGGCCTGCTAGAACCCTTGTTGTGGTCACCCGAGTCTTCTGCATTGCAACCAGCGCTTGCTTGAAGGAGGGAAAGAGAAAGTTACTCACAAGATGGAGAAGCAAAAACAAGAAGAAGAAGAAGAAGAAGAAAAGAAGAGCATACGCAGCTGTATGCCACCAAGATTTCTGGCCTTGGGGTGATTGGGCTTTTTTCAGTCAGTTTTAACCTCAGCTGAAGAATGAGAGGCATTCCAAACACACATCAGAAGCCACCTCAAACAAGCAAGAAAAAGAAGATCTGATTCATGACCTTCCACATCTCTTTGTGAGACCAACAAGGGTGTCCATTGGGAGGGAGGGAGGGAGGGAGGGGGGTGGTTCCAAAAAATCAAGAGACTGGCAGCATTTGAATGATTGAAGTTGCCATCTTGACATTTTTTTGATCTGCAGAAGCCCCAGGATGGAAACTTCAGAGATACTTCCAGATAGGCTGTTTGCAGCAGGGAAGAAAATACCATCTCTTGGTGAACTATGAGAGAATGCTTTCCAAAGTGTCATGGTCTATGCTTCTGTTTCCCACAGTTTGGACTCTATCTTTGAAAAGATGCTTCTAGATTCATTTCAACTATCCTTGCGTGTCATTGGTAAAATGCAGTCATTATGCAGAACAACAATGCATTATATATGCGAGCATTAATTTAACAGGACCGCAAAAGCAATATCTGAAGGAACAAAAGAGCACTATAAATTACATTAAAATAATAATAATAATTAATAATAATAATAATAATTTATTAAATTTGCATGCTGCCTGACTCCCAACAATTCTAGGTGGCTTACAACACAAAGTAGGCTGGAGAGAAATATTCATCCTATAAAAATGGCTCATTTTGAACTCCATATTCAACAGGGATGAGATACAAAAAAAGGCAGGTAATAATTAAATTATTGAACACAATACAACCATGCAAGAAGTAAACAGTTTGTCCAGAGAAAAGAACTCTATGGCTTCATTCACACATAATGCTGAGCCATGAGTTCATAATGCTTTATTGAATAAGCCACAATTCATAAGGTTCACCCAACACACTAAATCAGGATTTCTCATCCCTTTAAGCCAATCCTGAGAAATCTGAGACCATTTACAGAAAATGATTGCTACAACTTTCTTGCTGTTGCTGTCTAACTCTCTCTTATTAAAAAGCACACTGTTGAGGTTGCTCCACACCAATCCATCTGGCATCTCCAGATGTTTCCACCCCAGCTTTCATTCTTTCTGGGCAGCAAAGCACAATTCTAAATAGAGCAAAAAGCTGCACCCCTTTATCATTTCTATTTTCTAAGAAAATAGAGTTCCTACACTTTGGTCTTTTCCCCCCCAGATCTGTCCTCTTTTTAAAGCTTGAATTCTCTGGCTGGAATGCTAAATCTGACATAATGTCCACATTTTAAGAGATCGGCTGGACTATGGGGAGAATGCCATGAATGCTGTGGGAGTTGTAGACAATCCATTTTGACAGCCCCAAGTTTGGGAAAAGCGGTGTAATATTTTCTTGATCTGTGAAAGCTTGGAGTGTAAAGAACAGCATCTATTGCACACAGGTGGAGGGTCTTCCCTTGCCTTTAGTCTTGAAATTAAGTGACATGGCTTCTTTTCAAAGAAGGGGCTAGTACTGATAGATCTTTTTTGTGATAGTATGTCTGCTTCTTAAAATTTTGCCAAGTATGGCCAAGCACTGCTTCACATACACCCCAAATTGTTCTCATTATTTAGATGCTGGGAGGTTTTTTGGGTGTGTGTGTGTGTGTGGGTTTAGAAGCCAACAAATAAAATAACCTTTTGCACAAATTAGCACCTACTCATTTTTAATGTACTGTTTGGTTTGTGTTCTCACAATGACAAATGCTACTTCAACCCAGGAGGAGCAAAAATGAGCATCCGGATCCTCAAGGTTGTCTGCAGAGCATGGTCAACAAATTCAACATGGGAGCCATGACAATGCAGTCAAACCGTTGCCTGTTTTATATGTGCGTTGCAAACAGGCAGATTATATTAAATGGATCCAAAAAAAGTGAAGTGGGATGGAGCCTAGTGGATGCCAAGGGAGGTATCCACAGGTGCCACGTTCCCCCAGGTGCAAGCAATAATCCATGGTTTACCAACAGCTGCATTCTCACAGCATGCAAAGCACAAAGCCAACAAACTACATGATGGCTCAATGCAATGTCTGCACCAGATTAATGAGTGCCCTGAGACTTACATGGACTAAATCTTAGTGAGAAAAATGAATGTCAAAAGTTTCCCTTTGCTCGTACCATTCCCCCCCCCTTTTTTTTTTAAATCTGGAAAAGTAGAAAGAAGTTTTTGGCCTCTACCTGCCATAAATCTGCTTCAGCTGAATTTCTCACTCAGCAAGGAAGATTGGAACATCTGCAACCTTCCCTCCTTACAATTTATAGCAACTTGCTTTCAGGCTGAGGTTCGTTTACAGAAAATAACACCTGTTTTCCTGATTCCCCAACAAGTGATGGTAGGGTTTTTCCCCCCCTTCCCTTGGCATCTCGGCTCCTTAATAGCTTGTTCAAAGCCAGCTGGTGATTCATTGAATGACCCATGTGTGAATGCACTTTATTAAGGAAAAAAAGGAGGCTGAAGTTAGTTTCTATGCACTGTCGCTTCCTTAGCCAACCTTTTACACACTCCTGCTTTATGTAGGAGGCTGCAGCTGGTCAGGTTGAAGCACCTAGAGAAGAATATTGTTGAATCAGGGATCATAAAGCATAAACACTTTGGTCTCCAGACTCTGTGTTGGGTGGGTGTCCACATGCAGTGATTTATTCCATGCCACCCTCAACTTTTGGCAGGTTCAAATGTTTTTAAAAAATCATTCCAGTTAGATGGTGGAAATAATACCTAATCCAGTGCAGGTTCTCCCAAATTCTCCTCTCTTCTCCTCCTTGTGACTTCAGAGCCAAGGGCTATGCAGTTGACCATAGAAGCCAAGTAGATATGCATGGATCACTCATCTACCTGTTTGCCCAATTTATGAAGTGATGCTTTATGGGGATTAAAAGGTTCAACATTTTCCACATCATCATCCTGCACGCCCTACAACCAGAGCTAACATCTGGAGCTCCACAGCCAAGGGGTGACCTCTGGAGGACCACCTAAAATAGTGGGTGATCAGGGGCAGCAGCCTGGGGTTGATCCTTGAGTTGATCTGTCTATGGGTGGGGCCCACAGAAGCTATTGCACTCCATAAAATCCATTGAGATGATTGAATCAGTCTGCTAAGTGTGCCCTGTGAATTCAGGCAATCATGATTTCTTCCACTTACCCTAGTAAAACCATTTTTTCCACCACCCCCACAAATGTTGAAGTGAAGAGAACTCTGGGCCCATTAGTAAGCAGCTGATCTGATTCTCCAGCTAAGATTTGTTGATCAATGTCATTGTCCTATAGCGCAAATAAAGAAAGGAGGCTGTCACTGAAAAACAACTTCTCCTTTCATACTCCATGGATGTCCTGCTCACCTTGGAGAGATCCCGCTTACTTCTATTGTGCTTCGTGCTTTCCTGCCCTCCTGGCACATTAAGTGTACTCACCATAGCTCTATCTCTTGCTCCAATGTCACAAAAAATGGGAAGGCAGGGAAAGAGAAAGCGGGACCCATACCTTACCTTTTGCCCTTTTCACATCAGTTCCTGGCTTCATAGCTGTCATAATAAAAAATGGGCTTTCCCCAATGAGCCTTCCACTCATGACTGCTGAAAGAAAGAAAGAAAGAAAGAAAGAAAGAAAGAAAGAAAGAAAGAAAGAAAGAAAGAAAGAAAGAAAGAAAGAAAGAAAGAAAGAAAGAAAGAAAGAAAGAAAGAGGAAATTGTTGGCAGGGAGCAGCAGATAAAAACCTGGATGTTATTCCAAGCTCATGTTTGTAAAGTGATATAGCAAGACCTCACGTTGCGTTGCGTAGAAGGACCCCACACGTTGCAGGCACGGTTTGCACGACAGCTTGAATCTCCAGCTTGGAAGAGGGTTTTACCCCCACTTTTAGTACCATGAAGGTCATCAGTGTAACATGCACAGCCCAACACACTCACAGACAGAGCCAGGGCAAACCAAGAATGTCTCTTTGTTGGCTTCCTAAAGAGGAGGGAGGCAGGAGTATATGACTAACCAGTAACCTTTCTTTTTCTGTTTAACAGAACCAAAGTCTGTTTACAATAAAACCGAGTGATATTTTTCATTCTTCCAAATGGACCAAGGGTTATATCAACAACATAAGCTCAGACACAGCAGACACCTGTTCAGCAAAACTGGCTTTGACTTTAACCAACTTTTAAATGGGAAGGAACTGCGATCCCCCCTTCTCTTCCTCCTCCTCCTCCTCCTCCTCCTCCCCCTCCCATCTTCTAAAGGGACATGTCAGATCAATCTTTTCCCAACCTGGTGCCCTGCTGATTTCTTTATAATGGCTCAGTTAGCAAGGCAACACATCGGTCAATTGCTAGTTTGGAGAAAACAAACGTGGCATCAAGAAAGCCAGCCTGAGGAAGAAGTGCAGAGTGGTTTAGTTCTCGATGGGTTACATCAAAACAGCACCTTTCATTTTGCCTCTTCTTACTTTTACAGACGTCACAATTTTTCAGCATCTTTTCTGGGCCTTTCCTTTTTGACAGCCATGTTTGAATGAAGGGCAATAAAAGGGAAGGGAAACAGAGAACGTTTTTGTTGAAATACCCAAATTACCATTGATACTGCCAACCTGCTTGAAAGGGAATCATCCCAAGAGATAGGCAGCTTCTGCATTTCTTTCTCTGGAATTTGCAAACTGGTTTTGAGATCATCCATCATGCATACTTCCCTCCGTTATTTATTTAAGAACATATCCTCTTGTTTTGGTTTCTGGGGTTCTTTGTTTTTGTTTTGCAGGGCAAGGCAATTAACTAATATAGTTATGGGTAAAAAGGTAACTATTGGTAGTGTTCATGACTGGAGATTCTATGGTGGAGAAACACTTCCTGAACCCATAAAGCAGAGGCAGGCAATCTTTCAACATCCAAGGCTATGATTATCATAACAGAGGATCAAAGTAAGTAGGGCCACATCACCCTTGTGGGTGAAGACAGAGGGGGTGTTTTTAGAAGGAACTGACTTGGGGGACTTTGTTTTTTAAATTGTCTCCATTTTAGGGTTTGGACTGTAGTTTTCATCTGTTCCCCACCACAAAATGTCAAGGAACTCCAAGGGCCATGTCTGATTTTGGGGCTCCAGATTGACCACTATTGCTCTACGGTTTATTTCATTCCTTCGTGAACCTCCACCTTGCTAGACAATCCCATCTCATTCTGCTGTAAAACAAAAACGTTACACCCATAACTTTATTATAATCAATCATGCTCCATATCTGAGCCTGAATCAGGCGAGACACTCCCTGGAGTCTCTTTAGGACTCTAGTCAGAACTTCAAAGCAAGTTGGATCGTCTTGGTGCATCCACAGCGTAGAGTCAGACAGTCTAATAGCTCCAGAGCACTCTGCATTTGAAATGTGTCAAATCCTTCTTAATGCCACTAAAAGCAAGCAGGCAAGTCATCTGCACATCCTTTGTTGGTTCTAAAGCCATGGTGTCTGCATTAGGTCATGGCTGGTTCGTGCCTCGTGCTAAACCATAATGTCATTCATTTAGTTCTGGGCCAGATTGCTTTCTGATCCCAAACACTGTAGCCAATAAACCATGGTTATGGTTTAGTGCAAAGTATTGCTCAGCCAGCTAGAGCTCGTTCAATAAGCCATGCTTAATACAAACCATAGCCTATTATGATATGCAAACTCAGTTCTTGGGCTTCAGAGGAAATGCAGGAGCGTTACCAGGCTTGTGATGAATTTGCACTCAGAATTCTGCCTCTGGATTACATTGGCAAAAAATAATCTTATTTTCAATACTGCAGAGGTCTAAGTCAGCTTCCCTGGAGTCAAATTCACCTTTACATAGATCTTTCCATAATTCAGGTAGACTCTACTGGGGGGGAGCAAAACAAAACCAAATTTCCCAGCCCTAAAATTTGAGTTAAGATCAAGGACATTTGTTAGCAAAATATTTCAGATTAAGGCAACTCATCCAGATGTTAAGTTGAACTCAGCAAATGCTACTGGCAGTAGTTTATTAGGTTCAGAAACAGGCTGTTCTTGCATCTGGTTCATAACGTGGTTGTGAGAATTCAAAACCCTTCACAGGTTTCACTTCTTAGTTACTATCCTGGATCATGTTCACACTGGGGTTAGGAAATCAAACATTGTATGCCATTTTGACTGCACACTGACCTAGTTAGAGATAGCCCATGTCTGCTGTGTGAATGTAGAGAAAAACATTCACTTGTGAATAATTAGTGAATTGCTCATAACTGAGGTCATTTCTCTTTCAAGTCAGAGCTAAAGGTCCACAGGAAAAGCTGGAACACAATGTCTTTAAGTTTTCCAAATCTGCAGGCTTTTTTTTTATTATTTGTTAAAGTATGTTCTGGATAAGGAGCTGAACTGAACACAAATTTGTCTCTGGTCCATGCTTGTAAAGGTCTGCTTCAGACCAAAGGCTTATCGAGTCTAGCATCCACAGTGGGCCAATTTTTTTCAGTGATTCGAAACAAAGACAGGATGGAAATAATCCTCCATTACTGTTCTTCCTCAGTAACTAAGACCTACATTGTGTTTGTACTAAACCATAATACAGTTGGTATGGCTTTTGGTGTAGCATACTGTATGAACTCAACAATTATGGTTTTCTGGTTGGTGAAGCTTTGGAATATGGCTTAGCATGCTGCATTCAACCAAGCATAATGAAGCATTCATAAATTAATATATCTGAGCCCAATGGTTTTCATCAGTAATGGAAGGGATGGGTGCCCTACTTCAGGTTTCGACCACACACTCACGTGCAGTTGCTTATGGAGTTTAGCCATTTTACTCCAAGGCTGAAGAGATAACAGCCAACAAAGGCATGTCAGCAAAACTGAAGCCTGCCTGAAGAGTTTGCTTTCTAAAGAGGAGCATGCAGAAGAGTGGTCCAAATCCAAACTCAGGGTTCTGAGAGCCAGGTCACGATTGTCAACCCATCCAGAGGTCGGAGGTTCAGGGTTTCAAGCATGAACAGGATTTGCAAGAATATTACACACCAGCCAGAGGTCAGACATTGTTTCCAACCAAGAGAGCATGGGTCGGAGTTGCTGCTTAAATCAGGCTGCAGCCAGCTGTTACTATTCAGGAGGTTTACTCCCTTGCCTGGCAAGGAGCTTCATAGATGTTTGCTGCTCTGCTGTCTTCTCTATTCATCAGGTGTGGGGGCTGGGAGGCCTTATGTCAGTGTTCCTCAACCTTGGCAACCTGCTGGCTGGGGAATTCTGGGAGTTGAAGTCCACACATCTGAAAGCTGCCAAGGTTGAGGAACACTCCTTACGTCCTTCTCATCTGACTTCTCCAGCTGCTCAGGTGGTGCCTGTGTTTGATCAGCCTCAGGTGATTCCTAGCTTGGTCTCTCCTGAGGCTGACATTCCACAGGTTCAACTGGAGCAGCTTCTTCCAGGTCAGATTCAGAATCTGAGTCCTGAGCCTGGGCCATGACAATGGGCTTTCGCTCCGTTTTAATGGAATGCTTGGGGGTTCTTAGATTCAGGACTGATGCTGGATAGCTATGAAATGTCTAAGACGAGACGGGCCTTTCCTCCAATTCAGCTGATAAGCCTCAAGAGTGAGATGTAATATATAAAAGAGTGTATAGTCATGGCAGAATCAAGGATGATTTGCAAAGATAGAAAGATATATAGAGGTTTAGTGAAGGTAATCAAGCAAATTACAGTGTGGCTTAGAGCAATCTGTGAACCAAGCTTTCCGTGAAAAACATATCTTTTAGCATGTTGTAAATCCGTTTCAAGGTATTCAAATTACATGGATCTGGGTTACATTCAGCCTATTCCCCATGCACTTCCATCTTCCAGTTAATGGGATTGCACAATTCCTGGGAAAAGCTATTATTTTAACATGGAAAAAATTAAGACGACTGCTTTGTTAGTGGAACAAAATTCTTCCCGTCTTTTTATTTTTAAAGTATAACTATCACATTATAAGCAGCTATTATTTGACCTCTTCCTTTTTTGCCACTTTAGCCATTTTATCTGATAGCACTTAAAACAACTTGGGTTGCATGCAAAGCGGATTATTGGAACAGTCACTTAATATTTATAACCATACAGTTATTAGCTGTTTAAGTGCACGCAAGGGCCACTGTTTTTTGTTTTTAATTTAAAAAAAGGAAGGTTAAAGAGGGATGTCTGTTTTTCATAATTGCACTGTGCTCCCAAGACAGCTGTTCAGCCATCTTGAAAATCAATGTTTTCATGACCTTTGACCTCTCTCTTCCTGTTGAGTGTCTCTCCTACAGGTTGTTCTTTAGATGGAAACAAAGCAAATATATAACAGTAAAGGGGCCAGGGTTAATGTCTTTAACAAGATAATGTTACTTAAGGGAACTGTAAAGCAAATCATTTCAAAATTCCAGTTGGCCCTTGAAAATCTAAGGGATATGATGAAACCATATGTGTGCTCCCTGCCCCCTCCCACCCCCAAGTTCCTGACGTGCAATTGGATGGCCAGGAGGGGGGCTAATTTGGACCTACACACATCAAGCTGACAGTTACAGAGAAACCATTCAAGGTCATTACTGAACACACAGAACGCTGTTTGATGCTTCTTTTAGAAGGATCACATGCACTACTCTATTTAGCAAGGTGGGGTTTTCCAAAGCAGCTTTGTTTTCAGCTGCAATGCTGTGAGATGCAGGAGGTTTGCAGCAAATTCCCTTCCCGCAAACCTGTTGGGATAACACTTCTGATGAAGCAGGAACTGCAGAAGAACCTAACAGAGCTACCGTGACCAGATCGTCAGGGTCCCATCTCAAGACCTAAGAGGAGATAAGGAAGTAGAGTCCGCTGGGTCTCCAACAGCATAATCCCACCTGATGCACTCTTAACACCTGTCATCCTAGCAATCTCCCATGCTGGCTGGATAAGATATAAATTATATTCCAACACATCTAGAGAGCAACCCATTGGCTTTCCAATTTAAAAATGAAGTTATAAACACAACCAAAATAATAGGTACAAGTGATGTATGGCCAACCTTATTAGCATCATTTCTCCTGGTGGCATTATTCATTACATTACTGATTGGTCTCTTAGAAAGGTTAATTGTTTTTCTATGAATTCCAAGTGCGGTGAGGCCATCTAGGAAACATTTTCCATAACTGTATAGGCTCAAGAGGTAAAAGCTAGTAAGGATGAAACTTTTAAAACGGAGACATCCATTGACCAGCTTGTTCAGTGCAAGGAGCAGACAACTATGGAGAACAGATAGGTTTTGGGCTGAAATCTAATACTGCTCAGATGGTCCAAGGCAGGAGTGTGTAATATGTAGTCCACCAGCTGTTGCTGAGCTCCAGCCTTTAGCTGTATAGCCAGTAATTGGGATTAGCAGAGTCTGAAGCAAAATCTGGTAAGGTCAAAATCTCAGAATTAGTCATCCCCATTTCGAACTTGCATCCTGACATGCAAATTACAATTACACAAAATTACACAAAGCAAATTACAAGGCTTGGATGATGATACCATCACTCCTATGCGTCCATTTTCTCTCCTCCCTCCCCCTTGGATGCCACGATTGAGATGATGAGAGCTGAAGTCTAGCAACATCACTCTAAGAATTCACAGTTGCTCATCTGTTCATCTCCAGGGGCGTGCAAGAGTTGTGCTCTCAAATGTTGAAGTGAACAAATACTAGCATTTGCAACATCTCGGACAATTAAAGAAAAAAGAAAGTGCCCTAACCGAAGGGCAAATTCTAAATCAATTATCATTCATTTGAATCAATATTAAGTTGGGCTTACTTATTTTACTGAGTAACCTCATTATTCTGGCCCTCACCTCCAACACTTTGTATCAAATGGACAATTAATTCATCTATAAAATTAGATACCTTTATAACCACGGTAATAGAAGTCCGAATTGTGCCCTCTCTCACCATGCTGGCTGGCTTCTCTGAAATTAGAAGGAAAACATCTTATTTAAGAAGAAAAATGGGGCTAATTAGCAAATGTCCAGAGCAATGTATCATAAGAAATCCTGCTGAACATGACCAGGACCAGTATAAAACTCCTTTATGCAATTTGCAATAAAGATTGGAGTTTTCATTTCAGAATCCACATGTTTTCAGTGGCTCACGGCTCCTGGGATTTTCATTTTTACTGCAAATTTATTTTTTATGGCATTTATTTCTATACTAATAGGTGTATATGCTACCCTCTCTTCTGATTCTAGGTGGGTTTTAATCAACTTGCATCCCACATTTCAATGAAATGCTTCAAAACCACCCACTGCTTTAATCAAATACACCAGATACCTTAAGACGAAGCAAAAGCAGTTCTGCTGGAGAAAAATAGAATTGTTCGTTTAATGAAGTCCATGTTTAAACATATTAAAATCACCAAGGTGATAGTCACAGCCAATTCGTGTCCCATCTTTCCGATCTTACTGGGATCTCCAAGGCAGCTAGCAATTGATGGAAGAGTAGGCCCAAGCACTTGTAGACCTGCAAGATTAAAGCGACAGTGCTGAGTCCTGGACAGTATCCTGGGAGTGGAGGATTGGCTGAAATTCCTTCTCCCCAAGAACAGAAACTAGATGCTGAATTTCCATGACGTTGGGGGTAGGGGAGGGGTGATCTCTCAACCATAAAGCCATAAAAGGGAAAGTGGTAAGAAGCTGGGGAGAAGCTGCTTAACCAGCTGCCAGGTTCTGCCCAATGGTAGGGCCGGCCTTGTGCTTTACACATCCAAGACCCATGGTCTTCACAAACCGTTGGGTCCAGTTTGGTAGACTGATTTATCTAGCCTTTAAGCAGCCTTAAAGGTAGGGTTGCCTAGTATTGCCACCATGGCATGGCCTACATCTAGGAAGTTGCCCACGATTTCCCCTTAACTATTATCTGCCCCCAGCTTAGCGGCTTGCACAACGGTTTCACTTTTCCTTCCTGGGCTGCCTGCCTTTGTCTTTTCCATGCCTTATAAGGTCCGATCATAACTAGCCAAGAACAGGCTTCCTACTGAACTGGCAGGAAGTTACTAACCCCACCGGTTTCAAGAACGCTTGTGACATGAGCCACCTGTGGAATGCCACCACATTCCATCCTCTTTCCTCACTGCAATGAAGTTTTACATCTTCTTTAAAAGAGCCATAAAACTCTCAAGCACCGATAAGCCTGGATTTATCGAAAGCTAAATAGATGTTTGAGTACGGTTGCTCCACAGAATAACTTTAATAATAGCATCCCCAATGTACAGTTCAGGCATAGATCATTCCTTGGGTCTTAATGACTGGAAACAAACAACAACAAAAAGGGGACTGGAGAAGGGAAGGGGAACACAAATCTCTTTCACTGCAAGCCGAAAGAGTTTCAGGTTTTCCTAAGTTTAAACTAAGGCCACGGTCTTATGTAAAAATGCTTGAGCCTGAACACAACAGGACTGGTCCTATCAGAGAACAAGATGAGTGCTTCACCCATTTGATTCCAAATATCCTAGAGGGACAATCAATTGCTCACCATTAACTTTATTAATGTAGGAAGTTGATTCCCAGGGAAAGGTATAGAAGGGCTATCTGGTCAAGGAGAAGAACAAATTGACTAGAATTGGGTACTCTTCCTGGGAAGCTGAACATCTGGCAACGGGGCACCATCTGCATCAGACAATGGGATCTACCACACACTGTGCATCAAAGCTGGACACCCCTTCGGTTATTGCATGATGCCATCTGTGGCAGACCTACAAAAAACTCCAGGTCTTATACGTCTCAGAGAATGAACTACTCAATTTTGGCCAAACTCAGGTGCAGTTGGGAGGCTCAGTTTGCCTGCTGTACCTGTTTTCCATCTGGCCCACAGAAGATGGAGATGCTCTCTTCCTTTCCCCAGGGAGTCTGCCGAGTTCCTCAATTAAGCAACATCAGGAAGAGATCACACTGCCAAGTCAGGAGCTCCATTGGGGAGATATCAAGCCACCAAACTGAGGACAAAGAACTATAGTGCGAAGGTGACTATATATGATTTGGGCTGTGACTTAGTTGTGCACTATAAACATGACAGGTGGACAAAACCATTGGGCTAAAGTCACAAGAAGTTTGGAAGAAATTCATGTATATCACTGGAGAGGACAACATATAAATGTTTAGATCAGTGTTTCTCAACCTTGGGAACTTTAAGATGTGTGGACCTCAACTCCCAGAATTCCCCAGCCAGCATTGGGAATTCTGGGAGTTGAGGTCCACACATCTTAAAGTTCCCAAGTTTGAGAAACACTAGTTTAGATCCTTCATGGGGAGAGTGATGGAGTTCAGTGCCATTATTTGTCCTTATTTGGGTGGTTTGCAAATATGGGTGAACTTCGTGTATATTTTGAAGATGTCCAGTTGACTTTTAACCTGCATATGCTTATCTATACGTAAGTGATTGGAACTGTTTATTTTTCAGGAGAATAAACAATCTAAAGTGGCAGAGGAAAATGCTATATTTTCTGCTACGAATTTCTCATTCTTCTGAACCCTTAGGGGGCATCAAGTTGGTCACAGCTGGAGTTCAATTTATGAAATATTCTTTCATATCCCCCCCTTTTTTTTAAGGTCTCCACCCACATTTCTCCACCCATTCCCACTTGGTCAGTTCTCCATAAGCACAAATGCAGTCCTCTGTCCACCAAGAGTTGCTCCCCCTTGCTTTAGAAGTCTCCATATGTGCAGACGTCAGCTCCCAGAATTCTCAGCAGTGGCTATGCCAGCTGGGGAATCCTGGGAATTAAATCCCACCCAACTGGAGAACATGCAAGTTGAGAATGATTTCTCTAGTAGAACTTTACATCAGAGATTTACAGCAGGAAGAAGGTAGATCTTGGTCTGGGTAGTTTACCATAAATCTCTCAAATCCTCCTGGCTCACAATTGTTTACCAGCGACAACCACAAAAATGTGTCTCCTTCTCCTCCCAAAATTTTCTACCACTGAAATGAAGAAAGCCTGAGATGACCAAGAATGGATGTTTGTGTGGAAAAACTATGGCTCAATTCAGTGCTGATGAAAACTTTGAAGTTCAGTTCTTTAATCTGAGATGTATGTCTTTTACATTTCAGGGAATATTGTCTTCTCGGAACAAGCCTGAAATTTGCACAGCTTTGATTTAAAGGATCTATCTTTTAAACACCTCAGATTTCAAGGCTAATGCAAAGTCTATACTTAACCTGGAATATTAGATGAGAAGACTGCTATATCTATTAGATATTATTAGATATCTGTTCTAATTGAGAAGAGGAAGAAGAGGAAATAGAGGTTCTCATGATAATAATAAATAATCTGAAACGGACATGATATCACCTATAGCAACTTCTCATATTTTTTTTAAGAAGCTGAAATCTAAAAACAGAAATTAAAATGAATCTAATCTTAGATATTTTGTTCCTTTTAGTGCCTTAGGGATAAAAAAAAATTCCAACAGGAAACCTTTGATTTCTATGTTTTCAGAAAGTTTATCACAAAGAAACTATCCCAAGAGATGGATCATGAAAAAACACTTCTGATTTTGGAGACCCTCAACAATTCCCACCAAGAATTGTATTGGATCTTGACCTGACCTGACGAAGTGAATAATCATTTCTGCATTAATTCAAGAATAAGGTAGACTTTGGTGAGAAAAGATCAACTTGGCTTTTGCACATACAAATGGCAATGGTTTAATAAATAAATAAATGGAATCTCTCCAACTGAAACTCATTTTGAAAAAAAATGGGAAAGTTCTCTTGTCCTTGTCAATTAAGAGAGCTAGTTTGGTGCCGTGATTCAGATACTGGACTAGAAACTGGGAAATGGTGAGTTTTAGTCCTTGAAAGCCAACTGAGAGACTTTGGGCCAGTCCCTCTCTGTCTCTGTCTACTTACAGACTTGTGGAGAAAAGAGGAGGCTGGAGTGTTATGGATCTGCCTTGGATTGCGCAAATAAAGGCAGGATATAAATCTAATAATAAATAAACATCAGATAATAACAATTAATAGTATGCAAGCTAAATAACGTCCAGAGGAAGTGAGTTTTGTGGCAAAGTGCTGATTAAAAGGCAGAAGAAATGAGAGCAAAAGAGATTGTTTGGGCACTGCAGAATCACATCTTGAAAAGCATGATGGAAAATGTTACTCAAGCCAACACTCACTCAAACGAAAGTGAAATCGGAAAAGAAAGAAGTTGGGGATTTGCTGTCCGTTTTGCCTGGTTGGCAAGAGTGGGAGACAGCCCCTCACTTGTCCTGCGAGTGAGCTGCGTCTCCAGCCCTGAGGCACAGTTGTGTACAGTTTGCACAACATAGATTTTAAATAGGAGGGAAAGACTTTACATTCCTGCTTCCTTTAAGCCATGAAGCTAACTGGGTGGCCTCAGAGCAACCAGGATAGGGAAGCTCTGAAAGTAATAAGTAGAAGCATTAAAAAGATGGTGGTGATGATGATGGTGATGGGGAGGAAGAGGAGGAGAAGAGAAGGAGGAGAAGAGGAGAAGGAGAAGGAGAAGGAGAAGGAGAAGGAGAAGGAGAAGGAGAAGAAAGAGTGGTAGAGGAGGAGGAAGAGGAGAAGGAGAAGGAGAAGGAGAAGAAAGAGTGGTAGAGGAGGAGGAGGAGGAGAAGGAGAAGGAGAAGGAGAAGAAAGAGTGGTAGAGGAGGAGGAAGAGGAGAAGGAGAAGGAGAAGGAGAAGGAGAAGGAGAAGGAGAAGGAGAAGAAAGAGTGGTAGAGGAGGAGGAGGAGGAGGAGGAGAAGAAGAAGAAGGAGGATACTGTGTGTAAATTGTGTTTTGCAGAAGATCAAGTGTGTGCTCAATATTGTATATAATGAAATGCATTTTTTCTTTGCTTTTCCCCAAGCAGGACTGTGTTTATTTCTACACGATCAAGTTTTTTTTTTTCCTTCTTTTTCTACTTCATGCATTCATGAATGGGAACATTTTTCTCTCCCTGCAAGCATCGTGAATGGCTCTGGGCACAAATTCCCTTGGAAAACTAGCATGACAGTCTTTCTGCTTTTTGCACATTCCCTGCAAAGAATCACTGCAACTCCTTCAAGCAAACATACATACATACATACATACACGTAAGTATGTATATCTGCCTTACGCTTCCTTGGGGCTTTACACACTTATCTTCTGTGTTAACACCAATTCCAAAATCTAAAGCGTCTGCCAGGAGGGTTAAAAAAGTTAAGATGTTGATTGCCACTGTGTGATGGACGCCTCCGCCCCTTTTTTGCACGCAATACATTTAAAAAGGAGGTGCAGCTTTGATTGAGGAGTCAAGGTTGCCATCTTGACTTTTTTTAAACCCCCCTTCCCAGACTTCCCTGCCCCCAAAGGCCTGAAAATGTTCAACTTTACCCTTTCATTCACTTCTGGCACAATTCCTTGCTCTCTTTTAAATGGAAATATATACACACAGCTCTCAGGCACAAGATAGTCAAGGCTTGCTCTTCCATTTTAAAACTTAAATCTGAGAGCAATCCAGTTTATGACCTATAAATTAACACTCCTAATCTGATCCAGTGGATTTTATTTGTATGCAACCATAGGGCTCCACAGATGAAAAAGCCATGCCCCAAAGCAATCGACAGCATCATTTGCAGATTAAATAAAACAGAACAATTCCCCTTGCAATTTGCAGCGTAAGAGTCTTGTTCTAATTTTCTTGGAAGCAGTTGTAAATAAATCCATCTGAGTTTTAACATAAATATTGCTATCTGAAAGCATTTCAGATTATTTCCAATGGTGTCTCTTCCAACCTTCTCCTGAACAAGAAGGGGAAAGAAGTATTTACAACGTATGACAAAGGCTGTGTCCGCACTTGAACCTAACCTGGCCAACTTCTTTTCTTCTGATGTGTCTCCATGATTTCCTTAAGCACATGAATGACTCCAACTTCAGTTGTGTCATTCAGTAGCTGGGCTGGTGTTAAAATAGTATTTTCCCTCATCTTCTGACACCATCCAAAGGCAGCCTCAATGAGTAAAATCTGTTAGGCTTCATCATCCAGTCTGTTGGAGAGAAGAATGGCATTGACAAGAAACAGTGGGAATAAAGGCAGGATAAGATTGGCAGTGAGACAGCAGATGGCGGATTCCCCAGGATGAGTACAGAACTCGGTAGCCAGGACAGGTGGATACTAAGCAATGTCTTCAACCTGTAAAGCTTCTGAGATATTGCTTCTAACGGTGAAATTAAACAGAGAGTGCCAAAAGGAAATTACTTCAAAATGAGCCTTTGTGCTGAGAACCAAAAGGGAGGTATCATGCTACTCAGGAGAATCCCCCCCCCCGAAAAAATGAGGGGGAGGAAGGTCCCAAATTAATAGGCAACTCTGAATTCCCCTTGGTTCAGCAAGGACTCAGTATGCCAAGGGACCAAATCATGTTAATATCTGCTAGAAATCAGAGCCAGAATTGATAAGGCATGGACCTGTTTAAATTCCTTAGGACCCACATTGTACTGAAAATTGGGGGGCTGTCTTCTAACAAATCACTAAAGAAACAAACTCAGCTTTATTTCCCTTGTACAAGTAATGCATTGAACATCTTTAAAAATCTAGGGGAAAAAAAATACATATTTAGGGATACATTCCCAAAATGGTGATTCTAAAGATAGCCACCATTGTAACTTGATATATAGCATTGATTGAACTTTGGCAAATACCTAGAAAGCTATTGTATGCACTAACAAAATGCATCTGTTTCTTTTCACCTTCAATTATTTCAGTTGCTCAGTGACCCCCCCTCCCCCCAGAAAGAAGTAATTTGGCTAGAAATTTCCAAAGAGGTCACAAAAGATAAGCTTAAATTGAAGAGAGGGAACTCCCTAAAAAAAAAATCAGATTTGCTCTGTCAGCATCAGTGGTGATGATCGTTGAGTACTAATGTTGTGAAATTATTATTATTATTATTATTATTATTATTATTATTATTATTATTGACAAAATCACCATCAGTCAATTGCAAAAGGCAGCTTTACTTGGAACAGCTTCCATCCTGCGACAGTCCCTTTCACACCATCAAACCGCAACATCTGCCTATCTCAGGTCCTTGGGAAGGACTCAATAGAGGGATAAAAATGCCAAATCCAGTCTAAACATCTGGCTGACTGTGCAACCAAAAATAATAATAATAATAATACTTGATAGGTGGATAAAAATGCCAAATCCAGTCTAAACATCCGGCTGACTGTGCAACTAAAAATAATAATAATAATACTTGATAGGTGGATGAAAATGCCAAACCCAGTCTAAACATCTGGCCAACTGTGCGACCAACCATAATAATAAAAATGACTCTGGGTGGCTCACAACAAAGAAAGAAATTACAATAAAATCAATAAAACTTAAAAAAATAAAGATAAACGGTGGCAAGCATGATGGAGTAAGAGGCCTTACTCTCCCTCACCGAAGGCCTGGGTGAAGAGCCAGATCTTCATGGCTCTCAACAGTAAAGTGTTGGACTAAAAGCAGTGAGATGCAGGTTCAGGACCACATTCAGCTACAGAATCTCGCTGAGCAACACGCTGGGCCAGTCCCTAACTCCTATCTCACAGCATTCTCATTCTGGTAAGAAACGGATGGAGGAAATGCTGTGGTATATATTATGCCTCCTTGACCTTCCAAAGGATATGGAATGTGGAACTTAAAGGATAAATATGAGCATATACCTTTCAGAAAACAGGTTATTCCTGGTACAATGGCTGTGCCATTGTCTCCTGTAGAACGTCTTCACCCACTTAAGTGCAAGAGCCAGCTGTTTGATGCAACTTCTGATAGGAAGGATACAAGCTATAAGAAAAAGCTAGTGTGTAGATGTAACTGTGGTGTCCCACTATTCTACTAGACTTCTCAGCGATCTGTGTGATGGGGCACAGTATAAATTAAGGATCCTTTCAATGCCCCACTGCATATTTCTATGTTATCTTAATGTGTTTACGTTGGACTATTGGGACTATTTTAATCCAGTAGAAAGCAGTCAAAGCTAGTTAAGCATTGTTTTGTCATTGCCAAATCTAGACTTGTTCTTACGCCTTTGGGAATTTTAAAACCAAATTACATCGCTTAGCTCACCAGAATACTGAAAGTTAGAAAATAGGAGATATATTTTGTGGGTATACTTGATGGATTTTTCCAACTCTTGGTATTAGAAGATCTTAAAGTGTTGCTATCTCCAGTTTTGAAAAAGTTCCTCTAATTATAATTTTCTAAATGTCAGATGTCTTCAGTATTTTGATGGTCTGGATTAAATAAAATTGCTTTGGTTTCTTTGATTTGCATGCTATAACCCCAAAACACTAAGAATATGAACATTTCAAACTCAAAATGTCATTTTTGCATTTAACGTTTTGTTTATTACAAGATTAACATTGCAGTCCTAAGCCACTTATCTGCAAGTAGTCCACGTTGGACTCAACGGAAGATACATTTGAGCAGGTAGGTAGAGGACTACAAAGTTAAATGATGACATATATGTGGATTTTTGGGATATAGGAACCCTTTCGAGATTGGAAACTGCTCATGGGTTGGGGAGGGGATGGGAGGGCAGGGAAGAACTAAAAGCAATATTTTTATCTTTGTCTAAAGAGTGATCCTGCCTTGAGGAACCTTTTTTCTTCGTCTTTTTTTTTTTTCATGCACTGTAGATGACCTTGAGAGTTCTTGGTGCTGACTTTGGGGGGGATAGGAAAGGTCTATGCAATCTTCAAGCACTGTCATCTTTAACTCTGATGAGCACTTAAACATAAATAAAAACAGCTTTTCTCTCCTGACTCATCCTAACAAGGCCTAGCTGGGCCTCCCCTTAATCCAAGGGATTTCTGAAGCTTTTAGTTCTAACTAAGTAATTTGTAAGACTGTCTGTGATGCTGCCAACTCCGTGGTGACTGGATTTTTTGGTGGGTTCCCAGCCAGCTAATTAAAACCATGGGTTGGAAGGAACCATTCAAATGGAGGTGTGTGTGTGTGTGTGTGTACACACGTGCAAGCATGATGAAAAGAAATCTCCTGGAATTGCACATTGAAGAAATTGTTTCCAAAACTGCTTTTTGGAAGAACTTAACATTGGCGCATGTATTCAGAGAAACACTACTCAAAATAACACAAAACTTACATATGCCAGAAACAGACACCATACCTTGTAAAGGACACAGAATGTTCTCCCTGGCCAACAGTGCTCAGAACAGAAATGTCGACCTTTTCAAATTCTCTGGGGCTCTTAAAATTAACAAAATGCAAATCTGCCCTTTTCCTGGCAAGTCTATTAATTGTTTGTCAAAAGAAACTGAAGATTAGACACGAAAAGAAAACAAAGATGCCAGAATTAAGGATGTATGATTAATTCAACTCACAAAATTAAGCAATACTGAAAAAGTTCGTGGGATTTCAAACCAACTCAGATTGCTGGAGTGCAAGGGTCCTGGGTCTGATCCAGACAAACAAACCTTATATGAAGATTGCAGCAAGGTTGGCAGAGGTTGTATAAATCAGCATCTGAGAAAGGGCCCAACATCTCAAAGGAGTACCAGCATCTTTCCCTTTCACCTCCCAATTTTCAGCCGCAACCCACTAAGTTGTAGATGTCTGCAGGTGGTCATTGAGGGGCACAGATCCCTCTCACATCATTTTCAGATTGTCACTTCATGGTCAGAAACAGGACTGGGCCAGTCCTTCACCCACCCTCCCCCACCATGCACAACTATCTCCAGTCATCCCCTTCTTCCAGCTTGACTAGTCTTGCTCTCTCCTGCATGGTCTTGGACAGGGAGAAGAAGTGAGAAGATTGGAATAACATACCAACTCAGACCACAGATTGAAATATGATCAGCACCAGCTCTCCAGAATAAATGGCAGGAGTTTCTCCAGCCTGAGATGCAGATGCCGGAGACCAAATTGAGGACTTTCTGCATACAAAGCAGATATTCTATCACTGAGCTAAGCTATGGCTCCTTCTTAGTAAGCTAGCTCAGCTTTTTCTATATAACAGACACAGGATCCACAGTGGGAAACAGCAATAGGGGTGTTGTTAAAAGTCTGTGCAAACTCTCGTTGCATTTAAAACCAATGTGGGCCAATGATGAAATGAAACAAAAATATAATCCATGCAACGTGATTCATTCCCATCCCAGAGAACACATGTTTAAACAGATGTCTGCTAAATGGAAAATACAACATGGTTTAAGGGATTATTTAAAGCAGCATTTAAAAGGTGGGGAGCGAAGTATTTGGGTGTATGGCTGTGAAACGTTGAAGGGAAGATTTATTGATGTTTTGCTTGGATTGGTATCTTCCATCTGACTTAATGGCTGGTGTCTACCCTTCAGCATGGCTCAGATCTTGATGGGGATGAGTCGAGATGTTCTGCTGTCTCTTCCACCATGCAGAGAGATAAAAGAGATGCAAACAACCTCTCAACAGGTTCATGCATTGTCCGAAGAAGGCGTAATATAGATCATTTGCTCACCTCCAAGATCAGAGAAAGAGTTCTGAATTCGGCGGGGGATATTTGATCCTCAGATCCCTGTGGAAAGTCCAGTAGCTTCCCTGATTGAATCCTTCCATATGATCTTCTGGACAGGGCAGAACTGAATTTGCCAGTCTGGTAAGAACATCTCAAGAAGGTCTGCTGAGTGTCCTCCTTCCATATGAGGTCTGGGAGAAAGGGATCCCATAGCAGGCCTTTTCTGGAATGGAACTCTCTCCCCAAGAAATCTGTGCAGCCCAATCCTTCCTGCCATTTCAAAAAAGAAAAGAAAAACACCATTAAAACAGCCCTGTTCTGGCAGACTTTGAACCCAAATTGATAGTTTAATACCATCCATCTTGGAATGGGTAGGAAGGAAGGAAGGAAGGAAGGAAGGAAGGAAGGAAGGAAGGAAGGAAGGAAGGAAGGAAGGAAGGAAGGAAGGAAGGAAGATGGATGTCAGGGATAACAGACTGATCAAATGCATAATAACCCAAGTCAGCCAAGTAATTTTGGCAGTGAAGGCAGAAATTTTCTTCCTTTTCCCCAGCAGTAACAATGCAATTCCAACAACTGAGTAACAAACAATTCACTGCCCTTTCATAACATCCAAAACCACATTTTGCCCAGAGATAAGTCAGCTCTGTATCCCTTCTGAATAAGAACACAGAAAAATATTTTAAACAGTTTTTTACCATGCATATCTCTGCAAGCGAACTTGTTAATATTCCCCCTGTGCATTGATTTCCCCAATCTCCATTAGCTTTTAGAGATAAACATTCATTTTTATGAACTGTATTTATTTCAGAAGGAGTCGATAAGCTTCCTCTTTGGACACTTCAGCCTTGTATATACAATCAAAGCCAGTTTAAGTGAGTGTGATCCCCACCAAAAATAAGTGTTACCAAAAAGTATATCTCAGCCTTTCAGATGGACCTGCCTGATTATTTAATTAATTAATGGCTGTTATTGCTGGAGGCCATCTCCTAGCAAATCATCCCCCCCAAGGTGCAATGAAAACAAAGCAATCCTGTGCACACAAACCTTAGTTCCACTGCCTAAAATAATAATTCAGCCTAGTGCCAGGGGAACACAGCACTTCCTGTGAGTGTTTCAACTCACGGCCTCCCAAAAATAGCACAGAGACTGTTCGCACCTGCACTTTTCCACATTTTCTCACTAACAACAAGGAGATTAATGGATTCCATTCAGAGCGGACCTTTTATGACCCCATTTATGAAGTTGGGGGATCCTCAGGAAATAGTTTGCTAATCCAGATCTTGATAAACGCTTGTTTCTTTGCAATATATTCAAAACGTAGGATCAAAACAAAGAGAAAGGGCTTTCTCTGTGCCAAAAGGTAAAATCAGATATTCCAAGTAGGAGCAATAGGTTACTGAAGAGTCTGAAGATCAGAAAAAAAAGGGATGGAATTGGTTGAGATTTTCGGCACAACACAAGTCCTGGGATCCTTAATACCACTCTGTAGGATCCCTGGGTGAGTTTGAGAGCTAAAGATGGTAACCTAGGGCATCTGTGCAGGGAAGGTAGAAACGAGAGGGTGCATGTAAAAAGAACCAGGGCTTTAATCTAGCAGCTGCAGCCACCATCTTGACTTCTTTGAGCCCCTCCTGCAGATGCCCCAGCAAAGAGTCTGTCAGAACTGTGATGATTAATGTTTGGCTATATCAAACCTAGATGTCCTTCATCTGAGACACTGGCCTCCAAAGGGCAAAATAGATTGCCCTGTTTCTGCCTCTGCTCAAAGACCCTTTCCTTTCTCCACATTTTTCTAAGTAGGACCAAGCTCCTAAATCTTATTCTGCTGCTGTGATTTTAAATGTTCCTCTCCATCTGCCTGGATAAATGCATACACGCATTTATTCAACCGCATGTCTATGTTAATATTGCACTTTATTAGGTTATGGTTTTGTTTTACCAACCTGCTAACCGCTCAGCGGGAACATAGAGGTGGATTTTTAAAAAAAAATGCAATAAGAAATAAATAACACTTTAAAAACAAACTAAAAAGAGCTTGGGCAAAGTCCCCATTGAAGTGGTTAAAAATAAAAAGGAGGCCTTTGAGGCCACTGGCAAGAGTCCCATGCCCCAAAAATGCTTGTTTTGGAAAGTGTGGCTGAGGTCCACCACAGTTCTGGAGGGCCTATGGGCTGGGAATTAACTCTGCCCCCAATGGAAGCTATTTGGAAACCAGCAACATCTGGAGCTAGAAGGGAGAACTCCTGGTTCTGGACCACAGCTGGACTAATGAAGCCCAAAGCACCTCCTGGGACAATGGACATTTTAGGTCATAGCTGTACCCATCCAAGCTGGCTGTTCGGCTTTTCCAAATGGGAGAGACTGCAAGGATTTCCAACAAAAACCCTCCTCTCTTGAATAGGTTTCTCTGTGTGATTTCACAGAGTGAAGTGTGAACAGCAATCAATATGGAACGTCACTTTTAATTCAGATTTAATTTGAGGAGCAAGTCAGCTGTGGTTTGGAAAGTAGAGACCGGAGGTCCATAACGTAGAGCAATCCATTTGTGGAACTAGCCTTGTTAGTGAGCATCAGTTTCTCTCCCCCACCTGACTATTTTTTTTAAAACCTTTGGATTGAAAAATAAAATGGATGGGAAGTTGAAAGCCTGCCTCTAACTTGATCTTTGTTTCCAAGAATGCCTCTAGGATCCATGTTGGCCTTCTTAGAAAATAAAATGGGTTGGGCAAAGCATTGGCCAGTGCTTTGCCTGGAAGTGTGCCCATCTAGCTCAGAAAAAAAAATCCAAAAGTAAGTTGGGATATTAAAATATATTTTGGGAGACAAGAGTGTGCAGTGGTGAGAAATCTCCCAACTGGTCTTCCAGAAAATCAGTGTTGTGTTTTGTGACTGGCTACATCCACCAGAGAAATAAATCTGTGAGCAGGTAAATCCTTCCCATGGCAGCCATTTCTAACATGGTGTCTGTGACAAGGGTTCAAGATTCCAAGGTGCCCACCAGTGAAAATGTTTGCCTTCTCTGGTGCCAGCAGGTCTTATCTACAAAGCTATCAAGTCTTCCACCACAAATAGAACTCAACCACTGGGTTGTCTGGTTCCAAACTGGACACATGAAGTGGCTTGATGCTTCCAAAAAACTCCACTTAATTCACCATTCTTGGATCATCATACAGAAGTTAAGAAAAATCCCCCCCCCCCAAAAAAATAAGTCTGCACAACTTCTGAAAAAGTATGAGTCATTGTTTGGACACGGAAAGATTTGGCCCACAATGGGGCAATTGAGCCAACAGCAAGCTCACTGCCCTCAAAGAACTAACTAAATATTTCTCAGTAATTATAAAGTCTTAAGGTGGTGGATTTCAGGATTGTTTTGCAGTTGAAAGGATCATTTGCAAAGGATAAACTAGCTTCTCCGAACAGTGTGCCTGGCTGCTCTTATTTATTATGAGTTTGTTACTCTTCATGCCAAGCTAAATATGTATAATTAAGTTTGGGAGGCAGGGCCCTATTTAAAAAATAATAATAAAAGCACACTTGAATTTCAGGATAAATACAGTAGAACTGTTTCTTGATAGATTAAAAACAAGTGCTAATTAAGGGATTTATAAAGTCATGCCAAATTACACTACAAGAACAAAGCACAGGTGATTGCTGAAGTATTTGTTGATGTTTTGAAAGTTCATTTGTGAATATGGCTCCTGCTGGAACATTTCTCTACTAGCCAGCATTAGCATAATTTCACACTTTTCTAACAAGAAATGCCTACCAGGTTCATTCAAGATAAAATGCAAGGAAGGAAGGAGAGAAAGGAGAATGAGAGATAAATAAATAAATAAATTGCAGAGGAATGAACTTGGGTACCCAGTTCTGTTCTTCATTTCACATTTTCTCTCTGATTGAATCTGAGCTATTGATTTTTTTTTTTAATGCATTCAATCAAATCTGCCTGGACAAGTCCCCGCAGTTTTCTTGGCAAGGTTTTTCAGAAGGGGTTTGCCATTGCCTCCCTCCTAGGGCTGAGAGAAAGTGACTGGCCCAAGGTAATCAGCTGGCTTGGTGCCTAGGCAGGACTAGAACGTGCAGTCTCCTGGTTTCTAGCCTGATGCCCTAACCACTACACCAAACTGGCTCTCTGTTGAAATTACCGAATCTATTGAAATATTGAACTTATTACTGAAATTCTATTGATATTAGGAACAGCAAATATGGGATTTTGTCTCCATTGTTAACTTGAGATTTTGCAAAATGTTGTTTACAGAGTAAATGGAAATGGAGTGGGATACGGCCACAGTGAGGAGAGGAAACTGCACTTCCTTAACTAAATACTAGAAACAGATCCCGAACATTGGATTAAAATTTCACACACAGGCACAATTCTTTACCATCTGGATCCTCTTCGGTTCCAGCTATGATGGCAAAATTCAAGGCTACCAAAAGAGCGAATGTTCATGGCACGCAACGTCGTGGCACTGAAACAAGATTTGGCACAGACATAATAGCCAGGCCATTGCAAATGCGAGGAATGAGGATGTTATGTTTTGATGGCTGCCCACCAGATCTAAAATTTAAGATTAGTGATGCCTCTGAGTGATTCCCTGCACAACTATAGTATTACTCCCACACAACTGTATTATCATTATTTTCTGGAAGTAAATCTACAGAAAGGAAACAGCTCAGTGACAGGCAGCTGAATAAAGCTACCAGTTCAATCTAATGGTATCATTAAGATGGGACATTAGGAACGATGTCCTAGAGCTTACTTGCACATGGGATCATCAAAGCAAACATATTGGCTTGTCGTATTCTATAACAATGTACACTAAAATATATAACTCCAGAATCTGGAAAATGAAGGCTGTGTATGCTTCAACATTTATTAGGAAGTCAATGAAGGACAGTTTTTCACTGCTGGTGCAGAAATTATTGCAATTCTTTGTCTTCTTTAATAATTTATACTGTGCTGATTGTTGCTGTCCTATATTCCTGGGGTGTTAACAAGGAACTGCAGCTTTTAAAATGATATAGCATACTCAGTTATATAAAACTAACTAATAAAATATTCAAAATTCTTCTAGAAAAAAAAATATCAGGAAGAAGGGTGTTGGACCTTTCACAATTGGGAGATTAAAGCAGATTGACAAAAGGCGCCGTGGTCTAAGAGTTGCCTTAATAATAATGAGTAGATTGCTTAAGGCAGTGGTCATTTTCTTTCAGGCTCATGTCTGAAAAGGGTGTGGTCCAAAAAGTCACAATGGTGGCTACAATGGTGCAGTCAAAGCTCTGCCTGCTTTTTATGTGTGTCACATGTCTTTTCTCCTTGGGACCATGAATGCCATTCCAAGGTCCGAATCATGGGTGTAGACCAACTGATGTTCTCAGTTAAGAAGAGAGTTTTACAAGAGCCCAAAATCATCCTGAGTTTCCAGTTGTATATTTTCAAAGTTCAATTTAGAGAACTATCAGGAGGCAAGGAAGGGCCCCAGAGACTATCCCAAGCAAGCTCAACGTTCATGCAAGTGATTGTTTGGAAAGATAAATGGAATGGCAACAAATTGGGTGGCGCAACCTTTTTAGGATGGTGGACCCAGCACAACATTTTGTTACTGTTCCACCCTTGTCATGATTAATAGCCGTTTATGATAGCCTAACCTCAATTATTCATGAATTTGTCTAATTTCCTTCAAAGCTAGTAACAACATGTGTTCCACCTCTGATGAGCAGGGATGGAACACACATGTTCCTATTTGCAGAATGTTTGAAAGTGAGCTCAGTTTGATCACTAAATAAAGATCTAAAGTTCATCTGCCTCTTGTACCATCAACCACATTTTGGATTACTTCATCTTGTATATTCTTCAGATTAAGGATTTGTCCCCTTCAAGGTAAATAATAATCCTCTCCAATCAAAACTGTTATTTTTGAACAACACATATGAATGTGCTATGACGCCAAGAGAAAGGGAAGTATGAGCTCTATAATGACCATCCTAAATTATGATGCTCCAGGGCAACATGTTCCACAAGACAGAACTGCGACATTTGGGCTGGGTTTCACCTTTGGGGTGAGGGAATTGTACCCCAATATATCTGTACAATACCAATTAGAGTGAGGTGTGTCTGCTGGGTGAAAAAGATAAATGATATGTCTGGATATATAGCACGATCTTTTGATAAAAGACTCTGGAAATTAATGGCGAGAGTGTGTCCATGAGATCTAGTTAGTGAGTGACAAAAGATGCAGTACTAAAAGAATGATGATTGCATCCAACAGAGGTAGCCCTGATGGTCAAAATATGCAAAGACCAACGGAAATAAGGATGGAAAAGTCTTTGAAGGGTTCCGTGATGTGCCTTTTTTCTCATCAACTCGATCTGTATTTCTGAAGTTGAAAACAAAGTAGATTTGGCTGGAAGCTGGTGACATTTTTCTCCTCGACAGCTGAAGGAAGTGTGCTGATCACCGTTCAGGATATCTGGAAATTGGCAGATCCTTTCTCTTCCTTGATTTTCCTCACTGAAAGTCAAGTTGTTTACTCTACAAAAGCTGATTCCTCCTTGAAAAGTGTCCTAACTAAAGAAGCAATTGGCTGACAGGAGATATTCTTGTAGAGACAAATCTCTGGCTTTCTTCTAAGGAAATGTCTGAGTTATACCTTCACTGCAGGAACTGAAAAGAGATGGCAGTGTTAACTCTGTGCTTAGATACTCATGTCTGTGCTTAGAAAGGAACAATTGGCAGGAGAGAGGTCATGAAATGTGCAGAGTGTTTTAGAGAATCAGTCCTGTTGGAGAGAAGCCTTGAATATGTTTGAAGCTATGTTCTGCATCTGACCATTTCAACCATAATTGGTAGCAGTCCTCCAAAATCTTTTGCCGAAATCTTTCCTAGCTCTTCTGCTCAAGATAATTGAAACTGGAGGTGGTGGGAATCACCCTGGAGAACTTATTCCACCATGGAGTAAGAATCACACCCTCATGTACAGTTTCTCCTAGCTAGGGATCTCCAACTCCATTAAATGGAGATGCTCTCACTTTTTCACTGTTGTAACTCAGACAGTTTCTGATTTTTTTCAGTTTCTCAAACAAACATTTGGTTCATCCTGCCAGAATTATATTTTAAAAACTGGGTTGGTTTGGACAGAACAACAAAAAAAACAAAAGTTGAAATGGGTGTGTGTCTTTGTTAGCAAAACTGCATGTGAGGAGGCCAAATTGCCATCAATACATTTTTGTACTTTTTCACCAGCATATTAACCTTTCCTGACTATGCATGCAATATATATAGCAGTGTTCAGGTACATAAAGGGGTGCCATAGGGAAGATGGTCAGGAACTCTTTTCCATGGCCACAGAAACTAGGACCAGAAATAATGGGTACAAACTGCAGCTACCTAGATTTCACTTAAATATAAGGAACAACTTCCTGACGGTTAGATCTGTACAACAGTGGAACAGTCTACCTACGGAGGTTGTGGGTTCTCCATCTCTGGAGGTTTTTAAGAAGAGGCTGGACAGTCACCTCTCGGGGATGGTTTAATTGGTTTCCTGCATATTGCAGGGGGTTGGACTAGATGATCCATGTGGTCCCTTCCAACTCCAAACTTCTATGATTCTATGATTCTATATGCAATATAGACAGACGGAAACTTTATTTCAGTCATTGACCAATAAAAAAATACATTCAGTAAAACAAACAAAGCAAAGTCAACCCCTAATATCAATGACTATTGGAAACCACTTGTGGGCAAAGCTTACACATAATCTAGCAACATTTTGCTATTTTTTTTGTTGTTGTTGTTCAGTCGTTAAGTCGTGTCCGACTCTTCGTGACCCCATGAACCATATCGCGCCAGGCCTTCCTGTCCTTCACTGCCTCCCTGAGTTTGCTCAGTTTCATGCTCATTGCTTCAGTGATGCTATCTAGCCATCTCATCCTCTGCCGTCCTCTTCTCCTTTTGCCTTCCATCTTTCCCAGCATCAGGGTCTTTTCCAAAGAGTCCTCTCTTCGCATTAGGTGACCAAAGTATCTGAGCTTGAGCTTCATTATCAATCCTTCCAATGAGCAGTCAGGGTTGATTTCCTTTAAGATTGACTGGTTTGACCTCCTAGCAGTCCAGGGGACTCTTAAGAGTCTTCTCCAGCACCACAGTTCAAAGGCATCAATTCTTCGGCGTTCAGCCTTCTTTATGGTCCAGCTCTCACAGCCATACATTACTACTGGAAAAACCATAGCTTTGACTATGCGGATCTTTGTCGGCAATTACTATTTTTAGAGAGAGAGATTTATCCTGGTTATCTAGCTGACAATGCAAATAAAAATTATTGGAATACTCTGGAAATTTAGATAAGAAAGGGGTAATCATCTGGTGGCGAATGTCCCTGTAGAACTGGAAGGCAGAAGAATATGGGCTGTGATGTCAATAGCACCCAGGTCACAGGGGCAGTGTTGAGTTTCATAAGGGTTTTTCCTATATTTCCCTTCTCAAACATCTACGGGGAGAGCATTAAATCTAGCGAAAGATAAAGTTCTCCTGAATTTGGGAACTGGGATGTGGTATAAATATGAAGCTGGTATAGGGGCTAAAATTTGGTTATTTACAAATATGTTGTGAGAGAAAGCAGCTGTTTCTGTTTGGCCTTCTATGTCTAAGATCCTTTGCCTTAATCTTGATCTCACTTGATCTGGCCCTAAAGTTAAGAGGGCATGACTGGAAAAGCCATAGTTACTCCAATTCTTTTGGACAGCTGTTTCCCCAAAAGATTTGCAGTTAGATGGGTCAGTCCACTAGGACTGTGGAGTAGTTTTAGCCAGTAGGTCAAGATATTTATCCAGAGACTGGATTCAAGTTTACTGACTCCTGATTCTTGTCAAAGTATTACATTTGGGATACAGTGGGTAACCTGAAAGATGCTTCTCAAAAATTTTGTTTGAGTTCTTCCTAAGGTAATCATGCTGTTAGATGGTCCTAATTGAGCCCCATATAGCAACTGTGCTTGGGTTTTAGCTGCAAACAACTTAACTGCAGCAGAGATAAACTGTGGTCCTTTGGCAAAATAATGTCTGAATTTCTGAAGCAGATCTCTGTACATTACGAGATACATAACCCAGGTGGGCATTTTTGTTTCCTGAAGCTTGAAAAGCTAGCCCTAAATATTTAAAGATCTTAACCTGCTCAATGGACTGCCCACCTATGTTCCAGCTTCTCAGTTTTGGACATTTGGAGAAAGCGAGAATCTTGGCCTTTGAATAATTTATTATTAATTCCTCCTCAATGCAATAATGCGTAAATGATCTCAAGGCCAATGGAGGTCAATGACAGAATTATCGTGTCATCAGCATACAGTAAAACATTGATATGTCTGTGAGCTAATTTGGGAGGATGAAAAGTAGAGTTACTTAAGTGAAGAACCGATGAGTAAATGCAATATATATTTTGTGCACATTTCCTCTAGTCAGCACAAAAGTATTATACAATATTTTCTGTCTTGCAACTGCATTGAAAATGTTAGAGAAATGTGAATTCCCAAGGGTGACTGCGTTTTGGTTGGTCTACTGGTTTGGAACAAGTGAAACTAGATTTACTATCCATTAAAAGTATAAATATTTTTGTACAGAGGGAAATCAATAGAGGTGTAATCTGACAAAAGAAATTACAGAATTGTCAGTGATGAATACACAAAACATAAAGTATATTTGAGTGGCTTAGTGAAGTGTAACTCAGTTTATCTAGCATGAACTACCATGCTCAACTAGGGAATATCTTGTAATTATGCTCTGAGATTTGTAAAGCTGTGAAAGACTAGCCTACAGCCTTCCAGTCAATTATTTGGGATGCATAAAAATTTAAATCCACTTAAAGCTCACCAGCTGTCCTTGAGCCATTTAAACACGCTCAACCTTTCCTACTAGGCTTGCCAAAAGGTTTAACTTCAACTGGGTCAAATGTCCTGGTTGGCTGAAGCCTATAGAAACCGGTGGCATAATGTTGATGCTCATCCTGTGAAAAATCTCGCTCGATAAAAACTCAAATCAGCAGTCAGCAGTTGCTTCCTTGTGCTAATTGCAATTACCCAGTGTCTTTCAGCAGCTCAGTGTAAACACAGCAGGGTCACTGGCTTGTATTTTTTGCTCCCCATCTCCTTCCCAGAACTCTCTATCTGACAGTGGTCAACTGCTTTCCAAATCGTTGACTCACTTGGAGAGTTATCAGCCTGGCTTTCAAGAAATTCAAGAAAAAGAGGGAGAGAGAGCAAAACAGACAGTTTGAGATATCCCTAGCAGTGTTTTCTGAAGTATCTTTTAGTCAGTCCTGAGTTGATTAAATCACTACAGGAAGCAATTATTGTGTACACCATTGACACGGAGCACTCACTTTCAACGGCTTGAATATGGGTCATCTCATCCATACATTTGTTGATTGATTTGCATTAATACCTACTCATGGAAACTATCACTCACTGGGATAACCTAGATTATAAGTTTTCAGTGATTGGTTATATTTGTACAAAGGCATTTACAACAATTTGAAAAAATGCAAAGAACAAATATTATTATTATTATTATTTATTAAAGTGTATAATGAAACCCTCCTGAACTGACAGGAGCAGTCATGTCAAGAAAGGGCAAAGGAACAGGTCAGGGGAGGTAATTTAGATGTGAGAGCTGCAACTTCCCCTTTAAAGTAGATCCATTCGAGCTACATTCCCCTTATGAATTGGATGCTGATGGAAATTGCTTATTTGGGCTACCTCACATGACCATTTCACTGGCTTTCCTCTTGACCTTCCATGAAAGTGTTGGATTTAACTTTGGAATCAGAAGACCTTAGGAACTCTACCATGCCCCACATCTACACAAGACCTCTATACCACTGAAGACACTTATATGTGCTTGCTTTTAAAATGCCTATTCTTTTTTTTTTTTAATGCACTCTTTTATATGTATTTTTCAGCCACTGGTGACCTTGGAACAATGGGGGAGTGTGAAAGCTGGAGAATAATTAAGTTCCAGTTCATACACTAGACCAGTGTTTCTCAACCTTGGCGGCTTGAAGATGTGTGGACTTCAACTCCCAGAATTCCCCAGCCAGCCATGGGAATTGAAGTCCACATGCCTCCAAGCTGCTGAGGTTGAGAAACACTACACTAGACCATGAAGAATCAAGAGTAATTGAATCTTTGAATTAGTACCTTTGCACAGAAATGTAGCTTAATGTCACCATTTTCAGTTTTGCATTTTGATCATAATTAATGGATTTGTATCCTTTTTTTAAACCCTTCATTTCTGTAAGTTGCCTAGAATCTGGCTGGTTTCAGGCGGTCAGATAAGTTTTACAAAGAAAAATAAAGAAATAAATAATCTTGTCATCAGGGAGGATGTTTTTCCCCTCATGGTTGCCTGTTTCCTTCATCCATTAATGACTCTGGAATTAACTGAACTATCCAAAGGGGAACCATTAGTAAGGTTGCTCATATGCTATGTCCATCCTGCATTGAGATGCTCTGCAGGCATGTAACAAAATTGTCCCAATAAATAGTCAGCGGCAAAGGGCGAAACACAGTTTGGTGGGCAAGATCGTACAGCAAAGATCCAAGAATGTCTGGATTGCAGAAGGATAAACTTGCTCCTGAGTCCTATGGTGTCCAGCTGTCAATCAAAGCATCTGGAGGTGAGGGAGTCATCAAGGCTGGTCATGCCATTAAATGTTTTGTGGGGATGCTTTAGAAAAAAAAAAAAAATAATAAGGAAACGCAAGGAGGTTCTAAAGGGAGGGCTCTGGTTTCAGTGACAGAGGGTGATAGCATGGTTGAGAGGCCTCCACAGGAACCGATGGCTTTGTCAAAAGGGTGAAACACCCATCGCGATGGTTCAAACATCTGGTCTGCCCTGTTCATACATCTCTGTGATGTCACACTGAAAGTACAAAAGGGACAGAGTCTCCATTGCAATGGCATGTTGCTCATTTTTTCATTTAGCCCTCTTGACCCCCAAAAGACCCACTGCTGAAGAGGAGGACTGTTGCTCACGTCCACCTGCCCGTTTTTATTAGGCAGATCTCCCCAAGCCACTTTTACAAGTTACACTGTACTACCAGCCGCATCAGATTCTTTCAAGGGTAGCCACTGACTTCTAAGTTCAGTTTACGAGGAGAGGAAAATCACTGAGCACGTGCCATGAAATCGTTTTAGGAATGTGCAATCTGCTTTTAGAACGTGCAGTTGCATTCAAATGTGACATGAAACCAAAGAGAGATTTTTTTACCTCCTCTTTTCTCCTGATCCCACCTACTCCTTGGAGGAAAGTCCCAGCACCCACTCAAAGGCCAGAGAAGACCTCCTCCTGACCTCGTCCAACAGATGTTGGGGAAAGCTAGGCTCTTTCATCAGAAACTTTCCTGCACCATAGACCACTGCTCCGTTGCTAAGGGTTCTCTTCCAAGCTGACGCCTCACCTTTTAATTACCATCTCCACTGTAGCGGAGTACAAAGGGAGTTTGCCTGTTCGGATGGCCAAGAAGCCGCTCAAAATGCATTCTGCTTTCCAACCACAAGTTTATGAATCCCAGAACGTTCATCTGCTCAGGTCAGACCAAGAGCTTGGCTGAAGTTACAGTCGAACATTTTTCTCTGTCAGGCAAAAGAAAGCAGTACAAAGAACCCAGCTGTTCAGCCTCAGAATCCAGGCCCCTTAATTAAAACAGTGGAAAATTAGATAACTTCACAGATTCATCACTGCCACCACGAGCTGTCAAAAGAGAAAGAAAGAAAGAAGAAAAAAGAAGGAGAGAAAGAAAAAGGGAACCTTTAGGGTTACCACCCAGGTTCTTGTTTATATTGGTAACTAGTTGTCTCCACTTCATGTGCGTGAGAAGTTTTATCTTTGTATTGGTGAGGGAAGCGTTTGCACCTCGTTCGTGCAATTCTTTCAGTCTAGGCTTAAAAACAAAGAAGGGAAAGGGAAGAAAGAGGGGGGGAAACTCTTCTCCAGTGCTATTTAAAGAAGCAGGCATTTATTTGCTAGGGTGACTTTCTCTGTTAGAGAATACAGGTGTAATTCATCTTTCCAGACTGATGATTATTAATATTGCCTCTGGATGTCTTAATGTCCCCAAAAAACTCCAAAAAAGCACCAAGGAAACCTTTCAGTTTTACACTTCTGATATACACCAGTATCCACAGGTCTTTTTTTTCAATCCATTGAAGGCTAGAAACTTCCTTTCATAACTCAACTTAGGGGTTCTGCAGTATCTTAAATCGTAGTATTGCAGCCCTGGGAGAAGGGCTTGAGCGGGAACCTGCCTTGTGCAAAGTTCGACAAGAGTGAAGTGGGTGGGTGTGTAGAAGGCCTGGTAGGACAATTCTGCTGGCACATCTGCTTCATACCCAGCTGTACATGAATGAGATGGAGGAAAGTGCGTGCGTGGCTAAGGCAAAACCTGGGAAACTTGAAATGAAATGCAAGGTAAGAGGTCTACAGCACTCTTTTCTGAACTGTTGCAACTGCAAAACACGAAGTATCAACCAATAAATATGAATCGTGGCCTCAAAGGAGAGGTCAGTTTGATTTAGTTCGTAGCCCAGTGTTTCTCAATCTCAGCAACTTTAAGATTTGTGGACTTCAACTCCCAGAATTCCCCAGCCATGTATCTTAAAGATGTGTGTGTGGGGGTGCATGCCTTTGAGTTAGTTTTTGACTCCTGGTGACTGCCTGGACAAGTTCCTGCAGTTTTCTTGACAAGATTTCAGAAGTGGTTGGCCATTGCCTCCTTCCTAGGGCTGAGAGAGAGGGACTGGCCCAAGGTCACCCAGCTGCCTTTGTGACGAAAGCAGGGCTAGAACTCGCAGTCTCTCAGTTTCTAGCCTGGTGCCTTCACCACTCCACCAAACTGGTTCTCCTTGAAGATCAGGTAGGAAAAAAACAATCCTGCCAAATCAGAACAAAAGGGCCAAGCAGCATCCAGGGTCCCACATTGGCCCGCTAGGTGCTTTCAAGACGTGCAAAGAGAGCTAATATAGAGGAACATGTAGCTAGCAGGTAGGAAGCTATCCCAGAACAGTTCAGACAAAATAAAAGACAACTTAGTCATGGGAAAGTGGAAAGCATGAGAAAGAAGTTCAAAATAACCTTACTTTGAGTCTATTTAGTATAAGAGGGGGCCAAGAAAAATTATAGCAGGCTACAGTGAAGGGCTGATAGGCCACTTCACTGGATTTCACTCATTTAATGCTGTACATTGTTTGAACCCTGATATGGAAAGACCAGATGTTAAAAGTTCTGATTATTGTTTCCCTCTGTTGTTTCTTCACAATGGCTGGCATTCAGTAAGATAAGAAGATATCTTCTACTAAGCTACCTTGGCTAATAGCCATCAACAGATCGACCATCCATAGACATAGACCTAGCCTATCACTTGCCTTGGACAGAGAGTGATGACAACCTGGAAGACAAACATCTGGATGAGCCCAGGGGTGCTTTGAGCCTTGATAAACAGCCTCAGTACAGGCACACAATGTTGAAGCACTAGGGCCACCACAACATTTGGCGTACAAGAGCAACTTTTCAAAGGTGGCATCCATGAGGATCATGGACAGTTTAGAAGAAAGGTCGTTTCCCTCCAGGAAACAGGATCCAGTCCTTTGCTCTTTGATATGCAAATGGGTAAGATTTCCCCTACATATACACCATCTCTGACCACAGACCCAAAAGGTAAAGACGTTAAGCGCTCCTGACCTACGTTGCCTTCTAAATCTTAGCTATTCCTTTGTACTTTTGACAGTCATTTTTACATGCCAAGCATGTTTCTTTGAAGTCCCTTCCTGCCTTTGTAATGTTGTTTCCTGTGGGGGAGGGGGGAGCAATGGAAGCCTTTCTAGATCTGGAAAAGACTCTTTCTGGCATCAAATACATGTTAGATATATTCTATGGACCTTCAAGTTTCACTCAAATTTCTTTTCTCTGTGTGCATTGTTGTTTTCAATTATTGTTTTCTTCTGAAGCCTTTGAAGGCTTCTGAAGCCTTCTTCTGAACCACCTTTGGGATTGCCCACTTGGAAAATGCTAATTTAAACAAAAAAAGACATACAGATGGGAAAATAAGCAATGACATTGTATTCTTCACAGTTCCCTGGTTTGGGGGCTTGAAGCCCTGCAAGGCATTTTTAAAGGATGCATCTTCTGGATGTACTGAGTTTGAAGCAACAGTGTGGCAAACATTGTACTGATAACATCCATGTTTCACTACGCAAATTGCATCAAGCTATAGGAATATTGTGTACCAACTATATAACACCTTGGATGTTAGGCTTACTTCTGAGTAGGCATCACTAGAATTTAACCGCCAGCCAGGTACTTTTTCCATGTGTCTTGAAAGAGAAATGATGAGTTATAGAGAGATCCAGTTCAAGCCCACATGACCTATGGAAGTTTACTTGGTAAACTCTGTCCCACCTACTTTATAGGTTTGTTGTGACCCTAAAATCAGAGAATTGTAGAACATAAATCCACCAAATCCTATTAATTATGGTGTAGCATATAATTATAAGGATATTAAGAAAAGAATTGGAGCTGGGTGGCTTATACATTCAAATAAACAAAAAATAAAATAGTAAAAATCAACGTAAGAGGGAAGTGTCAAATTGAGACCGAGAAAGAAGTTTCAGATTCAACTCCCCTCTTCACTTCTTTGGTGATCTTCTTTCTCAGATCTTGGTCTCAAAACATATGAGACCAAGACTGAGTAAACCCTTTGTGTTCATAATATATTCTTGTTTGGGGTTCATTCGTTTATTGAGATAAAGCTAGGGAAAGTTGATAAGCTTAGCTGCTATAATTTAACAGTGTTTCTCAACCTTGGCAGCTTGAAGATGTGTGGTCTTCAACTCCCAGAATTCCCCAGCCAGCCATGGGAATTGAAGTCCACACACCTTCAAGTTGCCAAGGTTGAGAAACACTACACTAGACCATGAAGAATCAAGAGTAATTGAATCTTTGAATTAGTACCTTTGCACAGAAATGTAGCTTAATGTCATCATTTTCAGTTTTGCATTTTGATCATAATTAATGGATTTGTATCCTTTTTTTAAACCCTTCATTTCTGTAAGTTGCCTAGAGTCTGGTTGGTTTCAGGCGGTCAGATAAGTTTTACAAAGAAAAATAAAGAAATAAATAATCTTGTCATCAGGGAGGATGTTTTTCCCCTCATGGTTGCCTGTTTCCTTCATCCATCCTGGCTGGGGAATTCTGGGAGTTGAAGTCCACACATCTTAAAGTTGCCAAGTTTGGAAAACACTGACTTAACATATAGCACGTTTAAGATTCTATTTTAACAAATAAGGCCTTTGACATTTGATCCTTGAAAATACCTTATCTCATAAAAATCTGCCCCAACACTTCAATAACCAAGGGAGGTTCTCCTGATCATCCCACATCCTGTAGGCCAGCATCCAGGAATGGGACCTTCTCTGTGGTGGCCCCCACTGGATATAGTTCCCCCTTGAGATAAAGCAGCAAATTCTGATAATTTAAATGCATCGAAAAGCATTTATTTACCTTGGTATTTGAGGCCTCAGGTTGGTATCCTCGTCACTGTTCACGACTGTGGATTTATTTCTTCAGTCTGATATGCTTGTATTTCGAAACTGAACAAAAGATATGTGAACGTTGCACTCCGTCTGGCCGTATACGAACTGTTCAGACAAAGAAACAACCGCAGGTCATCCTTGCCAAATATAAAGAACAGAGGTTTCAGCAAGCAGGTAAGTTTTTGTTTTTCCTTTTTTAATCTTCATCCACTTCCATGAGGTTTGTTTGCTTTGCAGCAAGACAAGCTGCATTACAGAGAAATGATTCGCAAGGCTTTGATTGACTTCACTTTATTTTATCTAATTCAATAAATGCGCTTTAAAAAAGAAAAGAAAAGAAAACACCCACAGAGGATTAATGTAGAGATTAGAATAACATGGAATTATATGCCAGGTGCCATGCCTTCTTTCTCGCTCACTCTCGCTTAAATCAACTTTCAGTGTGCAACAACCTGACAAGACAGGATCGTGAGGGGGGTGGCGTGGAATCGTATTGCAGAACACCAAGGAAAAAAACGGTATTGCAGAAAGAAAGTGCAGATATTTAACATCCATATTTCATTTCCTGGAAAAGAAATATTGCACTTCGACAAATGAGAGAAATATATATATATATATATATATATATATATATATATATATATATTTTGGAAACATCTAGAGTATTCCTCCCAACTAGCTGCAGGTGTTTGATTGAACTGACAGGCTGCAGGCAAAATATAGCAGAACTCAGCCTCTTCTTAAAATCTTTACCTTTTCCCAATTTAAGCAGTACCTGGGCTTCCTGAAAGGATTATCTATTACCATGAAGAATTTTGCAAGTGTCTGCGGTTTCTGTGGAACCCAAACTGTTTTGTGTTTTATCAGGATTTAAAACATAAGATGAATAAAGGGCATCCAGAATCAAGAATGCAGAAAAACTAGAATCTCGCTTTTTTCTATTTTATCAGAAAAGGACAGGTCTGGTTTGCCAGGAGATGTGGTATAAACATTTGAAAAAGAAATAGAGCAAATGGTTGCACTGAATCTGACATATAGCCAATGAAAAGCATTCATGCAACCATGAAAGAACATCATGAAGCCGGTGGTGAGAAAAAGCATTCTCTATCTAATTCTATTAATATATCTAATAAATCTGATATATTGAAGTTTTCTCTTTTTCCAAATATTCATCCAGAATGAGAAAAAGTCTCTTGATTGCACACTGGATTATGAAGTGTACTCCGATCTAGACCATCCATGATGTATTATATGGAAATCTAGATAAACTAGATCAGGATTCCCCAAACTGGTGCCCTCCAGATGCATGGGCAAAGCAATTTCCAGAATTCCCAACCAACACAGTTGAAGGAGTTGTGGTCTCCATGCATATGGAGGACATCAGCTTGAGAGAGGACTAGATGACACCTACCCCTTCCCCTCTACCAAGCGAGCGGAGAGCCTGGGAGGTCTTGAATATAGCCTGGAAAGAGCTGGCAAATACCTTGAGTAGGGGGGCAGGAGTTCTGCAGCACCATGGAGAGCTCCTAATGGATGCTGTCTAAACCAGATGGACACCCAATGCAAGGGATCCCTTTTATTCCCATCGCACCCCTGCCCCTTAAGTGGAGATCAGGGTGAAGGGCAATGAAACCCACAACTACAAATAGAGAGAGCTAGAATGTGCGAGAGGTAGGTGAGGGATCCAGGAAGACCCTGCAGGATCAGGTGGTTTAAGGAAAAGAGGCCAGCCTCTGCATCTGCATTTATAGAAGACCAAGCCAAATTGAGAGAGGGAATACAAGTGCAGGGCCCAAGAATCAAACTGAGGTCAGGGTAGCTGTAGAGTCATCTTAACTTGTAATCCAAGCAAGGCTCAGTTGAGGAGGCTACATATGTCATGTATGACGGCATATGTCAGCCCACCCCAACATCCCTACACGCCCGCCTGCTTGAAAGCATGCCATGCATTTGGGCTGCAGAAAGGCAGTAATCCTTTCTGGCTGGCTGCCCTGACAACCACACCCATCATCATAAACCCTGATATGATCCGAAGGGTGAGGCCTGAGCAACCAGGTTAGGTTCAGAGGGTGACACTGTGCAGCGAGGACAGGGCACCCAAAGTGACAGGCATCCTCAGTATGGCCAGGAGATGAGGACTGTGTAGGACAACCTTCTCCAAACTAGCTTCTTCTCAAGATTCTGGGTCATCAAGTGTCAGAAAGCCATAATGGAAAACCAGGGCATCTCTTCCCAGCAGATTTGGTAGAATACAGATGGAATGAATGAATGGATGGATGGATGGATGGATGGATGGATGGATGGATGATGGATCAGCCAGCCAGCCAGTGAAATCTGGAGAAGCTAGCATAGGAAGTTTGAAGTACAGAAAAATTGTCAGGGAACAGTCACATAAAGGGCAGGAGAGCAAAGCAAAGAACTGAGAAAGCTGTTCATCACTCAGGACATTCCCGGCCAAAAAATCAGTCCTGGGCTCCATGTTCCAGCCCAAACCTTCCTTATCAGAACAGCTCTTTGTACCACCCTTGCATCCCAGCCTTTTCCTGATTTAGAATGAATCCAGAGGTTTGTTCTAAAGCATCGTCCCAACAAAAACAAAAACAAACCCCAAGTTGCTTTGGACGATTCTCCGCATTAAGCCCCCATCCAAATACCTCTGAAAGGCATTTGTTTCATCCCTGGACGTAGATGCAGAGCGTTTTGTTGACCTGGGAAAAAAGAACAGAGCCATTCAACCAGGATGTTTTTTTCCTTTTTTCTTGGAGGCCTCTAATCTAGGCATTGACAGGAGCCTTCCCCAGGGCAGCTGTTTGTCCTCTTTGCGTCAGACGTTTGATCGATGCTCCGGCATGGATCCTGCCGCATTTGACAACCGAAAAGCTGCGTGCCGATTGACAAACGAGGTGGTGGCTGACAAATTGAAGTGTAGCCCTGACATTTAGTGTCAACCTTAGAAGCCCAGCAGATAAAAATAGAAACTCCTGGGGGTCTATTGGATTCAAAATGTCTATGCCTGCAGTTTTAAAGGGTTGCCCCTCCCCCCACCAGCTTTTCCAAATCTCTACATTTTCACCTAAGCTTCAGGGCAAGAAGGAGAGGTTCTGCAAGTTGAATCATCTCCCTCTGTTCCAGAGAAGTTCAACGTAGATGTTTCCACTTGCTGTTGGAACAGCAGGAACAAGAGTCTCCATTTTGTAAGATGGGGGGAAATTGTAAGAATCCAACCTGGAGAAAGAGGCGTCATGTCTAAAGTCCACCCCCTCGTTCAAAGCAAATATATATATATATTAAAAAAATCTGCCATGCAGCATTGAAGCTGGACCCCAAAATTGGGTTAGATATTTCTAAAAGTGCCATGCCTAAAATGTCTTCTGCCATATTTTCAGCCATTCTCATTCAGTTTCATGGGCCAAGTAAACACAATTATTGGCATTCGGTTCAGGAAAAGAATGTTCCATTGAAGTTCTCACAGAGGTGACTTGGAGGACCTTGTCCCTTTTCTTAATTTGTGTCCCTTCCTTTGTGGTACAGTCCTCTCTCCAACAGCCTGCATCCACTTGGCCTCTCTTGTGCTTCAGTTCACCTTCAAGCGTCTTTTACAGATGTCCCTGAAAGTTGTGTCCACCTAAGAAGATTAAGCCAAGGATCTTGCATATCTACAATTCTGGTTTTTTCAGTGGAGGAAGGTCTGATCGGCTGTAGTAGGGGAGGGGTCACAAGACCTTCAACTGCTCCTGCGTCACCTTCCACCTGAGTTTCCGTTCTGAAAAACTGAGTGGGTTTTGCCTGATCTTTAACATGTCTCTCACATCTGGGACAACTTTCTGGCCATAAGAATAGTTCTGCTGGATTCGTTCAAGGCCTATCCTAGCCCGCTAGCCAATTGCGTGCCTTTCAATGCTTGTCAATAGCAGACAGACCTCCCCTCTCCCACCACTGTTCCCCCACAGTTGGTATTTGGAGCATGCATTCCCACCCTGGACATCACACGGCGTCTTCTAAATCAGTAGCCCTTGACAAATCTGCCCTCCATGAATTGATCCATCTCCTTTTTAAGCCATTCAGGGTCGTGGCAGTCACTCCATCTCATGGAAATGCATTCCACAGGTCCATTGGAAAGACAATGTGCAACCAGGTATTCATTTTCAAAGAAGATGTGAGGTGGCCTTGCAGGTGTAGTTTTACACCGCTGCATGTGACACAACGTTGATCTGTGGAACTCCCTGCCGCAGGAAACAGTGGCAGCCACAACAGAAGCAGTTCTTTTGCTGGTATTTCTCTTCTCCTTCTGCAGAAATTCCTGGGATTTTCTTGCATTTCTCAACAAAATCAAACAGACAAGGAGGAGGAAAACCTTATCTGCAAGCAGAGGGCTAGGTAAGAATTTTGCTCAGCCTTTATTGCTACCGCCCTGATCTGAATGGAAAGTGAAGAGTTGCAGAGAGTGCCAATAGCTCTGGGAACGTTCATGCCCTTTTCAGCAATTGGCTTTTAATTCTGAATGCACTGGAAAATGCCATAAACATGTGGGCCTGGTTTAGAAAGATGCTGAGATTAGGAAAAAGCTATTAGACTGAAGGGATAACCCGGTTCGGATTTCATACTGCTGCCGAATTTCGAGTTTAGCTGCGGCAATCAACATACCAGATAAAGGCACAGACAAATCTAAGACAGACCAGATCCGAGGACCCCACATGGAAATCTCATATCGAAAACCATACCTGGAAACCTAAGGGCTAGAAACTTGCTTTGATTTAAATGAAAACTGGCACTCACGGGAATCTGGCCTCTGACAAGAGTCCTGCGTCACCGTGTCCTATCCGCACAAGAATCGGCCCCTCCAGATGTGTGGGCTTGAAATCCCAGAATTCCTCCAAGAGCAGAGCCACTGCTGAGAATTCTGAGAGGTGAAACCCACACATCTGGAGGGCATCCAGGTTGGGAAGGCTGTTATAGACTGTACAATGCAATTGTTTTTTTTCCCAGGATGTGGGAAATAAATGCACCTGGCCCTCAATAGCTTTTGATTGTGAATTCTGCCCTGTTTCTCCTGTCTCAGGAACCCTTCCTGTCCCACCAACCACCTGATCTACCTCGCTGTGAGACCTGGGCATCAGGGAGGCTGAAATAAAGTCTGATCATCAAATGTGCCCTGAAACTGAACCCGTGGTTAACTCCTCAAAATAGGCTAGTCCACATGGTGCCAGACAGACAAGCATAATCAAGACTGGAGGATGCCTAGGCAAAAATTTAAGCCCAGCCTTTGTTTTCATTCTTCAAGATTGTGTTTTGTTCCACAGTCCTACATCCTGCGCCTTTTTCACTTCTTACGTTTGGCAAGTAAGTACAGGTTGATGCTGTAATCACACAGGCCGCTCCTGCTGCAGGGCCACGTTCACGGTGCTTGACCACTGACGGTGAAGACAATGAGGCACACCAAGGTTGCTCTTTGCCAGGTGCATCTCCTTAAATGTGATGCTGTCAGCTGAATGCTGAGATCGCCAGCTTTCCATGCCATCAACTTGGCAGCTGGATAAGGAGAAGTTCTTTTGGATTTTCTGTTGAAGTACAAATTTGTCCCAGGAGAAGGAACATGTTTTTGAAAATGGGCTGCTTCAGGAAACATTGTATGGAGGAGATCTTGGTTTCTAGTGAGACACTTGTTCCTGTAGCTTAATCCAGACTATTTCTAAGTCGCCCACCACCTCTGTATCCCATGCAAAAAGTAACGGGTACGATCCAAATAAACAAAGTTCAATTTCATTTATCTTTACATGCCATTAACATTAAATATGGGGTTAATTAGGTAACTAAATACTGATAACCTAAGCCATCTCCAGATGTGTATTTCATAATTGTCCTCTTCGGGGACATTAAATGTTTCAGCTTCCGGAGGTGCCTGCACTCCTGGCTTAATCATTCAGTTAGTATTTTCTTTCCTCTTCTGCTGCTTGCAATGGAAAATGGGAAAACGTGTTTCCAGGATAGAACAGGGAACAGATTTGTGCCATGAGGGAGGTTTCCAAATGGAATCTCACTGACTTTGTTTTGCTGTTGTGTTGGCTGATCCTCAAAAGATCATGTTTCTCTTCACTCACAAGTCTTGACCTACTGGAAGCTGTAGAGAAGGCTAGAGTTTAGGGAGATGACCTCATCCTGGGAGCTCTCTTGGCTGCACTAAGTCAATGGAAGAGGGAGAAGAGGATCATGCCAAGAAACACCAATTGCTGGGCGGGACAACCACAGGGAGGACCTGAGTGATAATGCTGAGTATCTGTGAAACATTTTCTCCAAACCTGGATCATGCTCAGTATGGTCCTAGTTATCCTGAAATGTTTGCAATCATCTTGGTCAGGGTGAAGCACACATTGTCATTTCTATGCCAAATTATGTTTGGGACCTCTGCTGTACTCCAAACAACAGGATTAGTCAGGTAAGGCCACTTGTGGTCCACCCTTACCATTTTTTAAAAAGTTTGATAGCCCATTTCTAAGTAATGGTGCTCTGATTCTGCACTGGGGGAGGGGTATGTTTTTGGCAGCAAATGAAGTAAACTGAAATAAAATAGGTGGGCTAACCCTCCACTAGGCTTAATATATTTATAAAACGTAAACAGGAAGGGAGGAAGAGAGGGAGGAAGGAAAAATGAAACAAAACTTGATTTTTAGCATTCATGACATTTTCAAATTCCAGTATGTGATCTTCTGAGCTTTTCCAGATCAAAACATATCTTTCAACGTGCCAGCATTCATGTTCTTAAGCACGGATTCTAAAGCCAATTAAGTTAGTTCTTTGTGCCTGCCAATAGAAGGGTGCAAAGAAAAGTTAAGGGAATTGGTTGACCAATTAGGAAATTACAATTGCTCCATCCATGACTTGTAGCTGGAAATCTTAGATTTAATCCTGGGTCCTCTCTGTTTCTGGAGTCCTTGCTTTCAAAACACAGTCTCTCCTGGAAACAGCAAGCTAAATCTTTCTCGCCAGAAGATATGAAGTCAGGGTTGTTATAAAGCAGAGTTGTCTATTTTAGGAATCCAGTAATGCCTTCACAAAATAGTAATGTATTAATATTGCATTATTATAGTAACACTTTCCCAAGGCAGATGTTTTTCATTTATTTCTCTATACCCCCCAAAGGATTGGTTGATTAGGTATTGACAGGACAATGTAAAAACATGTTCAGATTACTGTTTTGAAATCTAGAGCTTGTTGTAATCAATTGATTAACTAGATAGTAACCAAGGATGCTTTTTCAAATAAATGGAACAACGAGAGGGTAATTTCTTCAGGGAATACTGGTATGTCACCCAGTGACGGTTTTTCCTCTGAGCTGATGCTACTGTGGTTGGATAGACATATTTGAGATGTTTTAATATGTACAGAGGATCAAATAAACGTAGCTCCCATCACAGAAATGCGATATGGCTTTTTGAAGGACTTACTCAACTTCAAAGCAAAGAAGAATGCTAAGTCCAAGGAAACTGCCAGAAGTCTATCTATCTGAGATCCCAGAGAAGATTTACTAAATCTGGAACCTAAACTAAAGAACCAAACCATCTGAGAAGGGGAATATCTGAGTAGAAGGGTGCAGATGCTAAGAACACTGGCTGCCAGCTTAAAGTTATTGAGTCCTGGGATGGGGGTGATATTAACATTGTGTTTTTATATAAAATAAATGATAAATTCCTTATTTGCTCTGTGCCTTACAAATCTTCCCAATAGCCTTATTGCAGAAGCAACTAGCATTGGAAGGATAGCCTTTTGTAGCATAATTTGAATTCTACATGAAGGCTGTGCTAAAAAAACAGAGGTCATCTAGTCCTCCTGTTTAATAGTGCATTGCACACCAAACAGTCCTGTTTGCATCATTGCTGCCTATAACAACTGGCAGGCTCTGCCTAATGGATAGCCAAGATTCGTTAAGTAGCTGCGGGGTTACAATCCAGAACCCTGGGCTGGAATCTCTTGGCAATCAGAGTTCTGCACAGCCTCTTCCTGGCGCAGTGCCTGCCTTCTACAAATGTTCTCAATCGCTTGCTTTCACGGCCATTAAAGAAATCAAGAACTTTTTTCTTCTTCTTTTTTTAAAAATAAGAACTCAAAAGGAAATGCAAATTTAGATCAGGGTCAGAGGCATACAAGGGCTCTGTAACTCCAGCTTCCTTTGATGGAAAGTCTTGAGAATTTTCCAAGGAACTGAAGTGCACAGACTTGAAGCTAAATGCTAGGAGGAAAGAGAAGCTAGAAGTCTCCCAGTGAACACTGCAAATAAAGTCCCAGACACCATCATGGACTTGACCACACATGCAGAGAATCACTTCATCCCCCTCGTTATATCTTGAGACTTGATCAGGGCAGCTGAAGCTGCACACCAAAGAGCACAAACATCTGCCAAATGGACATATTCTAATTTAGAGGCACATAGTATCCACTAAGTCACCAGGAGCTGGACAACTTAAATACCCCGCTCTCTCTTCTTCTCTCCTTAGATAACCTCTATCTTTAAACTGGAATTGGACAGATCCATTGGACACAGCTAGACATTTGAAAACATGTGGCACTGCCTTGGTGGGGTGGCCAGGGCGCCAAAAAGCAAAAAGGACACATTTGAACACAGACCCACCATCTCATTTCATTTTCTAAGTGGGTGTTCTTGGAAACAAAGTGTAACGCAGGAGGCTGATAATGCAGAGCGTGCCAATTTCCCGTAGAAGAACCTCCGTCATTCTTTTGGGTGAAGAGGGAGGGGGACAGGAGGAGCCAAGGAAGATGACGTGGGTCCCACCAATGCCTGTGTGCACCACGTTGTCAATTTAAGAGAAGATGCCTTAAAAGAGAGGCCAGTCCTCAACAGTCATTCAAAGGAATTTGAATTGAGTATGTGAAGAATACAATGTCAGGGATATGATAGATAGATGATAGATAGATAGATAGATAGATAGATAGATAGATAGATAGATGATAGATAGATAGATAGATAGATAGATAGATAGATAGATAGAAAACCATCTTAAAACTCAGCCCCTTAAGAGCAGAACCAATTACTTTTGTTTTATTACTGTAATTTATACACCATTCAATCCCAGAAAAGCTCACCCACTACCCTAAACAGAAAAAGCCAAAAAGAGAAGAAAGATTAATCCCTTTGAATTAATATTTTAAAAATAAGGTTAGTTGTGATGTGGGGCATGAAAAGACCGCAGGTTCAGTAGACCCAGTATGAGCACCAGGAGACAAATGGGGCCTGGTACCCAATGAATAAAAATGAGGATGCCAATCCTGAAAAGGACACCCCCCCCTGCAAAAAAAAAATCCTTCTACTTCTGCATCAAAAGATAAAGACTCCATAAATCATCTAAAACACTGGGTGAGTATCCCATTAAAAAAGAAAAAATGCATAGCACGCTGGTTTTCCCCATCCAAGTAGCTCCAGTTGCATTAAAAGAGGGGTAGATGGTAGAAGAAAATACCTTCCTTAATAATAATAAACCCCCATTGGCTGAATCTGTACAGCACACTAAGCCACCAATAAGCACAAATCATTTTAAGTAAGCAAGCTGCATGAACTAAGCAAAACCCTTTTTGAAGGGTAGAAGGCTATGTCCCCCGAAATTTGTCCCCATCTCAGGAACTACGTCTCCTCATTTTGAACCTCATGGAGTCCCTGTTTCAGTAAACATTAAGGTAGCCTAAGACAAGGAAGCATGTTTAACTCTCATGGCAAACTCTTGATACTTTTTGATTTCAGAGCAGTCAAGCTGGGTTTGCAAGCCACCCCAAACCACAGACCATAGCTAATAAATCACAATGGTTGTACTTACACAACATGCTAAGCCAAAACAAGCAAACCACATCACATGGAACAGTCTGGTCCACACAACACACAACAACATAATGTGGTTCACTTGGCTTTCAAGTCTTGGCACAACCTTGTTTGGGTTTTGTATTCTTCGGATCACTTTATCGTGCGGGTTATTTTTGCAATCGCTTTTAACTTTAGTATCTGCATGTCACCTACACTCTGCTTAGATGGAGGGCACCAGATAAACTGCATAATTAAATAAAAATAAACCCTGGCTCTTACAGCTTTACTATTACAACATTTGAAGAAGAAGAAGAAGGAGAAGGAGAAGGAGAAGGAGAAGGAGAAGGAGAAGGAGAAGGAGAAGGAGAAGGAGAAGGAGAAGGAGAAGGAGAAGGAGAAGGAGAAGGAGAAGGAGAAGGAGAAGGAGAAGGAGAAGGAGAAGGAGAAGGAGAAGAAAACCAGCAAGCAGACAGTCCTTCCCCTTTCTCTCATACCATACAACAGGTCACCATAAAGATGCATGCTTGCTTGCTAATTAATTAACTAACACCCCTATCACCATCACCTTTATGGAAATCCTCCCATTGTTTCCTTCTATAGGCTTTAGGTTCCTTCTCTCAATCGCAACGTCCCCAGAGGAACTTAGACCCTACCTAGTTCCTACTGTAGATGTTTCTCTACTTCACTCCTTCCCAAAAATTAGTAACAGGGACTGTTTTACTGTGATGCAGCCAGCTTGAAGCATGTTATTTTACAAGGAGTGAGGCTATAGCTCCTTACGCTCAAGGTTTGCAACTAGGAGATGGGTAGTAAAGAGGAAAGGGATCTGGGCAAGTTAGAGACCGGGATTCGTGGTTGTTGCAAATGCTACTGTAAATTTTAAAAAGGAGCATGCCACTAAAATAGAAAAATTACTACGAATGGAAAAGGAACCAACACAATTATGTTTGAAAATGGATTCAAAGACGGAGAAATCTCTCAGGGGCTATTCATAGTGACGTGTTAATTGAAATTTCCGAAGAAAAAGTATATCTTTGAATACGAGGAATGTGATTCCAGTGCTCTTGTTCCATAAATTCATTTTCAGCGATTAATCAAAATAGGAAAGAAAGCCTCCATGGGTGAAGCCTGTCTATCTCTCAGATGCCAGAAATATGGCCAACCGCCGTGAGAGAAGACCTGTGATCTAACTGGGATTTCCTTATGTCTGTACTCTTTCCAACTCACTTTAATCTAGCTTGTGTTTTCTTTTCTTTTTTTATTAATTTCTTTTCCCCTTCTTTTCGCCAGAAGGACCCCCGGGGTGGTTTTAATTCTGTTTTTCTTTGAGACAACTTTTTTTAAAAAAGAAAGGAACAGAAGAAAAGAAAGCAATAGATTTCTTTCATGCATGCATCTGTGACAATTTGTTGAGCAGGTACCAAGAAGAGTAAAAAAAATTAAAAGTTCTTCGGCACTCCGGGGGCTGTTCTGTGGCCTGCCAAGTTCATGGTATGAACTGGATATATTGAGCCAAAGTCTTACACATTGTGTCATCAAGGGATCACGTTTACAAATAAGATTAAGAAGTGATATAAAATCACTCTAAAGGGAGATAACTCACTTGCTGGCGCAGAACTAAAGACCGAATTGATCTCTTGGCATCCCTGAGCTCTTTGCCATCTGCCAATAACACACGGCAATTAGTCAGGGTTCTGGTACATGATGCCTTTTGCCAAGCGTCATCCCAAAATCAAGCTCTCTTCCTCTTACAAAGCCAACTTAACCCATGTAAGGGCTTGGGGTGCTTTGAGAGGCTGGCTGGGGAAAAGGCAGATGGGAAATTAGACTCGATTTGGGGGCGTAAGTTTTTGGTGTAAACATTTGTAGAACCCCTTTGGGGCCTATACAACAATGAAGAATCCAGATTTTTATCGTTTTGCCAGCAGAAAAGCCCATGTTACCTCTTTCCATACGCAGGTGCACGTACCAACAGGACAAATGCTATGGCCGGTGAGCTCGATGTGTTGAGGCTAAAAGATGGAAGTTAGCTTGATTTAATCAGATTGTTATTATTTCCAATCATGGAGAAAATCTGTCTAAGTGGTCGCTAGGAGTTGAAAACGACTTGATGGCATATAATCAATCAATCAATATTATTTCCAGGGGCACAGAGAGGTACGACTTGATTTCTGGCTTCAACAGTCCTCGGCCTGTATTTCTTTACCTTTCATTGTTAGATTTAAATTCCCTGTTAGATCACAGGTCTCTCAAGGCAGTTGGCCATATTTCTGGCATCTGAGAGATAGACAGGCTTCACTCATGGAGGCTTTCTTTCCTATTTTGATTAATTGCTGAAAATGAATTTACGGAATAAGAGCATTGGAATCACATTCCTCATATTCAAAGATATACTGTTTCTTTGGAAATTTCAATTAACTGTTCCTCTTGGATCTCAAGGCATTTTCACATTTTATCCACAGTATAACGACACAGGTTGGGTTGAGTGAGAGAATGAATTCAGTTTCTGTGGCTGAAGATATACTTGAACCAAGGTTTTCCCAACCCTAATCTAGCACCTTAACACCTACACCACATCTGAATTTTGATATGTGGGTTGCATGTCCTAGACTTACACACACAACATATGTATAGAAACCAAATGAGGAATGGAGGAATGGTTGAATCTAGACTTCTCTGTGATGTGCTACCATTTACATGGCGATACCTTGTAGCCATAGTGGGGAAGAGCCTAATTTGATAACATTGATCTATAAGCATAGATCCATAGGCTGCTTACAATAAATTGTATGAAGGCAGAATACAAATATTTTATACCAATAAATAGTTACTATAGATAGGCACCTTCCCAGGCCCTTGCTCTTTCTCCTTAGAGTTCTTTGGATCAAGGTGGACTTTAAAAAGGGTGCTGTCCTCCAACCTCTAAAACGACACAACAATCTTTCAGTCTTGAGTTTTGAATACAAGTTTAAAATTCCCAAGTTGCTCACATTTTGGCATTCTTGAAATGTTCAGAATCTGAACTAATCTCGCTTAATCTATTTTTTATATTTTACGTGATTTGGTGATCACCGAATTACACATCCTGGGTCCCAACAGCTGCCTCCCACAAACGCTGTTTTGTATCCAAAATTCAGATTTCAGAAGTTGAACATTCAAGAGCTTGAAACACTGATGATTTCCAATTAGAAAATGTTTTCTGAATGGCAGATTGAAGCTGCAGGACAGAAGGTAAGCTCTTCCATGCAATAATGCAGTATTTCCTCGTTCTCTCCTCTAAGACATTGGGTCCTTCTAAACCCCCCCCCCCCCAAAAATAAACCACCATTACATTTTGGTTAGCGACAGTGCCACCTGCTGTTTGGATCATCATTCAATGTCTTTCAAATAGCCACAAGTTACTGCAGTCCCACCGTGTAGTTAAACAGAGTCTTAATCTGGGTGTAAATCCCATGATATTTGGACTGGAGTTTCTTTTTCAGAACTCAAAACTCCCCAGGGTGTGTGACAGCTTGGCATAAGAAGGGCAGGATGGTGAGAGGGCACTAAAACTTTTCTGTCCTCTCTTTCTGGGTTCATGGTCATCCTCCTTCTTTCATCCATGGGAATGGGGAAAGATGCCCATCCCTTGAACTTCATGAGTGAAAAAGCAGTTTGAGATTATGAATTTAAGCAAAATATACAGAACAGAAAAGATTTGCTTACGCATATACCCCCCCCCCCCCCCCCCCCATATACACACACCCTTTGTCAATTTCTGCTGAGATTGTTTGGAGCTTTCAAAAGGAGAAAAACCTGAAACTGAGGCTGCAAAGTATTGTGACTGGTATCAGTTGTTGTCTATAGCTGGTTAGAATAGCAAAATATTATCTGCCCTGTCTTTAGAGCTGTTTAGTCTTCAAGTCATACACTTCTGTTCCTATTGCGTCAGGTTTTACTGTACAATGATGCCTCCCAAAATTTTATCAAGTTGTGATGAGTAATGAACTTCTTCTTTACAATTTTTTAATTTTATTTTTTATTCCAGAAGATGGAGAAGTTCCTAATTTTTTTTTCCTTAACAGAAGAATCTTCTGTGAGGTGTTTTTTTTTTTCTTGTGAGTCTGAAAGAAAGAGATGAAGCAGAGGTCAGAATGAGTTTAGGAAATAATAAAATATATGTATTAAAAAAACCTCCAAAACACCAAAGGAGAACATCTGAGCCCTGCCAACCAGTCCTTTTCAAAGCATTGCAAAACCTCCACATTATAACTCGCAGATCTGGCCTGCAGCACTCTCTCCTTTGGCCTATGACTTCAAGGCGGTAGAGACTCCATGTGAATAATGAAGTGGGAAGGTCAAGAGAGGGGTAGCAAATGAAAGGTGGGACATAAAAGGCAGCAAAGGATGATCTCACTCTTGGAGCGTTCTAGAAATTAAGGGTTGGTGGGACCCTAAAATGAGGAAGAGCCTGGCGAGAACATGGATTGCCTCAGGCTTGGCGTTCCTTCTTAAAAGAGTTGAATAACTGGTGATTTGGAAGACCTGAACTTCAGAGCAAAATGTGAAGCTGGGAGGTCAAAGATGATATCTGGCAGGGAAGAAAGGGAAGAGGGATCCCACAAATCCTGGAAGTCCACAGAAGGTAGAACTTCAAGGATATCTCCTAGGGGAATCCCATTTCTCATCCACTAGTAAGCAAGCATGATAATTAAAATCATCAGGCTTCTCTTTATTTCTTGGTGATTTTCATGTCCACTCATAGATTAAGCAGAAAAACAATGGTCTTGTTGTCATGAATGGGTCGATCCCTGCCTAGAACAGGCAGGACGGAGTCCACGAGGATTCCAAGCCAATTTCATGGAGTTGGATTTCAACCCTCCTATGGGAGAGATTAGACCAGATCTCTGGTAAGAACTATATGATTTTTTCTTCCTGCAACTTTATGATTCTTCCTTCTCCATATGAAGGAAAGAGTTGAGGATGCCAGAAAGGGGCATGGGGGTGGGGTGGAAGATGGGTGTCTCCATCCACTTCTGGCTCTGGCCATCCACAGGTTGTTTTAATATTGCCCAAATCATTCTTTAGGGAATGCAGTCATCAGGAGATGAAGAAAGGGGAGGTTTATTTATTATTCTTAGCTATAGATCCTGCCCTTCCTCTGAAAAACCCACTTCAATATACACTGTCTCCATGGTCCTTTCATTCCCTCAACAATCCGGCCATGTAATAAGCTGAGAGGTGAGAGAGAAATAAAAACCAAGAGCATTTATTGTTGTTTTATAACTTAATAAGGGATTTGATCTACCCATTCCTAGTTCAACATTAGCACAGGATTCACCAGACACACTTGTCTATGCATGGTTTATTGAATAAAGCACAATTTGCTCTTTCATACAACAGAGTAAGCCATAAACTATGGTCTGTCAACCACAACATAAACACAACCTATCTTAATCTGTTGCATGAGCTACATTGATTATGCGCCCTCACATCAGTGTGGACTTTTAGCAATCACATAGGTAGAACTTCTCCAGGATGACCATGAACTCAATCATTAGCACTCTGGGCATGGAGAGTTTTAAAAGTCCAAGCATTTAGTCGTGCATGATACCCTAGTCAGGTCCCACCTACCACCATTCACTACCTGGTTTTCAATATATATGCGACCTAGGCTTAAGTTACTCCAAAAGCATTTCATGTGTTGGTCCTTTTGTCTGACACACAAGCTAGATTTCTGTGATTTTTTCAACATGTCACCAAAGTCTTCTGAGGGATACTTTGAGATGAGTTGGTTCTTGATGGACTTACCCATTTGAGAAGGGAAAGAGGGTCTAAATCCATCCAGAGCATCAGCTTCAGCTTGGCATCAACCCTTCTGCCACTGAAAACCCTTTTCCCAACCTTCAGTAAATTGTTTTCATCTCGCAATCATAGGTTCTCCGGCAATTATGCCCAACCTCATTAGGTTTGCCTTCCTTCAGTTCAACGCATAAACATTTTGCAAATTAGCAATCAGTATAAAGCTAGCTTTTGGGAGTGATCATCTGATACAGTGCAGACACAGATGGACATGCATCCTTCAAAACAAACATACCTGTGGACCATCACACGTGAATTTCTTCCATACTTTCCTTCCATAGTTGGAATGACTCAAATAACCCCAGAGGGATGCAAATTGGACACCTTTGGAGCAGAAATGCTGAAGTGGTGATATTAGAAGATGAAAATGAGATGCCTCCTTCTGGAAAAAATATATATAAACAATATGAGATTGCATTTTAAGCATATTCAGATCAAACAGTATTGGGGAACTAAAAGGAAAAGTTAGAACAGTTCCATTTGCTGGGGTCCTTTTAAAAGGTTGAATTTAGTAACCTAACTCCCTTCTAATATTATCTAAATATATTATTTTCATTGTGACCATCCTGGAAATTTTGCATGTGGTAAGTGCTGTGAGTAAATGATGTGGCTTGGTTCCTAAAAGCAAATATTTTAATTCAGATAGTAATTCCTGAAAGGAGAGTGCAATTTGATGTTTTGCTACCCATTCTCTTTCCAGATCTAGTGTCTGGAAGCCATCCTGAAAGAGATCCTACTGGAGGTGATTCTAGGATCTGCTTCCCTAGCCTTCTGTCTCCTACCGTGGACAGCAGGATGTGACTTTCGAAGGTACACTTCACGAAGTAGAAGGATGTGTTATAATTGCTACCAACAATCTTAACCTCTGTGAGTTACTGAAATACCCCTTCTGAATCCATTGAAGGAGTCAGTGGTGGCGGCTGCAAACTGAAGCTGCAAATTCTACATTGTAATCATGTGTCCTATAAAAAAGAATTTCTTTAATTTTCCAGCCTATAGTTTATTGGAAGAACTCAAAGGGCTCCCTCGTGGTTTTTCAACTTTCATTCCCATCACCACCACGAGGAAGGCCTTGTCATCTTTTCCATAAGTATAAGAATTTTGAAGGGTCCTAGAAGTTGTACTGTTGTAGTTGTTACAGCTGAACTACAACAGTTGCACTGTTGTAGTTGTTACAGCTGAACCAACCTGTTACTGGCATTTTAAACACAACTATATTTAATAAGATGTAGCCTTTTATAGACTGCAGCCTGTTTTATCAGATGCATGAAATATTGTCCTGAGGAAGGAGTAAACACACACTGATTGTTGGGAATGGGTGGGGGAGGATAATAAGAAATGAGGTAAGAGGGAAATTTGCATTATATGGGGAAAAAAGTTCCTGTATCCTTGAATGAGTAGATCAGCTCCCACCAAAGTTGGGTTACACTCAATAACTGTTTTGTGAATAGCCACTTTCCATAGGCAGTTACCATTATCTCAACCTGCTGAATTTACCTATGGAACGTGGCTATTCACAAAACAGTTATTGAGTGTAACCCAACTTTGGTGGGAGCTGATCTACTCATTCAAGGATACAGGAACTTTTTTCCCCATATAATGCAAATAGTGTTGAACTTCAATGGATTTGATTTCGCAGTTTTCTGATTAAATTTATCTTCCTCATTCTTTTGCTTCCCTTGAAATCAGAGATGAAATGATCTGGGGAAGCAGCATTGTTTATCCATTGTGGATTTAGGTCCCTTTTAAAATGGGTTCTTTGTGCCCATTTATTATTATTATTATTACTAGTAATAGTAGTAGTAGTAGTATATTTTGTGGAGTCCTTGGTGCTCTCTGAGCTTGGTTGTTTGCTTGCAGACATTTCATTACCCAGCTAGGTAACATCATCAGTGCAACCAGTGCACTGCTTTCTAGACTAGGGCTACACAATCTCACTTTAACAAGAAGGCAGTGCACTGATGATGTTACCTAGTTGGGTAATGAAACATCTGCAAGCAAACAACCAGGCTCAGAGAGCACCAAGGACTCCACAGTTCAACCCTGAGCTACAGAGATTCTCCTCTATTGGAGTATATTTTGTGCTAATTGCTGCTCTCTTTATACAGGAAAGCACAGCAATCCGACATTGGCAACTCCGAATGTGATAAGGAACCTTATTAGGTCCTGCAGAAGTGTTGTGCCAAGTTCCTCGTGAGATAATAAATCTGTAGGTCCTTCTGGTACCACAAGCCTTGTGGTTTCTGAAGCTTTGAATGCAAATAGAGCCAGGTTACGTCTGGGGATTGTAACTGGTCAAAGTGGTGGGGAGAATGAAGTGCCTTGCTAAATAATGGCATGTCCTGCTTGGGGATAAAAAAATACCTTTTCCATTTGGCCCCATCACAGCACCACCCCATGGGACCTGGGTCCCCATTCCAAGTTCTCCTCAGAAACCTAGGTACAGCCATCTCCCAGGCATCTCCTCAAACTGTGGCCTTTTTTAGGGTTTTGTAGTTGTAAATCATCCTTGGCAGATGTTTATCCAGCCTCCCCCCTCCCATCCACCCCACTCTTTAAAAACCTCCATGGTGAAAGATCTCACAGCTTCCCAAAGCAGCTAGTTACAGATCCTCTAATAACTACATTTCAACCCTAATAACTGTGTCTAGATTTCAAAAAAGACAGATTCTTGGAAAAAGAAGGGCATTGGCAAATATTAGCGCAAGCCTGCACAACGTACAGCTTCTTCACCTCACGCTGTCTCTAAGGTCCTTAAGAAGTTTCCTCTACAAGTTGGGCCACTCCTCAAACTTGGAGACAGCCACAGGATCCGAACAGAGCAGTCCGGATGTTTGCAAAGCGTTCTGGAAGTAAATCGGCTCCAAGTGTGCTAGTAGTAGCAATGCCAACACGCTTTGCTCCAGCACCTCTCTGCATGCTGTTCTGAGTAGACTTCGAGGGCCTCCAGCTCTTTAATCCTATCTATTTGTCCAAACATTCCCATCTTGCAGGGAAGTTCTTATTCTTTCGTTTTTTGCCTCTGGAGGAAATGACTGTCCCTTATGGAAACTCTTCTCCCGAAGCCAATAAAAGCTGGGGGTGGGGGTGGGGTGGGGGACAGGGCTGCAAGTACAACAGCAAGAAAAGGTTCAGACCACCTCCCTTCGGCACGTCAGTCTCGGAGGAAAACGGAGGGGGTACGCTTATTTTCTTTTTTCACGACACAATTGCAAGCGATGCATTTCAGAAGAGAGGAAAGGTGCGATGCGCTATTTACGTTGTACAAAGCTGCTGCAGGTTTGCATTCCAGACCATGGATGTTCAAATATACTCCAAAGAACGATATAAAATATACTCCTCAGATTTTCAAAGGAAGTGGAATGCTGGCTGTCACACCATACATCAATGGATCTGAAATGAAATCATTTCTGCTGCCCTTCTAAAAGCAAACAGTAATGAGACCAGCCAGGCTTCAACTGTCTTGGGTATCCACCTGCCCTCCTTTGATTTGGGAGGGAGATGGAAAGTGGAAACTCAACAGAAAATTCACCCTCCTGGCCAGATTCAGGAATGGAATCTCTGAGTCATGCCGGTTTCAGTTCTACAAGGGTTAGGCTGAGCTGCCCAGGCATTGCACCAAGCCGTGGTTGGCTTAACCCTACTTGCCTGGTTTTGCACAGCACAATAAACAACAAACCGTGATTTTACAAGCCACGGGGGTTGGCTGCACACAAGACGCCAAACCAATTCTAAGCAAGCGACAGGGCACAGCGTGTTGCACAACCTCCCTCTTGTTGCGTGTTCAAGATGGAGTTCTGTCAAAATCGCACTGCAGGCTGCTTCAGTAGGATGCATAATGCTTAGCTTTTACAGGATGATTCCGCAACATTCAAATAAACCTTTCTTCATGCACCATTTCCATACTATTGTGAAGCTTTGGGGCTGGATTAAAAAGCCAGGATTTATTGTTTTAAGTCACTCATTAACACTTTTTTCTTTTTTTCATCCAAAGAACCCTGCGTATTTAAACTTCAGCTACCTCCTCCTAACCTGCCAGTTTTGAGAACAAATCTATTTTCCCCCATTAATGAAAGGAAGCAAAGTTATTCTCTGCCTGTTTTATACAAATCTATGGTGGCATGTTCTGGAATCCAGCTTGTATTTTGGAAATGCATATACTGTTATAGTGACTTCCTTCTGCTTATGGGCAAAGCCTGGTGATCTTTCAGTTGTGGTATGCAAAGTCAAACACAAACCAGTATTTTCCACCATGGTTGTAATTTTGGCCTGTAATTTTATCACTCAAATCTAAATCCACTTCAGAAACACCATAAACTAATTGTCACTGTATAAACTTAAACTTTGCAAGCGGTTTTGAAGAGTGATTTAATAAAAGGAAAATAAAAAACAAATGTTAGCTGCATTGGTTTTTTGGCAGAACAAAAAATAGCCAAAATATTCCTTACAGCGCTGTTCTCTTCTCTGTTTGATTGCAGATACCCGGCATTTTAAACTCTGCAAAACCCAGCAGGATTCATTTATTTCTGGAGAACAGAGTTCGCTTATTCAACGTTTAGTCACCATATGTTGATTGCTCCTCTTTCTTTCTTTCTTTCTTTCTTTCTTTCTTTCTTTCTTTCTTTCTTTCTTTCTTTCTTTCTTTCTTTCTTTCTTTCTCCTTCAAAGACACAGCAATGTGTCAGTTCAGATTTGCATGTCACAGAGATACCAATTCCTTAATGCCGGGTGAGTATTTATCGCTCCACATTCACACTGTGGATTTTTGTTTTTGTTACTCAGCTCTGTTTTCAGCTTGCAAAGCTTAAACCCTTCAAAGCCCATTCGAAGTTTATGTTAGACAATAATCTGAACAACTACCAGTTCGCCTGCTTCGCTTCATTCATATTAAGAAACAATATACAGAGGATATAGAGCGATTAGTTCTGTTTACGCTGAAGAAAAGGGGCTCGAATAGGCAGTAAAAGGGCTAGCTGTGCAGAAGCATCGGCCAGCTTCTGGTAATTCACTTATGAATGAAAATCGTTTGTGTTATTTTCCTTTCCTTTCCTTTTTTTGCAAAACTTCTAAGCGCCAGCAAATCTAAGCAGGTCAGACAACTGCAATTTCTTACTAGCAGCAAAGAACAAGAACCAAAGGCACGAATAAACCCTTTCTTGCAGCCGCTTTTTTTAGTTCTATGCGTGAAAACTTGCAGGGAATAGAAAGGGATGGAGATTCAAGCTCTCCCTAAGGATAAGTATGGGATTAAGGCCGTGAACTAATCAAAAAACAGAGCAGATGAGACCAGAATCCTTCTCTCAGCCCAGCACTTGGTCCTTTCCTTCTTTAACCTCCAGACCTTGGAAGAAGACTACGATGGTTCTCCTGAAGGCTCACATCATGGGGGTAAGCCACAATTCCTTTGGTTTTTATACAAATGCTAAGGTCTCCAGCCCAGAGGCAGGTGCCTCCGAGTGACTGTGGGTGGAGTTAAATGGAAGAGGCGGAGCCAATTATCCATTTCCTTCACCAGCCCACAGCAGCCAGAAGGTTGAGGGATGGGTGGTTACGACCAGACCCGCCATAGCTTTTCTTTCCTGCTGATGTCTCAGAAATCTCCCAGTCTACGTTGCAAGTTTATTGTGAGCACAAAAATAGGGATTTGCCCCATATATGCCATTTCAAAGGCCTCGGTCAGAAGGGATTAAAAAAATAAGAAGGATTTAAAAAAAAAAAAAAAGAGTGTCAGCTGTGATCATTAGACTCCTTATATTCAGCTCTCTGCAGCTCCCCCCCTCCAAAAAAACCCCAATTTCCTTTCATGGCCAGGAGCCTTTAATCAAAGGGCGACCCATTCCAAGGATATTGTGTAGGAAAGTGAAATTGGCAGGAAAACAAGAGCTGGGGAAGGCAGGGGAAGAACCTGCGTGAAATTGAACGGGAGTTTTTGCAGTGCAGTTTTTTGTCCTCACTAATACCAGGGCTGTGCACGGCAAGTAACGGCTGGTGTTGCTACTGAGAAAGTTTGCACGCTTGAGGGGTCCTCAGGATATGGTCAAAATAGTCAAGATGGTACTCACGATGGTATGACTGATGCTCTGCCCATCTTTATGAACCTGCAGACTATCCTGCCTGCAATGGTCTGTGGGAATGACCTTGGGAGACGGGAGGAAGGGCTGCAGACCAAGCAACGGTCAGATAAGAGGCAGATGAGCCCACAGAAGGAACGGGAGTGTGGCAAATATCTCAGAAGGGATCTTCCCTAATTTCTTGGACTGTAAAGGCAAAGTGGGAGAAGGATATACTTTCAGACTTTCAAGATTTGGTTAATGTAATCTTTACATTAAAGATAGAGCTAGTACTTCTGGGTGTGCTTCTGGTCTGGACTACCTCACAAGGCTGACACTGCCTCACCTTTTGTCTGAATATATTAAAGATGAAGAGAAGTTGTCTCTTTTTATTAAGATCCTGTATGCAGCTTAGTATTGTATGATTGAAGCACTTTATAAAGCACTCTAAATAAATAAATGACCAGATGGTCATCTTTGTTGAAGTTGTGCAATAGATACTTAAACTGATTTTTTTATTAACTGAGTTCAGATTGATCAATGAGTCAGATCAAGGACTCCAGTAAAATATCATCAATAGGTTCATAAATCTATTGTGTGTATCACTAAAGCATTCTGTATTGTAATCTTGTAAGCGCACACAGACGTACACTTATTCTAAAACTGTTCCAAAAAGGAGAAGATTGTTGGCCTTAATGATGGTAATGAACCATGAAAACTCAGGGAGATCAACTTGTATTCACGGCTTTGATCCAATTCATGGGAAACTGCAGACATGCCAGAGCTATACTTATTTCATATAGTTTTCTATTAAGTTTGTCACCAGATCGTTAAAAACATACAAAAAGTTAACTTCTATAGCCCAACTCCTACCATGAACGAGCTGCAGACCCCATCCTGTAAATGCTCAGTTTCCAAAGGCACCTGCTCCAGAGTATAGATTCAAGGGAACAGACAAACAGCCGTTCACAAAGGTTGCATCTATTCAATCTCCAATCTTGCTTGTCAAAAACTGGAAACAATTTTATGAGAAGGTAGAGCACCAGCAACATTTCCTGAGGTCTGTACATTCGCTTCTTTCTTACAGTTGTTCCACGTCAAGCTAGCCTTTTGCTTCAGATCCTTATGACCAGGACACCTCATTCCCCATTCATTTCAGTTGGGCTGGGCAGGAGATATTCCTACTGGATTGTATTTCCCTTCCCCCTGCCCTCGTTCTCCAAGGTGGTGTTCCTAAACCAGCAGCTGAGAACCATTGGTTTGGTGCCTCCTTGCAGCAAGGAAGCGTATACCAGGTGGTCTCTGTCAGATACCCCTGATTTATGCTCCCTCGCTCTCTCTTGAACTGCTTTTATTTAGTTAGCGAGAGTTTAGCAGTCCAAAGGTCATGGACCCCTCGGGTCACCAGTGTTTTTGCTGCTGAAAGGGAACAATGTCTTTATAAGGAGAAGGAGGAAATGCAAGGGAGAGTTGGGAGAAGTTGAAGACATGTAGGCAGGCAACTCATACTTGTCTCAAGAAAGTGGGGGAGTCAGTCTGGGGTTCAGAAAGCAAGTGGCACCCTCCGCATCCTTGTGTCTTGGAAACCCTGAGCTGTGATCCTCTATTGTTGCATCTGTTCTTATGACCATCCTTTTTTTCCTACAAGTGCTGCATCAACTGGGCATTGTCTATCTCAAGTAGCTTTTTGTCATCTCTCCCTGCCTTGATCTTCAGATCTCATCCCAGGGGACAAACCTTAGCAGGCTATCAGATTCTGGGATCCAGGGAATTTGGCTGTTTGTGCAAGGCAACAAGTATATATGGAAACAAGGGGACCCTCTAAAACAGATAAGGCCAAAATTCAGAAAAAAGAGTTTATATTGGGAGAATAAATCTTACATCTGACTTGCATCTGCAAATGGCTAATAGCGTTCTGTGCCATTGTTCAGAAAAGAGGAAGAAAGATTTTTCAAGCAATTTGCTCAAATATCCTTGTGTCATTTGGGTTAAGATAATCTGTTTCCATCTAATTTCCGTCCCAAATCCTTTATCCTTATTTTTTCCACATTATGCTTTCTTGTTTCTAACTTGAAAAGATAGATGTTGTGTTCAAGTAGTACTTAAAAAGGTCCTGGAACTAGTTCAGCTCTGGTTGTTAAGTTCAATAAAGGAAAAAAGAGGTGAGCTGAAGGAGGAAGATAAAACGGTACATCACCAATTTTCTGGTTCCTATAGCATCCCAACATCAAACTGACCCATAAAATGATGGCCTTCAGGTCACAAAATAGTCCATCCCCACCCTTGAGAAGGTAAGGCCACTTCAGTAGGTGTCCCCAAAGAAAAGATATGTGTCCCTTCCCATCTCACTTGAATTTTGATGTATTTTTCTGCCTCTAAATATAGCTGAAGCAGGAAACTCATTTGCTGCCAAGGACAGTTGGTTGGTGGCCATCAGATGGGTGGGTCCAACATCCAAATTAGGTGGAAATAGCTATTCTCTTTCCATCCCACTCCCCTCTTCTTTCTCCCTTGCATACCCAAACAGCCTCCAAGATGAGTTTCTATGCTGATAGTCATAAAATGTGGATGTGTTGACTCCATTGTGTGTGGAATGCCAATATATCAATAAAGGCTTTAAATTAAGTGAAAATAAAATGAATCTCAGGTTCCAGCTGTTTTCTTGTTGTATTGGGCTTGGTTCAGACTGCCTCTTAAGTAAAGAGAGGACTGTGCAAGCCAAAAATTAGGAGTCTCATAGCACCTTTCCACTAACACATTTTATTTAAAGGCCTAAGTTTTCATGAGCAGATGGTTTTTAAGGAAATCTGTTAGTCAGAACAGGATTTTTTGCTACCATAGAATAACATGGCTCTCCTCCTACAACATCCTTTGGAAGGTAGAACATCTGGCTATGTTATCCAATTCAGATCTTTTCTTCTGTCCTCCTGGTCCCTGGGAAAATAAAGTCAGACTTCCTTGTGGGGATACACTTTCACAGGGATGTGAGTAAAAGGTATTTGTAAGAATTTGCTGAGTCCAATTCCACCACTTTACATATTGCACTAAACCATGGTGTGCTTGATTTGGTTTTCCCGTGATTGGTTCAAAACTATATGTTCATCACGTCCCCTCTATCTGAGTTCTTCCCGCTTGCTAAGCCATTAACCCATAGTTTACAAACCACCAAGGGCTGGATACACACACACCACCCTAAGCCAGAAGACAGTTTGTTTGATTTGGAAGTAGTGCGACAAAACATGACTTATGTGGCCATCAGTGGGAGGACAAGGAGGGAAAGTATCAGACACCCCATGACCTGAATTTTGTCACATGCACAATGATGCCATACTGCACGTGAAGTCATTGTAGGTTCTGCCAGATGCTTATGATGGCTTACTGTGAACGGTGGATCACTAGGATTCTGCTTCTTTCACAATTCCTGGATCATAACCAAGATCCCCACCAGCCCAAAACACAGTGGCTAACATTTGACAGAGAAATTATATTATACCAGAAAATACACCGGAATCCTTTCCTTTAGGCTTAATTCCATCCTGGGGCTAAATCTCTTCTTGCAGAACGCCGCTGGCATTTGGTGGTGCCTTCTGTGTTTTTCTTCCCTTGCAGGATTAAATTAGAGGCTCCCCGACGGTGGCTGAGAAGCTAAGCTTTCTTTGGGTGACCTCAGTAGAATTATTTGTAGCTCAAATGACAGACCAATGCAGCAATTAAGTCTATTTAGTAAGAAGAGGTGAAAGGTCAGATGGTCCAGCAAACTGTTTCTGATGCTTACTTGGGTCACCAAGTCTGCAGATTTAAAAAAAAAAAAAAAAAAAACTCGAGGGGGAGATGTTTTTACAATAACCTGACATAGCCTGGTCAGCAGATCTCTACTCTGGCAACTGGAAAGGTCTCCAGAATGTTATGGTCCAACTGTTGAAGATGATCCATTGGATCGATGTCATCTTACAGTGTTGGTTTATTATCATTTACACTGCTTGCCAGCTGTTTCAGGTGCATATTTAACCTGGAAGGTGGGATAGAAGTAATTGTGGCCAATAAATAAATAAATAAATAAATAAATAAATAAATAAATAAATAAATAAATAAATAAATAAATAAATAAATAAATAAATAAATAAATAAATAAATAAATAAATAAATAAACCTCCCCTTGTAAATGTGCAAGAACAAATGCATGGGTTATTTCACATTAAAGCAGTGTTTTTCAACCTTGGTAACTTGAAGATGTCTGGACTTCAGCTCCCAGAATTCTGGCTGGGAGTTGAATTCTGGGAGTTGAAGTCCACACGTCTTGCAGTTGCCAAGGTTGGAAAACACTGCGTTAAAGGATGATCATTTGGCAACTGAAATTCCAATTGTAGAGCTGCTTTGGATAGGATCACAGCAATGGCCATCCTCGCTTTCCAGAGTCTAGAACCAAAGAGTAGCTAGCATTGTGCTGTAATAAAGCAGAAAATCTTGCGCATGTATATGAGTTCTCGGGTCTTGTAGACCCTATGCCAGCAATGCACTAAAGCACGTTTTTTTGAGCAAACAAGGAGCTGATGTCCGGTGGAGTTGCGTGCAAGTGCCAGTGAGCTCCTGGGAACATGACACACGTTAAAAAGTAGCAGGGCTTGGATCTTGACTTTTTTGACCCCTCAGCAGACGACCCTTTTGTTTCACCGCAAAGGTAACAGCCTGAGTTTGGAAACGCACCCAGAGAGACTGGGTTCAAACATCAGCATATGGCAGGGTTTATGGATTAACCACCTAGAGTTGTGAAGAATGAGGTGGTAGACAAATTGCATGAATGAATATGGTAGAGCCACTTATCCAGTGAGATGGGTGGCATATATAAATTTGGTTAATAAAATAAAATAAATAATCCAAGTTTTCCAGATGCAAGGGCTGAGTTCATACTCAATACCGAATAAAATCAGAAGAGAAATGACATTATATGGATGGTGCCCACTCTCCTGGGGTTCCAGAAGTCCTTCAGATCTGGCCCCCACCCTGAGGTCAGTGTGTTTGTGGGGCCCCTGTTGTGGTTTCTTGTTACTGTTATGGCTGTTTTAGTCCAGGCTGTTGTTACTATTTTTTAAGCACCCAGAGTCTGCTGGAGTGGGTAGCCATTATTATTATGATTGGTCGCACAGTCATCCAGGTGTTGAGGCTGGATTTGGCATTTTTGTCCACCTATCGAGTCCTTCCCAAGGACCTGGGATAGGCAGATGTTGTTGGGTGGTGTTAAAGGTGCTGTCGGGGGATGGAAGCTGTTCCAAGCAAAGCTGCCTTTTGCAATGGACTGATGGTGATCTTGTCAATGCTGAGGGTCTTCAAGTGGTGCTCCAGATGTTTTGGGATTGCATCCAAGGCACCTATTACTATTGGGACTATCTTTGCTTTCTTTTGCCACAGTCGTTCTACTTCTATTTGGAGGTCTTTGTATTTTGTGATTGTCTCCAATTCTTTCTCTTCCCTTCTGCTGTCTCCAGGTATTGCAATGTCCACCATCCAGACCGTTTTGTCTTTCTTAACAACAATGGTTAAGTCTGGGATGTTGTGTGGCAGGTGCTTGTCTGACTGAATTCCATTCTTCTCCTTCTCCTTCTCCTTCTCCTTCTCCTTCTCCTTCTCCTTCTCCTTCTCCTTCTCCTTCTCCTTCTCCTTCTCCGTGAACTGAGGCATGCCTTTGCACAGTCTTGCTCAGGATTAGAAGCAGAGAATCTTTCTGCGTAAAAAAAGAGTGCAGGTCAGTACAAAACGCATTGACGAACGCGCACTTGAATGCAAACTGGCTAGCGTTAAGATCCAGCTTCTGATCACTGGCGAGAGAGCTGAAGGCGGAAGAAAGCAGTGCCAATCCTTCTTTGCTACCTCCCCAAAAGCAATCTGGGACATCCCAAAAGACAGACCGTCCCAGGTAGAGAGCAAGAGACAAAGTAGAAGGGAAGGCTGCAAATCGTAATAATTCTGGAATATGCAAACAGAGCTAAGCTACGACTTCGAAGCAATCTCTCAGGATTGCACAGACAAGTTTTAAAACTTCGTTACAGAGGAGTTTAAGAGGACGGTGGAGTCAAGGGCAAGAAGCCCCAAACTGGACGCTGCTAAGCTTATGAGACAGAAAGTTTGGAATCTATTGAAAATCCACTTACTCTTCCTGCCTTGTCCCCCCATCTCCACACACTTCTTTTTCTTCTCCTTTAGGTTGAGTTTTCTTTCATTTTCACAAGGAGCAGAAATGACCCCCATGAGATGCTACCATGCGCTCTCCCTCAGCCCTGGCATACGATCGATGCTTGGAAAATCAACACAACAAATGGCAGCCAGCGGGGGAAAAATCCCTAACGGGGAAACCAGCTGGATGTTGTCAACAGAGATGAACTTCTGTTGCCACCAATCTCACATTCAAAAGAGCTGTTTTGTGGTTATATTTTGTGTTTTACATTCATCCTGCAAGTTTCAAAGATTATGTTCCCCGCATGGGATTTATGGGCGGGTGGGGGAAGAATGCTGTTTATACATTTTTAAAATATGTGTAAAAATAGAAGCAAGACCAGGTTTTCTGGTGGCACAGAGAAGCCGAAAGATTTCAGTGTATTGTGGCACCCCCCCAGATGTGTGAAATGCCAGTCCCTGCCAGCATGGCAGACAAAGAGCGAGGCAAGTTGGTGTGTTGAACCAAACATAGGCCTTACATTCCATAACAATAGCTGTACAGTTCGAACAATTCGGTCCGGTATGTTTATTTTTCTCTTCCCGCCTCTTGCTTTTTCCTCTTAAAAAGTGGCAAGGCCTGGCTTGTTTTGTTTAAATCTTTGTATAGGAGTAAGTAAACTGTAGTGGTGTTATACGAGAATCCTCATGATAGTAAAACTGTACCAAGAGAAGAGAAAATTTGTAGCTCAGGGTTGAACTGTGGAGCCCTTGGGGTTCTCTGAGTTTGGTGGTTTTCTTGCAAACGTTTCATTACCCGGCTAGGTAACATCTTCAGATGTTATTAATAATTAATAATTAATCAGATGTTCAGATAGATCTGAAGATGTTACCTAGCCGGGTAATGAAACATTTGCAGGAAAGCAGCCAAGCTCAGAGAACTCCAAGGACTCCATAGTAATGCTGTGGCTGCTACTTCTATAAATAAGAAAATTGCCTGTAAGATTTCTTAGGAGACCAGAAACAGGATATTGGAGTTTGGCCCAGCCTTAAATATTGTAAATCTTTATATTTTCTTGAGACTTAACTAGTCAGGGTGCCCTGTGCCATGCCGTTAAAAGGAAAGATACCAACAGAAGTTTGTCCAAACGTTGACCGTGAGTTCTATCAACAGACGTTTTCCGTGTGTCTCCTGGCCACGGGTTGGTTTGGATCAAAAGATGGAGATCAAAAGATAAATCTATTACACAGAGTTCCGCCTTTTTAGCCATCGGTAACTGAAACCCATTAATAATGGCGCTCCACCCGCTTTGGCCTTGATGCCCTCCTGGGGATTCACGCCAGATTTCTGAACGTCTAGGTTGGAGCCTCCATCAGCGATTTGATGAACGGAATGTGCGCCCAGGCTAGGGTGGAAGATGCCTGCGCATTTAGGGCTGCGATAGTTAATCGGATTGATCTTCCCAGTTTCGGCAACCGTAGGTTTTTTTTAAAAGAAAGAAAGAAAAGAAATTCAGCACAGTTTTCAGAGCAGAGAATCAAACCACAGATTGCAAGAGTGGCGATAGGGGAAGGATGATAGAGAGACCAATGCCAGATGCTTGGTGGATTTAGAGGGAAGTTGTTCTTAAATCAAATTTAAAGAGATGTACTGATGTCTGGGGTTCCCACTGAACTCTGTGAAAAATAAATGTTTTTTTTCCCTTCTTCCTCCTTTCTACTGTTAAGCAACTTAATGAAGATGGGAAAATCCATTTCTGATGAAACGGCTATCCAACACACTGTGTACCAGTTCGAATCCAGTTCTTTTAAAGTAGTTTGTAATGTTCTTCACCCATCATATTTGAATTACAGTCACCTAAGATTTTATTTTTACCTGGAAATTACATGGCCCCATTACTGAAGATGATAGCCCTCCCCACTCTGCAACTGCTCTTGGATTGCAATCAAGGAGGCGCCAAGAAACTGGAGAGGTCTTCTGTATTTTATAGGTGAATTTCTCTTAAACTCCATTTTTTTTATCAGCCACAAGCTACAAAAAAATCTTTTGGGAAGACACTGTTGCCCTTGTTTAAATTCTAAGGGGAAGGGAATTAATTAATGTGTTCAACTCTGATAAGGACTAACACATCAAATGTTTCTTGTTCTTCTGCACACGGGCTAGAGATTGTTTTTAATCATGAAAAAGCAGAATGTTGGTTGTAAAGAAATGAAAGAAAAACGTTCAGAAAAATCATGCTGCCGTTCGCTGAAGGTTTATTGCTGAATTTTGGTATGGTGCTTTTGGGCAAATCAACACCCAAGCTCTGATACAAAATGCATGGAGTGATTAAAAAATGTTAATTCCAGTGTGAGAATCATCCTCAGAGAAGAGAAGAGAAGAGAAGAGAAGAGAAGAGAAGAGAAGAGAAGAGAAGAGAAGAGAAGAGAAGAGAAGAGAAGAGAAGAGTGATTCTTTTGGCATTAACAGCCTTCTCCTGATTAAACACAAAACTTGTGACTTAAAACTCTTGGATGACTTGGTGTGGAGGCCACAGGTCTAAATTTAAATCTTCATTTACTTGAGTTTCTTTTCTCCCCTTTTAAAATAGTGATGGGAACCATTCCATTTCATATTGTTTCAGCAAACTCAGAGAGTTTTGCCTCAGGAAAAAGTATCAGGGAAAAAGCCAATTGTACTGTTTCCTTTCAAATTGCAAACGGAGCCAAATTCCAGCAGGACTGGAGGTGTGCAGCAACCCTGTTGCATAAGGGAGGAAGCTGACGAAGACGCTGTTCGGATCCTGTTCTTAATTCAGTCCAAATGCTCAAAGCCCCAAAGTTCCAAGTTCCCAAACTTACGGAAACATGAGGAGGAGGGGAGGTGGGGAGGAAAATGAAGGAAACCTTCAGATATCTTCTGAGAATTGGGTAACATTTCAGAGGAACTCTGTCAGGCCTAGCCCAAGGAACTCCAGGAGACCATACAGATTCAGTTCAGCAATGTTTATTAGTTACAACCTCTAGCAAGAATCTTCCCAGACTGAAACTAGTTCCCAAGGTCAGCCAGTCAAAACAGAGTGAATTCCTCAGGAAGGTGCCAGCCTCATCCTCTTATCTCTTCCTCGCCCCTCTGGAGACGAAAGAGGATGCTTCTCTCCCTGAGTCTGGCCTTCATAATTCCATTCCATCACAAACTCTTTGGAGACCTGGGCCAGGATCAGGACTGTGCATGGTCACTGGAAGTGAAGCGATGACATGGGTGGGCCACCATGTTAGTAGTATTAAAATGATCTAATGATCAAAAACTCTCCCTCAGAGGAGTGAACCCTGTCCTAGTAAGACTGTCTTTAGTGAGTTATGGGGACCATCCATTGTGAACTCTGGTTTATGGTTTAATGCATATTGTGGACTCATCTGACTAAGCTTTATTAAATAAACCATAAGTTAGTAACCTCTAGCTTAGCAAGATGAGTAATCTTAGTCCAAGACTCCTGGGATTGATCAGCAATATCTCCTTGCCACTCACCTATTCATATCTAGGCCATCTCTTCTCCCTAGAAGTTGCTAGGTCTGTTCTGTACTTTTTTCAGCCACACATCCAAAATTTGCTTAGACAGACTCAGGCAAGTCAGACTTGACTGATCCAAAGATCTTTGGGCTGGTGAACTAAAGCAGGTGAGGATCTGGTCTTCAATTCCAAGCTGTCTAATTCATACCAGTGAGTCCAAGGTCAAACTACTGATTAGCAGAACAATGACTTGGAGTGGTCATTAATGTATATCAGTGTTTCTCAACCTTGGCAACTTTAAGATGCGTGGACTTCAACTCCCAGAATTCCCCAGCCAGCATGCTGGCTGGGGAATTCTGGGAGTTGAAGTCCACCCTGCTTAAAGTTGACAAGGTTGAGAAACACTGATATACATTATTACCCCTTAATTCACACCAATCTACAAGCTGTGCCCTAACGAACATTCCAACCAGACATTGCACTACACCATCATTTCAACCATATTTGACTTTAGCTTGGTCTGCTGTATGAATCTATCCATTGCGATTTGTGAACCATGATGGATGCCTTAACATGTGAACCCACCCAATGGTGATGTATTCAATAAATCATAGCTAGCAAGATGGGATGGGTGACCCAGGTTGCAAAGTGCTGGATTAACCTTAGATGCCATCTCTGTCGCCTTTCCACAAACAGTCTGTGAGGTCGTTTAGGTTCATTCTGTAGGAAAGAAAGTCAGTCCTGACTCCCGGCCACTGCATAGATGAATCCATGCAGTTTTAGCAACGTTTTCCGTAGGGTGTGGCCTTGCCTTCTTCCTAGGGTTGAGAGAGTGGGCCAGCCTAAACCAGCCTTCTCATAGTCCTAATCCTACATGGTAAGGATTCAGGAACGTCAAAGGATCGCACCCAGGCAAAAAGAAACCGAGTTGTCCAGCTACCTTGAGGGAGGAGGCTTACATTAAGACCAGAGGAGTGGGAAAGGCCCCTTCGCTCTGTGATGCTCTGATGCTCACTTTGGCCCAATGTCTCCATTTTTTCAGCCTGTGGAGAAAAACACCACGGCAGACTCTTTCTGCAATGTCATTGGAGACGGAGGGGACGTGGTGGCGCAGCGGCTTAATGATGCTGAAAGTTGCCAGCCAGAAATGGTTGACACTTCAGCGGTTCGAGCCCAGCTCCGCGCAGCAGAGCGAGCTCCTGCTTCCCCCCCAGCTCCTGCCAACCCAGCAGCTCAAAAACTTACGTGAGTAGATAAATGGGTACTCTCACCCCGGTAGGAGGAAAATGCTGGCGGCGCCTTGCAAAGGAGACAGGACCAGTTGCCAGTAACGTGGAAGCCGCGCATGCCCGAAAAAGGCACGAAGCAACGGAAACCCCGCCTCCTGCACTCGCCAGCTGGGCTCTGCTCTAGGAAGGAGGCCATGGCAAACCGCTTCCGAAACACCTTTCCTTGAAAACTGCAGGGACTCGTCCAGGCAGCCACTGCAGAATCGGTCACGATTGAGTGTGGATAAAAAAAAATTGGGGAGGGAGCTGCTGCATCTCAGCACAGACCACGAGGCACATCCAGCTGCCGAGATCATGCGGCGAGGGTCCCTCGGTGGCACTCAGCTCCTTCAAGGCCGTTCTGCAGGAGGAAGCTTGCTGGAGTACCAGGGCGTTGCACGGCACTGAGTCACTGCTGTCACTGGTTGGCAATGAGCTTATGAAACAGGCATTTCCCTTTCCGTCTGACCTTTGGCTTCCTCTGGAACCTGGAACTGACCTCTACAGCAAACCTGCCCCAAAGGGAACAATCATCTCAGGGAAGCCTCTCATCCGAGCCGTTCCTCTTCCCATAAATGATGGCAGCCTTTGGGGAGGACATCCTTATGACTGAGCCAAAAAAAAAAGGGTTGTGAAAGTTGAAAGAGGGTCAGAAAACTATATATATTCACACAGGAGAGCAATTTGAGGTGGATTACAGCAAAAGAGCTAAACAATGTTTGGGAAATAAGGGCTGGGTCCTGTCATCTCACAAAGCCACAATTGCCTTAACCATGATTGATTGGATAAATCTTAAGTGCCTAGGTTCAGATATCACACGAAACCATAAAACACAGACTGCCAGCTACAGCGACTAGATCTGACCGACACAAAGAGAAAGCCAAAAACCCCATAGCTTATGATCCCAGCCATTATATTTAATAGGCTTGTTTGCCTTCCTAACACATGGAGTTGTATGACTAACTAAAGACATTCTTGCCCTCACTCAACATTGGCTGTTTTTTGCCCTCAGTGATGTCAGCACAGAACCGCATTGGATTGGCTTTGGGTGTTGCAAGATCAACATGTCCATTAGAGTCCACGATCTCTGCTCACCTGGAATTCCTCCCTGTGGAAAATCCTAACCGGGAAAACAAGAAACATTGGATGTGTTAGTCCTTGTCAGGGTCTAGCACATTCATTAATTAAATAGGGGGTATTATTTAAAGGAGGGCAACAGTGTCTTCCCAAAAGACTTTTTTTGTAGCTCACGGCTGCTAAAAAAAATGGAGCTTAAGAGAAATTCACCTGTAAGATACAGAAGACCTCTCCAGCTCCTTGCCTCCTCCTTGTTTGCAATCCAAGAGCAGTTGCAGGGATGACCGCCAGCTTAGAAGACTTTTAATTTTTTTTTTTTTATTATTATTAAATTTCTCCCCCACCCATCTACCCCCAATGGGGGACTCTGGGCAGTTCACACAAAACATTAAAACCATAAATACATGTAAATACATAAAACATAAAAATTTTAAAAACTTTACTAAAAAAGAGGAAGACAGTCCAAGAAGATGAAAGATCTGGGGCTGAAGACAGCAGGCATCTTTTAAAAGGGATTAATCAAATTCTAGGAAGGCAGGAGGGCTGTCATCTTCAGTAATGGGGTCATTTAATTTCCAGGTAAAAATAAAATCTTATTTTTAATCATCCTAACCAGAAACAGGAGAACATCATCAAAACAGCAACTGATGGGGAAGTGCAGACTGTGCCTTTATGGAGGGCTGCACGGCCTACAATTGGTCCCAAAATCCTTGAGGGATGTTAAATGAGTGTGCTTTGGGTCAGGCATTATTGACCATGGCTTGGATCTGCACCATTGTACCAACTGCAACATGGTTTGGATCTTTGTGACTTAGCAAAGTTTGTGAATCCTGCTGTTGAGGGACTGTAAATCAGAGTTAGGTCCATGGTGGGGTAAGAAAAATTCCTTGGGTGATCTAAGCTTCCCCCCTTCTTTTGCACCTATCAGTTGTGCTCGCCACCTTGACTTTCTTGATCCTCACCCTTGTAGATGTGTTGAGGGTGCTAGTGTGTTGAGAAATCCAGCCAACGGGGTGTCCTTCCATGAATCCTTGTGGAAGACCAGTAAGCCTCAGGAAAGGATGTTCAGAAATGAAGTTGAGGGGCATCAGGAAGGCATTTCTTTTCAAATTTCAAATGGTGTTTCCTCAGAAAATAGATTTAACAACCCCGACTGGAACTGTCCACTAAAACCCTGGATAGGGACCCTGGATTTGCCTCAGGTGTCTCAGGGTGGATGCCAAAAGCTGGGGACTTTGACATCTGGAATCAGGGTAGCCCTCAAGTCAACATTGCAGGAAATAAGGCATTTCTGTTTCACCCTGGACTCTGAAGAATGCCACCACTGCAAAGGGGTTTTCACTGAAACAGGAGCCTTGTTTACAATCTCAATCATTTTTAAAACACTACAGCAATTGTCTTTTTCCGAGAGTCATTTGCTTGGCAACCCCTCCCCCCGCCCCCCCCCCCCGTCTTTTGCTGGTTTTGCTCTCTCTTTTTTTTCTTTCTTTCTTTCTTTTTTTCCCTTCCTTTCCCTCCTTGCTATTCATACAAGCGAAGGGTTTCTGCGAAGGGAAATTATCTCTGGAGGTAGGGGCTGAGTGTGCAAGACCTTTTATTAATTGATCGGCTGTTTTGCAACCCAATCAGCCTTGGAAGATAACATGGCAAAATCCCATTATATGGCCACCCCCACCCCCACCCCAAGGATAATAAACCAGATCAAGAGTCTTGAGTAGGCCACCCCTGGTCTTCTGGATCGAACCCAAAATTCCAGCCATTTCAGCTAAGTTTCTCCTTTGCTGTCTAAGGTCAAATGCTAACCAAATCCAGTCTTCCACCTTCTGTTTCATTTTTTTCCTTGTGGTAGAGGGCCTCTGTTTTTCTGCCTCATCCTCGCAATGCTTTTTAATTTCTTTGGGGCTGGGTAATTATTATTATTATTATTATTATTATTATTATTATTATTATTATTATTTTTGGACGTATGCTTTGGTTTTTTATCCTAAGGTGGCTCCCAGGCCAAGGGATGGAAGTGTTTCCTGTTAATTTTTTGGCTGTTTGCCCCTATTTCCCAGTCTGAAAAACACTAATTGCAGCACTTCCTGTGTGAGGATATCGGGAGGGGGAGGAGGGGGGGCATGTGAGTCAGAAGCATCATGATATGATCATGCAAAAGACATGCATTATGCAACTGGTGTTGCATAAGATTGCCTGATTCCGGATATTGGAGTGATGACGCCATGACGTCATCACGGGACGTCCTTGTGGTTCCTACCAGATGTTTGCACTCCTGAGAAATTCCCTCAGGATTTAAGGTAGTGTTTCTCAACCTTGGCAGCTTGAAGATGTGTGGATTCAAGCTGCCAAGGTTGAGAAACAGTGATACAAGGGAAGCCAAGGAGGGTGCAAACTTCTATTCCCAGACTCCCTTAGCCATTCTGTAACAATGATTAGCACAAGAGCCCCATACCGCTGACCCAACTTTGCCCAAAGATTCTCCTTGGGAAAGCAAAACCCAAGAGCAATTTCTTTTCCATCGATTGAAGGACGTGGCCTCAACAGTTGCACGACAAAATTAATACTTAAAAAAATAAATCCAGGCAGAGATTTAGGTTTACCTAAACAGCAGGTGCGTACTGCCTCTGGACGTGTAGGGAAGCTCCATCCGACTGGTGTGAGAACTAACCATGGATTGACACACTTCCCCCCCTCCCCAATCAGTTGACATTGCAGAAATTCACAGAGGACAAGAATTAGGAGGACCAGCTGCTCTGACACCACATTGGCCTCTTCAAAGGACTTTTATATCTGAGGAACCTTTTTGGATTCAGCCGTGAAGCAGATCAAAAATGACCTGTCTACCCACCCTTCATTTTTCAGGGGATCTGGATAGACTTGGCTGCTTCTGTTTGGAGAGGGAGAGGGGTGTGAACATGCTGCCTACAGGGTTTCTCAATTATATTTTGTAACAATGGAATAAGGATTGGAGGCCATTAATGGTTTCTGTGTGTGAGAGAGAGAGAAGGAGGGAGAGGCCATCGGTTGTCTTTCCGCTTAAGCACCACCCATCTTTTCGGTCTTTTGCAAGACGGAGATCTCTGGCCAGATTAACTGATTAGTCATGAGGTTCTGTGCCAGGAGGGGAAAAGAAAGCCCACAGCAGTGGAAAATCTGCCCTCCCACCTCCTTGCAAATGACCTTATCAGATAGCCATCTGAGATGTTTGCAACCCCTTGAAGAACTGCAAATGGAAGAATCTCCTGGCTGGGTTTCAGCCTTGGTTGGCCACCAGAGCAGTAGTTGAGGCAGCAGTGTTAGGATGACAGAAAGCTAACTCCTTTGCCTGCCCCTGGGGTCACCCCCCAAGCACCCTTCTGTCATGCATGCATGGGCAGCTTTCTCAGCTAGCCTACAACACACATCTACACACCCAAATTTGCTCCCGTCGCCTTCACTGCCCCACCACCACCAGGGAGGTATCTTCAGGCCTGAGATAGCTTGCATTTCTACCTCTGTGCAATCCATGCATTAATGCGACATTTCCAGTTATGCACTCCTCTTCTAGGAGAGGAGGGGGTCACCTGAGTTTTCCTATGAGGCTTGTCATCTGGGGAAAGGGAAAGGGGGGGGGGGGGGATCCTTGAAGGTTTTTGATAGAAGTAAGATTATGGAGATACTCTTTCCACATGGCACATGGTGGAATCTGGAACCTGAAATGATTGGGGAGATTTGCATTCTAAAGGCAGAGCAAGTTTCTAGTCCTCGTGGTCTTGAGCAAAAGGCTTTAACAGGAAAAGTGGACAGGAGCCCCCGGCCCTGTGTTTATCTTTGAATTTTTTGATGTCCTCTCTTTCCCTTCCTTTTATCTCTTCCCCCATCTACGAATAGCCTGTAAGAATATTCAACACGCCAAATTGATCCATACCCGCCGGGAACACATTGAACTGATTTAACGTGATGATTTGTCTGATTGAACAATCAAAGGCGTCCAAACAGATTTGGAGTCATTTGGATATTTTGTGCGCAGGACCTGGATGGTTTGAATGAGTCCAAATCAAACTGAGTGCCATTCAGAGATTCGGGATGTCAATGGTTGAAAAGGATTCAGAGAGTTGGATCAGTTTTCCGAGCTGATTCAAACCGTTGAGTGGGCAATTCATGCCACCCTGCGCTGGGCTCTCTGGTGCCCGCCCTGATGCTCTGATGCAGGAGCATCTTGTTTCCAGCATTTACCAAGCTGGAACCCTACAATGGCAGCCTGTGCAGAGGTGCACGAATTAGCAATGCTCAGTCCCACAGCTGGTGGAGCCCGCAAACTAGCAGGGGGTCTGTTGGAGAAGATGTCGCCAGTGTTGGAAGGGGGTCAAGCAGAGCACGGCTCCCCTCGTGTTGAAGTGACGGGCCCAGAGCAATTCTAGACTCCCGTTCTTGAATGCAGCGTCAATAACTGTATGAGCCGTGATCATTAATAACAGCAAATTATTGTTAATCCTTCACCCCCACCTTCGCCAAGATCTGTGGTGAGTCGTGCTTCAGTCCAGGCCTAGTGGGAATCGGCTACACGGTCCACCCCAGGCATGAATGCGTTCAGAAACAAAGGAAGACCCTTTCTGCAAATTCTTCCCGGTCCAGGAAAAAATACCTGTATTTTTAGCTGGCAGTCGAAGTGTCGTGCATATGGGAGAGCGAGTGTGTGTGTGTGATGCGTGCAATGTCAGTGCAGTCTGGACCCTGTGTGGTCCGGGGAGGGGGTTGCGTGTGTGGTCCTCGTTCAGCCCTGCTCATCTGTCCAAAGGCTGCTAACGGCCTGCTGAATGATCACAATTGTTTACTTTAGCTCTGTCTGCACCAGTGGAGTTTGCATCGCTGTCGTCCACCAGCTGGGCTGACTCAGGACCCAAAGTAGGACAGAGAACGCAAAAGCCAGGAGGGAGGAGGGGAGGGGAGGGGGAGAGAGGGGTGCGTGCGTGCGTGCGTGTGTGTGTGTGTCAGAGAGGGAGAAGGAGGGAGAAGTTCCCAAATCGAAATGCGAGGGGAAGGCTCGATTCTCCCAACAGGGCACAGCATAAATCACCGCAGAGAGCTACAGGCCTTTCCCTTCCATCACTCTTCCCCCCTCTCTCTCCTGCAGCCCCTCGCTCCAGCCGAGCGGGCCCATAAATTTCCAGTGCTGAGTGCTGGCAGAGAGAGTTTTCATGTTCCTGACAGTGGCAATAAAAATATGCAGATGGGCCCAGGAATGAGAGGGAAGGGATAGGAGAAGGTGCATCTGGGGATCATCTTGTTCTCTGGGTGGGCAATCGGCGGCAGGAACACGGTGCATCTGTGTCCGTCTGCGTGCGTGCGTGCCTACGTGCGTGCACAAGGACCGGGGGGGGGGTCTTCCTCTGGTGGTAACAGACGTGCCCGCCTGGGTTTATAAAACCTGGGGTGCTCGCTAGCGTATCCCCATGTAAACCTGCAACAGGTACCCCCTTTAGCTTGTATGGCTGCCCTGGGCCACGATCTGCTTTTGTGTCTTTATAAGGCTTTTTAACAACTTTCTTTTATATCGTGTGGCTTTATCTGGGGGTCATTTCACCATCCTGACAGCCTTTAACACAGGGTGCTAAATAGTTAATGAAATAAAATAATGCATACCCCTTGTCCATGAATCCCATAAGGAAGAGAGCCAGTGCGATGAAAAAGAGGGTTAAGAATACACTTTGGGTCAGCAGAGCTAAAATCATTACAGTTTTGTAATTAAAATTAAATCATGGATGGCATGCCCCATTCTTTGTTGCACGTGAGCTAGGTAGAACGCAATGGGCAGGGGACCCATCTCTTGAACTTAAGGAGCACTTCATCAATTAAATATCCTGTGACACCTTAAAGATTAACAGATCTCTTGTGGTTGCCAGATGGCCTAAGATCCCCCCTACAATCCACTCCTTGGTCAGATATTTTATAGGCTTTTATTGTAGCCTTGATTATTTTGAGTAGACAGTGAGATATAGAAGAGCTAAGTGAAGCTAGCCAACAGAACCCTGTTAAAACTGAAATCGGTTTAGTTTTAAGGTGCCATAAGGTGCAATTGATTTTATTCCAACAAACATACGTAGGTCTGCCATTTGGAATTCGAGGAGCAAGGTCTATTTGCTGTGTATGAACTGAATTATAGTTTATTTTCAAATTTCCATCCCAGCTTTATCTCCAAGAAGCTCCAGACAGCTGGTGTACATGCAATTCTGAATGGTAGTCTAGGCCCAAGATCATCCAGCAAACATCATGGAAGAAAAGGATTTCAACCTGTCCTCTGGAGTTTTATGCCAATATTGAATATGATGGCCAACAAATACGAACTAGAGTTATGGAAAACATCCCAACGCAGTTCTAAGGAGAAGGCATTTCAAAAATAGATAGAAATTATGAGGAGTTACATTTTAAAATGCTCTTTCCCTCTCTCTTATTATAATGGTAGATCATCCATAGGATGATCCTTCTACTCTGTGCCTAGGTTCATGCAACATCCTAAATGGAACATGATGTTGCATTCACATGTTATGGTATGTGCAGAAAGATAAATCCTATTATGTTACACCTTGGACATTATGAGTTGCTTCCATGGCTGTGTTCCCACAACACGCTGCTCCACAAATGATCCAGCCCTACTGAAGTCTAGTACGAACCCAGCTGACTTGGACTTTCTAACAGTAACCCACTATTGTTGGATCTATAAATTAAAGAAGGTATAAACTGAAGTTCATCATGGGATCAAAGGAAGGCAGTATTAGAAGCTCCTGTGAATACCATAATTGCAAGTTGTCCATACATTGTGTTGTGAGAACAAGGTGAACCGCCTGATGTCTACTCATCCTTTTGTAAATGTGTATTTCAAGAAATTCCTCCCCAAAGCACTTGAGGAAGCATTGCTTGGAAGAAGAAGTGTCATTTAGGAGAATACTCACTTTTGTGCAACTATCTGGCACGATGTAAAATTAAGAAGTGGAGGAAAACCCAGAATGACAAACCACCCCAAGGAGTGGACCCTTTTCTTTCCAAATTATGACTTCTTTGATTTCCAAGTCACCAGCATAATGCTTTGCCCCCACCCCCCACTCCAGGGTACGCCTCTGAAATTTGGTAAGCAAGACCAACGTCAGGGTCTCCGAGGGCATTATGTCAGTCCCAAGGTTATCTAATTTGCCTGCAGAAAAGGAAATAGACTCGGAGGACCCAGGTCTATTTGCAAATTGGGGTAATGCTCTTGTGGGCGCCAGCCTCTATACCTCCAAATAAGTCTTCTGACCCTTAAAATTAACCTCTAACGGCTGAGGTCAAAATAGGTTAAAAGTACACCACAGCCCTGGCTTGTTCGTGATCAGTTCATCTCACAACCAACTGGGTTGCTGATGCAACATGCTTGAGGAGTTTGGGGATTTGCCCTTGTTTAAATTTTAATTTTAGTTCCATTTTCCGAACCCCGAACCAAACCCCGGTGTCTCAGGTCTTTGTAATCTGGCTTTGTGAAAATGAAAAACTAAATTCTAAATGATGAAAAAAACAAACAAACCCAAAGCTAAGCATCAAACCAGAAGTTTGGCAGGGCTAGGGGCAGGGGTAATATTTCCCATATTTATATGATTTGTGTTGACCCTGAAATTTGTTTTCATCGGTTTGGGGAGACCGAAAGAAATCAGCTTGCCTCTGAGCCAGTCAGAGGGCATTTCCCTTTCCATGATCCTCTGCATTTCTAAGCTCAATTGCTTTATTTCACCCCCCATCCCCTAAATTCTAAAGATACATTAGACACAGTACCTCATCTTAAAAAATTAACTCAGAGAGACAACAGAGAGGCTACTCCAAGCTTTATTAATTCCAGCACGTTATAAAGTGTGACGGGCAAAACTCCAGCCCCATAACTCTAAATCTGAGTAAGGAGTTGACAATGGTGTTAGATCTTATTCTGGTAGAAATCACTCTGTAACCACACCAAGGTAGGATGGAGGTCTAATGTTAAATCTCAATTCAGCTAGTGAACTGTTTCTGACCTAGGTCATTATATACAAGCATCAGTAACTTGCAAGAGAGAAATGTAACTGATGAACAATGGCTGTCAAGAGGCTCTCTGTGTTTCCATGGATGTCCAGTGTTCACAGCTGGATTTTGGAATGTCCTCTTCCTCCTCCATTTTCTTCTCCTGTTAGCTCACGGGGGTGAGGATGGCTTAGGACGTTCTCTTGACTTTCCCCAGTCGGTCGAAGGGAGCTTTTTCTCCCACTGAACTTTGGAGCGTTTCCCTTCCCAAGGACATGGGTGCCCCCCACAAATGCTCTGGGCCTCCCTTTCGCCCCATTTATTAAACAATCACGTTCTGCCACACATTGCCTCTTTCTTTCGAAGCGTCTTTAAATCTGAGGTCAATAATGGGAATAAAGAACCATAAAGCAGTTCATAAAGGGAAACATTATCCAGAAACTGTAGTTCATAATATGTTATGCATAACAGGAATTTGCACCGCACAGTGGGGGGCGGTTTAAAGGAAAAGGGCTATTTTGGCTCCTCCATAGGACACTGCATCAATGTCCAGCTGCTCCAGCAATAAATATTGGCCTAAGCCTCAGGTTTTAGTTTCCTTGCAGTCAATCTGAATTTCAGCCAGCATTCAATCATACCATCCTCAGAATGTTTTCAAGCAAGAACTAAGTGGATTTGAAATATTACCTCTATTCATATGAAGAACGTCTGGAGAATTAGCGAAATTTGTCCAGCCCAAACCAGACTAACTTGCATTTTGTTTTTAGCAAACCAGTGGAGTTATTTGGATCCAGCCCAGCTTGAAAAGAAGGTGAAAAGACCCTCTTAGGCCAGCTCCTCACCAGGCATTGCTAGAATCGTACCAGTTTTCATAACTTATATTGTCATAAAGTTGATGCTGAAGAGGTGATACATTATTAGCAAGGAAATAGGCACACTTAGGTTGGGAGCACTACACGATGGCAGCCAGTTTGGTGTAGCGGGTAAAGATACTGGACTACAAGCTGGGATACCATGAGTTCTAATTCTGGTTTAGGCATGAAAGCCAGCTGGGGGACTTTGGGCCAGTCACTCTCTCTCTCAGTCCTAGAAAAAGGCAAGGGTGTACCACTTCCAAAAAAATGTTGCCAAAGAAAATACATGGATTTGTACATGTAGTTGCCAGGAGTTAAGACTAACTGGAAGGCATATGCACACATTCACACCAAGGCTGGGTTCTCACATCATGCTAAACCATTGTCTGTGTAATGGAATGAAGGAATAACCTTGAGGAACAGGAGGAAGAGCCGCAACCAAGACGACAGTCAAATAAAAGAAACCTTAGTCCAGGGCAGAAATGTAATTTGAGAAAGGGTCTCAGACATGACCCTCCCTAGTTCTCATGAAGATAAAGGGAGGGAGGGAGGAAGCACATTCAGACTTGCAATATTCTGTTACTATAACCTTATAATAAAAGTAGTATTACCTTACATGTCTTTGGTTTCCAAGTTTGGTCTACCTTGGAGGGCTGACAGTTTGTTGAATAAGCTGCAGTTGGCCTTCACATTCTGACCATCATCTATTGAAAAAAGCTATCTCTGATTGGTCTTTCCATCACATTTCACAACATCCATTGGGTAAGCAACCATCACACTAAGCCACAGACTACCATTCACCAAGTTCTTGTATCCTCATGCTAAGTCATGAGTAAACCATTGGCTGGAGTTTTGTATTACTTTAAGCCAGAAAGCCCAAATTGGTGGATCAGAATTATTATCCACCTGAGCCTGACCCATAGAGGCACAGGCAATTCCAGAACTCTCGCCCAAAGACCAGCAGAGGGGTAGAGAACACTAAAGCGGTTCCCCAATTTCCACCCCACACAACTGGAGAGGCAGAGTCTGTATGAAACATTTCTGGTCAAGCTCCATGTTCTGGATGGCCCAGAACCTGGGAAAAATGATCACTTGGATCTGCTGCCAGCATGGCAAAGGGGTAACTCTCTCTTTAGTATAGTAGCTATGGCACCAGGGGTCAACCAAGGTGGGTACAGAAGTGATAAAGTGGCCTTCAGGTCACGAATTTTTCTTCTGGTGCTTTTAGAGCACTCTGTGATTGGTTTAATGGTGCAACTATCATAATAGATCACATAAAGTTGTCATTGTTCAATACCCCCAAGCTGGTTCCCAACAAAACTAAAAACAGATGTTTACGATGACTTAATGTGCCCAATTTCTTACCCCTTAGGGTGGAATCTTTTCATTCCAAGAAACTCAGATGGGGAAAACTGATGCATTAGAAAAAATCTTCAAAACAACTCCATGAAGCAAAGGAGGGAACGAGAGGCTGATTTTGTGTTTTACCCTAAGCGGTGATTTGCTCAAACTGTAGTTTGTTGAATTAACCCCCTTCACATGCATAAGGCTAAGCCATAAACCATGGCTTACCAACTATCATGGCCAAGTTCATCCAACATGCTACATCAATGCCAAGCTAATCATTTTATAGCTTAGGAGGACGTCCCAATCTAGCAGCCATGGTCTAGTCCAGTGTTTCTCAACCTTGGTAGCTTGTAAGATGTGTGGACTTCAACTCCCAGAATTCCCCAGCCAGACATGAGTCTACCACAATCAAGATCTAGCACACAATCCATTATACTAGCACCAGGGCTTTCTTGGGGATTATTATCATCCCAATAAGCAAGATCCATTTGAACAGCCTTACAACCCAAAGAAGGTCTGGAGTAATGTCATGCATTCATATTTACCCTTTAAAAAAACTAATTCATCTTCGACATATCGTGCTTTGGAAAGTGAGAAAATGTGAACTTTCTGTTTCAGACCTGTACCTTTATGAAGGTAGGAATACAAAGCCTGCTTTAAAATAAATGGCCGAGTCCCTCCCCTTAGAAGTGAAGTTCCCATCTCAGTTCAATTTCTTGTCTAGAGTTTCGCCCCATGTTTTTTAAAAGGGGGAGAGGGGAAACCTGCTCCAATTTCATTGACACTCTGAGTATTTAAGTTGTTTCTATGGATATTACAGTTTTACGACCATTCAGGATAGTTTTGTTTATGTAGTTCTTCTGGAATCGATCTATTCACCTTTATGGAGACATAGCTAAACTTGAGGATTATCAATAATCCAATAATACTAAACATTACAAGTTATAAAGGGAGGGCAAGAGAAAATCACCCTGAGGTGGAAGATTGAGTTACGTAGGCAGATTTGAGAACTTATCTGGGTGTTGGAGTTAATAAACAGGGTCTTAAATGATCATCCAACATGGGTGTCTATGGTTTTTCAGTGAATCCCTCCCTCGTTTGCATTTTTCCGGAGAGTTTTTCTTTTAGCACATAGGAAACCTGGTCAAAAGCTAGATCAGGGTGTGGAAGAGGAATCAGTGCAATCGGTTCTGAGCTAATCTAAAAGAAAAAGTAGTAATGATGAAGGATGCTGTGCATTTTCTTTATCTGGCAGTCAACTAGAGATGTGTGCCTTTTTGTGAATGCAGGGAGGGTCTTGAAGTGCCATAACGGGGTTGCTGCACTCACAAAACTGGGCGCAACCAGGACCTGTAAGTGATCTTATTTAAGTCTAAGCTTACTTAACATGTATTTCCATGCAATAAAATAATGGCCTTTAATTAGGGCCTTTTATCAGCTGATCATTGCAGCTGGGCTACCTAGTCAACCTAAGCTGATCTTGAAAAAACTAACAAACATGGTTAGTTTTTGGATGACAAATTGAAAAAGTGTCCCAAAAGAAGGCAATGCAAATCACTTCCATAAAGTTGCCCAGAAAATCATCTGGATGGGTCTATGAAGTCCCCAGGTGTAACACTCATCTCAAGGGACTTAACCTTGACCTTTGTCACGTGAAAAGCAATAATTTTGTAACCAAGGCCTCAGGGAATGGGCTGTGGCCCTGGGGTTTTCCAGTTTTGCAGAAAAGATTCCAACAGGTATGGTTGCAGGGTATGGTCAAAAAAATCAAGTGATAATATAACTGAAGCTCAGTCTGATTTTTATGCATATCCCATCACCTTAGTTATCATCTTAGCCTTTTTTGACCGCACCCTGTGGATACCTCTGGGTTTGAGAGAAGGGCCTTGAGGCTGGATCAGGCCACAGACCCATTTAGTGTAAGGAAGGCCAACCAAGTGCATGCAGGATGCTCAAAGGGGACCCATAGCACTGGCACCCAGAGGGATAGCTCAAGTATCAGAGTATCGGCCTTATGAAAGCAAAAAATATATTGTTCTGAAAGCAAGTGAGAAATGTGCATTATTTGGAAGGGGGAAAGGTCAGGGGGTTGCATCCAAATTTGCTCCAAGCTCCAAGCCATGGCTCATGGAATTCTCAGAAGATTATCAGCTTATGGGGAAGACATAGCTAGAGGCTGCATGCGAAATCTGTGATTTTGATTTTCTCCTTTGCCTCCCTTTCAGAAATACGATACTTTATGGGTTTTTATGTTAAGTTCCTGTGTAGCCAAAGGTTTTCAGAATGATATATGAGAAAATGAAAATGCATCATAAAATCACCATCATAAAATTACAACCCCCCGAAAGGAAGAGGCAGCTATTATGCCCGGTCCAGATGCAAGGATGTTGAGGGATGTTCACTGGGTATGGTCAAAAAGGTCAAGGTAGCCATGATGGTGCAATTAAAGCTTGATTTTCTAAATGTACATTGTGAGCTTTTCACACCTTCATAGCTGCCATCTTGAGGGCATTCGGAATCCAAGTTGCTCGTAGTGGGGTATCCATGTTTAGCTTTGCAACAATCCTGTTGAGCAGGGTTCCTCAACCTTGGGGACTTGAAGATGTGTGGACTGGCTGGGGAATTCTGGGAGTTGAAGTCCACACATCTTCAAGTCCCCAAGATTGAGGAACCCTGCTGTTGAGGAATGATGATCAGCCCAGGATTAACAGACTGGATTTATTCATTATTAAACTGTACACTGCCTGACTCCCAAAGACTTACAATAGTAATTAATAATAATAATAATTTATTAAACTTGTACGCCATGTCATTAAACCTATAGCCGTGTCATTGCAATGTTCCCTCTGAGGTCTCAAGGTATGTTGATGGTCTTCATTTGTCTCGATGAATCGGGTTCGGCTTGACTCCCTGGTGGAGTTTTTGGGTGCCAGAGAAGCACGTGGCACTCATTACATCTTCTTTCTGGATATAGCCAGGATGTCTTTTGGGAGTGGGTTTTTTCCCTATTTTTTTTTTTTAATTTCTCTTGTTGCAAGACCAAGCTGAGATATATCTCCTCCTTCCTCCTTCTGTTCTCTCTAATCCTTTTGCACACGCTTCCAATTTCTGCAGAAAGGAACTGGAGAAAACCACTCATTCCGTAATGAATTATTTCTCCTGCTGGCTGCAAGACGCCAGGTGCCCCCAATGCCAAGCTGGCAACAGCGACTTTCTTGCAATGTTTCTGCACTTATATGGTGAGAATATGCCCAGGATTCGTGACATGATCTGAACTTCTGTGCATTAACGTGTGTTGGCTGAGACACACCAGTCCTCAGAAGCTTACAAGGGAAACGGAGCACTGATGGAATTGTTTAAACTGCATGTGACTCTAATCCGATCCATGTCCTGAGATGGTACCACCTCCTTCTTGCAGAGAATGATAACCCCATTCATACAGACATCAGTAAAGAGAAAGATCCATTCAGATTCTTCCCTCATTCCAACAGCAACGAAGCAAACGTCTCCGACTTCTACAGAATGTGCAAGAAGGAATCTGATTATTATTGAACCAGGAGGGGCGGGGGGAGATCTGTCATCTTCAAGGATCAACAAAGTGATTTCCTTGCTATTACAGAAGAGGCTCTGAGTAACCATGATGTGTCTCGCATGCCCATCAGTGCAAGGCCGTCTCTTACGTGGAAAGAAACAGACAGCGCGTTTCTCTCATGAAACTTCCATTTGGGAATTTGGCTAAAATAAATGGGCCCTCAATCAGCCAGAATGTACCAATATCTGAAAGGTCCTGCAGAATTAAGCAACCGTTCGACACAGCATGAAGTGATTAATTTCTCTGATCACAGACTCTGTGAAACATTGGGTTGGCTTTGACTTAGTCACAGCTCTTAGCTCCGTTGCCAAAATCAGAAAACTATAGCCAGTGGAATGGAACTCCAGGCTCAACCCACATTCAAACGTTGTTGAATTTCTGCTTCCTCTAGGGGAAACCTGTCAGCCTTCTACCTAGATCCAGAGAGCTGGTTTGTTCAACCCCACCAGGATTAAGATCTGGCAGTGTCCAGGGTTAAGATTTCAACCTATTTATTCATTCATTCATACATACATATATGCATAGGCTTAATACCCTGCCTTTTGACTCAGGCAAACTCAAAATGTGACTCAGTTGATCATAGCTGTAATGGCTTAGTCTAAAATATAAAATCAACCCCTATTATCCACGTAGGCTTTGGGAAAACATTACAGGAGCAGTTTGTATTGCTTTCTAAGATGTTCTGTTTGTTTTATTTGGTTTTGGGTTTTTTTTGCTTTCCAACCTAGCCTACAACTTCAGAAGTTCCTGGTGGTATACCATCCAATTATTAACCAAGGCCAACCTTGTTGGCTTTGGGGAAAGATGCTGCCACCCACCTGGGCATCATGGCCCAGCTTGGTCCATGGCCTAATCCTACAAATTCCACTCAAACAGCATGTACAATGTGTGGCCAAACCAAAAACTAAAAACTGAGAAATGGTATGGCTGTAAAAATCATGTTCTAAATCCCACATCACTGGCAAGTGTCAGATAAACCACCCTAAGCCTTCACAAGCCAAGATCTAAGTCAAGCCATCCTTGGAAGTGAGACAAAAATGGGAGGAGACAAGACTGCAGCTGCCAAGCCAAAGGAATCAGGTGACTTGGGGTGCCAATAGAGGGGCTTCTGGTTTGTGATAGGCCCATCCCATGCTTGACTTCTCAGCTGGAGCACATTATTGCTAAGATAATTATGCATCCTCCTGTGGCTTAATCTGCCAACTTTGAGGGGCCCAGCATCTAAACTGATTTATAATTTTATTTATAATTTTATGAGGTGCACAGTCTTAGGAAAATGTTTCTCAACTTTGGCAACCTTAAGATTTGTGGTCGCCCACTTGTACTTCTACATGAGAAGAAGAATGTTATCAAAGCCATCACTGGAGAGGAGTCATATGAATGATGTTCCATTTTAAATAAATGCATAAATAAATCACATCTAGTTTCCTTTGGACCCTACCCACTTTTTCTGGAGCATAATCCTGCATGTCGGCACCCCCAGACCTGCCCTTCCAAGCCATATGGGGTTTTCCAGCTGGTTTTTCATGGTCTCTAAAATCATTTCTCTCCTGCCATGCCATTTAGAAGACAGGGTTCAAGGCATCCAAAAATGCAGAACTGAAACACTTCTCAAAACACTGCAGTTAAAAAAAAACTCCAGTAGATAAAACACAATGTTTACTTTAGAAAGCTGAAGAACAAAGGAGCTCATCAAGGCTCATCGAAGCTGGGAGAACAGCTGATTAAAAACCAAGTCTGGCCACATAAAAATTCACTCTCTTTGGGAATCTACCAGACATATTCCACTTGGTAGACCCAAAAGCCTATCCCAGCAGGAAACTCAAACAGAAACATGCTGAAATCCCAAGGTTAGATCTTCAAACCAGAAGGTCCTTCAACTTGAGGTTCTCCAAATGTGTTAGGACTATAACTCCCAGTTATGAACTAGCACATCTCTGAGAACGGCAGTACCAATACCTCAGTCTGGAGGGTCAAGATACCTAAGTGAGTAAATATGATCTGGAGTTCAGTGCAGCCCCAGACAAGGTTGGTTCCAAGGAGAAAAATATGGGGAGAGAAAACCCTCTATGATAAGACATTTTTTCGAGCTGGCAAGTGGCAAAACTCTTTTTTTTTAAACAACAACAAAACCCTAAGCTTTGTTAGACTGAGGACTAGATCCATAAACAGACCAAAATGCTTTTAATTTAGAGCTTTAGGGGAAAGATATTTGTGGCAAAGGAAGAATCTGCCACCCACCGTCCTCACTGCAGTGTAAGATTTCTGTGGCCGCTTGCTAAAAGAGACAAGCCAGCAAATGAAAAGATTCCATGCTACAGAAATGAAATTCCCAATTGATGCCTCATTTTCAGTGGAACATTTATTGGAGTTTCCGTTTTACCCAGCTGCCTGAAATAGGATTTTAATTTAACATCTACTAGCAGTTTTTCTTCCCTCCAGTGTTCTCGTTTTCAAATAATTGCTGGGACTTCTTGATTTTTATTTTTCCAGACTCACTTCTGACTATTTTTATACACCTGGGGACCTATAATTCACTTGAAATTTTTCCTGCCCGCTCCCCGGTGAAATGCATCGGACTTGGCATAGCTCCCATGCATTCCAGCAGGGGTTCAGAGGCACCAGGGCGAGGAGGGGGAAGGTGCCCAACTCCAACCATGGTTGTGGCTGTCACTTATTAATCTCCCAGGGCCCAATAATTACAGTGTTGGCTGCCACCCAGCGATCTCTTAGTCCACATATTCTGGGAGCGATGATCAATCTTGTCAAGGCAGGCAAATACTTGGCATTCTCTCCTTGGCAGCTGCCCCATGAAACACCAGGCTTCCTTCTGTACCCAGAGGAGAAGATAGGAATCCTGTGATAGACATATCCAGACAGATGCTGAAAGAACTTGGGGTCTTCTCGATGTTCAAATTACATGGGAGCAGGGAGGAACTTGCCTTCCTCCCTTTCGCAGTGCCCTTCCCTTAACCATGGAAGGCTTGTGAGTTGGGTTTTGGCCACCCAGCATCTAAGCCCTCCTGACTGAATCTCTCTATTGTCGTTTGGTGATTGGGTGCCCAACACACTTTGGTCTCCAAGCCTGCATTGTTCTGTCTATCCCAGCTGTTTGGGACAAATCTGTTCAAATTCAGAGTTAGAAACGGGGCTGGCCCCCATCTCTTTGGGACAACCACTTAGAGGAGGAGGAGGAGGAGGAGGAGGAGGAAGGGAAGGGAAGGGAAGGGAAGGGAAGGTATAAGTGACCAAGCCAGAAGGAATCATGCTGGGACATTTGTGTATGTCCTCATTGCTACACAAGTCATAAAGGTGCTCACATGTTGAGTTGGACTTCTAGTGAGTCCATGGACCTGTCATTGTAGTTCACTTGGCAATAGCACAAAAGGGATTTGCAATTGCTTTCTTCCAGGATTTTTTTTTTTTTTTGAGTCTAGCTTTGCTATTTCCTAGTGGTTTCCCAACCAAGTATGAACCAAGCCCAGTCCTGCTTCCCTTTTTAAGATTATCCAAGGTTAGCTAAATACTGCCCAGAGCTGGGCAAGGTCAAGCTTAACCCCACATCCATGTAGTTTTCTTAGCAAGAAGACAGAAGAGTCCTAATGCTGCCTTCTTCCAGAATATTTTTCTTTCTTCTTTGGACTTCCTAATCTAGCCTAGAGTTTTGGTGATCAACCATCCAAAAATGAACTAGGCCTTGTTAGCTTTTCCCAATCAGCCAAGGCTGGCTAGCTACCTACCTACTTAGGTATCCCCATAGATATCAATAGTCAGTCTGGTAAGATTTGCTTTGGAGGAATGCCCCACAGGAGCCATTCAGCAAATACTCATACCCCCTCCCGCAATTACCTACTGCTGGTTTTTTAGAAAAAACCCTAACTTCATACAAAACTTTCTCCTCCTCCTCCTCCTTCAAGTGGATTGTAAGAAAACAATGGATTTCTTGTCCCCAACTAGGCATAAACATTTTGATGTAAAGCATCATTTTTGGACCCCCCACATCCAGTAGATGTTGGCTAATGACCCTGGCCTCTTCTGTGATGCAATTGTTTCCTGCAAACAAAAGAGTCTTTCTTTTTAATGTTTTTCCATGTTGCATGTGCCCTGGGGAAATAGGGAAAAGGGAGAGAGATACTGAATAGTAACCCAAACTGCACCAGGCGGTTCACAAGGGGAAGTCAAAAAAGTCAAGATGGTGGTCATGAACCATCACTTTGACTTTTGGTCTCCACCCCCCATAGACACCCCTGAACTGCATGTGTGCAGTATGTGGTACAAAATCCAAAAATTATACACGCACACACAGAGAATGAAGAATGGATTCTTAGCCAAGCATGGAATCAGAACCAAAATCCAGGGAGATAATTCTGGAAACGTTTCCTTTGTCTTCCACATTGCATCAGTACAATGACGTATGTGGCTGAAACATGCCTGCAACTTCCAGCATTCTCCTTTTCCTCCAGAAGACCTTTTTGCTGTTTGCTGTTTCTCTGCTTGTTTCCCAACTATTTTAAAGCCACTTATGCAGTCTGGTAGGGATTTACAAGAGGCAAACAAATTAAATCCCAAAAGCAAAGTCCCTTGCAGAGACTTAATTAACCCTAATGACTGCTTCCTTTTGCATTCTTTCTCTCGCTCGCTCTCTCCCTCACTCACACACACACAGTGTTGCACACGTGGACTCATGCACACTCCTATCCCAAATGTGCAGAACAAGGAACTCCAATCAGATAAACAAGCTTGAAGCCGACACTTATCAACCCATCTTCTTCCAGATTTATGCTATAGCGTAAATCTGCATCATTGGCCAAAACGGATATGAGTTAGTTTACCACAAAAGTTTTCAGTAATGATATTAAGAATGTCATTTCTTAGGAAAAGTAATGACTATCTTTTGCTCCACTATACCATTAGGAGAATTAGTAACTTGAGAAACCTCATCTTTGCAAAAAGGACAGATACAGCAGTCAGAAACTGCACACCACTCCTGGGAAGGAGGGGGCCAGCCTGCGTTGGAGGCCGCCTCTGGCTCGTTACAATTAAAGAGCTAATTAAAGGCCAGGATATGTTGCAGGTGGGAGGGGAGGGTGTTTCTTTCTGCGTAACATGGAGTAGGAATGAATCTTGCCTGTTTTTTCCAATTTCTTTGCTCTGGGTTTGCTTCTCTGGGTTCGGTAAGTACTTACGGGTGAAGGCCCTCTCTAATGCAGAGGCAAGCAACTCGCGTCCTGTGGGTCCACGAGCAGGCTTGATTCTCATTTCAAAATTCAATTCAAATTGAATTCAAACTGCCGGAGAGAGCTGTCTCTGCCCTGCAATCTGGGGGAGAAGGAAGGGGTGTCCAATGGGGGGAAAGAAATGTCAGGGAGAACAAGTGGCCATATCAAGAAGGGGTTAAGAAAGTCTAGATCAGTGTTGTCCAAACTTGGCCACTTTAAGATGAGTGGACTTCAACTCCCAGAATTCCCCAGCCAGCCAATTCTGGGAGTTGAAGTCCACTCATCTTAAAGTGGCCAAGTTTGGACAACACTGGTCTAGATGAAGGCCACAACTGTGCGATCAAAGCCGGTTCCCCTTTTTTACATGCTTTGTGCATGCGGCACCCATAAGAAAGGGAGTAGGGCTTTAATCGTGTGGTCACCTTGACTTTTTGGATACCCCTCCCCCAACCTACAAAGTGCCATCCCAAACACGCAATTTGTTCTTGGACCTGTGAGGCCTTTAGAATAGATCTGCAGAGTTTTTCCCCAGCCTGATGCAGGTCAGATGGGCTTCAACTCTACCTCCCCAAGATGGGCTTCAACTCTACCTTTCCTTCAGTCTGTAAAATGTCATAGGGTCTTTGAATTTGGGAGCTTGGACTCCCTCAACCTGTGATGTGATGGCCTACAAGGATCAGCAACCCCATTTTGATAGTCCTACACTTTGATAGACCCACATTCTACAAGTCTCATGCTTGTAGAAGATGCCACGTTGGAAGAGGCTCCTGTAGCCTAGTCATTAAACGTTGAACCAGTCCTTTTGTACTTTCCATCTCTACCTCATACCCCTTTGCCCTATGGTGCAAGTTGGAGTTCTCCCCAGTTATTCCCATAACTTTGTGAATTGGCATGGTAGATTCCATCAGATTTCCACCCTGGAAGGAAGGGGAAATTTTGTAGGGATGTGTGGGCGATCCTCAAGAAGCTACTTTCGAGAAACATGACTAATTGCACCCATCTTTTCTCCATGTGTCATGCAAGAAGAAACGGATTTTGTTTTGTGTTGCGTGTTGTTTCTTCTTAAACAGGATGTTAATATTTTTCCTAAGTTCAAGAAGTCACTGGGGGGGTTAGAGAGCCTCTACGCCCCCACTAGTTTTAGCATCATACAGGTCAAACGCAATACCCAGTACCTGCTTGACAGAAAACTTGTTCTCATTTCATATTACGTTTTCATTTTTTTTCTTTATTCTGTTGATAAGGCCACCTACTTGCAAACAACTCAAGACACTAGAGACAAAGAGGATTTAAAACATCTCATAACAATAAAATAAGAGCACAAGGCCCAGCAAGGAATGCAAAAACTTAAAACCCTCTAACGTTCGTTATATTATATTTAATACCATACGTTTTATATTTCTCCCCATATTAAATTGGTCAGATCTTCTGCACAGATGAACAAACGATTAATTTTTTTGCATACACTGAACGTTTTGCATATTTGTAATTTGTAATAAAAATTATTTTTAGAAAGAACACCCTGATATCAGTTGGGAGCCAAACCATAGCAACAAAATGTCTTATACCGTACCTTTATTTTTGCAGGAATTTACTTGCTATATGCGTGCATTTATTTGCACTTCCTTGGGTATGTTAAATATTGTGTATGTACACACACACACACACACATGCAGTGTTTCTCATATCTGGGTTCCAAACCATGTCAACCATAAAGCAAGTCACATTTTCTCAGAGGAACCTACCTTTCTAGGAAGTTGTACACACATATAAACATCTACCATTTTGTCATTAGGTGCTTCCTGTTTAAAAAGGTGCTTCTTTCTCTCAAAGACAAAGAAATCCATTTCAAATCATTCATACCAAATTCATCCATGAATTGTAAACCTGTCCCATTTTGTTCTTTCCCTGTGTTCAGTTTCTTTTCCCGAACTTTTCCCCTTCTGTCAGGAGCACGCCCAGTTTGTGAGATGAACTCAACACTCAGACCTGAGTCCAAAGAATAATATACAACAGAAGGACTAATCCAGAGAAGACATCACTTTGAAGCAGATTAAAAATACGTCTGTTTTCCACAGTAGTTAGATACTCCTGGAAAGTGTAGGTGAAGATAATATAAACGAACAAACAAAAATGTTATTTATAATGGACTCCTTTTAGGGAGCAGTCCAACCACCATCAGAATTAAGAAGGAAAACATAGGAAGACTGAAAATTTCATGAAAGCAATAAGGCCTCTATTGCTTTCTGTTAACTGGCGACCAAAAGCTCACTACAGAATTCTTTAGTTTAGCATGTCTTGATGTACCGTTTTTTTCCTTAATCCTTCATAAAGATCTTCTGGGGATGCATGAAAGGAGGAAACCCCACAATCCAGCTTTATTCACTGGTAGACTGCTCTAAAACCTGGAAGCCTTGAGGCTATGGGTAGTAACCCAGGCAGCAAATTCCACAGGTTAACTACAGTACTCCTTGTGAAAAGGAAAAATAAAAAAACCTTTCTTGTCTGTCTTGAACCTTTGGATGCTCAGTGACGTTGCCCGGCTAAAGGTCTTATCTGTAGAAGCCTGGGTGTTTAGATGGGTGGACAGACACAAGGACAGACAGATTCCTCAGCCTGTCTCATCTGCCATAGTTTCAAATGCCTCACTTACATCCCCTTGTTTCCCTCCAGCTGTTCTCTGAACTGGGGAAAACAAAAACAACAACAACAACAGTTGTGACCACTTCATCGTTTTTCAGCAGTTCTCAGCTCTTACCAGCACCCTTTTTCTACACCTTTCCAATATCCTAAAAATGTCGCCTGCTTGAGAAATGAAATATTCCTCCTTCTTAACAAAATATTGCCTTATCTTTAAGGCCAGCCTAAGCTTAGAGGCATACTAAAACCAGAAGCAGATTTATTATCATAATGAATGTGGGAATCAAGCAACCAGATGACACCCACCATTACATTAGATTACCCCTAACATTAACTGGCAGCCTATATATTTAAAAAGTAAATATTTAAAGTTGCATGCCTCTAATCTTATATATTACGTATCTTAAATCTTGCCAAGTTCACGATAAGAACAATGGACTGACACCTGCAAGCAAGAGTAGATGATCATTTCTGGTGAGTGTCTCGGGGAGAACGCAAGTGATTTGGATCGATGACATGACCCTGAGGGCAAAGCAGAGGGCCTTTGGCTGTTTGGAACCAAGGAGCATGTCTGGAAATTAGAAACAGCCGTAGGTGCCCAGTGCAAGCTGTAATGTTGTCAGGTGCATCACAAGCTCATATTAATGAGGGCGTTGTCATCGTTTGCATCACGATGCGTATAACATCACTTCCCGTTGGCCTCGGTGGCCCCTTCCAGCTCTAGAATTCTATGCAGGGGTGTCCTCAGGTTAGGTCATATAAAGTCACGATGGTGCCTGCGATGGGGCGAGGCATATAAACATACAGGATGAGCTTTGATTGCACTTTCACAACCACCATCTTGACTTTTATTGACCACACCCTGCAGGTAGTCCTGATTTGATGAAATGCAAATTCATTGGGTACCCATATATTTGATTATAAGAAGTAGGAGAGAAGTTGCTAGTCTTTGAAGCCCATGTCCTTCACCCCCTTTTATCATCTCTCTCATTCTTATATCCTCCATTCTCAGTCCATAAAAGCCACTCTCCAGTTGCTCGTTTGTCTTTGTCTTTCAGGGCTGCAGCTTAAACTCACTCAGCAAAACACACCAAAGACACATAGTTTGAGTTCACACACTCGATTAAACCTAAACTAACCCTAACCCTAATCTCAGATAACAAACCATAATGGTTGTCTTCCCATTACACAAAAGGCTCAGAATGCCTTTACACGCTGCTTTGCGCATCATGCAAAGACAAGGGTTGGGTTCCCATCATCATCAACCACAAACAAACCAAATCATTTTAGCCTGATCAACTGTGTTGTGTGAACACAGCCACAGCCAGTTTCTCTCAGTTCTCCTCTCCTCAACCCACCCATCTTGGATCTCTCCCAGCTGACTTCGTGCCATCTCCATGCTTCCCCCTTTCTATACAGCAACAGTGGGGAGGGTGGGGGGCTTCCTTCCTTCTTTTGGGGGAGGGTACAAGCATCTAAGAAGGCTTCAGAATAAAAGCACTAGCACCCATTTTTAGTTCGTCAGAATTTTTCTGAAAAAAATAGTTAAAAATATTTTTTTACAAAAATCACAGGTCTAAGCAGAGGGCTTCCCAGTGTCTGTAGGAAGAGAGAAGTCAACTAAAGACTGAAAGTATCTTTCCTGGGGTATAAGGAGGGTCACAAACAAAGCCAAGATGACATCACTCATTTCTAATATTTAGGCCTCACACAGAAATTTCCAAGTTTAGCAGAAATTGTTGTTCCAGGAAAAATAGGAGGGAGCGCTATGTAGGCCACCCCGAGCTATTCTACAAAGGGCAGAATATACAGCTAATAAATAAATAAGATAAATAAAAATGAGGGGAAAACTGTAAGGACCCTAAAGGGGCAGGAATCCCAAAACTGAGAGAAGAGAATGGAGAATATCTTGTCAAAAGTCCCACATGCTTTTTCTCTGATTCTTAAAAAGCGAAGTGTACAAAGTGCCTGTTCCCATAGGTGTGGGCCTTTTAAAGAATAAGTTGAATCTATTTTTGGATTTAATCAAAATCTGACTTTGGAATGTGGTTTCTGTGACCCTCCTATCAGTTTTCTTGGCTAGTAGGGAATAAAAGTTTAGTCTCGGAGAGCAGAGAATATCCCCTTTTCATTAGGGAAGCTGTTTATTAGTCTAAAGTTCACCGTCTGATTTATCGATTCAAGCTTCTCCAGAATGATTGACCACATCGTACAACACACCAGTGTTTCTGTCATGTGCTTCCATTTGAAGTGTTTACAATATTTTTGATTTACACCTTCCAGGTGTTCATTTGGAAAATATCACCCGCATTTGGTTTACACATTTTTTACAATATATTTGTGGATGCCATTAAACTTCCAGATTCATAACACTTTGACATTCCAAAGCCTGCTGGTCAAGGAGAAGAGAAAGGGGGGGTGGGAAGTGTCATCCGTTGACTTTTAAAAATGCAAGCTAATTGATTGGTTGTATTAGTTAAATCCTTAAACTGCATATTTTAGATTAGAAGAAGTTGCCCAGAGCTTCCAAGAAACAGAGGGTGAGCTTTTGCTGAAGATCTGTTGGAGATAACTTAAAGATTTTAAAAGAAAGAAGCATTAGTCAGCCTACAACATTATTTCACTATCTTTTTACATTCAGTTAAAAAAAGAAAAATAACAACACCATCATCCTTCAGTCTTGTTCATCCACGAATTTGGGTAAATTCGTGTTTATAAAAAATAAATGAAGCAAAATTCTCTCACGTTGATACCGGCCAAATTTGTTATTGGTTAGCTATTATTTGATTATTCAGTTGTTTTATTCCTGGACAGATTTGTTAGGATAAGAAAAAAGATCAAAGAAAAACCTGAGGCTACCGACGGAGGACCTTAACATGTGGATCCCTTGAAAAATTCAAAGAAACCAAGAACATTTTACCCCAAAATCTATGTTCTTAAACTGTACTGCAAATAGGCTACTTACTGCTCATTTTGGGCCCAAGCCCTATAAGAAAAGAAGAAAACAAGAAAAGGAAAGAGGAGAGGAGAGGAGAGGAGAGGAGAGGAGAGGAGAGGAGAGGAGAGGAGAGGAGAGGAGAGAAGAGAAGAGAAGAGAAGAGAAGAGAAGAGAAGAGAAGAGAAGAGAAGAGAAGAGAAGAGAAGAGAAGAGAAGAGAAGAGAAGAGAAGAGAAGAGAAGAGAAGAGAAGAAGTTTATTTAAGATCAGCAATCTGGTCACAATAGTTTTCCATTTTTTTCTCTTTTTTCTGTTTTAATCTGAATCCTGAGTTTATGGCTTGGCTAACTCCAATCAGTCCTAAAAGGAAGCAGGGGTTATCCAATATTTTGGATTGGAGACTCTTATTGAGTGAACATGTAATTTGAACGGAAAAGCTATTAATATCATTGGAGGGGCGGGAAAGGGGGGGAAATCTTGCCCGTTGCCAATGCCTGTTAAATGGGCAGATTAGCTGTCTTACTTTTTCTTTTTCTTTTCCTTTTTTTTTTTTTCAGCATATAAACATCTGAAAGCCGTTTCCTGTTTGGAGGTGGGGGGAAGCTAGGTGGATGACCTCAGGGAAACTTTTTACAAAAAGCAACAAATGTGAATCGAACATTGTGGGTTGGGGGGACAGAGGCACTCTTGGTGGTCTTGTTACATTATATAGATGGGAGAGAGAAAGAGAGAGTGAGCCAGCGCAGGAATGGGAGAAAATACAAAAATAAACGTTTACCTTCTAACATTCCAGGAGGGCACTGCTAATTTTTTCTCTGCTCTGGAAACTGTTAGCGGCTGTCACGGCCGATACAACCTGGGCTCGAAGTAGGCACTCTGACCGAGTCCGAAGCGAAGGCTTCCCAATCCGCCTGCTGGCTCTCTTCGCCTCAGGCCGTGAGTTTACCTCCCCGCCGCGCATCTGAGCACCAAAGCCGGCACACGGCGCCCGCCCTCCGGTGCCCAGGGCTGCTTTGCACCGAGGGGAGAAGCGCTAGCAGAGAGCAGAGAGGCATTCCCATTTGTGGAAGGAAAGTCAACAGTGAGGGAGTGAGCGTGCGAGAGGGAGTTCTGCTAATAATAACCCCAAAACAACAGCTGTGACACATTGTTGATTATAGCTTTTCTCCATCAGGCCTATATTCTGGCACCGGACATTCAAAAGAATGGGATGGAGGAGCGCTACCGGACTCAGTCGTTCCCCCATTGGGGAACCAATGCCATGCCTCTGTCTCTGAAAGGTTACGGAGACAGGGCAGATGTTCCCTAAATGTTGGGTTAAAAGCAGACTGGGTTAGGAACAGTAGGAAACAGCACCGAAGCCATTGATGTACGGAGGGAAGTAAATGTAGGAAGACAATAGCCTGGTTTAGTCTCCATATTCTGTATTCTCTGGTCTCAAGAGCTATTAAACCAAACTCTTTGCAAGGATATTCCATTCATGTATGTTATTATATTGCACCAATAGGTCTTTCAACAGCACTGGCGAAGGAACAAGGGCAAGGCAGTGATATTGTGCTCATGTTCTACTTCCGAGTTTCCTCATGAGATAACTGAGTGGCCACTTTGAGAATATTTATCTATTGGTTTAAAGCGGGTGTATTTCGGGTGTTCTATGTTTGCTCTGCATTTACACAGGTAGCACCGTCAAGACCAGGGTTGAAGGCAGCCATCCAGGATCTCACTCAACACTATAAGCAAAGGGACCCATATATACAGCAACTTCTCACTTTGGGAGTAAGTGAAGTAAGTGTATTTTCAGGTGAAGAATCCTTAAGACCATAAAGTTGAGAGTCTGGAGACCCGGGTGCATTACTGTACATGTAACACTGTGGGCTTTACCAGACGTGGGTTCAGGTCCGCCTGTGAAGCAAACGGAGCCCTCTGGTGATCAGCTAAATGCCTAACCTTGCTTTTAGACCCAGTTTCCTCCAGCTGCAGCGACAAGGTTGTGCAAATGTATGTAAACAAGGAGTGTGACTACAGAAATGGAAGCAAATGTCTTACGTGGGGTGTGTTGCACTGCCGTTGTAGGAAACACTTGGTCTTCCCCACTTCCCAGTTGTTAACCAGTCACAATAGGGTGCAGAATGGCAATTCTTTATAAACAGATCCTAGTACAAAACAATCGTGTCCGGAGTTACGCCACCCCACAGTGAAAAGATGGAAAGTTCGTTATTTATGTTTTGCAGAAAATGGGATTGGAGACTTGATGCAGAACTAAGGGGCTGAGCAATGCCTCAGTTATTGGCCAAAGCTGAAATCTAAGGAAGAAACCTCTTTGTGCCCCCTAATTAGACAACATCTAGCAATCTACACTTGGCTGATCGTTTTCTGCCAGTGCTTCAAGCTTGCAAAGAACTACGTTATCCACATAGCTCTCGTTTTCAGTTTTGAAATCAAAAGACTGAGATGAGTCTTTTATCTGAAAGCACCTTGTGACACTGTGCCCTGTAATCCCTCCAACCAAAAGTACAAATCCATATTTCATTGCTATTTTATTCATTTTTTTAAAAAAATCTTAAAAGATACAGCTTTCCTCTTGAAGGAAAACTGGTTTGGAACCCAAGCTGGAAAACCTCAGGGAAATATTTCTAACCCATTGCACTGGAAGAAAGTTAGAATTAAATTGAACGAGATTTGTAGGACCTCTGAATCTGCCTCTTTGGAGGTTCTCCAGGTATAAGGAACTTGGGCGGCCCAGATGGACAATCCTTTGTCTACCTGAGAACCTACAGAATCACTGCCAATCAAAGTAATCAGGAACAGAGCAGGCAGAGATCGCTGGCACACCACAGATCTGAAATATCCAGAGATGCAGTTTTGGACATGGTGATGCATGCAAGATTGAGAACCAACCTGCCAGATTCAGTTCCTTTCCTCTAAAAAGATGGTTTGGTTCACTGCAATAAAATTGTAACAGCACAACACCATCTAAACTAATCTCAGGTCTGACTATTATTAGCAGATACCTTGGAGCAAGTGAACAACAGGCAGGACAAATCGGGTACAACAAACATCTCCTTGCAGGGGGTGTCCAGAGAGAATCATCAAAAAAATCAGGATGGCACCGTGGTGGGTACGACTGACCCTCCCCCTATTTTTTATGTGTGTGTGCAATACACATAAAAAGCAGGCAAAGCTTCAATCACCGGTGATGGCTGTTACCTTGACCTTTTTGACCACACCTTCTGGACTCCTCTGTTCCCTTGCAAGGGAAGAAAGGGAATCGTAATGAATTTCTTTTTGAAAGCAATCTCCTCCTTGCACTGAAACAAATGATGCCCACAGGCACTAAAGAGGAAATTCACTGAATTCACATTTAAATGCATGCAATTTAATTGGGCATTTAGGAACCAATGTATCAGCTTGAGGGGCGCACCAGAGTTGTGCCAGAGTTTGTGTGGCATTTCAAAAGAGGGCAGGGCCAAAGGTTTAGGGATTAGGTATCAAAAACACAAGGTATCCTTTTGTGCCTTCAATCATACACAAAAATGCACGAAAATAATGTATAGCAGTCTATTTTATTGTGAAAAAATGTTTACAGATTTAGGCAGAATTGCTAAGAAAAATGTTTATGTTTAGAGAAATGTATACAAGAAGATGTATTACACTTTAATTCTGTCTTCAAAAACTAGTATGGGAATGGACAAATTATGAATAGAGGAAAATATAAACTGCCACAAACTGAAATGACTGGTGCATCATTTATCTGCACGCACAAGAGTGTCCTAAACTCAACTAAGCCAATATAGAGATAGTCAGGGATGGACTTATTTAAGCAGAGAATTTGCTGCAGTCCAAAATGTTGGAAGGGGGCTTTTCCCAGATGTATGGATTGTTATTGATTAGGAGGCTTTGCATGTCTGCATTTTGGAAGAGGCTGTCTAGCTGGGGAGAAGAGCCAAGTCTATCCCCAAATTATGCCTCGTTGTCTTCTCCAAGGGTCCATTTGTGACACTAAGTAAACCCATTACTCTCCCCTGCATTCCTTAGCGAGAAGCCACGGATTACGGAGTCTTCCTGTTAATGGGCTTTAGTAAACGCCAGCTGCACTCTCCTCTCTTGAGGTGGAGCAATGGGATGCAAAAAAAAAAGGGGGGGTAATTAATAAAATTAAGTGACTTGGTGTTTAGCATTTGTTTGCTTTGTAGCATGAGCTTCTCCCATCGTCTCAAAGTTTTTGCCAACTTATCACTGGGTGTTTGACATGACAGGTTAATGGGAACACCTCTAAGCTGGATTTTTGCAAGTAGTAATCTGTGCTCCCTACATCTGCTTGCTTTGTCCATGAAATCTGAGCTCTTGGGGAACAGAAATGTCCCCAACTGTAACTCAAGGACGAGTCAGAAGTTTTCCCTTCTGAAGTTCATTTGGACTTTAGCGTAGAAAGGTTTGGAAAGCTATCAAGAGAGGGAGAGAGATGCGAGAAGCTTTTTGCAGACAATAGGCACAAAGCTCCTTTTTATGTTTTGTATCTGTTGCTATGTTTTAAACAAACAAATAAAATCCTCAGCCAAAATTATTCAGAGTCTGTGGCAAGAAAACCTGTATTGTGCAACCTGTATAAATGATGCAAAGGACCCACACTTTGCATAGTTTCTCTGATTTTGCAAATATTCAGCCTGGAGTTTTGTTTTAGCCATTTCTGTTCTGTGTTTGCACCTTGCTAATCATGGAGAGGAACAGGACACTGAGGCTGATGATTCTAATGTATGCAGACCAAGCACATTTTATATAGCATCACTTCTTTGGCAAAATTATGTCTCTGTTATTCCATTTGGGGTTGTAGATTCTTCTGTTCATTTTCAGGAAAGGCAGCATGATCTTTCAGGTGGTGATACTTCTTGCTGATGTATTCACTGATTCACAGATTTTGCAAATCTTATTCTATGCCAGGGCTGGTGCCATGATTTCACTGAGTTTAAAAATGCAAAAATGCGTAAGGTTTGAGTATTTGCTTATGAAGGTCAGGCAAATGGGCTTTCATGAGGCTTTCTTTCTGTGCAATTATGTTTATTGGTGCTGTTTATCTTCTAGCAGTTCAAAGGGGTGCACAAGTGAACCTCCCATCAGTTCACCCCAGCAGTAGCCATAAAAGTGGGCTGGGCTAAGTGACAATGACTAGCTCAAAAGTGCCCAAGAAACTCCATGATTAATGGGGGATTTGATTCTGGACTTGCCAGACCCAAGTTCATCACTTTAACCCAGTGTTTCTCAACCTTGGCCACTTGAAGATGTGGATGGGGAATTCTGGGAGTTGAAGTCCACACATCTTCTGGGAGTTGAAGTCCACACATCTTCTGGGAGTTGGTCCACACATCTTCAAGTGGCCAAGGTTGAGAAACACTGCTTTAACCACTATACCACATAGGCTGTGGAACATATTAGGAACATAGAAACAGTTTTGGGATGCAGAACAATAAGAAAAGGAAGTAGGAGAACCACTGTTCCAGGCTTCATAAGTAAAATTAATATGCAAGGATGCCAAACAGGTTTCCAGATCCAGTTTCTGAAATTACCCAGTTGCGTGGAAAGACGATTAATTGATCTTCCTTCCTGCATTTGCAGAACAAGAAGTTTTAGCTCCTTTCTCAGCATTCGTGTGCCAGCAGCTTCTCCTCATTTATTAAAACCAGTGGTGCTTGTTGAGATCTTAGAAGTAATAAAACATAAGCTTCAGTTAAAAGAAAATTAAAAGCAGGAGTATCCAATTTTTTTTTTTTCTTACTTTAAGAAAAGAACATTCCCTCAGTTTGTCAGCCTGCCATATGAAAATTCACAGGTTCTTTGTTTTTCTCCTTCAACCTGAAGAAAAGTAACCCAAGTTATGGATGATCTGTAGCCCCCAAATCTTAACTCAGGAAACTGTGGCAGAAAATCTGAGATCAGAAATCTAAGTAGAATCAGAACACATTGTTCTTGATAATGAGCCACTTCACAGACACACAATGACCTAGCACTTAAGTTCATGGCAAGAGAATGCTATTTCATCTAGAACCGTGCTTCGATTCAAGTCTGCAACTGGGGAGAATCATCTCAGAATCCATCGCAAAGCTAGCAAAGGATTCTGGGACACAGCTGTCCAGTTGTGAGTGAAGTAGCACAAAACCAGTGTCCTGATTTCTTGGGTTGGCATGTGGAACCACGTAAGCAGATAGTCAGCTCCAGGCCTTTTCCCTAAATAATTCATACCATGAGATCCTACAGACAATCACTAAAAAGAACAAGGGTCCAACTTTGGCAAACAGTTAGTTTCCCAGTAGAGTAACCAACTGTTTGACACGCTACTTGAAGCCCAGCCCCACCACCTAAACCCAACTCCTGTTCTTATATGATCATCCAAAGTCAGAAGCAAGAGAACAGCTCCCCTTTGGGGGCCATTTTCATAAATTCCAGCGGCAATGCCGATGTCGTTCTTTTTGATCCTGACATCCCGAACCTTTAGCCTTGAGCTAAAGTGGATCCAACTCCCATCCCAACATGCCTGCTTTGTCATCTGCATTTTCCTGCAGAATGTGTTTATCTGCTAAAAAATAAAGAGCTACTAATTTTAGCAGACAAAAAAATGGACATCTGCTTGCGTTGGGTAAACGTCGGGAAAGATAACTAGGGCACCGATTATATTATCTAATTATGGCATCCTACGAGATCAAAGAAAGAACTGTATACATATGCCAAGTTTGATTGAAGCGTTATTGGTGTTCGCTTCCGTTCTGCTAAGTATGTGTTCCATTGATAGGAGTAATTTGCCAGTATGGTGGAAGAGAAGTCAACGTCATCTGTTTGTGCCAGTTGACTTCTATGGTATCAGAAGCCTTTTCAAAATAGATGAGTCCCTGTCGTCTGCACATTTAAGTTCTTGCCAAGACAAGGTGGCAAGAGTTCAAAAAGCATTTTGTTAAAAAAAAAAAATGTGCAATGGAAATTACATGGTGGTCGATAACCATCTTGCATTCCCATGACTAAGCACCGCCATTTCAATGTTTAGAACAGAGTCAAAAATGATGCATTGCAACCCCACCTGAAATGGTTTTTCATTGTCTTTACTTCCACCTTCTGACTCTCTGGAAGAAGAAGCAAACATCCCAAAGGCCGTGACGCAATTGTCTTCCGTTATGTTCTGGAAGTAGATATTTCTAGAACATCTGAAGAAACTCCAGCAGAAGAGTTGCCAGCCAGTGAATCACATGGCCCAAGGATTGGCCTTAGTGCTAAAAGATGCAAGAAGGGCCAAAGTCTACAGCCTTGAGGGCTGAGAGCCATTTCTGTAGAGCTAGTAACACATTCAGAAGAAGCTACTCTTGCTTCCACAAATGCTGTTAAGAACTCCATTGTGTCATTTACAAATGACCTCAACATCCCTTCCAACATGAAGATCTATGATGCAGCAAACCTGTGGAACCTAAGCAGGCCGGGCGTGAGGAAGAATGGGAGATATCTAGAAACAATCAACTGTGAGGTTTCAGCTTCTTGAGAAGTATTTTCGTTTTTTAACTAACTGTTCAAAACTCACCCACAGCCTAACACAAAAGGCTCATGCTCGTAGAAGGAAAATACTTTGTTGTGTCCTTTATGCAGAGAGCTTCTCTTCCGATGACCCTCAAACTTTCTTCAGCAATAAGAATTTAGGGATCACATGGAGAACCCTCATTTTTAGAAGAATTTCTGTGTGGCAAGTCCTAGCCTGCTGCATTAGCAGATTCATCTCCACCCTTCTCACATCCAAGGCTTACACAATTTCAAAACAACCAAAGAAGTTGCTGTGGAAATGCACCCTTCTTGAAATTCAAAGTAGAATCATCTGTGGAAGGTAATTCTACCACCCCCTTTCTCTAAACTTGGCAATTCTTATATATAGTTATATTATATATACTTAATTATATATATTATATATGTAATCAGTTTCTCTCTTTCCAAAGAAGCCCAGCACTGTTGGGAGTGGTAAAACCCAAAGTTGTTGCAAGCCATTTTGTTTCTAACATGAAAACTAATTTGAGGCCGCAGCAAGCAAGAGGCGGCTCTTCATTCTGTGTGTGTGTGTGTGTGTGTGTGTGTGTGTGTGTGTGCAGGGAAGTGAAGTAATTGGAAGGAACTTGCCATGAAACTGTTCTCTTTTCTGCAACACTTGTAAGGTTAAAGGGATAAAGATCCATCAATTTGTACAGCCTGACCTTGTCATTCTGCTTTTCATCTGAATTCAGATGTGCGGGATTAACCTAGTGGAGTTTGCACTGACACTGATTTAAAAGCTGTGTGGTGGGCACCTCCCAGCAAATTACATTAATTGGGATCTTTAATCTGAGAATGAGGAAGGAGGGGAAGGTCTGTTATCGGGGCACGCAGCATATGATAAACAGATGTCTCTTAATACAGATAAATATAAAAGGCGCATTTGTGCACCAAGCTTTGCAAGCCAGGCATTTTACTAGCTAGCAAGGCTAAGGGGATTTAATGGCACCCAAGCCAGGACTGTATTGCCACTGCATAACAGAGAAAATTTGGGGAAATGGGGAGCTCTCGAATAAGTCCAGTGAGCCCGGAGCTGCTCGGATAAAATGTAAGCATGCTGAAGGGTCAGGAATGGTTAGAAGTTGGGAAGTTTCCATTTCGATGTTTAGAAAAGAAGGGCGATTCTTGTGGGCTTTTCTTGGTTTCAAAAGAAACGTTTCAAAAAATTGGAGAGGGTACTCGCCCCCCTCCCCTAAGAAAGGAAAGGCATAACAGATAACTTTCCTGATCAGCAATTAAAAGTTTTGGGTGGGGAAGATGAATAAGGCAGGAGAAAGTAAAAATGGATAAATTATGTTGGAATGAATTTTGGAATGGAGAGTGTAAGGCCTGGGCAGCTGGGTGAAGGACAGAAATTGGGGTCTCTGGATGCTCAGATCGAAGGGCTGCCATGTACAGATATTATAGGAGGAGAACCGTGTTAGTCTCTGGGAGCCCAAAAATCAGGAGAAGTTCTGGGAGCCTCTTTTCCAACTAAAGCATTTTATTAAAAGGCTGGAGGGTTCCTAGACTCCTTCTGATTTCACATCGCAATTATAAATGCCTTCAAACTGACTGGATCAATTTGTCTCTCATTGCCCAGTCCAGAATATAACTGCAAAAGAAAGAAAATACTGTAAGAAGGAAGCATTTTTCCAAAGTGAAAATCGTGATCTCCGATAAACTGACAGGCATTCATGCTAAACAGAATCCCAATGATAACACTTTCTGGTAGCTTGGAGCATTTTTTATCCTCTGCTCTCATAGCTTTCTGGTAAAAACACAAGAAGTACTGCAGGGCTAGAGATCTGAGTATTATTGATGGCTCCAGTTTGTAAACTGTCCAATTGTCCAATTGCAGAACCCAAGGCAGTTTACAACACAATAAAAACTCTAAAACTGGATTCATCCTTCTAATCCTCCCCATAACCTCCATCACCCAGTTAATTTAAAATGAGAACCACCATTAAAATAAAGCAGCAACAGAAAATCTACAGTCTCAACCAAATGTCACCACTAATGCCCCCCCACCCATCTTAATGAGAAACCAGTTGTGTGGGGACTAAATGAACTTGAAGAGATAAGGTCTTCCATAATGTTGAGCCTACCACTGAGAAGTCAGCTCTGCATCCACCTCTTCTCCTTCAGTTCTTGTTGGATGGTCACCCAAGACCACATGTTCAGTTTACAAACTTGTATGTGCATTTCTGCAGTGGACTTCATGGGTTAAAACAGTGTTTCTCAACCTTGGCAACTTGAAGACCTGTGGACTTCAGCTCTTGGAATTCCCAAGCCAGCAAGCTGACTGGGGAATTCTGGGAGTTGAAGTCCACAGGTCTTCAAGTTGCCAAGGTTGAGAAATACTGGGTCAAAGTCAAACCTGAGAAGGTCTTGTCCTTCAGTAATACAGAGCTTATAGCAGCAACCTACAGCCAACAGTCCTCCATCAGTTCTGCAAAATTTCAGTAGAATCCCATTTACTGGATTAAAAAAGGAGTTGCAGACTGGAGAAAAGAGGAGTGGAGAACACGGAGAAAATATTTGTGCCCCTGACCCCAGTTCCAAAGGGTGTGGCACAACAAGGAGCAAGCTTAGCAGTGTGTTGGCTGAGGATTATGGGTGTTGATATCCAGTGTATCTGAAGGTTGAGGAAGATTGAACATGGAATGTGAAAAACAGAGCATGGCTAAGACCATTAGTGTGCAAGGCAAGCAGCGTATTTTAAATCCTACTATTTTTGCAATTTCCCTGATACTTTCTAAATTTGTGGCAGGTTTTTTCCTATTCCTTTTCTGCAAGTTGCTGTGCTCGAAAGTCGGTGTTTTAAAAATAAATAAATAAGCTCAGACGTACCAGGTACGTCTGCAAACTCTGGTTACTTCTATCCATCCCTATTTTGGGTTTTAAGTCTGTGTCTCAAGTTTGGACAAATCTTTAACTCCATTTTTTCCCCAAAACCTCCCAGGAGATTTGCAGATAAAAAGCTTTTTTTTTCAAGGCCACGTTAAAATAGATTGCATTATCTTGCAGATGAAAGCAAGCCGGACGTGGGAATGAGGAAAATGATGGGATTTTTTTTTTTTTTTAAATTGTGGTGCACTGGGTGAATATCAGTAAAGAAATATTATTGCATTTTAGGAAATCTCTTGATCTTTTCTTGCAGTTACTGGGAGGAAAATCTTTGGGTCAGGAATCCTAAGAAGCTGATCTACTGACCAAAATAAAGTCCCCCCCCCCCCAAATGTTAAGGAATAAGATTTGAACATTAAAAAAGCTTTCTGTTAAAAGAAACACATCAAAACTCAGGTTTTTTAAAGCTATCTTTGCATACATTGAAAAATGCTTATGGGATTGCAAAAAATAAAACAACAACCAATGATTTCCATGAAGAATGAAAAATAGCAATAAAGCAGGCTCTCTACCTCATCACAAAAGGTATTTTCCCCTGCAAAAATTAGGCTCCTCAGCAGAAAACAAAGATTCTTTGTACACACCCCCTCAAAATTATATAGGCTACAAATAAAGATGCTTTTGATTGCAAGCAATGAACTAAGATCTTGATTTGTTTCATTTTACTGGGCAAACCGATGTTGATTCAGTTCGACTTTTCACTGATGGAGTAAAGCTGTTCCTACATTTTGATAGGGATGGTTAATAAAATCTAAATGACTTTTATTTGCTCCTAGTGTTTCATGTGATAGTTGCCTTACTTACTTCATTTGATAGGCACCTTCTTGCTAAAAAAAAATCTCTAGTTTTGATTACTTTAGATTAAGGTGAACGTTTCCAACAAGACGGAATCCTGCATATAAAATATTTCCCACATGCGTGCCCCATTCCCACGACACTCTTAACTAAGTCTGGGGTGGGGTGGGGATTACTTTCAGAATCTAAGTAACAAGCTTTAACTGACGCTCGTAGATGAAGCTCATGGTGGGAACAGGGTTGTAAAAAAACACAAAAAGAACATTCAAGACCAGCTTTCTACGTGCAGAGATTATTAGCATGAGTATCAGCTAATATTAAAGAGAAGAGGTTGGTCCTGTCTTTGCTGAATGCATCTTTGAGGCATTGCAGTAGAAAAGTCACCTTTCTTCCAAACAAAATGGTCTTCCATCTACGCTTGGCGTTCTGCTGAAAAACAAAAGTTTGCTCGAAGACACCCTTTTTCTAGAGAGAATCCACAAAAAAAAAAATCAAGAGGGCCAAAACGTGTTTGTGGCCACTGATCCTTCTAGCTCAGGGTTTCTCAACCTTATCAAGTTTAAGATGGGTGGACTTCAATTCCCAGAATTCCCCAGTCAGCCATGCTGGCTGGGGAATTCTGGGAGTTGAAGTCCACCCATCTTAAACTTGATAAGGTTGAGAAACTCTGTTCTAGCTGAACACAATCCGTTCTCTCTACATCTAGTTTTCCCACATTTGGTTTTCTGTTTATCAGTCCTTGGCTGGATCGATCCAAGAAGACGCCGAATGGCTTTAATTGTAGCATCGCAGAGTTGGAATGGCCCTTTCCAACTCTGTGAATCTATAACTGCCAATCATCTCATTGATAAGCGATTTACAGAAGAGCATTTCCTCATAGAAGCCTCTACCTGGACTCTAAAGTGTTACAGCCAAGGGATTAAGTTTTCCCTTCAGGACGAATCAGGCTTAATTTAGCCCACTATAAAAGCTGGATAATATAACCAGCCATCTCGGACTGCTTCCAAACAACGTTTTTATGGTACAATCATCCTGCCGAAAAGTTTATGGCAAGGTCCAGACGATGTGTGCCGTTTGTGAGTCTCCTGTACTCACGCATTTCTTCTTCTTCTTGGTTCTGATCTACCAGGTCTTCTGCTCTAATCTAGATCCAACTGATGAGTTCCATCCTCATTCAGTCAACTCCCCACATCGCTTTCTTTGGGGTGCTGAAGAATTGTGGGGCCAGATGGAACAGTGGGGCCCTACTCCTCTTTCTTTCCTTCTCATTCCTCTTTCCTTTCGTGTCTCTGGGTGTTCAAACTGAATCTGCTTTTCATTAGGAGAGCAACTATGTTATTTTGGGATCCCCTATTTGATGTAAGGCTTTTCCCAAGCGATTATTACTAGGAAGGGAGAGGAGGCAGGGAGGAAAAGAAGCTATTTTTGGAAGCTTCGAAACTAGACCCTTCTTCCCACAATCACCATCAGTGACCAAGTCAAAGTCCATGTAGACCAGGATGGATAAGCCAAATCAATTAATTTTATTACCTTGATGCACATTTCATTGGCGCCTTCTTCAAGGGGGAACATGGATGAAAGCCTTTGACAGCTGGATCTGGCAGCTGGAATACAACAAGGTTTGAGTGGGCTCCAATTTTTCAACGAGGGATAGACTGACTTCAACCGTTCTGTATCTCAAGATCCTCTATCAAAGGTATTTTTGCCCCCACAAACCACAACTCTTCCTTCTCCCCCCGCCCCAAATCCGGGAAGGTCATTTGTTTGATACCCTATTATCCCAAGCTTAGGAGAGCCCAAACAACAATTTATAAACTCTAAGCTCCGTTCTTCAGCAAGATGAAGTACTTTCGTGTTGAAGCCAAGCTAAATCTTTAAATGGTGTAAGAGGCTTTTGGTGGGGAGTGGGGGGGGGGGGTCTCTTTTCCTTTTGCCCAGCTGACAGTAGGTTTACAGTTTATAATCTGGCCTTTGTAAAAGCATTTGTCAGCCTGTATATTTCATTTTAAACCTCGACCACCCATGAGCACCAATGGGCAAGATGTCTCTTTCTCTCTCGCACCAACAGCCCATTTGCTGGCTGCAAAAGATCAGGATTTAGTCACAACGGCAAAATTTCTTGGCGCTATCTCACTAACATCTCCCGCAAGAAGAGGGGGTGGCGGCAGGGGGCTGTAAGCGGGCTTTTGTTTATGCCAAGCCAGTCCTCCACTCTAAATTTGGAAATCCTGGGTATGATAGTCCTTGGCTCCTAACAGAGATGCTCTTGGCAAGGCAACGTCTATGCCCACCCACCAAAATGAGTGTCTCTCTTTTTAATTTTGCTCTCCCCTTAGGGGAAAGCAAAATAATACTTCAACAGCCCTTCCAGATGAAGAGAAAGGGTAGCATTAAGCCTTCACCCATCTAAAGTCAACATGTGTAATTTGCACTTACCTGGGCTTGTGCAAACAGGGTCTGCCATGAGTTTGCACCATAAGTTTTCTTCAGCAGTGTGGTTTGCTGAAAAACTAGGAATAGAATTCTTGCCTGCCCATATCCCAATATTGTCTTGTTTCAAAAGCTTCACTTCCTCCTTATTTGTATTTATGGAACCATTTCCTTTCGCTGACCTTGAGGCAGTACCCACCTCTCCTGTCAAGATTCAGGCCCTGCTCAACCCTGTTTGTTGCTTGAAGTGTTGAGCAAAATCCCTTTTCCCTTCCCATCCCTTCAAAACTTTACTGGGCAGAGGCTACCCAAAGCCATTGTCTCATTTTACCCAACAATAGGCCTGGCCCCACAGAGGGCTCTAGTCTTGCTTTGGGTGTGCAAGGTAGGTCATGTGATGGGCAGGTCTCCAGTAACTCACCACTGCTCCACCAGGATCTGCTTAGTGCTGTCTCCAACAACTCTTACCATGGAAGAGAAGCGAAGCTAGTAAGCACTGTGTGAATGAAGCAATACGGGTGAATGTGTGACATGTCTGCTAATGTCTGTGCTATGATTAAGCTGCCCCTTTGTCTACTTGCACAATCCTTATGACAAGCCATGACATTCTGGAAGAAGACAAGTAGATGAAACAAGGTCTAATCCAACCAGATTCAAGGACAAATGACTCCGGCTGATTCCAGCACAGGAGGCTCCCTCCATCTACTGGTCAGACAACTGCATCATTGGAAATGAGGTCAAATTTGCACGTATGACATTTTCCACAAATCTGTAAGCTGATAGTTGTTGTTTTCAAGCTGGACAGGAAAATATTCAGGACCTATTTTAGTTTCAGTTCCCTAGGAATGTTGGACCTCTAACAGGCCGCTAAAAGTACGTGGGAAAAAGGAGAAGAGTGTTAAAATGGGAAAGATTCTTTGGAATGGTGGTAGATACAGTTTTGCAAATACTTTTTTTTTCTTTTTTTGCCTCCCATTACAATGTTATCTCTTTTGCTCCAACATTTAAAAGGGAGGAAATTGCATAGTTTGTAACTTTGAAAGCTAGCAATAAACCCACAGGATCTCTCCAGCTAGCCTCTTTTGCTTAACTGCTTCCAAATTTATTAACTGGAAAGTCCATCTTGGAGATAAAGCTAATTCTATAGTGCTTTTTCCACATCAAAAATAAATCATGAATGAAATGGTATTTTTATGTACAGCTTGCATAGTGTAGCATTGAAGGGCTGTGGCACATGAGTGTTCTTGTGGTATTTCAGCATCCTTTGAAGGAGCTCCAACTTTCTCTTAAGCAGAGAAGGCCAGAGAGTTGAGCAACCAACCAACATTGTTTAACCCTTGCATTTTAAAAAAAAAAAAAACCTTGAATATCAATAATATACTTACTTTAAGACCCTTTCCTATAACCATGATGAGGAATTGTGGTCCTGCAGAAGTTGCTAAGCTACAACTCTCAACAGAATTGGGAAAGGAGGAGATGTACTGGAATCACCAACCTCTAGAAAAACAAGAACTTACCAAAGAACATTCCCCAGGAGTTGTTGGCGACGGAACTGGAATGAGAAAAAGAATGTTGGGAATGGAAAGGAGACAAATGCCAAGAGAAGGTCATAGAATCAGACAGTTACAAATGACCATGGAGATTCTCTACTTCAAACCCTTGCTCAGTGCAGGACCCAGTAGAGCAGTGTTTTCCAAACCTGGCATCTTTAAGATGTGTGGACTTCAACTCCCAGAATTCCCCAGCCAGCCGACCCTCCAGCTTCTGCTTAAACACCTCCAGCAAGGAGAATTCACCACATCATATGGCAGCCTGTTCCACTTATAGCTCATGAAGTCAGAAAGTTCCTCCTAATATCTACCCTGAACCTATTTCCTTATTATTTAACCCAATGATTCTGATCCTGCCCTCTGGGGCAATAGAAAATAAGTCCACTCCCTCTTCTGGCTGACACTGTTCAGCTATTTGAAGACCACTATTTTATCTTCCTTTTTTGCTAAACCTGCCCAGTTCCTTTAACCATTCCTGACTGATCTTACTTAGGGTCAGCCACACAGCATGCCCACCCATGGCATCCATTGGCCCCTCTAATCTGTTTAAAAATGAATATGCATCCTCTTGCAAAGGTCACCAAATCTTGCAATGCTTTACCATTGTCACAGGATGCTTCAGCCTTGCAAGAAGTCACCCAATGCATCAAAACTTCATGAGACTTTAGAGGAGAATGCCAGAGTCTTGTGTGATTCCAGTATTCTTTTGCAAGATCAGATGAGCAATGTTGCTAAAATCTCGCCTGAAAAGGTTGCCAATATGCTTCTGTACAAAACACTGCCATTTATCTCCTTCACCCTCTTGGTATCCGCCATCGGCCCCTAGAAGATAGACCAAAGAGATGTGCCAAATCTTTGACAGTTAACATTTCCTTGCTGATTTGTATGTATCAGAAAGAAGTCTCCCTTGAGCAAGGGTTCCTAAACTTTTTGCCATCACATCTCCCTTTAGTGTAACGTTAATGTACACACCTCCCCTAAAAATCCAAACACCAAAACCAACATAAATAAACAATGAAAACAGCACAGTGAAACTTTGGGAAAGGTGGACTTATTAACTAAAAGCTTCTTCACACCTCCTCGGACTCTGTCTACACCTCCCCAAGGGAGGTACACCTCACAGTTTGGGAAACCCTGCCTGAGAGTCAGTCTCAACTCCTGGGGGTTTCATGGATGTGCCTACGGGGCTTCCTTCCCAACATGTATTTGATGATTTGATGTTGAGAAAGGATTCTTCAACCCCCCTAGTTTAAGCTACAACACCAGGATTCCCTACCAGTCTCTGATGCAAGCGGTATTGCAGATATGGAAAGAAATAGATCTCACCTTAATGGGGAATACCTGTATACTTGCAGGGCTGGGGTGGGCTGGAGGGTGGGGAGCTATGGAAGTTGACTTCAGCTGGATGACACCAGGTGTGCATGCCAGCGACCACTGAAAGGTAGCTGAAATGCATGATCCTGAGCATGAAATATTGCTTCTGCGCCACCAAAGATTTGGCAACTGGCTCTCCTTCTTCTTCTTCGGCATCCTCTTTCTTTATTTTGTTGGCCAACAGCTGTTGAAGCAACAAACAGAGCAAGAGCATGCAATTTCAGGAGAGCAGAGGCTGCCATGGAGCCTTCCATCAGTTAGATCTGATTTGGACCTCCTGGGTTTCATCACCGGGCCACTTGGCCGCTTCTTCCTGGGGTGAGAGTTTTCTCCACCTCAGCAGTACTTAACTTGTTCCAGGCTTTCAAGTGAGCAAATGCACTTTCCAGGGCAAGGATTGAGTTTCGGTTCCTGTGAAAGAGCATTAATGATGCTTTTAGCTGTGGCGCTGAGTAATGGATCTCAAGGTGCTGTGTTCTTTGCTAATTTGGACATGTTGTGCTGATGGGAACGGTATAAAAGGGGATGACAGAGAGGATGGGTAAATGGAAAAAGGCAAAGTAGTCCAAATTACAATCAGAACGATTTTTTAGCCACTGAGGACAGCCATAGAATAAGAGACTGGGTTTAATAAAATGAGAGGGAAGGGAGGGAGGGAGGGAGGGAGGGAGGGAGGGAGGGAGGGAGGGAGGGAGGAAGGAAGGAAGGAAGGAAGGAAGGAAGGAAGGAAGGAAGGAAGGGGATTAGAGGGAGGGAGGGAGGGAGGGAGGGAGGGAGGGAGGGAGGGAGGAAGGAAGGAAGGAAGGAAGGAAGGAAGGAAGGAAGGAAGGAAGGAAGGAAGGGGATTAGAGGGAGGGAGGGAGGGAGGAAGGAGGGAGGGAGGGAGGGAGGGAGGGAAGGAAGGAAGGAAGGAAGGAAGGAAGGAAGGAAGGAAGGAAGGAAGGAAGGGGATTAGAGGGAGGGAGGGAAGGAAGGAGGGAGGGAGGGAGGGAGGGAGGGAAGGAAGGAAGGAAGGAAGGAAGGAAGGAAGGAAGGAAGGAAGGAAGGAAGGAAGGAAGGAAGGAAGGAAGGAGTGGGTCTTCTGGCAATCTTAGATTTCAGGTTATTTCTGATTTTAGAGATATGCTGCAATTTCTGATAATCCGTTAACAAATCCTAGAAGCCAAAATGCAAATTATTGCAAGGAAGGATGGAGAGCTTTAATGCCCTAAGATATGCAAGAGCACATTTTATCCCCTCCTCCAAAAATGTTTTGTAAAACATTCCCGGTTTCTAAAGCCCAGTGGTGCAAAGACCCAATGTTCAGGTCCAGATCTATGGATTCCTATTTTCTTGGTACAGAATTGTACATTGTGGGATTAAGATTTTTAACTTCACAGCCAAAGTAATTATCCTGCTCTCCACTGCCTTGCCAGGCCTCACTTGGAGTACTGTGTTGAATTCTGCACACCCCAGTTTAAAAAAGATATTGGCAAACTGGAGCAAGTCCAGAGAAGGGCTACATCCTGGGGCTTACACACTTGACTCTGATTGGCTTAGAGACCTACCACTATTCGTGAGGTCAAAACAATTTTCAAGATTACCACAATATCCCCAAACCAAGGACTAATTCACATGCATAATATTCACTCTCAGGAGGGAATAAAATAAAACCACCTCTCAGATCCCAAAGGCTCCCTGCAAAAGGCCGGTCTTAACAGCTCTGCAAAGGTCTGAAGAGGGAGCCCATCTGATGGCTGGGGGAATGATGTTCCAGAGAACAGGGCAGCATCAGAGAAGTTTTGGAGAAATTAACTCCAGATTCCCAGCAGATGACATCCTTGAGGGATGAAGGCTAGAAAGAACCTTTCTTCCAGATCTTACCAGCCAGGCAGAAACTGCTGGAGCTCTTCTGGTGACCCTGAACCATGAACAGCCTGAATATCTACCTTTAGAAGGAACAACCAATACAGTACCTTGAATTATATCCACGAACACACTAATCCTTTTGCCGTGCCCTCCCATCATGGTGGCTTTTCTCTCTTAGAGGTGCAGAACAACATCCACCCGGGCAGATTATTCTTGCAACAGCTCCCACAAAGCCTTGCTTCTGCCTGTTATTGCTGACTATATGGCCAGCAACATCCTCATTACTTTGCAAAGAGGGTGGGGATCGGGTCTGGGAAGCACAGAAAACAGGACATTATCCAGAAACGCAACAGCCTTTTCAACTGTACCTCATCCTGACAATGAATTCATTGTCAGCACAATTTCTGAAACATTTCTGGAGCCCCTTCAGAATGAGGCTACCGATCAGCAGCCATGGGGTCTGGAGACTGAAGTGATGAAAGCGAAAGTAGGGCATGCAAACTCATCTGTAAGTCCCTCACAATGCTAATCACAATACACACCTCACTGTGGGGACCAGATTTTAAGGCAAGAGATGGCTCACCTTTCACTACCTTGTGAAATAAATTAATTTGCAGAGAAAAGAGCAAAAGAAAGGGGAGTGGGAGAGGTGGGGTGGGGAGAGGAGACAAAGGAGCATTTATTCAGATGCTCTGGTGAAGTCTATCTTGATTGCCACATGTTCTTTCTCTGCTGAACGTCATTCCCTCCTTTTATTGATAGGCCTGCAGTCATGTTCATCCCCTTTTAAATAAAATAGGACAGCATCCATTTTTAACTTGCTGGATGGGCCATAGACTCAAACAGATGCTGTTTAGACAGCCTGATTTGGTGGGTGGTCAGTTCAAGGAGACCATCATGGTAGAGTTTATAATAAGCCAGCAGCCTAAATGGACTGTTTAAGGCAGCGGGAAGCTTGAGTGAAATGATAACATGTAAATTATGGAAGACGGGAAGGAAAGGAGACCTTCTCCCTACAGACGGGGTAATTTCTCTCCCCCCACTCTCCCATTATCAAGGGACTGCAAATCACAATAAGTTGCTCGTACAGAAATCAGCTTCCAGGGCGGATGGATCAAAACGTTACCCCTCTGGATAACCTAAACATACCACGGGGCTGCTCAAAGGAGTGAAAATTAACAGAATTCAATAGTGGCTCTGCATGGCGGGCAAGAGACGGGCACGCTTTGATGGCACCCCGCCTCATCTTGCTGGCTGGAAAGCTAATATTTGAACGGCCGTGCTCCACTGCAGAAGGCTGGTGTGTGAAAAAGAGAACCCCTCGAGGTTGGCCAGCCTCGGGCAGGGGAGGACTGAGATAGGCTCTGCTTTAAACAGTGTCAGATTATAGGGTGGCTGTGTGGGCTGGGTTTCCCAGGCTCACATGTGGGGCACGGAGGAAGTGCTATGCTCCACTTCAGACCTCCTTGGATTTCTTGTAGCGCTTTGATATGTAAGAGCTCTATCTGTGTGTCTTCACTCCCAAACTTGGAGAAGGCGCACACGTATATGGGTTTGATTAAGGTCCCTCTCTCATTTCAGCCTGGCAAAACATTTTCCTTGAATTAAAAAGAGAGAAAGGAACTCAGAATGAGGCAACGAGGTTCTTCAGAGAAAACATCTTTGAACCAGAGAGGAAGGGTTGAGTAAGAGCGAGAGCCAAGCGAGATTATAGATCCGTCTGAAAAACCAAGGAGGGGTTCCAAACATTTTAATTGGTCAAGGCTTACACCCTTGAAGTGGTATCGTTAAGTTGATTTCATGGCAAAGAACAAAAATGGCATATTTTGGGGGGGCCCGTGTTCAGACAAAATTCAAATGGGCAAGTTCAGAACTCAAGGGAAGAGCAATGTTAATTTTTTAAAAAGCATACCTGAATAGGATTGTCCTTTCAGTCGCTTTCTTAGCGTTTTTACTGCAGATTCTGTCCTCCAGGAGCAGCTTCCTGACGGGGTGCAAGGGGCTGTGCTGGAAAGGAGCAAAGAAGAAAGCTCACAGTGGGGAACCATGGGCCCTGCAGTTGCTCCGGGACTTCTACTCCCATCAGTTCCACTTAATGTGTCTGGGAATTTATGGTGGCATTCGTAAATTCACAGAATTTACAGAATTCCCCTCTCCTGAATCTCCATTTCCTCTGTTGTATGCAGTTGGGGACCTTTGCAATAACTGGATTCTGCCGTTGTGCATAACAGTTATTTTTCCGCATTTGTACATTTCTAAAATTAAATAAAATTCAGGGGAAATGTTAGGCAGAGATCTTTTATTTCAAGAAAGGGCTTACAGATTGAGTTTCTACTGTTAATGTCCCACAACTGCAACATGGGCCAATACCTTTAAATACTGCCTGCAAATGTACTTTTTCCACCCCAATGTTTTTTTTAAACAGAAATGTGCAGGAGAATAATTTTTCACTTATCAGGCTGGTGGGGAGGCAACCGCTTGAACCCTCATTAAGAGTTGAAGGCATTCTGCTAATTAGCTGGCCGCAGCAGAAATAATTATCTGGCTCTTCACGCAGACCTTCAGGACAAGCTTCTTCAATTAAAAGCATCAACAAACATCGGGAGATAGCTCAATATGAAATGATCTTTATGTCTGGGCTCTGCAGTTCAAATGTCACCCTGGGCTAATTGGGTTATTCTGCATTTAGCTGGGTCTCCCTCTCTCCTTTGCTCTCGCTGGGGCCACAAAATCCCCGTTGTGCTTTTCCCCAAGAGAAGAATGAGACCTTCTCCTCCCCCACCTAGGTATGGCCCACTTTCCTCTCCTTTCAAGAAAAGTAGCACTATCATAATCTCCATTTTTCTTCTGTCTGGTTCTTGCTTCTGGTATGATAAGGAGGGACTCTCCTTTGCTGGTGACTCCACATTTAATTAACTCCAGATGCAGCCTAATTAGGCCGTCTGCAGCACAAGCTTGCTCCATTGTCACTTGTGTGTTGCTCCCCAGCGCTCCCGTCCTCTAGGCAAATGAGAAGGTTGGGGATGCAGCCTTTCAAATGCCGTGGGGTGCTTGTCCTTCCCGCAGCAAGAGGCTACGTCTGTGCAAACCAGCAGAGCATTTCTAGCCATTCAAAGGAGAAGAATGTGGTGGGATGGGGGGTGCCCTGTTTGCAGGTATTTTGATGGTGCTCAATGGCTCAGTAGGCTTCTAGAGAAGAAGAGGGCTTCAGTGTCCTTGTTCTTAAATCAGGATGCTCCATACATCAGCCAATATTAAGCAGCATGCAGGAGTCACCTGTCCCTCAACACATGTACTTTCATAACCCTCGGCAGATGCCTCAAGCAAGTAATTCCCTACGAGTTAGCCCGTTCCTCATCTGATAGAAAGGAAAATGTTTTCCTAACTCCAGACAAATTGACTAGCTGAGAACAGGAGCAGCTACCTACTCAACGTTTGGAGAAGGGGAGCCTTTGCTACCCATCCCTTTCAATCCTCCATCTTCAGCTGTTAGAAATTTCTGGTTGTCCCCAAATAATCCACAGCCCCCATATAGTCCCAGAAAAAAAACAAATGGAATTTCAGAGCAAAGGGGAGAGGAGGCTCTATAATAAATTTTCATCTTTAATTCTCATCAGACACAAGAGCCAAATATATATCTCAACGGATACGGATGAATAGAAATCAATTTTGGGAGAAGAAGAAGCAAGAGAGTCTACAGACGTGCATCTGGTTTTTATTAAAGCACATAAGGTGGACCACAAATCTGAGTATTAGGAATAATTGGGTTCTCCCAAGATTACCTCGACAATCACAGAAGCTGCGATTGTACAGCAAAACGCTGGAAAGCTCCATAAGTGAAGCACAGGCCTGTTGGAGTGGAATTACACCGACTCATTTCCAACAACAAATTTCCTGAAGTGTAAGTAATAGGGTAAAAGGATATTACAGGAACCTCTTTCCAGAAAGAAGGTACTTGTTCCATCAGAATCCCATAGACTGAAAGCTCTCGCCCATTTTTACCTGAGCATAAATCCCATCGAGCGTAGCCTGCAGCATGCCTGTGGGTGTGTCAACAAAGATCCACGTACAAACACAGAGCAGGGGAATTACTCTAAGTAGTTCTAGAACGGCGAGGCGTACCTCATCTAAACCCTGAGCATGTTCACCCGTGGAGAGTCGCTTTTTGTGAGATGGGCAGCCACACACGCTGGACAAATAAATAAATAAAAAATAAAACCGGCGGGCTTCACTTCAGAGTAAACTTGCACGGCGGAGGCGAGGCAAGGTGCAGCCCATGGCTTAAGTTCATGAGCCCCCTCTGCAAATGATTAGTTCAGATCTGGGGCAAAGACACAAGGAGCAGAGAAACAGGGATGGAGAGAGATGGAAGCAAGGAGGGTTTAGCTGGGCTCACCCCGGTTTTACACCAGGCTGCTGCACGCAGCAGATTCCCTCTGAGGAATGAGATTCTCCCAGGAGAAAAGGGCCTCTTCTTCCCAAGGAGAGGCCAGGCAGGGCGCAGCAGACAAATATCCTGAGCTGGACAAAGTCAGGTTTGCAGAGATGGGCAGACGCCTCGCGTTCGCTTTCTTGTGTTCGTGATGGTTAAATTCCATTTGTCGCCTGGGAGAATTGGTTTTATTTTAATTTTTTTAAGGGTAGCATTAGAAGGTAAATGTACCGAGGTGTACAGTTCTCCAGATGTTGCAGTTCTACCCGGTGGATGCTCCCTTTGCGAGTCATGCTCCTCTTTGCCCCTTATTTTTTCCTCGAACATGAATAAATTTGTACCCGCTTTTCTTTAATCTCTATGCTTATTGCTGACAAAAAGCGTTGCCAAAAATCGGCAAGCTGTAATCCGGCGATGGCCTTGGCTACGTTAGGTCCTCTGTTCCTAACACACCCTTGGGTAGGCAATGCTTTATGTAGGAATGATCGCTCGAACCAAGGCATTCTGCCCACGTTCAGAGGCAGTTTTCTTACAAGCTTGAAAGGAGAATGCCCACGAGCCCCAAAACACTGCCTAAACTGCAAAGGGGAGTTCTGCCAATGCAAGCACATTTCATGTCTTTGCCAAAATTATAGGCTACCTCCTCCTCTTCCAATTCCTTATTCTTCTGCATTATTGCTGTGAGCGCTGCTGTTGTTATTTCTAAGGTGGTAGGATGAAAATTGAGATGTAAACACACTGCAACGAAAGGGAAGGGGGGAATTATCTTTAGAGGCTGAAAAGATTATTCCTGTTTCTCTGCACACACACACACACACACACACACACAGCCTTTCTAGCTTGGGAAGCAAACTTCTTGCTGCCACCAGCTGGAATACTGCAGAACTTGCAAGGTCTCAACTTCCAGATGCACGTCAAGAAAAAGCCATCAGCCGAAAATGCTGTTATTTTTGGCTGCCAAAGGCAGGCGGGATGTAACCAAGCTTCTTGCAGTCACCGACCGAGATTATAAAAGATCTGACACGTTTCCAAAAGCACGGCCTTTTTGTCCCCCCCAGGTGCTGTGAACTGGCCAGAAATGTAAACCGAACCAAAAACAGAACTATATCCTTCCACATTCAATTTATTACCCAGACGTTTGATCGCTTAAAAACAAGACATGCGAGGAACTTCGTAAGTTCCATAAGGACAAAAGCGTGTAAGCAACCCATTCATCACTTCATGGCAGTCCTCATGAGGGATAACGCGAATGTGTGAATGAGCCCTCACAGAGGCAACCGGCGGGTAGAACTTGGCTTAATTTTACAGAAGAGCATCTCAAGGCGATTTGCTTTCGTTACACCTGGTTAAAAACATGAAGGCACTGGAAACGGCTTTATGCCCAACCTGTTGATCTAGTGAGGATGGTCAACCTGACCAGCAAAAGCTTTGGGGGTCCAGCCAGGACCTGAACCGGTGCTTTGGATGTGCGTCTGTGCTCCTGTTACTGAGCAACCTAAGTTCCCCCCTCTCTTGCAGGAATGAGTCTTAATACTTCATTTTCATAGGCAGGAACTTTACGACTTTGTCATTCATGGATGCCCATTTCAGAGATGGGAAGAAAAGATGAGGGGTAATCTGCTCTGCAAATGTCCTTTTTGTATGTAAGAATTTCCCTTGGGGCGGGAAGGGAACGCTCCGAAATTGGCAAAACATGATGACAGCAATGTGCCAAAACGCAAGAGGCGAGTGGATCTTACCTGTAGAGATGCTGAAAACCTTTGAATAAAGACCGGTGATGATTAATGTCTTTCTCTTTGCTTTGGCACTTCCGAGACCCCTGGGGTCCTTTGTTTCTGTTGGCAAGAGTGGGTTTGGCAACCGAATCTACTCCTGCTATTCCAGCATCATTAGCAAACCAGCTTGTCTTGGAACAAGAAGAGAGGCCAAGAGACCAAACTCCATTGGGTAAAATTAAGACCTGCATTAAAGGTTGAAGCGATGTGGAGAGAGAGGGGAAGAAACGGTAGATTAATGCAGAGGGATTTGGTTGGAATGCCACTTGGGGATGGGTCTGAATGCAATCCATGTCACAGGAGGCTTTTGCTGATGGACAACCTTTAGCCTTTGACCCCCAAGCCTGAGCTGGTCTGGCCAGAGGAACCCCTGTTACTCCTTGCTCAGCTGGTTTCAATTCTACCTCCATGGTTGTTTATTAAGCAAGATGCTACAGATGCAAGAGGAGAGAATGAGAACCAATCTGATGGGGGGGGGGGGTTGCCAGGGAGGGAATGATAGCACATTTGAATGATGTTTCTTAGAGTTCCTAAGCTGGGGTCCTCCACCTCCATCAGCATGTGGGTATGAGTCTCGGGGGCTCCAAGGACCTGTAGAAATGCTGGGGAAGTTTCATGTGAAATGTTACCTTGTTTGACCACCCCTTGTTGCCATTAGCTCCCCTAGTTGGGTCAGGCTTTGATTCAACTAACTTCTTCTGGAAGGAAAAAGTTCAGGCTGCTGAGATCCATTCTGGTTAAACTATCTTAGGGGCTTCCAAAAATCAAAAAAGCAAAAACCAATGTAGAAGAAGAAGAAAAACCAGTTGATACCAGTCACTTGGTCAAAGAGGTTCAACACATTTGGGGAGGACAACCTCCATCACAAGTCACCCTGAATAACCAGCTTCTAGAGAGGGTGAACAAGAAGACTTCTGGTTCCTGGAGGAATAAAGTCCAAGCAGGGAGGAAGAAACAGACAGAGCTGGTATCTTAAGAGAAGGAGAAGATGCAGAATTTAAATGACTGTTAAAGAATTGGGGGGGGGGGACCAGGGGGGCAGATGGAAGTCCAATAGCCACAGCAGCTGGGAAGAAGGCTGTTCTGCTACCATGGCAACCCCAGACCATTCTCCAGAAGGCTGCATGGTAGATGTTCTGCAGAATATGAACACAGTAGCTTTCCAGGCAGATGTAAAATTCACACCCACACCAAGACCAAACCATGTGGCCTTAATCTGTGTGGCAATTTGGATTGTACAGATTCAGAGTGGGAAGAATCTTGATAAAATGTCAGTACCGTTCTGTCCACGTGTGTATTAAATCAGAAGGAATCTGGTAGCCCCTTCACAGAGCAAATGAATTTTATTAAAGAAAAGGTATCTCCCGAAAGTGTATGCCTTTTTTCTTCATACAATAGTCAGACAGGAAGGAAGGAAGGAAGGAAGGAAGGAAGGAAGGAAGGAAGGAAGGAAGGAAGGAAGGAAGGAAGGAAGGAAGGAAGGAAGGAAGGAAGGAAGGAAGGAAGGAAGGAAGGAACTCCCACGCTCTTTGCCGAACTAAGTAGCAGAACTAGCTAACCTTGGCTGTAGGTAAAAAATAAATAAATAAATAAAAGCTAAGTTCTTGGTTATTAACTGGATGGGAGACCACCAGGAAACTGTACATCTGTAGTTTAGAGTAGAACCTTTAAAAAAAAAAAAAGGAAGAAGATAGTGGTAAATCATTTCTGTATACTGTAAAGAAAACTACATTGTATTGAAGACACCAGAGGTTGAGTCAGACTCAAAGGAGACTCGACTTTACATTTAGTGAAGTCCATTTCTTGTAAATATATCTCCCTTTAAAAAAAGGAATAAGTGAAATTCTCACTCGTGCAGCAGTAAGATTTAAGAGGCAGAACCAGCTGTGCCCAGATTAGTCCATGTTGGACTAACTAGCTGAGCCTCTTCTCAGACAGAAAGAAGGGGCAACCTTCATTTTGCACCTCAAATGTGTTAGATACACAATTGGTTTGAAAAACAACATGTTGAAAGCCTCAGATATGGTTTTCCCCCGTATCTGATTTTTTTAAACCTTAGTTCCACCTCACAGTTGAAAAAAACTGCAAATTTAAGCCAGCTTTCATCCAGAAATTCATCCAATGAAATCCTCACCCATCCTTGCATCGCTAGATGGTGCCCAGAAGGATACTGGTCTTCAATCCTTTATGAGTTTCATAAGACTGCCTTTCTACAAGACCTGCTTGCCCCAATTTTGCAGAGATGAAATTCCCACACAGGTACAATTTTTTTTAAAAAAAGGCACCCGGGTTATGGAAGGCACCCATGGGTAGTTTTTCAAAAACTTTTAAGCCTTGACCTAGCCATGACGAGAAAACCCTTTTGTGTGACCACCATCGTATGACTCCTTTTCAAGGCTAAGATTCCTACAAGAGGCCAGAATTGTCTCAACCCCCCGACCACCATCTCCATCTAAACAGAGGACAATTTATTTTATTTGGGTGGAGGGGATGGGATTAAGTATTTCCCATTTATGTATTTATTTGACTGGCTATAATAATGTTTTTGTTCCATGGGGAGATCCCAAGGCTGGCAAAGTTTGGCTGCCATCAAGAGACGTGGGCTGACTTCAGCCCCGAGAGGAGGGTGGTCCCATCTCCCAGGGGTCAGGTTTGAGGTCATGGAGAGGGCAGCTGGGGGAAAAGGTTGTCTTGGGGCGGCTGCTGTCATACCTGCTGGTAATCAAAGGCAGAAGGCAGCTGGACGAGGAGCTGTCAGTTTTTAACTTTTCAGAGCCCTGATTTGTCAATCCAGACATACTGGCATGTTCGAGATAACGCTGGACACTTTATCAAAAGAGCAGGCGTGCCAAACTTCCCAAAAAGAGGAATTCTGGAGGGGGGGCAAGAGGATAAAGGCAGAAATTCATTTAATTTCTAGACTGACATTTCTAGAATGGACCCGTTTCAGCTTCTTTTGCAGCTCCCTCTAGCTGATAGTCTACGCAAAGACTTTTACATATCTGGGCAATGGCTCTCTTGGTGCAAAGTTCCCATGACTGTCCAACAGTGTGGCATCTCCTCTTGGTGGGTGATCTGTAGGACCTGTACAGCCTCTTTGTTTAGCCCATGACGAATCTTCACTGGACCAAAAATTGCATGGAGGCACGCTCAGCTCCGGTTTACATTTCAAGCAGCCTCAGCAAGTTTGGATCTGGGACAAGCACCAAACCGATCTTGGCCTGTGCGTGCTGCTGATTTCTGTATATACTTTTTGACCAGAGATTAATCCATCATTATGTTATTTAAAATGCTTGTTCTTGGGGAAAGGAAGTGATTTGTCTTACACCAAAAGGAAAAGAAGAAGAAAATAAATGAGACACCCCGCATGGCCTCCCCCATATTGGCCATTTGTGGTGTTCAAATGCATCTGTTAGCTTTTTCTGGAAAATGCCTTATTTTGACATCATCAGGACAGTTACTATTAATGGTCTCTCCAGAAGGCCCATCAGGAAAGGAGCAGGGGGCGATTTTGGTGGCTCGGTTCATTTTCAGATGGAAACTTCATTAACTGTTCTGATAAATGTTTCCAGAATCCAAACTCAAAACCATTTTTCTCACCCCCTGAACAGCTATGGGTCTTCACATAACCCATTGAAAATATGATAATTTGAGCCTGGTCATTTGTTCCTCAAGTGAGAACTCTGGATAGATTCATTCTATGATCGCTTTATTTGTTTTCCTGGCTATCCATGGCCTTCTCAAGAGTCTTCTCCAACACAAAGTTCAAAAGCATCAATGTGCTTTCTCCCCTGCTTCTTCAAAGACCAACTTTCACTGCCATTGAGTGTCAGAAGGCATCCGAGAGAATTCAAAAAAAAGAAAAGAGAAAGGGAGGGAGGGAGGGAGGGAGGAAGGAAGGAAGGAAGGAAGGAAGGAAGGAAGGAAGGAAGGAAGGAAGGAAGGAAGGAAGGAAAAAAATAAAATAAATAAAATGCAGGGCAGGAGTAATGAGTGATACTCTTGATAAGAAAGTAGCAAATACATCTCGGGGCCAGTCCTACCATCAGGCAGCGAGAGATAGCTACTGTGGACGGCCTTGGAACCCAGAATGTTAGTGAGAGTTAGTGGTTCGGTGGATGTTAAGTGGTCTACCCTTTATCCCCAAACCTGGCCTGCTGCCTTCATGCACAGCAGGAGATGCTGCCCTATCGTAAATACCACCATCATGTTTGATTCAGACAGAAGGCAGCTCTCGACAAGAAAAATCTCACAAACACACACATCAGGTCCATAACACTAAAGTTTTCAAGCTCCTCCTTTCGAGATGTCACAGAGGGAACGGCGAAAAGATATTCGACCTGCTCCTTCAGCCCGAACCACAAGAGTTGCTTTCAGATTCCTTCCTGTAGTCATAAATCCACGGGCTGTGTCACCTCACAGCCATCCGTCAGCCTGAAAGGAAGGGAGGAGGAGTGTAATTTTCGGTAGTAAATTTGGGGCAGAACAAGCACTAATGGCCTAAAATTACGAAAGAAAAACATTGGGCTAAATAGTAGGAAGCACTTTATAATGGCCGGGTCAGGAAGACAATGGGGATCGCCAAGCTGGAGAAGCCACGTGACGTGGCGACAGTCAAGGCAAAGCTGCAGAGGGAAGAGGAACGCACTGGCGAATTTTGTTTCTGTTGAGGTTGCTTTGATGGAAGAAGCAGCCTGAGGTACCTGCAAGGGTCGAAGGACATAATGATCTGCAGCTTTTTCAGGCCAAGGCTAACCCTAACCCTAAAGCCCAGCTTTGGGCCACCTGCCAAGGACAAAAACAACAGTGTCATTAAGCGAGCACAACTAATGTTGTGATTCCTCCGATGGATTGTTAATCATTTTCTTCTTCAGTTAGGTGGCCGCTTTTAGGGGTTATAGTCAAGGCTCTTGGAGGCTACATTTGCTTCTCAGGGCTACAGGAGTGTCCTCAGGGTGTGGTCAAAGAAGTCAAAATGGCAGCATGACAATTCAATCAAAGTTTCGCTTGTTTTTTATGTGCATCGCAGGCAGAGTTTGGATGGCCCCATCACAACTGCCATCTTGACTTTTTAACCCATGCCCTGCAGACCCCTCTGCAGCCCTGAGGTTGTCACCTCTGATGTGACAACTGGAGAAAATGTTCAGGGCTGTGCTGAGTGATTTGAAGGGGAAGAGCTCAGGAAAGTAAAAAAGTTGACTGGGAATTTCTGTAGTTTTCTGACACCTTTTCTCTAAGGGGTTAGAGCAGTGCTTCTCAACCTTAGCAACTTTAAGATGAGCGGACTTCAACTCCCAGAATTCCCCAGCCAGCCATGCTGGCTGGGTAATTCTGGGAGTTGAAGTCCGCTCATCTTAGAGTTGCCACAGTTGAGAAACACTGGGTTAGAGGTTCTTGTTTGGTTTTTTTCACAGACTACTTTAAGCTGATGCTACAATTGTCCATGTTTCTGGGTTGCAAATGGTGGGACACCCAAATCTAGTGACAAAGATGGGCTACACGAAAAAGGGAGGGGTGGGAGCTGTGAATTGCCCAACTGCATTCTGAAATCTGAAAGTCTATCCTTAAAGTCTGGAGGGGGAAATTGATGTGGCTGTGCTAGAAGTGAGCGAGATAACAACCTCAGCCCAGATACTATCTTTATTCCACAAAGCCTTAGGTGCTCAAGAACAACGAGGAGAGAGAAGCAAGTCTGACAGCACCTTTCCCAACGAACACATTGTATTAACAGGCACAAGTTTTTGTGAGCTTAACAAAGAATAAAATGTGTTCGTCAGAAAGGCTACCAGGCCCCTTCTGAATTTTTGAATACAGATGGGAGGAATCGTCGTAGTACGGGTCTGTAAATTGAGTTGAATTGCAACTATGATCTAAATTCCATTATCTCCTTTTTTCATTGTTTGTCCTGCACCACCCACCTGTCCCTGTTACAAGATCTTGTCCTGAAAGAGTTGTGCACTGCAGCCCCGCTGGAAAATTTCATCTAGGAACTGATAAGGTGAAAACTTTCACCTAGGAACTGATAAGGTTGAAACACTGAGAAAAACCTGCTTCTGGAACACTTACTCAGCCCAACCTTGTGCCTTAAAAATGTGTGGGATTACAACTCCCATCTATTCAAGCAGCAGAGTCACGAGCTTTGATGACATCAACATGATCACATAACCTTCATGAGATCATGGCACCGCATGATGGATACAACTTAGTACATGCCTAGTGATGCCTGACCCAGGTGTATCAGGCAGCCATTTGCATAATATATGGGTTGCCATTTTCCCCTGTACCCCCATCATGGGCATCCATGTACTCAAGCCAGGTTAGTTTTGGAGAGCCCCAATGGGCACCAAGTTGGAAGGTTTCATGAACTGAAGTAGGTGAGCACCTACCAGCGAATTAAACAAGAACCAAAACAACGTTCTGTGTGGGCACAGTTCAGCCCTGGAATGTATCCAGCAGAATCAGCTGAGCCAGGAATCAAAAGCCCACTTTCATCTAGGGAACTATTGAAGGCATTGCCATGGAATAACTGTTTTAAAAAATTAGCAACAGCAAAACAGAGGGCATTTGGATTTTCCATCACAAATTGTCGGTGGGCGAGAGCTTGAGGTTGTTAAAAGGCAAGGCAAGGAAACTCATTATGGCAGCAACTCCTGTTCTTCAAGCTCAGAGAAGCCTAACTTGAAGATGCAAACTGATGGGCTAGAGCTATGGTAGAGGCTAAGAATATCAGCTCCATGGAGCACCCATGTTCAGAGGTAGTGCACCTCTAAGTTCCAGGTTGGGGACTAAACAGTTAATCCTCACATTGTGTTTGAAGAATTTCCCCAGAGTCATCTGGTTGGCCACGCTTGGAAACAGGATGCTGGGTCGGATCCAGCAGGACATTTCTCGTTTTCTTCTGGAGGCCCATCAGTCTTCCCAGCGGCGGCAGCAGTAGTCGTAACCCTGAGGCCTCTCTTGGGCCGAAACGACTTGCTGCAGAAATAAAAGAGTTTTAAGTAGCTCTGGCGTTTGTCTACCCCCAGCGCTTGACAAGGGTCCCCAGGGAGAGGGCTTTTGAGAAGTTTGACATCTGAATATGTTGTTGGGGAAGAGGTGTTTATCGCTTGTACAGTAATTCACTTAGCTTTGAAAGCCACAAGTGGTGTTTTGAATGGCAAGCAGCAAAGCCGAGGTTGCGAATAAATGGCCTTGATTTATCAAGGCTCAGCGAACATGGGAAATTGCCCAAGGAAGAGGCCAAGTGTGGTTGTTGGTTAATGCAAGATTTTGAAACTTTAAAAAAAAAAATTGATTCATAAATGCTATGAAGGGAAGCATGGAAGGGAAGACCGGCAGGTGAACCGATTACACTCAAATGAATGAGACCAGTCTAGCCACAGCAGATAGATGATCATTTATGTAAAATAATTTGCACCAGCAAGGACATACAATGCAAAGCAGACCAGTTTCCTTCGGGGGCAGCAAGAGGTCAAGGAGCTACCTGTGAGAGTGGGACATTTCTGAAAAAAGCATTTTTCTCATGACGGTGCAGAAAGCAGTAGGTAAGCTATACAGTTCTTCCCGGCTACTGTGTTGGGTCTCTGGGAAAATGCTATTCTTTCCAGGGAATGTAGGAGCAGGCAACTTGATGCACTCCAGATGATTTGGATTATAAACCCCATAATATGTTGCCATTGTATACACTGGCTCAGGCGATCATGGGAGTCGTGTCTAAAATATTTGAAGGGCATCTGGTGGCCTACTCCTGATGAAAGGGGTTTTGATTGCCTTTTCAGGGGAAGAGGTGATTCTCCTCAAGATGGCACTTACTCCTAAGAATGGACAGTGCTAGAAAAATGCCAGGAATTGCCCTTGATGTGGAAAATGTCTCACTGTACAAGAGAGATCCATTAGATGCTTTTTGCTTGCTTCTAAAGCAAGCTCTTAATCAATAAACTCTATTTTTTTCTCTTCTGCCTACTGAAGACTTCTGTTTCACTCAAAGGCCTGCAGAATCTTTTACCAGTGAAACTATTCCAACAGATGAGATCACTTTATCTATTAAGTAGTTCTCACTGTGAATTTGCAAGCTTGTCTCTACAAAGGAAACAAACATCCACTTTTTAAGAGGGCTAACTATTCACAATAGCCTTTGGAATGGCTGAAAACTCTGAAGCTTCAAAGAAACAATGATCTTTGGCCTTGGTTGCAGTATTCCCCCAACTCTAGGAGAAAAAGAGGAAGCCAGAAGGTGCGTGTTTTAAACATTTTATTTTTCTGCTAAGAACAGCTTGGGCGTATGTTCATTCATTTAGTTGTCCATTCCTGAAGGCTCTTTTTCTTACCTTTCCCAGAGTTGCAAGCAATCTTAGGTTCTCCTCTTGCTGTGTTCTTACTAGCCAACTTGATCAAAGGTCCAACCATGGATTGCATTTCATCAAAAGTCTAGAAATGGAAGAACATTCCTGCCTAGTCCAGACACATAGCAAACAGATGCCCCAATGCCAGGACTGCATTGATCATGTTTCCTAACAGCTTGAGTGGCCATTAAGTCAGCTAAGATGAAACCTCTGTTGAGCAGGGAAGTCAAAGAGAGATTTGTTCATAAGAGATGTGCTTAAAACAGAAGGGACCTGAAGAGCAGTAGCGCTTACCTTCTTCTTCAGACTTTCTTTCGCTCCTCAAAAGGAACAGGATGAACTCAGGACATAAACTCTGCCGACCTAGCAATCATACCTCCAGGCAAAACACGCCCTTCTGGATTGTTCATGGCTCTTACAATGGTTTCTCTCCACTCCTCTCCTTCACCCCTGTGGTGCACCCCAACACCCCTTAGAGCAAAGAGTCAGAAGAACAAGGCAGATAAGCCTTAAATGAATGATTCTAGCCCAATGTTTACATATTCCATTGAGCTGCGTGGTCTTGCCAGACCAAACCAGTTTCCACACCCAGGCTTGGAGGTATCTCAGCCCAACCTGGGGAGGGGAGGGGAGGGGAGGGGGGAGAAGCAGGGTAAGACAAATTCTACTTCAAGGTGGTTTCTTTCTAATCCATGGTGGGTAACTATATGACAAGAGCAGCAATAAGATCCATCTCATCTCCTCCTTTTCCAGTGTGATCATCAACCGAGCTTGGGTGAAGTTTGGAAGGAGTGAGATCTCACCACATCTATTGCCAAATTCCTCCTCTTTGCTTCAGGCATTGCCTTTCAGTCTCAACAGACTCTGTCAAGAAGGCCATGCTATGATTGTTGGCTAGATGCAGACAAGCCCTCAAGGCTGGTTTCTTAGCTCATGTTCAGCCATAATTTCAACCATGGTTTGACTAATCTGCCATAACTAAATCAACATGAAGCAGTAGACATACAGCCACCAAATAAACACCTCCATGTTTGACGTTATATTAATTATGTTTTTCATTGTTGCTCTTCTTCCAAAGAACTGCAGACAACTACAGAGGGAACATTTGACAAGAAGACATTTCTCTTTCTCTCCTGTAATACTAAGAGGGAGGGGAGTCATCCAGTTAGGCAAAGCTGTGGGGGAACCAAGGCAGAGGTTGTACAAATTGTGACCACTAGATGTAGCAATACCCCCCAACTTGGAGAGGTCTTAAAGCAATTAGACAAAGTTAAGGAAGATAAGGCTAACAGTGGCTCCCAAATATGAAGGCTGTCCTCCAGCATTACAACTAGTCCACCTCTGTAACGAGATCACTGGCTAGGGGGTGTAAGTAGATATTTTTTGCTCAAGGGTTGCCAATCTGAATCCAACACTCCTTTCAATATACCACACTGGATAAGCTGCATACAAGTAAGATGACTCATAAGATACAATTAAGAGTTGAGTCAGGGCTGTTTCCTGCTAATCTCAGCAGTCATACCATGGATGATGGTTGCGGTTGGGAGAAATATTGGTGCAATTTCATCCCATTCCATAGTTGGTGTGTAATGAGATACAAATGAGGGAGAGTTTAAATGGTAGCTAAAAACACAAGGACAAAGCTTCTTTCTAGGAAAACTAGAAACTAGGAGCTATCAAACACAGAAGATGCAAAATTGTCATCCCTGACTCTCTTTAGAGCAATTGGCTGAAAGCTCAATATTCATATATTATGCTGAGCCAAAATATGGTTTGTTCTGTTGTGTACACCACAACCATGTAGTCTGCAAACCAGCATAATTACCCTAAATGACATGTGAACCCAGCCAATGTGATTCATGAAACAAATCACAATTAAAACAAACCCAGGCTCAGCTCATTGACTGGAATCACAGGAAACCGGGATGAGGTCTTTTTTAGACTTAGCATGCTGTGTGAACCCAGCCACTGCAGCACGTCAATAAAACATGTTTTGCAGTTTTCGTGCCTTGTAAAAGCAATTATGGTTTACTTAATGAACGATAGTTTAAAGATCACAGCCATGTGCTAACCTAGCCATTGTTTGAGAGGGTAGCATAAGACTCCCCAAGGAATCAGGGAAATACAGATAGTGATCCAAGAAACCAGCACAGATCTTACTGAACAATGCAATGTATCAAAAGCCGCATTAGGAGCCCTTATCACAACAGACCTTACAAGCAAACTTTAAAGGCACGGCCTTGGAGCAGGACCTGCATGACCTCTCCAGAAGGACAATTCCTAGCTGCCTCCTCCAGCCCGTCTGTCATCACATTAAGTTAGCACCACCCTTTAAACAGCATAATCCACGACATCTCTTGGCAAAACTGATGACACTGATCATAATTTATTATTTCAATTACATGCTCTTTTTGTCTCCACATTGCCTCAGGGACCCGTTTCTCATCAGGCAGACGGCTTGCCTTGGGAAGGGAAAGGACCAATGAAAGTTTTAAATAGGGCAAGCACCAGGCTGATCTCATCAGGATCTAGCCATGAAAAACATAGCATATCGCTAGAGCGCCTGTGACCCTCCGGTGCAAATTATGAAAAGTCTCTTTTGTTTTACGGGTACTTTACCCGAACATTTTTCCAGTCTGGCTTTTTTTTAATCATTTACTTGGCTGTTCCAAGGAGTGTCCACAAAGAAGAAGCCCCCTTGTGAAAGAGTCCTGTGTGATATGTCCATGCAGGATATTTTTGAGAAGCCAACAAATTTTGAAGAGGTCAAAGGTTTTTAAATGATCAAATTCAACCTTCATCCAGTCCAACAAGTCGTTAAAGGAGAAATCAAACAGGGGCCAAATGTTCTTTGTGGTTAGCGTTCCTCTGGCCACTGGTGGGAACCGAACACCCACATTCACTCACAGCAGAATATATATATATTCCTGTGATGTGTCTCTGGTAGCAACTACAGACATGATTTGAGTTCTTCTACCACTTTATAAGCAACATCCTGCTGGGTTCACACCTCTTTAAAAGCCAACGAATATGGGGGTTCCCTTTTACAGATCCCCCCATTCAATTGCTCATATTTTACATCCAACACAGACTATTTTGGGGGCACCCAGAATCCATCTATTGTATTCTTCAATTAGCTTGCAAGTCCTAGGATCCTTGTGCAATCCGCTGTACAATTCTGCCCCCATTCTGGTTGAAAAACACATTCATCTTGAAGACCATGGTCTACACACAGGGGAGAAAAGGTTAGCGCTAGGGTGTGGCTTTGGGGAGACTTATTTACATGAAAGTGCTCTGCAAGTCCCTGAAGCAGGAAATTCATAACATCCTGCAAACTTCCTCCTTGACCAGGGAAGGGACAACAAACAAAAATTGCCAGTGGGTGGAAGACACATATCACCATTCAGCATTTCACCGATTCCCCTCCCGGGATTTCTCCTTGACCAGTAGGTTGGGAGACGCTTCGTCACTTTTTTTGTCCTTCTCAAGGCAGCTGCTGCTGAAACAAGGGAAGCAGAACAATGAACTCGGAGCTTTGACCCGCCTTTCATGATCCAGATGGATTTCCAATCAGAAGGCACCCAAGACCAGCTCTTTGCAGCCACGTCTCTGGCAATTTCCGTGGGCGACATGGGAAGTGTGAAAGTTACGTAAAGCACCAGCTGCGGAAGCCATGGGGAATGCCAGGATCTCTTTGAAATGCTGAAAAACGCATTCAGCCATTGTAAAACGTTAGGAGAAACAGATATGCAAGGGTTTAAAATATTATTTTATAGTTCCTGGAAAAGAGATGGAGATCAAGCCCTACGCACGCAACTCCTGTTCTATCTTAAGTAACCTTCTTTCATAAAAAATGCACGGGAAGCCTATGCTTTTTCCCCATATGTGCTGATTTAATAGAATAGGTTATTCTCCTAGGTGAGATCTGTTAGATTTTTGCTCACCCTGTCTATCTTTGCTCTTCTTGCGAAACAAGCAATGTAGCTTCAAGGAGCATCATTGTTCGTTTTCACCGATAAGATCTGCTGTGTCTTCTTCACACCCTCCTTTTTGCAGGTATGCAGATGAGAGAGGCCAGGAAACTCACATGCAGAAAACAAAGTTGAGAAAGATACCTCCATTCAGTTCCTCCTTCAAAAAATTACACAAAGACTTCAAGCATAATTGGCACGATTCAAGATCCCATTTAAGTACAGAAGTGAGTGATCAACCCCCAGAGATATTTAATTTATTCATTTTTGTGTTAAAGCAACATCTTCAGCAGAGACTGTTTTATGTATCATAACAAACACACGAGTCTTTGGAGTCCTTGGTGCTCTCTGAGCTTGGTTGTTTGCTTGCAGACCTTTCATTACCCAACTAGGTAACATCATCAGTGCACCCCACAGTTCAACTCTGATCTACATATATTCTCTTCTACTGAAACACTAGTCTTTGTCCACAGGCTTATACTGTACACTAAAGCAGGAGTAGGCAGGAAGTAGATCAGGATCTACTAAAAAATCTTAGCAACAGATAGCAACTACTGTCAGGTAAGAGTTTCTCCCTGAGTTAAGCTGCTGGAAGTGGATTTCCATGCAGAAGCATTTGTGAGCTTGGTTCCAGGAGCAATCACAAATGCCTGAGCAACCTGAGACAGTAGGGTTGCTCCAGGCTTCAGGAGAAATTCTGGAGCATCACACTTGCTAAGAAGAACAGTGCTGGAGAATTTCTGACGGACTGCTGTCCCTCCAAAATCTACTACTACTTGAGATGGTTGCCTCACTCTGCCTAATGGCAGGGCCGGCCTTCGTTCTTACAGTCCAGGAACAATGAGCTGTGCAAAGCAGACCTAGGCAGAAGAACGTGGATGTCAGTTTTTAGAAGGTTGTTGAAGTGGGACAGAAAGAAAGAGAGTGAACAAAAGAAGAAGGTAGGGAAAACAGAAGAAAGAAGTCAAAAGAGAACATTTTGAAGCTGCTTTAGGTTTCTATTCCCCCCTACTGGTTCTAGAACTTCCCTGTTAACCATCTTGGTTTTGCATCCCAAGGTAGTTGCCAAACCTGGGGGCCTCTAGCATTGACATAAAAATGTTTGACTGTGTCACTCTGTTTTCACTCAAGGAGAAATGAAAAAAAACTACTTTCACTGCATTGGGTTGGGCATGGGAAGAAAACTCTAAAGAATTGCTAACTATTTTTCAAGCCATCACTGCAAAGTTCCCACCATGGCATTATCTTTCTAACAGGAGGACAACAGCTTATTCCCTTTCTTCCACCAAGTGGAACAGTATGAAAAAGGAAACCTGGTCTTATAAACAGCCTTTAAATATCTTTTTCCTCCTCAGTCCTATGTTCAATTCTCATACCAAGTCATAGGCATATAGAATATCTGTTGTGAACAATATCCTAGTACGAAGATTGTGATTCAGATAAATAGATTTGTCTTCTCATCTAATAGTAAAAAATACGTCATTTAGTATGAAAACTGTGGTTTTTGGCTCGTAGACTTATTTTGCTTACAAAAGGAAGATTTTACCATCCTGGACAACTAAAATGAATAATACAACCTGTTCGGTGATGGAATATACTTCCTCAGAATCTGATGGATTCTCCTTCTCTGCTGCCGTCTCCTCCTCCTCCTTCTCCTCTGATTACATTTTGTTCTGAACTTCAAGAGAGGTGTCCTGCTGTAGGACAAACATATAAATAAATCTGTTTCTCTTTTTTGTAAGTTTGGGGGGGCTAGCCTTCAGAGAGACGTAGGAGGCATAGCTGGAAGGTCACTTAAGGAGCCTATTTGGCTTAAACCAGGCAGCACCACTGTGAAAGTGATTCCTAGGAGATTCCATAAGGCAACCGTTCTGGTTCCTTCCCTTTCAATAATTTCAAAGGGATTTCTCCATAGGATTTCAGCCTGAATACCACCACCGCCATCCCTGGACACTTTCAATAAATTGTTCTTCTCTATTTCTCTAGTTATAATTATGGCAAAGAATTCCGAAGGCCGTTGGCACACGGCTCTAGTTAAATCACTCTAGTATTGGAGACATCTTGCATCAGTTCTCCAAAGTGGGGAGGGTGGACCCACTTTGAGGATGTGCATTCTTTCCTGCCTTATTCACTTCCCATTTCATTGGCTGCCAACTTCCCCCTGCCCCCCGAATTCCAGTGAATAAATGAAAAATGGCCAGATCCATTCAAGACATTTGTAATTCTTAGGGTTTGTTGTTTTAAGAAGAAGGGGGAGGAAAGCTGAATTTTGGGCAAACTCTGGAAGAGTCACCACCTCCTTCTCCTCCTTCTCATCCCAGCCCAAATGCACAGGCCACATATTAGAATCCGTAAGCAGTTAGCTAGTTTCACAAAGGGAGCTCTGTTGGGCCATTCTTCTCCCAAATTCTTGTGTGAAAGTTAGACCTTCCTTGAGGGCAAGTCTCTTTCATCCTTCGCCACTGAGAAGGAATTATTTGTCTTCCAGTAAAATGTGGGCATTTGTCTTGGCAAAGGCAAATTATAAGTCTTGCAGGCTGGTTGTACAAAAGGACATCTCCTTAGAGGCAGGGAAGGGCAGATGTATCTTGACAAATACATGGGCTTTCAAAATATTATCAGAAGAAAGATCCCCGGTCATGTTGACAAGTATTACTATCCAAAGGGGGTGGTTGGAAGGCAGCAACTTCTGGAAAGACTGGTGGATGCCATTAATTTACAAGGAACCATTTATCAAGCTATAAGCCCTGATGTAATGGGGTGGGAGGTCTTGCCTTGTTGCTTCAGCAAAGTACAGGGAGAACATCACATCACCATGAAGACTGGACAAGTGAGCAGCAGTTCTGGGGCTCCTATTTTAGGGACCACAAGAAAAGACTTCTTTGGTTTTGTTTGGTCTCTTGAACTTCACAACAGCTTCACTGCTGCAATTTATCTATTATTTATTTAACAAGTTTATGAAGGTGCCCATCTACCCAAGGCACTCTGCACACTCTGGGCAGTGAACAGAAATAAAAGCAAAGCAACTCTACAGATCCATTAAGAAGAAACTGGATCGGGGGCCCTAAAATCACATTATCATCAGATAAAACACATCTACTCCAGAGCTCCATCAATATCCCAGCCCCAGGACCTGGGGGAAGAGCCAGGTCTTCAGAGTCTTCTGGAAGGCCAACGTGGTCAAGCTGTCCACAAAACAGCACTATGATGGGTACCATGACAAAGAAGGCATGCTTCCTTGGGCCTACCAGGTGACACTGCCTCACCAATGGGACCCAGAGTACGCCCATACTTCCAGATGTAGTGGGGAGGGCAGAAACCGTCAGAGAGAGCCAGTGCCACAAGTAACAAGTAACTTTTTTTCCTTTATAAACAGGAGGAGCAAGTGATTGATGGGCAAGTGTGGAAGAGTGGAGAGATTGGTATACAGGCTCCCCATGAAGACCTGAAGATGTTACCTTCTGACTGGAAAGCAGCGCTCCATCTTGAGTTGCAACCCATGGCCTGAATGTTTAGGTACCAAAGTGCCCGATCCCTACACAGTTTTAATGATCACCACCCATTCTTGAGTTAGCAGTGCTGTCCCTATGGCCAATCCCTCTGGTATCTCTGCTGCCTCTGTTCCCAGGCCCTGCAGTCTCCCGATTTCCTTCCAAGATAGTGCATATCACATGTTTAGGCACTTCAAGACTGCCTTTGAATGACATCAAAATAAGGGGAAAAATACTTCTTAAACACTGGTACAGCTAAGGACAACTTAAGGTTGTCTCAGTTGTGGGTTGGGGACAAGATGAAGGCACAGTCATGGGGACCTGACCACCACCATCACCACCACCAAAAAAAGATGTGGTCTGGGTATTACTATGTTGTAATTTGGTGCCAGTGGGAACATTTATTTACTTTTTTATTATTTGTTTGCAGGATTCATAACCTGCCCTAATCCATTACTCTGAGATATGGCATGGTTCATATCTACATTAAAAGAACACCGCTTGGCTTTTGAGCCTAAATAGTGGGTAGACTGAGACAAAAATGGAATTACTTGAGTTTAAAAGAAAAGAGAGTTTTACAATTGGTTTAACGTTGTACATATGATGGCTCGTGTCAGGCCCAGCCAAAGAACAACGATGAAACGATCCAGTTGAGTACAGTTCCTTTATTTGCTTGTACCTTATAGGCAGAATCTTGCCAGACTAAATCTATACTTGTGCAACAAGTGGATACACCCTGGGAGAGGCTTTTGTTGTTGTTCAGTCGTTAAGTCGTGTCCGACTCTTCGTGACCCCATGAACCATATCGCGCCAGGCCTTCCTGTCCTTCACTGCCTCCCTGAGTTTGCTCAGTTTCATGCTCATTGCTTCAGTGATGCTATCTAGCCATCTCATCCTCTGCCGTCCTCTTCTCCTTTTGCCTTCCGTCTTTCCCAGCATCAGGGTCTTTTCCAAAGAGTCCTCTCTTCGCATTAGGTGACCAAAGTATCTGAGCTTGAGCTTCATTATCAATCCTTCCAATGACCAATCAGAGTTGATTTCCTTTAAGATTGACTGGTTTGACCTCCTAGCAGTCCAGGGGACTCTTAAGAGTCTTCTCCAGTACCACAGTTCAAAGGCATCAATTCTTCGGCGTTCAGCCTTCTTTATGGTCCAGCTCTCACAGCCATACATTACTACTGGAGGGAGAGGCTAGGGAGTGGCTATCCTGAACCTCTTATGCTTCTCATGCTCCCCCCGGGGACTGTGTTGTCTCTTGTCTCCTTTCCCCTCCTGGAACGTGCCCCCTCCCTCCTGATAGCCTTGATCTCCCACATCACTCTCCTCCTTGTAGATACTTTCCATCACAGCTCCCCACGTATCAGAGCATCCCTCTTCCCTTTCTTCTAACTCTGGGAAATTGCAGATTGTACATACTTGTCCTATGCCCAGAGGAAGAAATAGCTGTGAAATGGTCATCAGAAGCACGGGCATCTCTCCCTAGACTTCATAATACCAATTCAGGCCAAGAAATCTCCAAACCCCTCTTCTGAACTTGAGTGGACTCATGAATTTATATCTCTCTACCAACCTAATTCGGGCTCTGGCTGTTTAGGACTGTGTGAATATTCAGTCCAGAGTTTGGATTCTAAGGCGATTCCACGTATGTGTTGACTTGACTCCAAACTCTGAAGTGATTTGAAGCAGCAAATCAAATTGGATACCTCCCAACCAAGTTACAAAGGTTTGGAGATTTGACAGGCTTTTGCACATCCAATCATCTGTCCTTAATTTGAATCAAAAGTCCAACTTCAAAATTGGAATCAAATCAAGCACAGCTTGTTATTGCTTTGGACATTAAATGTGTTAGGATCACTGGCTATACAGCCCTTGGAATGCCCCATTTGGAAGGGGCAGAGAAAACTCCCTCAGTAAACAAAGTAATTACATTCTTGGCCAGGTAAAGTTCAAGGAAATTATGCAGATAAATGCACAGCTCCCTCATCTGTATTGCTCCTCAGGTTGCAGCGCTGAACCTAAATTGCTCCAGGACCTTCTAAGGTGTTTTTGCTAGCAAAGAGGAGACACAGATTGGGGCTGGCACCAGTCTCTGGAACCGTCTAGGTTTGTCCAATTCGTCCTGTCCATTCCCAAGACATTCTGGAATCCCACCCAGCAATGTTGAGTTGGCAGCTTCAGAAGCTCCAGGCATAATCAGAGCAGTCCAGAAGCAGAAGAGTCTTGAGACCATTCAAAGAAAACCTGCCAGATGTGCAAAGAAGTGGAAAGCAGTTACATCACATACTGGCTCCACCACCAGCTTTCACTGGAATGGTATTGCAGGAGTTTACATCAAGCGTATGCGCCCTCAAAATGGTAAGTAAATAGAGACACGGCAGAACCTTTAACACATCTCCTCTTATGAATCTCTCTGGGAATCACTCTTCCCTAAACTGTTTCTTTTGGCTTGGCTGGCAAATACTTTCGTCTGAACTTCAACAGTGAAGTCCTGTCCTTTGCTCCCTGACTGGCAAGTGCAGTGGCTTCTCTGACTTCTCTTGAGCATCAAACATGTCAAAGTATAGCAAAAAGGGAACAAGATGCTCAAATATGCAGTTTCTCCTATGAAACCAATTATGGTGGGATGTCTAAACACTGGAGATGAAGCAGCAAAATGAGGCATAGATAATGTTGGGGTGGGGAGCAAGGAAATATGTTTGCTTGAGGAAGCAGGCTTCGTAAGGAGATGCCTTGTCTGCTTCCCAGGGCTTGCCATGACTAGAATCTACAGCATCACTGTTTTTATAGCTTCCAACCTCCCTTCCCCTCTACTGGTCTACAAGGAGACACATTCAATGGGTTGGCAGCTGAACAGCCATTTCACTCCTGACCCAGTGCCACCTCCAGTGGGGTAGTGAAGTCCATATGCTCAGGAACACAAGAAGGACAGAAAGAAGGAAAATACAGACCCAAACAGTAGGGAGTTCAAGTGGCAGCAGTGGTTGGAGAGTGGTGAGTCCTTAGAGCAGTGTTCCTCAACCTTGACCACTTGGATGTGTGGACTTCAACTCCCAGAATTCCCCAGCCAGCCATGGCTGGCTGGGGAATTCTGGAAGTTGAAGTCCATACATCTTCAAATGGCCAAGGTTGAGGAACCCTGCTTTAGAGGAAACAAGGTCAACCTGGTTGGCCCCTTCAAATGTCCCCCTTCCCACAAGTAAACTTGGAGTTAGGCTATCTTTGAATGCAGGTACAAGTTACAGAACATGAAGCTTAGCGTGGAATAGGTTATGCTTATAGCTTCTACCTTGGCTGTAGTCAAGAGCATCAAAGGAAATAGGCACAGGTCCAAATGATATTGAACAAGACGCAGCATGCATGTCCAAAAGCAGTCTATCTGGAAACAGCTAAGATACAAGAGAGAGCTGCCTGTGAACTCCCTGGAGGCATCTGGTGGGCCACTGTGGGATGGGAAGCTTAAACGTATTTGTGGTGCAATCCAACAAAGCTTTTGTTATGGTCTTATCCCAGTTTCTGCAAATAGCTTGCTTGCATTCTATAACTAAAGTAGAATGAGCAGCACGTTATCCTTGTCCATCAGTTGGACCATTTTGTCCTTTTTAAATTTAGATTCAAAGACCCAACCATTTGGAGAATAAGAGGAGGAAGAAAAGGTTCGCAGTCTGGGATTGGTAAACTTCAAAGGTGGGAATCTCAGCCACTGTGCTCTTATCTTGAAAGTAGAAGAAGCCAAATAAGAAATCCACTTTCTTTAGATCTAATAGCAAGTGGTGCCAAATCTCAGCTTCAGAATATACATTTCCTTCCCATCCGGAAAATACGTTTCGTTCTGCTTTTCACTGCCATTACTCCTTAATGTTTTCTTGGTACATTATAGAAATTGAGTTCCCCAGAACCCGAGGGTTTAGAATTTCAAACCTCAGCACGCACCAGTGAGTAGTGGGTTTGGCAGGAAAAGCTACAGATAAGTACAGCCTAAAATGCAGTTTTACCAGGGGAAATCAGCACATTTGGAGAACATGATGCTCCTGCAAAACATCGAGGGAGGGATAAGCCGGAGCAACACGAGGAGAAGCACGCACTCCCTGTTCCAATCAAACAGGTACAGTTTAGACGTTGGCATAATGGAATTTGGAAAGCCTCTATTCAGTTTTCCCTTTCACAACTGGGTCCTGGAGCCTTTCCAGTTCCTTATTAGAGAAGGATATTTAGCCCTAACAAATGAACAGAAGTTGCTTTCTGAGAAAGACTTGTACCAGCGTTTTGGGCCAGCTTAAGAACTCTATCCTTCTCCAATTACCCCGGAGAAAGAAGCTCTTTAGAGAAATCCAGTCCAAGCTGGGCAATGTTTCGGAAACCTTGGCCATGCTGAAAATAACTACCAAGAATGGGCTTTTTCAGCTCCTGAGTTAGAGCGATGGTTCATTCCCCCCATCCCCAAAAATATAGCATATGGGGAGATGGGGAACAAGCCGTCCATAGAAGAGGGGGAAGGAGGAAGTCTAAAATGCTACAGGGAGGTGTGTAATACTTGCATTATAAATATGGTGCGTTCTGGGTTTCTTCAACTAGACAACAAGCTTGAATCTTCATATTTGTAGAATGGGTTTTCTTTGCAAACCATTTACACGGGGTTCAGGCATAACACTGAGCTGCAATATGGTTGATGTGTTCTGGGGCTTCAGGTGATGGGTGAACTCACCATTATGGCTTAGCCTTACTTGCGATTTGGCAACTGTGGTTTCAACAAACCATGATTTAAACAAAAAAGAACTTGGGTTTGGGTTAGGGGTGAACTCAGCCTTGGAACAGAGCATCAGAAATGGCCTTTTTTTATACATTGCCCGGTCTGTAGAAGGAACTGAGAAGATGCTCTGTGGCCAAGCCTTTCTCAGTCTGAGTCATGTCCTTATCAGTGATATTAAGTCTGTGGATCAGGGCTATACACAGCCCTCAGATTCTCTCTACGCATTGGCATGGCACTGTAAAGTTTAATGCTATAAAAAAGGAACAGGGTTAAATACTTGGGGACTAATCATAATACGGTTATTTAATTAATTCAATTGAATATGTTCATTGTATTCTATTTAAATCAAATCAAATAGAGCATCTCTTCTAGCTTTTGGAGTAATGTCTCACGTTGCTGAAGGGTGACCTCCAGCCTGAAGAAAAGTTAAAACATTTCTCTGTAAAACTGCTCCAAAGTAGCTGAGAATTTAAAAAAAAAAAAAAAAGATTCTATAAACAAAATCTCAGAAAACGACAGAATTAAACTAAAGTCCATTGAAAGCTCAGGATAATATAAGCATCTTCTCCTGGCACCAGAAAGCCAGTGATTCAGGTCTCAGGCCAAGGACTTGCCAGAAAGGAATTAGGCCATCGCCACTGTGAATAAAGCCTCATTTCTGATTGTCTCTGAAGGCAAGACCACCACAAAGAGAGTGTGAATGAGGTTTTATTTAGCTGGAAACTCCTACTACAGCAGACAAGCCTTCGGGAATCCTCATCTCAGACAATTTTCTAGATTGAGCCTGTGGTCTTCCAAATGTTGCTGACCTACCACTGCAGGAAACAGGGCCGATGGTGAGAGATGTTGGGAACTCTGGCTCTGGAAGGTCGCAGGCACCCCTGTTCTAGATCAGAACCATCCTGTTGAATGGAGACTGGAAATATCTTTGAAACCAGATCCCCTTGGCCCCAAGGCCCACCTTCATCACAACCTGGGTCCTATCACTGGATTGAGCATTCCTGTTTGGCCCTGCCATGTTTCCAAAGTCCTCTTCTCCCTTCTGAACCTTCCTTGTTACGCTGAGTCTGGCTGGAAAAGTAAAGACCCTAACCCACCGTTGCTTCTCTGGGGCCTGTTTGTGAAAGCAACCTGCAGAATCTCTGAGACTGAAGGAAAGCAGATTCTTGGATCTGACCCAAACTCAAGGCATCAAAGAGCACAGACAAGCTTTCCTCCAACAAGCCAGCCTTGGTGTGTTTTGAAGGGGAGAGGAAAACAAGGCACCCTTTTGCTGCTCTCTGATTTATTTTTTCACATTTAGACCTTGATGCAACACGTGCACAGTTTAGTTGAAAAGAGACAAGAAATGCTAGCTGAGATGGCGAAATTGGTAGCTTTGATGAGAGAAAAGACACTGGCTATTTTTAATGCTAATTGGAATTCCCCTATGGACTTTTTGCAGGAAACAGAAAAAAATGAAGTTATGATATATGGACTTGATAATTAATAAAATTAATAGATTATAGAAAAAATGGATGTTAAGTTGAAGTCTTAGAATAAGAGTTTAATGTATGTTTTACCTATATCTGCTGTAAAAAAATCAGAAGTCATTTTTTTTTCTTTTTGTATTTCTGCTTCTTTCCTTTTCTTTCTTTTTCTGCACTTCGGCCTTCTTTCTCTGTATTCTTTCTATTTTCTTTCTTGATTATTAGTTCTTGTTTGTTAGTTTATACCCTTCTGTTTTTTAAAATTTAATAGTTATTATTAAAAAAAAAAAGGAAAGAGACAAGAAATAAGTGCTAAGAGTTTCTTGGGGTGGGGGGGAGGAAAGAGATGATCCCAAAAGGGATTCTTCTGTTAAATGTATTAAAGGTACTTTTGAGAAATAGCCAGCACCAAGTTGGAAGCTGTGTACTCACAGATTCTGGTGGGACTCCGTCTTTTGCAGCAAAGGCCATTTTTACAACTCTGCGACCTTTCCCCTCTAATGTAGAACATCTACCCTTTATCTCTTCCATGGATTTTCCTGTTTATATCCTTCCTGTTGGAGGGCTACAATTAATGCTATAGTAGCCGATAATTGGGTAGGAATTCTGCTTTCTTCAGCTGTGAAAAGGGGACACTTTGAGGGCTCTTGAATGAGATGTGTTCTTTTACTACACAGGGGAGCCACACAGGTTCTCCTCACCTTCCAACACATTCTTAAGCAAAGCTTAAAATGAAAACGATCCAAAGAGCAAGTCTTTTCCTATTATAATTGTCTTAATATTTACCAGCATTATCATAATTATGGGACCGATTCCTGTAGTATAACACCACTTTTCAGAGAAGCATAAGGAAAAGCATTGGAGCCTAACTCGGACCCTATCCAATTAACAGACCAGCCATGTGTGGTAGCAATTCAGGCGAGTCATTCAATAGTGGTCATAAATGTAGCAATTGCGTTTCTTCAAGGTAGCTGCCATTCTTAATCTGTTATCATCCTCACCATCCTTCTTGAAATTCATGCCTTTACTATCTCTGTGTTTTGTTCCTCTGAAATGGAGGGAGAGGGAGAAAGCTTTGATCTGTTTTTAAAAGAGCTATAGTGCCACAACCCACTTTTCTCATGGCCATCTCTTGTGAGCCTCATTCCTGTAACTGGAATGTGCTGGCATTCTTCTTTTAATAGCTTGAACCAAGGTTGCCCTTTCCTCCTAGCCTGCAAAGTCCACCATGATCTTTTCCTCTAGAGACCATGATGCACATTCCCCAGGAAGTGGACAGTCATAAAACCTTCCTGTCCTCATCAGTTGAAAGAAGCAGCTGGGCAGATCTCTGTGGAATTAGAGTGCCTCCACTAATCTGTTAGCTCTGCTGTGTGTCAAAGCACCTTCTTGCGGCTACACAGCACTCAAAATTATCATTTCCTTGAACCCTGCAAAATAAGTCTTGGATGCACACAATGGTTCGAGGAGGAAGAGGACGGGGAGGAGAAGAGGAAGAGGAAGAGGAGGAGGAGGAGAAGAAGGAGAAGAAGGAGAAGAAGACGCCTTCTTAAGATAGACACTTGGATACTAACATAATCAGTGTGAGACAGAACATGAAGTCAATTCTTTCTGCAGTGAATTTTTTTCAACCACCCAGTTTGCTCCCTTCTTCTGCTGTTAAGTCTCCAGCCCAGTAAAAATTGTTCATTTCTTCATTTAAAATACAGAAAAACAAATATGCTTTGTTTGACACACACACACACGCACGATTAAATAAGCAATGATAGTTTTTGTTCACATGACATGCTAGGCTGAAGCTAAGCAAATCTTTAAGCACACTTGGGCTTGAAGTGAACTAAGGCAAGCTTGAGTAGAAATAGGGACTGATTGTGAAGAGGTTGTAGTGCATCTTGTCACAGAAGGTGGTCGATGTGTTTTACTTTATAGAAGACAATTCTTAGATTGAAAAGCGGTTGGGAGATCATCCTGTATTGCAAAGGGCCCAATGCAAGGTCTGTGTCCAGCCCAAGGCTGAAACTGTCTATTGAGGTTTAGCATGTGGGCCAAAGCAAAATGAGTAAGAAGTCACTGAGTCATCCCCTATCCAATTAAATTTCTACAAGGATGAGATATGTTGCATTCCTACCAAAATTATAGTTATTCCTTCCCAATGTGCATATGTACCTATAAATTAACATAAGTCCATCCTAGGTAAGCACATTGCCCTGACTGATGGAGGAGTTTATGCAAGTTTACCTCAGTTTACATATGGCATATTAGCTGCAAAGCTCATGACATATCAGCTGCGGAACCAAACAGAAGCAGTCTTTTCCAGCAAGATGATGCCATAACATCACTTCCTCTGCACAAAGAGGATTTTTAGCCGTTATCTCGTACAGCCGAATGCAGCGAGAACAAGATTCTTAAAATCTTGGCTAACTTCCATCTCATTATGCTGAACCTCTTGTGGTTCTTTCCTAAGTAGCCCACCTTATGGGGGTGGCACAATCTGCACAGCTGGCAAGGTGGAAATGGGGAGAATTGGTGGAGAATCACCGGGGGGGGGCTAATTTCCTGTTAAGAGGCTCAAATAATTTAGCTTGCCATGGCCTGTCTGGGCAACAGGACCCACATCTGGTAGCCCATTAAAATGCAAGTGGCAGATTCTTGATAGCAATTGGGACCTGTATGTTGACTTCACCCACCCAACGATGGACATTGGCTCTTTCTGGACAGGAAGATTTATCAGAAAGTTCCTGCTCCACTTGAGTCTTGTGTAAGCACAACATTCTTAAGTTGTGATGTTTTCCTGTTTCCCTTGCTTTGTACATATATCAACCTTTCTTGAAGTGGCCAGGATAGTTGGATAAGATGAAGCCTGTGGTCCAGTATGGCTGCAGAGTGTCAGACAACGGTCTCCTTAGAATGGAAGTTCTTATGCTATCTTTAAAGTGAGCAACGCCAGCTGAAAAGTGAAGAATCCTAACAACTACTATTCAGTGGTATGTTGTTTCACAATGTGGAGGTTCCATGTAGATGTATCAGTTGGTTGTTCCAAGTGATACCCAATACTGAGAATGGATATTTGGCTAGTTCCCACTTCGATTAGTTGAGGAATCTGATGAATTAGCATTCAATCAATGCAATTATCTAATTTTACATTTTCAAACCACTACTTGAAGTGAAAGTTAGCTATCATTTGAAATATTGTTTTTTTTCCAAATGTTGCACTGTAATTGGCCAATATAGCATAATATAATATCAATTAGGCCAAACATAGTACAAAATGCACCTGCCAAAATTTGTACAAAAACGTATCACATCAGGTAATGGGAAGGATAAGAAAACCTGTGTATCAGGCAAACAAAATTATGTATGTTTGAAGTGTGCACAAAAATAGATACAAATTTCATTGCAAACCTTTAAAAAAATCTTATCCCCAAACTGTGCTTGATAGATTGCGGGGGGGAATTGAGAAACTGAGCAAAAATAAAATTGATCTATTCACCTATCTTGGTACCAGATCCAAGTCTGAAGGGGTAATGAACGGGAACAAACATTGCAAAGACACTCTAAAAGGAAAGCTACTGTGGTGTGCTAAGACATTGGTGAAATTTACTCCTGAGAACCCTATCCCATATTTTGCTTGAGCAAAGCAAACAGCTCCTATCAGTAGTTTCAATTCTGTTCACCAGAGGGAGGCAGATCCTTGCAAATTAACCAACGTGGTGTCACCTTTCAGAGCTACAGAGACTTGCTGAAAGTAGATAAATCTGATCTAAAGGGATCATTTCCAGGATATCTTGCAGGTGTCTCCATTTCTTCAGATGGCAATCAGGTCCACGACTGGCTGGATATCTTCGTTTGGAGCAGTCAGTTAAGTTGTCCTGTCTGTTCTACGGGCCTTACAAGCCAGTTCTAGGAGCTGGTGCATCAACCCAGAATTACTGCTCACACCAGCAGGTTTTCAAAACAATGTTGTTTTTTAAGATTTTTTTTTTATCCTGCCTTTCTTATTTTTACAAATAGCTCAAGGTGGTGGACCTACTCCTTCCTCCTCCTATTTTCCCCGCCACAATCACCCTGTGAGGTGAGTTGGGCTGAGAGAGAGGGACTGGCCCAAAGTCTCCCAGCCAGACTTTCACGCCTAAGGTGGGACTAGCCTTCACCACTAGACCAGACTGGCTAAATGTTGGTTCTTTGTTACAGAATTTTCTGTAAAATTCTACATATCCTTTTGCTGATGCAGAAGGCTTTAATACAGTCCCAGGATGGATGGATGGATGGATGGATGGATGGATGGATGGATGGACGGACAATGTGCCATCAAGTCATTTTCACCTCCTAGCAACCACATCGATAGATGTTCTCCACGACCATCTATCCCTAACCTGGCCCACTGAGCTCAACAGATTATTTATTTGGTTTCTCTCCCACTTTTCCTCCAGAAGATTTACATAGCATTCACTCCTCCAATTTTTCCCATAACAACAGTCCTATGATGTGGGGCCGAGAGAGAATGATTGGTCAAAGACACCCCTGAGGTTCTATGTCTGAAGATGGATTTGAGCTGGCCCATCTGGTCCAACTCCTGAACTACACTGACTCTATTTTTGAGTTAACATTTGTAGAAGTGTATTTATAGCAGTGTTTCTCAACCTTGACCGCTTTAAGCTGTGTGGATTTCAACTCCCAGAATTCCCCAGCCAGCATGGCTGGCTGGGGAATTCTGGGAGTTGAAGTCCACACAGCTTAAAGCGGCCAAGGTTGAGAAACACTGATTTATAGGGTTGGTTCTACACTTATTCCTGCTTGAAGCAGTTTCATTTGATATATTATCACTAATTTGAGTGTCAGTGAATTCAAATGCACCTAGAACTGATCACAGGATACAGTGTAAGATTGACCAGTGCAAAATAGAACGGAAATATTACTTATGCAATTTGGAAATACATTAGAAAAGGATACAGTGCAAATACTAAGCAAATACACATTTGTTGGGCTGGACTGCAATGCATGTTGTATACAGGATTGTGGATTTATATATATATTTGCACACAAACAGGACAGCACCATCTAGTGAACAGTGTGTTATATCGAATGCTGTTGGAAGTGTTGTTAGGGACCAGTTAGAAATTTAGTTACTTCACATATGAATGTAAATTTTCTCAAATTGCATTTTCAAATCAGTACCGAAGTTGTCATTTCATTACTTAGCACTTGCAGTTTGCAGTTTACTGAATTTATTAATGAAGTTTTATATATAAAAAAAAAAAATTCCCTCTCACCCCTATGGGTGGTATGTGTCTTCCTCAATCTCGGGTCCTCTACCAGAGGCCTGGGAGTTTGAGGGTTCTGCGCAGTATCTGAGCTGTTCCTAGCCCTGCACTCTTCTGCACAGAGAGCTCTGATGTTGTTCCTGGGATCTGTTGGAGCCACTCTCCAGCTTAGGAGTCACGGCCCCGAGTGCTCCTACCACCACCGGGACCACTTTGGCCTTGACTTTCCACATCCTCTCGATTTCCTCCTTCAGGCCCTGGTACTTCTCCAGCTTCTCATGCTCCTTCTTCCTGATGTTGCTGTCACTTGGCACTGCTACATCTATCACTACCGCTGTTCTGGTCTTTGTCTACTACCACGATGTCTGGTTGATTGGCCAGTACCTGCCTGTCCGTCTGGATCTGGAAGTCCCACAGGATCTTGGCCCTTTTATTCTCCACGACCTTCTGTGGAATCTCCCATCTGGACTTGGGGGGGTCTAGCCCATACACTGTGCAGATGTTCCTGTACACAATGCCAGCTACTTGGTTGGGCCGTTCAGTGTATGCTGTTCCTGCCTGCATCTTACACCCTGCCACTATGTGTTGGACTGTCCCTGAGGCCTCTTTGCACAATCTGCACCTTGGGTCCTGTCTAGTGTGGTAGACCCCTGCTTCTGTGGATCTGGTGCTTAGTGCCTGTTCTTGCACTGCTATGATCAGTGCCTCAGTGCTGTCTTTTAGTCCGGCCCTTTCCAGCCACTGATAGGATTTCCCAGTGTCAGCCACCTCAGCTATCTGTCGATGGTACATCCCGTGCAGGGGCTTGTCTTGCCATGGTATTTCCTCCGCTTGAACTTCCTCCCATGTCTGCTGCTGCCTGAAGCATTCTCTCAGCAGCTCATCTTTGGGTGCCATCTTACTGATGTATTCCTGGATACTCCGGGTTTCATCCAAGACAGTGGCTTTGACACTCATCAGACCCCGCCCGCCCTCTTTGCGGCTGGTGTACAGTCTCTGGGTGTTGGACTTGGGGTGGAAACCTCCGTACATTGTGAGGAGCTTCTGGGTCTTTACATCAGCAGCCTCCATGTCTTCCTTTGGCCAGCTCACTATACCGGCAGGGTATCTGATGACTGGCAGGGTATACATGTTGATGGCATGGATCTTGTTCTTCCTATTGAGCTGGCTCTTCAGGACCTGTCTTATCATGTCCGGGCGAGGTGCTGTCCAGCTTTTCATGTTCTTGACCCGCTGTTGGATGTCTGCTACTGTGATGGTGACTGGTTCCTGTTCTGGGAGATTGCTGTGGTTTGCTTTCAGGTCCTGCAGCCACTTTGCACTGGTGTTATGTGTCTTCTCTTTCTCCAATATGTTCTTCCAGTACTGTTCAGTTTCCGCTGCTGGTGGCTCAGCTGTTACTCTGTGGTTGCACTGCAATTGGGAGTACACTTTGGATGGTTCTTTGGAGAACAGGGCATTTATCTTCTTGGCCTCTGCTTCTCTAGTGTATCTCCTTAGCCTGGTAGCCAGTGCTGTGAGCCTTTGTTTAGCAGTTTCTAGGGCTTCAGATGGAGTCAGGCCCATGTATTTTTTCAGTAGCTGAGTCTTATCCTTAATCTCCACGCGCTTCTGTAGTTCCACCAGCTGACTGACTTCTCTCCGAGTTGCCTTGCTCTTAGCCTCCAATCTCATTTTCCAGGGTGGGTATGTACTGCTGTTCTTCTTGATCGTGTAGCCAAGCAGTTCCAGGATTACAGTGGCTGTAGCATATACCAATTCATTGGTTTCAGTTATGGTGGTAGTAGGGATTGTCTGGAGGGCTCTGTTGGCATCTTCTAGCATACTATCTGATGGTACTTCTCCACTGAACCTTGGTAATCGGACTCGAGGGTTGACTGTAGCTAGTTTATCCATGATCTTATGCCTCATATCAGCTGCTGTGCTCTGTAATGGAAGGGGTGGCAGTGACATTCCAGCTTCAGGTGTTGGATGCACATCTGCTTGTTCTTCTAGGTCTGCTTGAATCCGGGTTGTAATGTGGAGTTGGTCTATCTCAAGTTGTGAGAGCAGCTTCCTCTTCACTATGTTGAAGCGCTGGGTAACTAGTTGTTTCTCAGTTAGTGTGGATGTAGGCCTTCTGTCTATCCATAGTTCCCTCATACGTTTCATATATCCCCTCTCATTAGGTCTGCTGTTGTAGTAGCATTCCATCAATTCCAAGTTCTCTTGTCTCGTCCATGTATGGTTTGTTCCAGTAGCCCACTTAACATCAGATTGCCCTGGTTCCCCAACATCTGACGCGGACCTTGTTAATCTGGGCGATGTCCGAGCCGGCATGACTCTCTTAGTTCGTGTCACTCTCATATTTGAGGTAGGCAGGTGAAGCGTTAGGGGGTCTTTGCCCAAGGACCCCTACTGGTAAGGTAGGTGCCAGCCGGGATTTGAACCCTGGTCTCCTGCATCAAAGGCGGTGTTCTAACCACTACGCTATCCAGCCACCTATATATAGGAATTATACCCTATATATCCTATATATAGGGGAAATATATATATATATATATATATATATATATATATATATATATATATATTTATATGGGAAATGGCTGTACATATATATGTGTATGATTATGTATTGAAATGTGTTACATAATGGAATATTATTTGCCGTTTAGTTTAATGATCTCAGTTTTTACAAAGAAAAAAAAAAAGATTGCATTTGTAGAAATGCGCACCAAACTATGTTCAAACGTTAGTGCTTGTTTAAAAAAAATCTCAGCTTTACCAAACTGAAGAATTTGACGTACTAGCAAAAAGCAGAAATGAAGAGAAACTCACACAAACACACACATGATAACGTAACATGACATAACATATAGTATAACATAACATTTAACCTAATGTTTTCTTTCTCTAATATCTCTTTTCTCTGAATGACCCAAAAAAAAAAGCCCATACACGAAACCAATTATTTTCCATTTTTTTCTCAGTCAAGTGTTTGTGATTTGTTTTTAAGCAGCTGAATTGTTGGATTTCCCCAGTACAATGCTGGAGGAAGAGGGGAGTTAATTTATGTTAACTAAAGAATTTAACTGAATATTTAAGGAAGCTAGAAAACCCAGAAGATTGGAAACCGCACTGTCAGTACAATAGACTGATTTACAGGAAAAAGCTGTGTTTCTCTTTTCAATTGACAATCTGCTTGTGCCCCAATCCTAAACACATCATTGGTGGGTTGGGGGATTTTGACTGAGATCAATGGAATTTAATTTCAAGGAAAGATTGAGAAGCAAACATGAAGCCTTTCGTGTAACGGCAGAACCAGCATCGCTAGCAAAGATCCTCTACTCTCTATTTCAAAGACTCGTCTTCTTTTTTTTCTTCTTTTCTTTTCTTTTTTTCTCAGTCAACTTGCAGCATGCACAACTGGCAGAACCCTGCCCTTCCCACATGAATGTTATGGGATGCTGCTTAAAAACCTATGGGCCATTCGCTGAACTTTATTTTCAGATTAGATAAGAAAGCGAGCAGAAGGTCAGGTCTCCGTCAAAACATTCAGAAATTCCTGCCATGTTCTGATTTTGAAGCACGTTTCTCAGAAAGAAGGAACTGATCTGGAAACCCTTTCTGAGTTTGTTTTTTGGTTGTTGCTCTTGGCGTTGAGTGTTTTTGATCCTTAGGACCTCAAAATACAGGTAGTCCCTGGATTAAGAACGCCCAGGTTACAGACAACCCATAGTTAAGTTTAGAGCCTACTGTAGTAAAATTCAAGTTAAATACACAATGGTTCAAGTTCATTTCACGATACTACCTATACAGTATTATACAATAATACTGTTCTGGCTTACATACAAATTCAACTTAAGGACAGATCTTGGGAACAGAACTTGTTCTTAAACTGGGGACTACCTGTAGTAAAGACAGATACCAAGTTGTCATCCAGGTAATAAAACTGTTCTCTGGCCTGCATTATTTCATTAACTGTATTTATCTGAAAGGAAGATTGTTGATTTACAAATAACTTATCTTTAAAGTGAAAAGGCTGTCTTAGAATAGTTGAGGACATAGAAATTAAGACAATAAAGGGTCGTTGTTGTTTTCTAATTTTGCAGACAGCATTGTCCTTAACAGGGGGTAGAAGACCCCTAATTTTCTGTGCACTGCTTATAATTATTATTATTTATGCACAGACTACCAGATAGTTCTGACTGGATTTGGTACTTTTAACCATCAGATCCTTCCCAAAGATCTAGGATAATTAAAGATATTATCGTAATATCTGTGCTGTTCCAAGTAACACAAGGTTTTGTAAGCAATATGTTGAGATCCTGGCCATCCCTACTGTGCCCACATGCTTTTCCAGATCTTTTGGGATGGTACCACTGGCAACACTATTACCTTTTTGTTTTCCACATCTGCTCAATCTCTTTTTGAAGGTCTTTAGATGTCCCTATTTTTTTCTAGTTATTTCACGCTGATCCTTCTATCTCCAGCTACTGCAATGTCAATTGATTGATTATGTGTCATCAAATCATTTTTGACTCCTAGTGACCACACAGATAGACCACCACAATGTCATTTGTCCATAATTATTTCTTCGTAACTACAGTTGTGTGCAAATAAGGAGGAGGAGGAGGATTTTAATGAAAGAGAATTAATTCAGTTGAATCTGAAATGGTACAGTCTGGAAATATTTGGCTATAGCATCATTGTTCCTCTCAACAAATCTTTGAGGAATATCTTTATGTACTTTCAAAAGTAAAACAAAAGTTTCTGTGGTTTGCATCCCTTTTCAACAGAATAAATTAGGCAGAAAAGCACAAAGATTCCCCTAACACACAAGACAACAAGCGCTACTGGGAGAAGCACCAGCGGGAGAAACGGCAGTGGAGACGTCAGAAAGGAAAATCAAGCTGTGTGGAAAAAGATACTAAAAACAAAAATAATAGCGCTTTTCTCCTCCTGTGGTTCATAAATATACATTAAGGGGTATTTTACACACCTCTATCTCTGAGGGAAGGATATCCTCTAGAAAGAATAGGAAACAAGCTTTCCTAATTTAATCCTTTTGTACATTTCTTTCATGAACATTTGTATTTTTGTACAATTTCTTTCTTTTTTTCTGTCTCTCTACACACACACACACACACACACACACATGTTTTAAAAACTGGCAACCTGCAGTGCAAAATTCAAAAGAGCTTCAAACAATAACTTAAATTCATTTTGGGAATCAGATCAGAAACACAAAGTTCATACTCAGCTGATCTTGTGATGGTTCAAATCCAGTCCAGCTCTAGACAACGAGTTGAGTGGCCAACACAGTCAAAGCAAGGCAGAACCTTGAACATGAGCTACCAATCTAATTTTTCCAGATCCCAACTCCCTTCATGCACATAAGGGAACAGCAATGGCATCTGGCCAAAGGACCCTTGGTAAACACAAACATTTTCTTCCCAGTGACACAAAATGTGCTGTGTTCGGTATCCGACGGAGCTCCACATCCAGGTTCTTCCTTTGCCAGTGTTTGAAAACACTGGAAAGGATGACTCACATCTTACACTAAAGGCTTTCATTTGTTTTGGTGTAACTGCATAAGCAAAGAAAACACATTTTAAAATAAATATTTTCTAACTGACATTTGCATGGGATGGAGGTAATGTGCCCATTTGTTATATTTGCAAATTAATTGTCCTCGACTGAGCAAAAAGTCATTACTATTGCTATTAAGCCAATACAGGAGCTGAACCTGTTCCAGCTGTGAACTGGTCCAACGTTTTTCTCTCCAACACACAACCTTCACTGGGTTTTGGTGTTTAAGCAGCTTGTTCTCCAGAAGTTGCTCTACTGAAGAAACTGACTTTGCAGAATAAGAAGAAGAGCCTGAAAATCAATTCATTAGTGGCTATAGTGAAATTGCTCAGAGTATAAACAACACCATGATAAGGTTGCAAAAGTTGTCCGTTGGAATTTAGGTAGGAAATTCAGCTTTCCTGTTTGCAAAAACTACTGGGATCATGTGGCTGAAAAGGTTTTGTAAAATGAGATCAAAATGTTGTGGGATTTCAAACTTCATACTGATAGGCCCTTTGAATATAGTACAGCAGACATTAGTGTGGTTTGTTGATGTGGCAATACCTGGAGACAGTTGAATTCATGAAAAACAACTGGAAATATAACAAAATGTCATGATTTACAAACTGAGGTTGAAGATTATCAAGGAAAAAGTTGATTGTCGTACTGATTGAACTGAAGCTTTTGGTGCAATACCAAAAGGATTCGCCAAATATTTAGACATTTTAAACTTACTGGATTTGATAGCACTAATCTTGCAAAAGACCCCTCTGTTTGGAACAGCATAGCTTTTACAGTGGTACCTCCATGATTCTTAAATCTTGGTTAGGAGCCAAGTTACTGGAGTCAAAATGCAGTCTATTATTCATCCAGATGCATGAACATTATAATAGTAACAGCACCACAACAACCACATACCAGCTATAATCATTTTCAATATTTGCATGGTATTTAAAATGTCAGAATGTTTCATATTCATTGCTTAGTTTCAGCCCTAATAACAGTCCTGTGAAATGTCTTCTCCTGTTCAGGGGAAGGGACTTAATGCCCCCTTCCAAATAATGTCAACTGTTCTCCTGAGTCTTCTGGGACGATCAAGCTTGATTTTTTTGAAAGGTTGCTTGGATCTTCTCCATGACTCATCACCCTTTGGATACCAAGAAATTCTGCAACAGCACTGTCCCATCATGGACAACAGAAATTAAAACAAGAGTTGGTGTTCGGTTACAAGGGTAAGAGAAAACTACTTCTAGTTTTCTTATTCACACACACACAAAAAAAAGATCTTGAGAGAAATCCAAGTGTGAAATTGCACTAGAACTTTTTGGAAAATGTAATTCATACATGTGGGCCTGAATCAAGATAGTCACTTCCTTTCCCAGCATAGGTCTCAGGTGTTAACTCAGCAAAATAATGTATTTGCATTTTTATCTCCTACTTTTGAGAATACTGTGTGATTAACTCTCCTGATCTTCAATATATAAAAGTCTCATGTTGAATTCTTACAGATATTTTACTTATTCTGCCATTCAGCTGAACAGATAAAGGCACAAGCTACATGAAAAGACAGGTGTTGGCTCACTCCCCAGAGTCCCAAGATTACACCAGAAAGATTAAATCCCAAAGTTTTTCAAGTAAATGATCAAGAGGAGAAAAAGTGCCTTCAGCTAAGCATGTTCAGAATTTCCTTACTTGGTGGTGAAAGCTGAGTACGTTTTCCTCCAAGAAAAAAATATTAAGGCTGGCCATGATCACTGTCTTTAAAAAAGAAAAAAGAAAGATTAGGAAGAGTTAGAAAAAGAACTTCTGCCTTTTAATAAAATTTGTGAGTCAGAAAAGGTGCTGCCTGGTTTTGTGTTATGGCAGACAAGCACAGCTCTCCTCCTACGTCTTTGTATCAGACAAGTCCACAAAAGTTCTATTGAAATCAATGAGAGGGAAATTTGTAGTGCTCTTGGAAATGTTTACTCGACTTTGTTGCCTGTTTTGGTTAATAATATCAGTGTTAATAAATAGTATTAAAGGAAGAAAATTTATTAGAGTTTTCATGCCATAAAACAACTCACACACATTTTTCAAAATGTCCGTAGAAAGTTATAGAGCCTGTTCAGCATACCTTTCCTATAACTAGTTGTGGTTTCTCAGAGACAGTGACATGACTGATAATATGATGATAGTGATGTTGATGATCAGCCCAGATCAATCCATTGTAAGACGAAGGCTTCTTCGTTTGAAAGTTATGACTATAATCTACCACTTGGTCCAGTGAAGGTTGGTAGACAGGTGCATTGTTGGGAGAGTTCAAGGGCCATGCTGCGGACAGATCACCCTGGAGAAGCTCTATCTATGTAGTGCTAAGAATCAACATCAACGTAATGGTGCTCGTGCATACATGCACATATTTTTTTTAAAAAGAAAATAAAACATTACACGGCCCTGAATCATTTCAAGAAAGTTGCTAGTGGTACAACAATTCTCTATTTTGTTTGATTGCACTAAAATAAATTTTCCAGTGATTAATACAATTAAAACTTGTTAACCAAAAGATGTCTTCTCTTGTAGAGGAATGACTCAAAGAGACATCCAATTACTTTGCTTCTTGAGGTGCCTTTAGATTAAATAATCCAACAGTACGTTGGGAAAGGTTCGTTCTTATTTGAAGAGCTCTCCTGCAGATTATTCAAGGTGTTTGGATAGAGCTCCTGATCTCAGGATGGAATGACACTTTTGAGGAAGCCATTCCTGTGATTTAATAGCAAAGAAAATCAGCTGCAAAACAATCACTCTGAAATGGGGTCTTAAAATACCGAATGGAAGAGGAGGGGTTGTTTTCAGCGATGCTAGAAAGATCTTGGTTGAGGGCATTCCACAAGCTGAGTTCCACCAGTAAAAATGCTTTGCCTCTGATGAAGACTCGAGGGAGAAAGTGTAGAGTAGTAAAGGAAGAGCTTTAAAGGTTAAAACCAGGACTTTGAGTTGGGGCTAGAAATGGACTCACAGTCAAAGCCTGTATAATTGCTTCCATCAGCTCCAATTAGCTGTCATGTTTCGAATTAACTTTCCAGACCATTTTCAAAGCCAGGCCTAGATCTTCTTTGCAAAGACGATATCTCGGGTCCAAATAAAACCAGAGCACTTGTATTCACCCCAGCCCAAACTAGACGGCAGAGGTCACATTCAAATCAACATGGGGTGGGCTGCCCAAACACTCCATGGTGGACAGAACCAAGAAAAGCTGAAATGGGAACCCCATGGAAGAGAGGGAAGAAAGAGAGGGCAGAAGGAGATCCGATTTGGCACAGTTCATTCAACTGCTTTAATTGCTTTCTTGTAAAGTATATTCTGAATCTCATACGCTGGGGTGCAAATGTGTGTGTGGTTTCATTACATTTCCTTTCCAGGGAGGGAAGGCAGAGACGTAAGGGTGGTGCACGAATTGCACAATGTCAAAATAATGCACATAAGCACACACACAGGGTTGGTTTGCTCTTTCTCCTCTCTTCTCTTCTCCCTTGTGCCTTCTCTCCTGTTCTGTCTTCTAACGGTCAAAGATCTGGGGCAGGAACTCTAAAACTTGGGGGGGGAGGGGAAGGCACATGTTTTGTGGCCTAGGCCCCTTTTATCTGTTTTAGGGAAGTTGGTCATATTCCAAGTTCCTCTCCCACAGATTGTTCCTGTTGTTGTCATTGCATCTGAGCTTTGCTCGTCATGTGGCTACCCACCAGTGTGTGTGTGTGACCTGAACTCAGTTCAGCTCACCCCACACTCTGCCACCTCCAAGCAAAAGTTGTGGCTTCTCTGCCTGTCATGAAAAGCCATCTTGTCCAGCAAGAGTGGCCTCCTTTTCTGGCGTCAGTTCTCTCTAGTGATGACTGGAGCCATTGGAGGTTCATGAAGGAGCACATGAAGAAGAACATTTCTCTTCATGGGTGAAGTGGAATGTTCTTCTCCATGTTTAGGGCATTTAAATTCCCATCCTTGATTGCCCATCCCTCTTTCCGGCTGCCTGAAGTCTCCCCTAACTTCCCACGTTTTCATTAGATTTCAAAAAACAAAGACCTCTGTGGGCCTTTTTCAGTTGTGGTGCTCCTGGAGCAGGTAAGAAGAGAGTCATACTTTCAAAAAGTGGTTGGAGAATTTCTCCTTCCCTTGGAGAAATCCAGCTAAATCAATCACTTATTTTCTTTACCTACAGGTTGCTGGAGAATTTAGAAAAGCCTTTGTGCTCAACTTAGGACAAAGACAATCTTCTCTTAGAATGGCTTAATTAAGCTACAATGGAAAGAAAAGAAAAGAAAAACAACAGCATTATTATTAATATATGTATTTCAGTTAAGAGAAACCACACATCACAACAGTTTTAAAAGAAAATGAATGCAAAAAAAAGACTGGAATTTTATTCCGTCCATGGAGCACCCTAAGAAATCTGACTAAATTGCTTAAAAGTTCTCCTCTCTGTTTCTCGGCTCAAAGGGGGCTAATTCGAACGCTGTCAAAGAACATAACCCCAAAAAATCAACTGCTGCAACTCAGGCCCTTCTTTCCCACATTGTGCATAAAGATTTGGGGAGACGGGGACTATCCTTCGCCCATGTGCAAAGTATCCATGCCTTGAGAAACTGCAAAAGCTGGCGTTACAGTGAAGAACAGGCTCTGCAATGCATTTCAGAGCAGAACAGGACTATCAAGGCTCCCTTGGGCAGAAGCAAATCTTGTCTAGATTCCTGCTAAGAATAAATAGCCGAAGGCAAAGGAAGTGGAGGTTGGGCTGGAAGTGAGCACCTGTGCAGGCACCTAAATCATCGTTGGGGATTGGGATGCGTTTCCATTGAAACCGTAGTTACTCTTTTCGGATTTGCATCTGTGTTTCTGCATACTGATCTGTATCCTCCTTCTGGATGTTGTAGAAACAGTTTCTCTTCAGCCAGTTGTAGTCAGAACAAACAAGCGATGTGCTAAACTGCAAGCTGGAGATGGATGCTATCCTCTGATCGGTAGCGCTGCCGTGCACTACGGCCGAGCAGCTGCCTATTTCTTGTTCTCCTAGACAAGGTAAAATCTTATGGAGGCCTGTGCTAAGAACACTGACGTGCAGATCTAAATAAATCCAGTAATTTACCAGCCGTATCAGGACAGGTGTCAGGCCTAGCCCAAGGAACTCCAGGAGACCTTGCAGATTCAGTCCAGCAATGTTTATTAGCTACAACCTCTAGCAAGAATCTTCCCAGACTGAAACTCAGTTCCCAAAGTCAGCCAGTCAAAACAGAGTGAATTCCTCAGGGAGGTGCCAGCCTCATCCTCTTATCTCTTCCTCGCCCCTCAGGAGATGAAAGAGGATGCTTCCCTCCCTGAGTCTGGCCTTCATAATTCCATTCCATCACAACAGGACAGCCCAAATCCAGTATCCAAGATGCAACATATAAAGCACTGTCTATCCAAATGTGTTCTGTCTCTTGTAAGGGGGGATGACTCCTGACCCATCAGTTTGTACTGAAGCATTCATAACCCAATGAAGTTAAAAGGGAAAACTGTTGACTTAGCAGTAGAAATAAAGATGTCAGGTTCAACCCAAAGAACTCCAAGAGACAATGCAGATACAGTTCTGTTGCGTTTATTAGCTTCCACCTCAAGACAGAATCTCCCCAGACTGAACCCTAGTTCCCAAGCCAGCCAGCCACAACACCGTGAATTTCTTAGGGAGGTGCCAGCCTCATCTTCTTGAACTTCCCACGCTCCGGTTGGGGGCTAAGAACATGCTTATCTCCCTGAGCCTGGCCTTCATAAGTCCATCCCACCACAAAAGAAATGGAACCATATCTAGAATGGACTTGCCTAGTGGGCCCATATAATAGCATCTACTTTCAACTTGGAAACTTCTGGTGATTGGGGGATTCCATCTAGCTAGACCCAATTATGGCCCAAAACATTTCAGTGGTACCAGATTAGAGAAGGATGCTCTACAAAGACTGTGGTTTCAATCCAGAATTTTTATCAGTCCTCAAAAGTCTATCATTATAAACTAAGGACTTGAATTTTTAAGTGGCTTCTAAAATCACAGAACAGGTCATGGGAAACAACTCTCCACATACAGTAAGGGGTATAACATAACTGAACAGTTGGCCCAGTTAAAAGCAGCTGTGCTATTAGAGAAGCCCCCCCCCCGCCCCAAAACAAGAGGGCTTAACTTACACATTTTGAAGCGAGTGAAGCAATAAACATTACTCAATTTTGGAAAATGATTCATATTAGAATGAAACAAATTTAGAAGTTGAATTCCCATTTCAACCTACAATATTCTTATTATACTTCACCAAACTAAATATCCCTTCCAAGTCCACTGAATTAGTATTATACAGTATAGAACAGTGTTTCTCCACCTTGGCAGCTCAAAGATGTGTGGACTTCAACTTCCAGAATTCCCCAGTCAGCATGGCTGGCTGGGGAATTCTGGGAGTTGAAGTCCACACATCTTATAAACACTGGTATATAATAATTGGTGAAAGTATACAATATGCTTCTTACTGCAAAGGTTGTCTGATTCCTTCAATAGAAGATGGCTAACCAGGTTGAGGGAGTAGACTTCTCTGTCTAAATTAACTTCCTACCTTAAGAGACAATCTGACACAGATTTCAGCTCAAACTGGAAACCATTCTTAGACTACAGCAAATACATGGATTGGTACCACACCCAAAATCTGGGTTTATCTCTACCTAGAACATTTATTTCAATTTTACAAGAGACTTAAATCAGAATAGATGTTAGTAATATGGATTGAATTTATTATAACATATTATTTTATTTGGTGGGTTTATATTGTGTTAAGTATGATTCTTGATGTTTATTTTTAGTTTAACTTTAATAAAGATTCTTAGTCTTTTATCATGATATAGTTTGTACAATAAACTTAACTATTTACAACTGATTAATTGTGTCTATATGTATATGTATGTATGTGTGCGTGTGTGTGTGTCTATATACACACACACACACACAGTATATATTCCCTTTGAATCAGTTTTTGACTCCTGGCAACTGCCTGGACAAGTCCCTGCAGTTTTCTTGGCAAGATTTCAGAAGTGGTTTGTCATTGCCTCCTTCCTAGGGCTAAGAGAGAGTGACTGGCCCAAGGTTGCCCAGCTGGCTTCATACCTAAGGCGAAATTAGAACTCACAGTCTCCCTGTTTTTAGCCTGATGCCTTAACCACTACACCAAACTAGCTCTCTAACAGTATATTAGAAAGTTATAACTTCTATGGCATGATTAAATGCCTGGTTTATTAATTTGTATTGTATTATATTTGTTTATTCTTTTTTCACGCTCTTCACCGTACTTGTTTATTCATTTTCTTTAAAGTATTCAGCTGAACAAGAGAAGGAGAAATATGACTGCGATGCTCAGAACCCCATATTGTCCAATAATGGCTCTTTCTCTACAATCAGTTTTGGGATAATGCAGAAGCGTCCTTTTCCAGGGCAGAGATTTTGAATCTCATGTCAAGAATAACTTATGTGTGAGCGTCAGAGAGAAAGAGATTGTGCTTGGGTAAGTCTCTGTTACCACGTTTGACTAAGACACCTTCTTTCATAATATCCCCACAAACCGTCAGAAAATATTTTAAGCCCTTTATTTCAAAGAATGCATAACTTTAAAAAATCCTTCCTTTTTTTTTTTTTTTTTTTTTGTGGAAGTGACACCCCCCCAACCCTCCTGCTGATCACATTAATTGCTTTCAGGGTTAAACTCTTCCAGGAGAGAGATCATAGTTGCAAAAAAAAAAAAACAACCCTGAAAAAGCCTTTGCTCATAAATCTGCAGGGAACAGCAACATCGGGAGAGACTAAATAAAGGAGTGCGGGATGAAACCCTAAGCATTTCTACAGGGTAAGTCCCACGGGATTCTGTAACATTCCTTTCCACAAGTAAGCATACTGAGGTACCTTCCACAGAAGTTTGCCTGTGTCTCCCATCACTTCCCAGCCAGCATTTCTGAGAACTGCCATCCAACCCAGCTGAGGGCATTGGATGAAAGAGACAGCTGTCCTGGGACTGCAAGAGAACCAAGCTGTGAATCTAGGCGCTTTGTGCTGTCAAGCGGAATTCCGTCTGGATTGTCCCCACCTTAAAATGGTCACACTGTCACGCTTCTATCTGCCATTTCCTTCATCACTTTGTTTTAATGAGAGCCATCTAGTTCCCAGGGGGTCGAGATGGGTGAGTAGTTACATTGGGTTCTCAACTCTGCATGTTAAAAAAAAATGGAGATACTTCTGCAAAACAGTTGTGGGTGTTCTGTTTACTTTTCAAAATCTCAGGCTTCCCACCTCTGCATGCTGAAGCAGAGTTTAGAGTCAGCAAAATATACATGGCCTTCTTTGACTTTTAAAAGGATGGGCTACTGCAAAATGAATCAGTGCAATATTATGAATGGAGACACTGGGGGGCAGGGATCCCTAGTATAAAAAAGATGGTGGTCCTTACTTTCCTTTAGCAACTATTGGAAACCACCAAACTGCTTCGGATTCGTAGATATAAATGTGGGCTGGACCAAGCTCTTCATCTGAGCTTGCAAGTTCTTCAACAAACATTATATTTAATTGGTGTTCTAGCTTTTTCAGTACAGGGCCAGTAGAAAGTGGATGGAGCAGAGGCAGGGAGAGAAAGTTCTAATAATTGGTGGGGTGGAAAGGTTGGTTTTGCCCAGATGTTCATCTGCAGAAAAGGTAGATGGTGTGGGGTTGAAACATTCATAGGAACTCTCCAAAATATTTCTAATGCCATGAGTGAAAATGTGGAAGTGGATATTAAATTAAAATTAGTTGGATTTATTTATATAACAAAAAGAGAAGGACTTGAAAGGGGCCACCACACTATCTGAAAACAGGGTGTCCTGGCCCAAGAGGTATAAAGAACCACTGGCATACTTGCAAAGAGTTTCCATCTACTAGGGCATCTGTGTCCAGATGTTGAATATAGGAACTGGTTGGTTTCTCTTTAAGTTCTCTAATTTGTATTCTTTTTTCTACTATGGCACCTGTGCTGGTTTCTGACCATTCTCTTAACCACAGAAACCTCAGTATTGGTGTTACAATGGTTTTGTCTCAATACTCAGCATCAGAATTGGATAAGAAATGGCAGGAGCTACAGAAAAGGCAAAACTGCTCCTAAGAATCCCTTCATTGTGCTAGAAGTCCCGTAATATGGAGGGAACATAAGCATTATACATACTAGCCCCGTTGTCCCAACAACATGAGAATCTTTGCTCTTGGAAACCTAAGCTGCTTCTTCTTCCACTGGGCATCTTCTGCATACACTGGGGGATGATGCCTATCAGTCCCAGGGAAGCAGATGGGAATTGTAATCCAAACATGAGGGCACCATATTGAGGAGAAGAGCCAGTTTGGTGTAGAGGTTAAAGGCACCAGCTAGAAAGCACCAAACCAACTGGGTTTAGTTTAGTTCATTAAAGCATACAGTCATAGACCAACCACTGGTAGGTCTCTTGAGCTCAGAAGTTCTCGGCTGCAGTGGGCTTTGCCAATCAGGTGTCCTCATTGACTTCAGCATCAACATGGTGACCTCCAGAGAGCTGGGACCAGCAGGTTGCCTAAACCAACTAGGTGACTTTGGCCTAGTCCCTCCAGCTCAACCCTAGGAAGAAGGCAATGGCAGACCACTTCCAAAAAATGTTGCCAAGAAAACTGTGGACTTGTCCAGGCAGTCACCAGGAGTCAATACTGACTTGAAGGGGTGCACACACACATTGAGGAAGGGGGATTTAGGCGGTGAGAGGCACAGACCATGTTGAGCATGATTTCCGAAACTTTCTCTTCCCCTTTTGCAGAAAAAAAAATAAAAGTTGCAGAGAACATCCCACCGCTTTTAAATGTTGATCCTTTTTTAGGTGTCCCTTGATAAACAAGGATGGGATTTGGGAAGTGGCCACCAAGTCTGGAGCTTTCAACTTCACATTTTCACTTTTTAAAACAATTGCCAAATGACTCATGTACAAACCACCACCGCCTTCCAGCCCCAATTACCTGTCTCCACCGCTGGAAATACCCCCTATTAATATTATCTACTGAGAGCAAACATTATGCTTTGAATTAAATGGACGTGGGTTATCATGGCTCTCGGAAGACCAAATTCGCACTTCAGGGCAGGCTGCCTTAAATGCAAAGGTGTGTTTGCAAGAGATCCCATCCAATGTGCAATTTTAAAAAACTAAACATTCAAGGAGAAAAGGGTCGATCCAGAAGGCTGTAGATTAAGACAACACGACTGGAAGGAAATTGATCTAGTCCGGCACAACTTCTTTCACTCATCTTGATATCCTGCCAAGAACAAACTTTTACCTTTTTCCAAATTAGGATCTTGATGTTCTAATCTAAAGAAACAGCAAATCACACTGACCCTGACTTGTTTCACTTCCAAGAACCAAATAAGCAAAACTTGAAAAAAAAGTGTCCATAGAAAGCCAGTCCACCAAGGAGATAAGCTTGGACTTTTCTCTGATATGCAAGTTTTTTAACAGAGGGATCCCGAGTTGCACTAAGCCCTGCCTTTCTTAGCCATTGTTCCCTGAATGAGTCACAATGCTTTGATATATATAACACGAGGAGCCATAAATGTGATGGGTCCCACACGTTTATGGTCTCCTAGTCCACCTTTCAGATGTGTGGACTTCAACCCCCCAGTTCTCAGCAATAGCCCCAAGTTGGAAAAAGATATCATGCATGAACCCAGCCCAGGTGCAGATAATTTTGTTTCAGCGTGGAAACTATTATCTGTTGACTCATGTGTTCAGACAAGTTTTCCTCAAGCCAGGTTCTTCAGATTTCTCAGACTACAATTTCCAACCAGCATGCCTTAAACTACCCAAGTCAATGTAAAAAACCTGATGTATATTACTCCTTATGCAACCTACCTCACACAAGCTTGTTGTGATGATAATTCTGGGGAAGAAAAGAAGGGAGCTTGTATACTGTACCACCGATTTTTTAGAGGAACATCAAAAAGAGAGAGAAAGGGATGAAGTAAAAAAAAATGTTACTTACAAGTTTGCAGTCTGATTTTGGAATAGTATGAAGTCCTTCATCTTCCTTTATCTTTCCTCGCATTGACCTTCTGAACTAAGTGTATAGTTTAATGATTGGCAAATTTTATCATTGTCATAAACTTGTAATTATAGCTGTTTACAGCATCGTTTTGTTTTTTAAAAAATCAGTTCCTGTGTAATTGATTCCTGTAGCAACACCAGAAAAGAAAGCAAACAGGGAATGAGATATGGACTCTGTTTGCGAGTAATACAGCTATGAAAATATCCATTATTTAAAAAGTTTGATTAATGTGTGAAGCCTCTCTCCTGTCTCCTGTTCCTCTGCTCTTACAAAATGAACAAAGATGTTCATTCCATCACTATGAATAAGTAGAGCTATCACTTTCCAGTTTTCTGTACCTTGTTACTTCTATCTCATTGCTAGCCCTCTTGGTTAAAAGCAGAAAACCCACATTGTTTGCAAGAGGCCCAGACCTGATTTCAACATCTCCATTCTTAATTGACTTCAGTCATCCTTGCCAACCTGATTCCATGTGGCCATATTGACTGGAAATAAAATTGGTCCAACCAATTTTATTTATTATAGTAATTTGTATGGTGCTACTCTTCAGATTTGTTGAAGGCACAAGGTAGGAGAAGATAGAACTTCATTATGAGGGTTATTATTTACTGATGGAAACAATTTCTAACTTGCAGAAAAACAATTCCAAGGCAGGGAATCATAAAAAACAATTTATAACTCCTCAGACTGTGGACAGCTCCTGCCCAAGAAAATCCATGGTGCTGAGCCAGGCTGAAATTCAGAAATTCATTACAGGTATCCTCCCTAGGATCTGTCTATCATTACGACCATGTTTATGGAAGTATGATAGAGATGCAAAGGTATTTAAGGAATGTCCATGCATATCTATGGCTGGGCTCACAACAACACATGAAGCCACAATGTGCTTGGTTTGGTTTCAACATAGCCTGCAATATCAGTCCATTGTAGTTTGTAAAGTATGGTTTAAGGCTTAGGATTTTGCAGCCTCCCAGCCAACTGTGGCTTATTCAACTAACTACAGATTACTGCAACATATGACTTAGTACAAAACATTAAACCTTTTCCCATAAGCTTGTCTCCATAATCTGTTCTTTTTTTTTTTCTTTTTCAAATGACACCTTGGGAATGATGAGGACAATTAAATTGGGGGCCATTGTATGTGGTACTCTTTAAAAGTGCTTAAAATGTGCTACTTTCCCAGGGAAAATCACAGACAGATCCCCAAAAGGTTCCAATACAGGCACAGGTCAAGAGATGTATCCCTCTTCATGTTTCTGCCTGAAACCGAAGATCATTGTGCGATACAACGGACACCTCTGCAGTGGAAACACTTTTTTTTCAGGTAATAAAATGATGAGTGAACAATGAACAATGATCATCAGCCCCTTGAAATACAGAAGACAGACAAAGGCTAAGCTTCTTTTACTCAAGAATTCAGGCTTGAAAATTCAACAAGATTTAGAAAACGGTTCAGCAAAATCTGGCAAAAGTGATTATAGGAGGAACAAAACAACAAAAATTATAAGAAGCTAGAAATCTCCCAACATGTAGAGGAGCAGGGGTTCCTTCAGAAGAATTAAATCAAGTGGCAAGATGACCGTGGGTACAGAAGATCTCAAAGCATGGGAAAATAGAAAGGCAAGCACAGGGCAGAGTCAATACAGACACCTTGCCATGGTGAAGGGAACAGCTCCAAGTAAGTCTTTTTACTTCTGCCTTTCACACGTTGAATAAACCAGATCTAAGGCTCCATCACCAAAGAGCTTGTGAAGCCAAACTATTGAGCTTTATCAATCATAAAATGCTTTGAAGGCCAGGATGCAAAGGTGTCCAAATTTAGCACACAACAATGTTAGCAGCAAAACGATTCAGTTTCCTGTTCACTGTTTGAGCTTCAAAGTTTCCTCTGAACAAAATACAACTTCACCTCAAGCGGAAAGGGTTAAGAACCCAAACTAAGCATATGAATTGCATAACCCCCTCTGGGTCTGCAAGCGCCATCTAAATCCCCAAAGAATAACTTGAGAAGGGCATTTCTCCTTCAACTTCACCCATGGTTGCAGGCAGAGCAAGTCCAGACCTTGAAGATTGGGGTCTTCAATATCAGACGTGTACAAGAAACAGTCCATGGTTCAAGGATACCATGTTATCCAAATTTCTGCTCTTCTTCCATAAGCTAAGTATTTCTGGACCAGGGGTGTCAAACTCAGATTGTCAGAAGGACCATATGAGGTCTAGTTTGTTAACCCAAAGACATGTACTGCATATCTTGATACAAAGTCTCGAGGGAATCAAAATGAAGAGTATCGTGGTGTGCCATTTAAAGTGATGAAATTTAGAAAAAAAATACTGCAGAACAGAACTAATTACAGAACAAACTCATTGCCTTTTGGCTACTTAGCTGGTGACATTTTTATTAACCAGAACACCAATATATGGTTTTGTTACCAGGGTGGCGAGTAATATTTTTTCCAAGTTCATATCTAGTATGAATATCTGGAAAACCTGTTCCAGAGCGTCTCCAATCCTCCCCTTTTTCTCCCTTCTCTCTCTTTGCTGAGCAGAGAGATTTTTCTTCCCTTCAGCCTTTCTCTTCCTTGCTTTCCCTCTCTTCTCTCTCTTTATCTGGCCAAATCTATCCCTATCTTCTCCTTATCTGGCCAAATCTATTCCTATCTTCTCTATCCTTATCCTTCTTTGGTCTAGCAGAAAGATCTTGCTTGCTTGCTTGCTTGCTTGCTTGCTTGCTGTCTTTCCCCATCCTCACCCAGAAGAGCGACCCAGACTGGATCTCCTCCTCAGCCATCTCCTCCTTCCATCCAGCCTCCTGGCCGGGATCGCTGGCAGAGCTTCTCCTCCCTGCTGACCCTGCCCAGATGGTCTAACGCTTCCTTAAAAGGAGCACCTGCCAGATGGTGCTCGGGGAGCTGCTCAGTGTTCCAACTGTGCCTCCACGGTGGCTGGGAGGCTTCCAGGTTGAGGTGAAATGAGCTGCAAGGCCACAGCCTCCATGCTGTTATTCTTCCTGGAACTCTTTTGTGGTCCAGCCTGTACATCTACGTGGTGCTCAGCACCCTGGCCTTGCTGGACAGTGTCCTCATCACCTATGAGGCTTGCGGAGGCTACAGAAATGATTTGGAGGGCTGCAGACTTTGCATGGACCAGGAATTTGAGATTCCTGGTTTAGAGCATGGATACTGTGGTCTTTTCGGAGAATCCCTCTTGATATTTGAAGGACTTGGGAAAAGCACCATAATCTTTCAGAAGTTCTCTTTTTAAGACACAAATAAAATGAGCGTTTGCAACAGGGTATATGCCAGCCAACTGTCCCAGGAAGATAGGTAAATAGAAGACAGACAGGTATAGCCACACAGTTGTTTTTCTGCCCATTCTCCCCTGAAAAACAGATGGGACCCCTAGACAGGTGCACACAGCCTTAATTGAGCTACCTGAGAGGAATGTACCTCAATTGCCAGTCTTAAAGATATTGTTACTTCCATGAACGCTACCATTTCCCCAAGCCTATAAAAACATCCCATCTCTGCATGGACAGTGCCATTTTGCCTACCCAACTATCAACCCCGAGCAACCCAAAAGTGTTCTAGGCCTCTGTGATTCCATAGACATTAAGAAACCTTGATTTGTTCTTTCTGTGATGAAGACTCAAAGTTAGAGGCTGGTAGATTCCCCCAGCTGGGGACTCACAGCTGCTTCCTCCTAACCACATGTTTTAGCCATTACTTTTCACCACCTGCGAGGGCAGCTTCACCAGTCCTGTAAATTCCAAGGTGGGGGAGGAGAGAAGTTAAAAATACAAATGAGGCTTCCTTTGTGCAGAAAATAAGCTTTTGGTGATTTATAGATCAACTAGGTTGACTGTTTTTTCTCCGTTGTATAATTTATAAAGGCGTTTACGAACTTTGTTTAAAAAGCTCAATTAAAACAAACCAGCCAGTGAAGAAGTAGGCCAAGGACAGGACTGGATCATAAGCAAAACTCTCATTTTTAAGAGCCCAGCAGAACAAAGGTGTGAGTCTTGCCATTGATGAAGAATGGTGGGCCAAACACCCTTTAGGGCAGTTGCAGCAGCCAAGGGCCTCCTTAAGAGATGCTGGGACTACAACCCCCAGAACCCCCAGCCAGCTAGCCCCTAGACTGAGGAAAGTTACCTTAGCCCTACTCCTGAACAGACATTTCATCTGGGAGTACTTAGCTACTATGGCTCTCTTCCAGCTGTGGAGTGTATGAGCTACAGCTGACAGCTCAGATGGACTCTTTGCTCATGTTGAATCCACAGCAAAATTGAGAAAGGGGTGCTCTTGGTTAAGTCCCAATGTTAAAAGGCTGTGCAGAAAAGTAATCATTCTCCCACTGCATTTTGCATTTGAGACATTTTTTGTGGTTCGTATTAGGGTTCTTTGGAGGACATTTCCAGCTGAACAACTGTACCCAAACAGCAAACATGGCTTTACAAGACATCTCCTAGGACAGGGTTTTTCAACCTTGGCAACTTTAAGATGGGTGGACCAACTCCCAGAATGGCTGGGGAAATCTGGGAGCTGAAGTCCACCCATCTGCAAGTTGCTAAGGTTGAGAAACATTGTCCTAGACATGAACCAGGCAGCTAAACTGACACAGGTTAACCCTTGTCATAGTGAAAGTAATAGCTCCAGAATAACTTTATTCTGGGTGTAGGAGACAGCATGTGATAGCTCAGATTAATAAAAAGGGGGGGGGGGGAACTCATTTACTTTTCAGCCTGAATCATGCTGTGCCAGATTTTGGTGACCAAACATTTGTAAGTGAAGTCATTTGCAAAGGAGAAACTATTTTGAACGGGTCTCATGAGAAACTACGCTACTGCTGACTGGGCCCTAGAGATTTTCCCCACCTACAGATGACAGTGATTTGCTCTTTCATACCTCCATTTCTGTTTCCAGAATGCTACCAATTTATACCTTATCTCAGTACAGTAGATAATCAGGGTATTTATGGCATTTGAAACGGATTTCCTCTAGCAGTTAGGGGAATAATTATTAACAAATAAGAACTATGCCCCTTGAGAAATCAGCTTTGTTGGATCTGAAAGCAAGCTGTAGAATTGCAATGTAGGGTTTGACTTCATCAAGGATTTTCTGTTCTCCAGTTGGGATGTTGGCTTCTTGAAGAAACCCAACCAAAATGACCACAGCAACTGGGCAGATGGTGTGAAATTTCGTTCAGAAGCCACCACATTCCAGAGAATTACATCTCCAAGGTTTTTTCCAGACAACAAGGCCATGTTGCCCTCTTTCCTTCAATTATTTCTACTTTTTTTTTTTATCCTTGTCAGCTATGATTTTTTTCCCAGAATGCCCCAAAACAGTGGTTACTTTGGGGTTTCTCAGGCGATATAAATGGATGTTTGACCATCAAGGAATGCGGTTGGAGGTGCCATGCTAGTTATAACAAGGACAAAATGATTAAAAAGAATGAAAGAAGTTCTTTTATTGCATTGATTTTTATTGCATTGATTGTAGAGAGCTCAACCTGCAAGAAAATTGGGGAAATTTAGGAAAATAAAAACAACTCCCCCTCCTGTTGTTGTTGTTTTAATTTTTAATTTAAAACAAATTTATATTTTTTATTTTTTAATTATTTTTAAAAGCTGCGCACAGAAATATTGTGCACAAGTCTTCGAAAACCATCCTGAATGCCATTAGCGGCCTTCCGTCCTGCCCAAATGTCGATTCAGTTCCATGTCTGATATTTATTTAGGCCTGTGTTCACCAACCACCTCCAGCTGAACTTGAGATACATATTCCCACCAGATGAAGCTGTTTTTCCTGGAACTGAGATAAACTTTTCAGTTGCTAAATGTCTGCTGTTGGACTAGGTTTTGTTTTCTTCTGGGGTGCCTTCTGAGGTGTTTAAAAACTGGTCAGCCTGAAAGTACAAGTATTGCTCCTTAATAGCTGAGTTACACACTTGTTAATTTCTGTCTCCTCTCATTTCTGTCTCTTTCTTTGAATTGCTTTTCCTATGGGGTTTTTGATTCAACCACTTGCCTCTTCTTTCCCTACTGGGAAACAATTACAAATGCCTACATTTACCCCATCTCTCTTCCTTTTACAGCCTTTTCCCCTGGCAGTTTTAGAGTCAGAAGGCTTGTTCTTCTTTCATTCTCTTGAGAAAATTAAAGGTACTTGTTGATTCAAACCGCTGGCACCATTGTCAAGCAGCCCACCACAGATGACTCCAAGTAGGACATAATGGAAACAGCCTTTCTGTGCTATCACGCCTTCACCCAACCAGCAAGGATATTTCATTGTGCAGATGGAGAATCTACTTGACTATCATAACTAAGAACCCATCAGTCCCACTAAGTAGACCAGACCAGAAAATCAGCTCCACAGGAAGACCAGAACGACACTTTATTGAGATGGACTACAATAACAGAATCATGCAAGTCTGATTGTGCTATGCCTCCCTCCTTCTTACATCCCAGTGAATCAGCCTGCCTGCTTCTGAATATTATCTTGCTTCCTGAGACTTAAAGAATGTTTCAGCTCTCTTTGCTCATGTAACTGTTGGACTGGCAAGTTCTGTTTCCCCCACCCCACCCCACACACAGATTCTCCTGTCTCAGATAGATAGATGATATAGAGATGATAGATAGATAGATGAGAGAGAGAGAGAGAATTTTTGTTCGGTAAATTGCCCAGGGCAAAGATCTGCCCTACTTTTTGTCATAATGTGTAATGGCATGTGGGGACGACCTTGGGAGACAGGGGAAGAGCCAGAGTCAGGGGAACGGTCAGACAAGAGGCAGCTGAGCCCACAGAAGGAACGGGGATGTGGCAAACGTCTCAGAAGGGACCCTCCCTAGTTTCTTGGGCTGAAAAAGTGATGGGGGAGAGATGTACTTTCAGACTTGCAAGATTCTGTTAAGGTAACCTTGACGTCAGCCTTGTGAGGTAGTCCAGCCAGGAAGCAAGACCAGATGAACTAATTCTACTTTATTGTAAGGTTATCTTAACAGAATCTTGCAAGATTGAAAGTACATTTCTCCCCCGTCGCCTTTACATTCCAAGAAACTAGGGAGGGTCCCTTCTGAGGCATTTGCCACATCCCCATTCCTTCTGCGGGCTCAGCTGCCTCTTATCTGACCGCTGCCCTGGCTGTGGCTCTTCCCCCATCTCCCAAGGTCATTCTCACATACCATTACATAATGCTTCCAGAGGATACTTGGAAATAAACAGCAAATTGTTTTTGCATATATATTTTACATAGTATATAGAGTGCAGAGAAATTCTCATTTTCTTCTCTCTCCTTCCTTCCCGCACAGCTAGGGGAGGACCAGCAGGATTTTCAGCCATCCTTTCTCCCTACTCGGGAGGGCTACCCACTTGTCCCCCCACCGTCCCTGCAAGTTCTTGCAGCAGCCCAAGAACAATACTGGGCAGATGGTGTCCCAGATTTCAACAGCACAGACAGGAAGAAAGCCAAGGGGCTCTTTTTGGAAATGGCCTGAAATTTGCCGATTGAGCAATCAAACCTCTGCTTGCAAGCAGAAGAAAGGAAAGGGGAAAAAAAGAAGAGTGACTGTTAATTTTCTAACATGTTTTCACACATCTGAGAAAGCTAGGCACAAGAGAGCTGGAGGAAGCAGATGCAACCCTCTGCTCAAAGCCTCGAGCCGTTCAACTGCTGGAGGTGGGGTTGCTCCTTCTAACTGAAACCGGCCCCACTGAGTTCAGATGGATTTCAGCCTCCGTCCAGAAACGGGATGTGAGACCCTTGTCCGAGGAGGTCAGAGGCAGCTTTTCCTGGCTCTTTCCAAGGTACAGATTAGTTGGGCCTGAAAGCAAAATAAGAAGACCCTACTTGCAAATACTTGCCAAGTTTTTCTCATAAACACGAAGTTGCAGAGGGCCATGATAGCTTCCTGAAGGTTTTGTCTGTTTTAATTTGCAGCTCTAACCTGATCCCTGCTGTGCTGATCACCTCCCTCAAAAGTGGTGCAGTTGGTCATAGAATCAACTGAGTTGTGTTCTGGCACATAATCCCCCATAGAAAGAGCCCAGCGTAAGGTTTTGCTGCAAGCTTGTGTTAGGAATCTGCCAGACAGCTGTTGATAACCTTGCCTACATGACCTAAGCTTTTATAGAATTAGATGTTCAGGACAGCAGATAAGTCACACCTTGCATCATGTCAGCCCTACTACGTAGACCAGACCAGGAAATTGACTCCACAGGAAGACAAAAACTACTTTTAGTGAGATGGGCTCCAATAACAGAATCTTGCAAGTCGGATTTTGCTGCACCTCCTCCCCTTCCTTTACTCCAGTGAAACAGGGAGGTGTCTGCCTGAGCTTCTTCCAAATGTTATCTCGTTGTTCTGGACTTAAAAAAACGTTTCAGCCCCTTTTGCCTAGTGAACAGCTCTTGCATATTTTCATCATGGTCATCTTCCTTACTCTCTACACGTCTACTCCAAAGACACATTCTCCAACTAAAATAGAGTGTACTAACTCAAGAGTGTGTAACAAAAAATGGGTTGAAATCCTACCATTCTGGGAGGTGAGAGGTGATGATCCTATACCAAACTGCACTGGAACGGCTGTCCAATCTGAGTGTACTTTACAGGGCCAAAGAAATGGAGAGAGGAACTGTGGTTTTGTATGACCTAGTGTGACCAGACTTAGTATGACCTAGGCAGCAGATTGAATGTGATGGCATCAGATGGCTTGCTCACTGCCTCCATAGGAGATTAAGATCTGCCCTCTATGTAGGTTATTAACTGTTTCTAAAGTTGTACTCATCTACAGACAGTGTTGGAGGACAGCTGTATTAGTCTGTAGTAGGAAAAATCAAAAGAAGTCTAGCAGGACCTTTTCCGACTAACACATTTTATTAAAAGACATAAACTTTCATGAGCTGCGTCTCACTTCGTGAGATGTATTAGAGGCAGTGAGCAACAGTTCACAATAGCTCACAATAATCACATGCACAAGTGTGAACTAAGTCAGCTGTTATTTAGAATCATCCCACTGAAAATGCCCAGACACAGTACAGGCAAATTTCAAGAATATCCAGATTTAACAACTATTCCTAGGACCTTTGGAACAACAGGACATGGGGGCTATTCACTTAGCACAAGGGAAGCCAAGAGCCATCTAGCTCCACGCATCCGATGAATAACACCCCCAGCCCTGTCTGATCAGTGGCCAAAAGTGTTCCATGGTAACGGTTTCATGCTGTTTTGAGTAAGCCTTAAAACGTAGCCAATTTTGAGCCATGGGGGGACTGAGAATGAAGATGGGTGTGGACTGCCCCCATCCCCTGGAAGCCTCATGCTTTTGTCCTCACCCTTAAAAATGTGAAATCAATGAACAATGAATAAGGCCAGAGGGAAAAGTGATTCTCCCCTAATATAATCCCATCTCCAGGTTGTCCCCTGCAGCGTGAGGTTGCGTTACAGGGTTTGCCTTCCCCAAAGCTCGTCTACCCCGGGTTTAAAAGAAACAAAAATGTCCCAATTCCATCCCCCTTCCAAAGCGTGCCACAAGGAAAGATCCTAGCCCTGTTTAGGTCCATCTGTTTCTCATCAACCTAACCAGTGAGGCCGTCCTCCTCCACAATATTAAGTGTGGTCTCTGCGCATAGCATGCCTCCCATAGTTTTGCGACAGAAGTTTGGATTTCAACCTCCAGCAAATGAGGTCAGTGGAGCCCTCCTTAAAGTTTTAAGGTAAGACTAGATGTGTTTTCCCATCCGAAGGCAGAGGACAATTGATTACAAAAGGCTGTTATTTATTTGAAGGCACATTTTGGTAAAACAATCACAAAACGTTTTAAACAAGCAGTCAAAATAAATACTCCAAGAGATGTAGCAATCAACCTGATTGCTCCGAGTGATGCTCAGGGGCATATAATCATTCTTTCGAGCACGCATTTCTCTAAGTGCTTCGGCTTTCAGTGGGGAATTTGTGGCATACGAGAGCACCACGTAGGTCCCGCCTGTGTTCAACAGCACAGCAGCATCCTTTTTTCATCTTAGCAAATCAGCATAATGCCCTTTTTAAACAGTGAATGAATCCGTATTTCAGGTAGTACCGGCGCTTAACGATCCCAAGCAGGCTAGATCTGCGTGAGGGATCACCTGTACACGCTCCCACCCTGCACAAATCTTTAGGCATATGGCTCTAACAGGCATGGTTTGAGAGATTCTTTCGCCGTTGTAGTTTTGCAGGATTTTAAGTCAACCCCGTGTCCCAAGAAAGGCCAATATTTGTGCTGCTATTCCTGATGTCCTGCCACAATATTTTCAAGATCAGCTGCAAGTCACTCTAACAGCAGAAGCCTCTCTTGAATCTGCATGTATAGAACTGTCCTACCAGCTGAAATCAGATCTTCTAGGCCCCTTTGGAACCCCAGCAGACCATTTTATGAACTTGAACTCTGTTTCAAGGTAGTTCAATCCTCATCATCTCATTTATTGTGGATTTTGCATTCCCCCAACTAAGACTATCTATGCTTTTCCTATTGATGTGGGTTAGTATTGAAGTTCTTGGGCTTCATCAGAATGAGGAGGAGCCGACATGCTTTTTCTCATTCTCTTCTTCAAAGGTAGCGCCCCAGAATCTGCCTTGATCTCTGCTTCCTGAGAAAAGTCTCCAGCTTAATAAAGCTTAAAAAGAAAAAAAAATAATAATACACATCCCTAATCTGAAAAAGAAAACCAGTTAGGTGGAGACCATAGCTTGATGACCAAGCACGTGGATTGGCATGAAAAAGTTTCTAAGTTCAAAATTCCTAGCTTCTCCAGGAGTTGCTGTCAGCCAAGGAGATAAAATCAAACTAGGTGGCCCAAGCACCTCCTCAGAATAAGGTAATTTTATATCTGCTCTATTCTAATCCAATACCTAAAGAATTTAATCTACCCCCCCCCAAAAAGAAATTTCAGCAATAAAAAATAAAATAAAATTTACAATAATATAAAATATAGATATCATGTGGTTTCTTAAAGGGATACAGAGATGTCTAACCAGCACATTTTTCACAGGATATTCATCCACCCAGGATTAATTTTGTCCTCGGGTCTGGTTTTACATATATTCTTTCCTCTCTGTGTCCCAAAAGAATAAAGGGTTAAGCAGTAGGGCACATTCACAGTTGAGTATAACACCAAGGATAAATTGCACGTGGAGATGGGTTACTGGAGGGCCAGCACTGGCATAGAGGACTATTTAATGGAGTCAGTTTATGTCTTTAGCTGCCAAGTGTCAGCCTTCACCTGTCCATCAGAAAGAATATGAATTCATATGAAAGTATGTACCTGCTCTTTCAAGATGCACATCTGGAAGGACTCATAAAAAACCTTTGGAACTGAAGCACTTCTGATTCTTTGCCGCTTGCTCAACATGCTTATATTCTAGCACACTCAACATGCGCAGCTGATAATGTGGAAGACCTCTACCAATCACGAGAAGACACTGTATTTGGGGCAACTCCACAGGAGTTCCTTTCTTCCTCCTCCCTCCCCATCTCCAGTTGCAAAACTCCCTACCAAAATGAGGATATATCCTGTCTGAAGTTTGGGGCTGTCCATCCCCACCCCAGCAATGTGACCAACCATCTTCCAGAATTTCCCCACCTCTTCTACAACTAATGTATAACCATCATCAGAACCTACCACTAGAATCTTTGGGTGTGGAACCGCTGTTGATTCTTGCCCCTAAGTCTTCCCAACAATACAGACCACGAGGCCTAGCAACTCTTTTCATTCCGCAAGAGCGATGCTAAACCAGACCCTTTGTGGGAAAGTAAAAGAGTGCGTGGGTGCGATTGCTACACCCTCACTTAAAAAAAACAGCATGCATCAGTGCTCTCAAGCCGACTTTCTGTGGGACTTGCAGTAGTTGAAAAGGTCAAAGCAATTTGCCATTGATGCTTTTTATGCTAAATTCTGAAAGGGAAGGGAGAAAAAAATAGCCCTTATATATTTAGACCCTGTATACATTTACATACAAAACATTTTTTAAAAATCCAAAAAGGAAAACTTCAGTGTGGAAGATCTAAGCTGCAAGACTGGGGGGAAGGAGGGGGAAAAAAAGCTTGAAAAATTAATGAAATATTCTGCCCCAGAGTCTCAAACGGTAATTTGCTGGTTTTCTCTGAAAATGGGTCTTTGGTGAGGTCCACAAGAATCCTGGAAGTTCCTGTACATCTGATCATAATGCATCTCCTCTCCTACCGGGTGGCCCAAAGCACTGCTTTCATTCTTCCGGGCCTCCTCCACCAGCTGTCGGATGCTCAGCTGCTCAATCTGCATTCAGAAGACAAGGAGATACCTTGGGTTGGATCATATGCTATGCATGAAGACCACACAGTTCAATGGAGAAGTTTTAAACGCAAAGGTAAAGTGTCAAAACAGCAGCTGTGCCTGTTTAGGTTTTTATGGTTTTCAAGGTGGTTTGTGCACCCTGTGTAGCATCCAGTGTCTCTCTACGAATGATCAAGATTTCCTGATGTACAGCTTTCTGGTCTCTGCACTGTACAGGAGAGACGGTGCAACAGGTCACCTGTTAGCTAAGCCAACCAGCTCTGTGGGCAGTGGCCATAACGCCCGTTGCTTCCTTTTCTCTGCTCAGCTCAGCTGCAGCGCACCAGGGCTGAGCTGTTCCACAAGGAAGGGACCCATCCGGTTCAGACATTGTGCTAAGCTCTAATGTGGTTTATCTGGTTTTATTCAAACATGTGGCCTGGACATAGTCATTGTGACTAGAAACCATGCATTAGCCCTTAGCACAGTGCAGTGGCTTATTTAAGAGAACATGGTTAAGCACAGGATGGATCCCTCACCAAAGATTAAATCTCCAGCAGGGCCTCTTCCCATGGGGGGTGTATTTGGGCATTAAGATTTGGAGGAAAGACTCTCCTGAAGATGCTCCCTCATGCCAAGAGTCCACCTCTCTGCCAGCTCCCCTCCCTTGCTCCCAGGCTGTGGAATGCCCTTCCTCCCAAGTTGCATTTGGCTTCTTTCAAACTTTTAAAAGATGCTTCGCTGTTGCCAGGCCTTAAATTGTTCATTAATCCTGGTGTGTCTTTGCATCTGCATTCCTTGCACTCTGCATTGTACGGATGATAGTTGCCTCGAGGGCTCAAATTCAGCAGAAGGAAATGATACGGGTCAAATAAGCAGAAGTGTGCATGGACACACGTAACAAGGGATCTGGGCTTTGAGCTCAGGGTTGTGACCACTTTCTTGACATTTATGACACCTCGTCCCCTCTTTAACTTCCTGGACTGAGCCAGTCCAAACCAGACAGATCTTTTGCAGCTGTGCTAAACAAGTAGACTGGCCGAATTGGAAGGAAGTGATGCAAAGCTGTACATCTGAGGCTGACGTTATTTGACACAGATAGGTGGTTCAAGCCAGCCCACAGGCCAAGCACTCATTCTGGGAGTCAGTGTTTTTAATAGTGCTTTCTGTGGTTCACTGCGCCCTCTCTGAGAGCTTATTTCTTTGTCTCAACTTGGGGCCCATTCTTGCTTTCTCTGCTTGATGCAGACTTTTCAGTTCTGCCCGCAAGGAGCGTGCCAGTTCAGTCTCTGCCATTTATCCCATTGCCCATCATTGCTACTTAATCAGTGCCGAAGAGCAGCAGATACAGTGCCCTGAAGAGATATCCAGAAGCAGGGAGATTCTAACAAGAAGCTTTTAAGGCGAGGGAAGAAAAAGCGCAAGGCTGCTTGCCAGTCTCACAGTGGGCAACAGACAGTCCAGATCACTTCCACCAAGTAAGACACAATGCTCCTAAAACGTGAGTTAGTCATCTACAGGATATGGCTGCTTTGAAAAAGAAAAGTGAATAGAACGCAAGAAAGGAGGACCAGCTCTGCAGTTACCCTTGGGAAGTCCTGACATTTGAACTATAGACAAGGGAACTTAAGTCAGAGCTGGTTCCATAAATGACATGATGACCCGTTGTCCTGCTCACCTCAACCAGGATCAGCTTGCAACGTAAGGGGACAGCATCTGGAAATTCCTCTCCAAAACACAGAATCACTTTGCTGTTTGGGAAGCGGCCTTGATTGTTATAATACTGATGGAGCTCTAGAAGGGGAAAACAAGCAACCTTTAACTCGTTGAAAGGGAGGGACAGGTGATTGGTCTCAGTAGGTTCAGCAGCACACAAAACACAAGGAACCAGAGGGAAGGAGAAAGATCAGGCCCCTGTGTGCACATAAGGCTTTGCCAGCTACAAGTCCTCGTAGACTCCCTCTTGTATTTTTATTTAGTTCTGTATCTATTGCATTTCTACCTTGTCTTCTCTCTGAAAGTTCAAAATGAGGCACAGGGAAGTCTCCTCTCCCTCTACTAGATCTCCAAAACAACAATGCTATGAGGTAGTTTGGTTGAGCTCCATGAACCTCTATCATCTCCGGTACTGACCCTGGTTCTGAACTGTAGCATTTCTGAAAACAAGAGGATTGATGATGCTGGCCATCAAGTCAATGAACTCTTAGCACCCACACAGATGGATTTTCTCCCAGTGAAAAACAAGGTCAAAGCAGGCAAAAATGGGATAAGCAACAAATATTAGAGGAGAAAGTACTGCTTTGGAAGGCCAACATAAAAGTAGCTTTTAAAAGTTGTTATAAATTCTATCAAGATCAAACCATGTTTATCCATTGTGGGCTTCACAACCTGGACACCAACAAGCTGCCAATTTGTTTCCAGGAGAAATACGAAGTAGTGGTTACTACCTTTGAAGCCCTCCATGGTTTGGATTCAGGCTACTTAAGAGAACATCCCTTGCTTTCCTCCTCTTAATAGAAGAACTTTTTGGAACCTTTCTTAGATAGCAGATGCAAAAAGAAATGGCATGCAATGTGCAGATCCCATCGGTCTAAGTACTTGCTTTATCTAATTTATTCAGGTTGCAGATTGCCTCCTAACTTGACTTTTTTGGAAGAGCATTTTGATATGGACTTGAGTCTGAGATTATAGGACAGGGAGGAAAATTTGCACTTTCAAACCTGTTTTCTGCAGGACCCTCCATCTCACAGACACTGACACACACATACTCTCACACACTCACATCTCAATGATGTAAGCCTAAAATAGTTTTAACATCATTTTAAAAAGAAAAGGAAGCCATGTCTCATCCCACCTCTTCCTCCAGACAAAGAAAATTCAGCCTCATCCACAGGCACATTTAGTCTTATCAGCCCATCCAACATGGGCCCAAACTCTTTGAGTTTGGCCCTCAGCCACCAAAAATTTGCCCACCCTTAATTCAGGGTGCGTGTGGTCCTTGACCACATTCTCCAACACCAAGGAAAGCAAAACAGAGGCTGCACCTCCTCACTGACCTCTGAGGAAATAGTTGGTGTCAAATATTTTGACCACCTCATCCCGGTCCAGTTTGTTGGGTTTCTCTTTGCAGGCCACGGTGTTCCCACTCCAGAAGACCCTTCCTTGGCTCAGCCGCTTGATGAAGATGCCCTGTTTGTTGCAGTGCAGAAGGACACCTCGTTCCAGGTGCCCAAAGAGCTTTCTGGTGATCTGCCTCTGGCGCTCATTGAGAATCAGCTCTGCAGATGGGAACTGCACGTGTTCCAGGCTATCTATGCAGTAGGGCCCCTCTCCCAGGGAGATCCGGCAGCCCTCGGGGCGAGAGGTGGTTGTGCTCCCCACCAGCTTCCCTCCATAGTAGAAGTTGATCATCATTTGGGAGTAGCCTACAAAGTCACACAGAGCAGAAGTCATCACATGAGTCTGCAGGCAGTCCGTTTGGTGACTGCAAGGGGTGGACCCACAGGATCATTTCAAGAATGGGATAATGGGGTGGAAGAAAGGACTCCAAGAAGCAAGTCAATGAGAAGAGAACCGCTAAATGCCTTGGCTTCACCAAACTGCATCAAACTCTGCTTTCAAACATAAATTTTCTGGGGGCCAAACAAAGCAAACCAATGGGGCCCCATGACTGCTTCTCCATTTTACTTAAATTCTTGGAAAAAACAGCTGTGGGGGACTGACAAGAAGCTTGGTCCAAATTGGGAAGGCTTTTTTCCTCTTACACCATTTCTCCAATGGAAGCTCCCTGGAAGATGTTTGAATTTCATCGAGGAAATGGTACAAGGTTCTGCTGCCATATCTCCTTCCTCAAAGAGGTCCATCCCTTCTCAGCCTTATTACTGAACGTGCTTGCAGCTACCAGCCAAAATTGCAAGATCCCGTCTTAAATGTCTCCTACTAACGTTCTCAACATTCATTTCTCCCTATCCAGGCTGGAACCGTATGCCCTGTCCCCCAGTATTTTAGGAAGCACATGCACACAGTCATCGACGATGTGAAAGCAGGATGTCAGTATTAATTTATTTGTTTATATTTCAAATTTAGACACCGCCCATCTGACAAGGAAGTGACCCTTATATAATAATAATAATTGTTGTTGTTGCTGGTTGCACAGTCAGCCTGATGTTTAGACTGGATTTGGCATTTTTATTCACCTATCGAGTCCTTCCCAAGGATCTGGGATAGGCAGATTATTATTATCCATTCTAGACACTCCCCTCTCCCCAGTAGCACCCATAATGCTTATGATCTTTGACATGGAAAAAAAAGTGAGGCCAACTGAAAAGGAAGTTACTGGTTGAAAGACCATCATACCTAGAAGCGGCTCATATGCAGCAAACCCAGTCATCAGGGACAAGGCTAGGGATTTAAAAAATATATATTATTTTTCTTGCAAGCAGAACACACATATGTGATCTCCAAATCAAAACTTTCCCTTAACATTCGTGTGCTGGATTAAATTAGATTCCAGCTGCTCCATCCAGGACCCGTGCTATTCATTCATTGGGAGCAACTCTTGAAGGTCTCCACAACTTTCTTCTGAGATTGAGATGTTTTGGTGCTGGGCACTGAACTCTGCCCCTTCAGCCAGAGGTGTCCCTAGGCTCAATGCCAGCATCACCACCCTAGACACAATTGGCATCTCATCTCCAAACTCAAGGACTGATTTGATTGGGTTTTCTTTTCCTTCTTGAAATTTGGCACCCTAGTTAAGTTGACTCCATGAGCAACCACAAAGTTCGCTTACATGGACAGGTTGCCCTCCACCTTCGTCAGAGAAAGCAAGCGTAATACTGCTGAATTAAACAGTGACCTGGCCGGATTAAAATATAAGCAGAGTGGTCTAGTTTATTTATTCCAGAAATAAGTAGTAACAGAATGGCATTCTCTATGCCTAGGAAAAAGGAGAGAGTTTGGAAAACATGGTAGGTTCAAAACATCTGGAGATTCCTCTTTCATCTGGCAAGCCGTTCACTACATCTCCTGTTCAACAAAGGATGCTTATCTAGTGGGTGCAAATAGCTCTGCCCTAGGAAACTCAGAGATAACTGAGGTCCTAAAATTTAAAGTATTCAGCCATCAAGATGTATGTAACATTATGGTGTTTGCTCTCTTTCAATGGAGAGATTAAAGAAGCTCCTGTGAGAATCTTGTTGTGGGGTGCAGCTGGTTGTCAAAAGTTTGACAAATATTTTGCCTGTGCCACAGTAAAGCATCACTGCCATCAGTGGTCTTTCCACATCATCATTGATATAACATGAATATGTGTGGGTACTTTGTCAAATCAAAGCCCAATTTATATTTTTTCTGCAGTCCTTCGCAGACTCCCAACGGCTTATGACTGAGGAATTAAAGCAGCCATGGACAATATAATTTTGATGGGACTGGGACAAGTCCTTTGCCCAGCAACCCCATGACAAGTATGACATCGCTTGCCCTCTCCTTCCCCCAGTCGATGGATGCCTATGACAAAGGATGGGTTCTGTCTGAGCTTGGCTGTTTGCTTGCAGACATTTCATTACCCAACTGGGTAACATCATCAAGACAATAATGGTGCTCCCTGTTGAAGCTACCTAGTTGAGTAATGAAACGTCTGCAGGCAAGAACTCCACAGTTCAACCCTGAACTACAGATATTCTCTTCTGTTGGAAAGGCTTACCAGGACTTGACTGATGCATCCACCAGTCTGGTATGGGTGGATTTCGGCTGCTCTCCTGTGGTGGTGAAGGACTTCTTTTGATTGTGCCAAGGTACTCCTCTACAGCTGAGGGAGGCTGGGGAGTTGTATGGAGGAGAAGAAGATACAGAATGTTTGAGATGGCTGAGCAGACAGAGCTGTCGCCTGAAAGCAGATTATCTTGCCATAAAGTATTCCCCTGCTTTCCACATCCAGAAGATATTTTATAAGGGCATTTAGTTCCTGTATTAATAAAGGCCAGCGGGAATACAATATACGAGTAAAAGCAACGTATACAGCAGTACTGTGATACGCATGGTATAAATGAGTGGCGTCTTCCTTTCTTAAATAAAATAAGTGTTATATCCCGCTCCCCAAATTTCAAAGCACTGAAAGCTCCCTTAGCATTCATAAAATAGCCATTATTCCTTCTCCTTCCCCCAGTTGAGGAGGGATGATCCACGATATCCTGTACTTGAACCCTAATAACAAGTACTCTTAATCATACATTCTCTATTTCCAACCAGGAAGCAGAGGATCTGAATCTTCCAAATATTAAAGAACCATGATATCTGCTGTAAAGTAGCATCCACGTTTGTCTTTCCCCTCCCCTGCTTTTCCCCTTGCGTTTGTCTACCTAAGATAAATTACTGGGACAGTCTGATCCTATTCCATCCTGGTGGACAGGAATGGCCACTGCCCCTCTGAGCATGAACGTCCCAAAACAGCTGCCTCACTTTATCCCCTGGTAGGGCAGGCCCGGCCTGCAGACTAGTTTGGCAACCCTAAAAAAAATGACTTGCACTTGGGCAATCCAACCAACAAGTTTTGCGCATTTCCTCAATGGTTCTGCTTCCAAGATAGGAACTTGGCAACGGAGATTGGCAACCACTGCATGCCAAACATGGCGGCCAATTTTCTGTCCATGTTCTTGCTTCCATATCGCCATGCACACCGGCCTTCCTGAGCTTTACTTATTCTGGCTGGGGTGGAAGGAGGTGGAAAGAAGGAAGTAGGCATATTTCCCACAACAAATTCTTCCAGCATACACAGTTGTCAGCACTCAGGGGTGTCTGCAGGGTCTGGTCAAAAAAGGCAAAATGGCGGCCACAGCAGTGCGATCAAAGCTTGCACTGTTGTATGCGTTTTGCATGTGTAAAGTACATGAAAAGGGGGCAGGGCCACCATCCTGACCCTAACTGGTTAATAACACCCATCGGTGGGAGCACCAAGTGCCGGTGAGGAACAAGGGACGAGTTTTAGCAATTCCTTCAAGCCTACACCCATTTTATTGGACCAAGGTTTATTTACTCTACAGAGGGAGAGGGGAAAAGTTATGGCCGGATGATACAACTTCAAAGGGAGAAATGGATACTTTAGCCTGGTGTGAAACAGCTAGTTACCTCTTTCATTAACTCTTCTATTGAGGAAGCACTGCAGTCCATGTCTGTGACCTCATTCAAGCTGCATTTGGTCCCCATCCCCATTTTGCCTGGAAGGAAATACCATTTGAGTCTCATTGCACACTCTACGAAAAAGCGTCAAAAAGTCTGGGAGAGATTCGGAGGGTCTTTATATGAGAAGGGGGATTGAGAGAGAGAGAAGGAGAGAGAAGCAAACAAAAGCAAGGGAAAAAAATTATTCTAAAACCTCCCTCCATTTATTTGGGACTTGGTGTGGGGAGGAGTGCAGGATAAAACTGGTTTTAAGAATATTCACACCTGACAAGGTTTTTCCCCCATTAAATCAAAAAGGCTGAGTCCAGCAAAGCAGAGCAATATTTGGACACGTGTTAAAATTATTAAATGAACAGTGGCCTTATTAGATGAACTCTTTGGGGGGAAAACTCGCTTTACTATTATTTTTTAAATGTGAACCGAAGAGAAGAGAACTTGCTTTTGATCACAAGCAACCAAAGGTTGTAGGTTTCACACCACACCAAGTGAGTGAGAAAACAGCAGTTTGGTTGTTTCACAGACAAAAGAGTTAATATAATAAACAGCAAAAGCCCCGGTGCTAAGTGGGAGATTTCTTGAAATTCAGTTTTGCATGCTTGAAAAGACACCACACCAGAAGAACCACAGCTAAAAATAATGCAGGGTGTACAGCTCGGGTAAAGTCGGACATGGTGTTCTGTAACCACAGCATTCAGCTCTGACAAAAGACCCAACCAAGAGTTGTATTTCTGCCACTCTCACAACCCCTGGGCCTTTGAAAATGGGACATTGGGGGGCCAAAGCAAAAGGGTCAGAGGGGGAGCAAAACCTCTCTGCCCATACCAGTGTTAAGGGAAGAGAAGACAGCATTCAGGCATAGTAAGCTGGTTGCAATGGTTTCCAGAGAAGATGCATCAGTCAAGCAAGGTCAAAAACTCTAATGGTTTAACTTATATCAGGGTTTTCCAGCTGGGGAATTCTGGGAATTGAAGTCCTAACATTTGGGGAACAGCTAGGCTGGAAAAGCCAGTAATTGGCTTGCCACTTCCAATAGTGCATTAAGCATATCCTGGAGAGAGAGAGAGAGAGAGTCAATGTGCACATTAACTCTATGTGCAAGCAAAATTCTTTGAACAGACAGGCCCTACATGTAAAACCTCTTTCAGCTCATTCTTAGGCACATACGTTTTGCACATGCTCAGAATTGGCGGCTTATCAGCCTTGTAAATAAATAAATTGGGGGGGGGCAGCCGTTCCCTTTATGCACATTTAACCTAACAGGTGATCAGTTACACATCCAAAGTGGGGCGTAACTTCTGAATTACAGTGGGCTGCATTCCCTGGCCTGTGAGCTTACATCTCCTTAACAGATTTTTCTGAAAAACAAGAGTCACCGGCTTGTAAAAAAAGAATGGGACTTTGCTTGCACGATTGTGGCCACCACCTTGATTTTCTTTAACCCCACCCCGGGGGACACCCCTGCTGTAAAATATATGGTGGCTTATACTGGTGGGTGGGTGTTTTAATTTATTCATGATACTTTTTTCTGGTTTCCCCCCACCGAGAACCATTTATTTGAAGTATTTTGATCTGGCTCTACGTAAGTCAGGGAAAGTTTTAGCTTCTTTTTTCCTCCCATAAAAAAAAATGTGCAGCCCATCCTACCAAAACTTTCGCTTCGAAGAGTAGCCGATAAAAACTAAGTCAACCACCTGATGCCTGTAGCTGGACACAATACTGTCCAGCGGGTGCTGTGCTGAGAAGCTGTGCTGATCGTGCGGCTGGGCTCCACTTACATTTCTGTTCTTCCTCGGGAACAATGCGGTAAACCTTGTAGGGCTCCGAGATGTCCAGCTGTGACCTCTCAGTCACTTCTTCAAAGTCAGGGCTCTTATTTAAGGCACAACGCAGCCTGGTTTTCCACGTCGCCGGCTCTGCTTTATCACCTTCTTTGTATTTTCCCTTGAATATTGCCCATGCCTAGAAGAATTGGCATGAAGAGTTCTCACAAGGACACAACTACGTGAGATCCTGATTTTAGAAAGTGGCAAAGGCATCGAGTGAGGCCATCTGCACAGTCCAAGTGCCTTGATGCGCATCTGGTCCTGTGAAGGCCAGTTCGCTTTCTTATTCTTGTGGTTCTTCAACCTCCCAGCGCCACCACCCATGCCACATCGAAACATCTTGCCCACTATTTTAAAAATGCATACAGGTAGCCCCTTTAAAATATAAATTGTATTGATAACGAAGGTAGGCTCTGATGCTTTTTTCTGGCTATTACGACTCCCTATCGTCTAAGCTGCACGGCTCTCCAATTCAGCACCACGGCAGTACTTAGCAACGAAATACAAACACCTCCTTGGTGGTGGTGAGGAATTGGGATTTCACACTTTTTAGAACAATCCGGCTTCATGGGCAATCAAAACATGTTCTATGTCACCACATGAACAGAACTTGGTCCAACGTAAGAACCCATTTCTACATGATGAAAAAGAAAGCCACATCTAAAAAAAACTAAGTGGGACACAGAGATTTGTGGGATTTAGTTTAACGAAACTCACTCAAAAAAGGGTGAGTTTTTTATTTGAGACTTCTCTGGATCTTAGGCAAAACTACCAACAACTCAGCCTGTGGTTTCCATCAAAAGACTGTTGTTAATACCTTGAAAATAGATGCATCCACCTCTTGATTATAATCCTGTTTTCCCGCATGTTTCCATGGGATACGGAACATGGTTTTCTCTTCATTCTCCCAGATCAGTCCAGGATACATTGCACTATCGATTTGTTCAATCAGCCATTGTCTGAGCCGTCTTCCACCATTTCGGTCACACACCCTGTAAGGGAGACATGTCAGGGGCCTTCCTAAGCACCTTTCCAAATCCGAGTCCCTTACATCTTACTGTGGAGCTCCAGTATTGTCAAAGATTCAGTCTCTAATCCTATGCCCCATTTGTAACCCTCTGTAAAATTGATTTGACAGGTTTCAACAGGGTGACCTCCAGAAGGAAGGTGCATCTTTGCATGGTAGCTACAAATCTGGGAAACAATTAAAAAAAAAAGTCTGGTGGTTGTAACATAATGTAAACCATGGAGCGTTTGGGGCAGATATCCCCTCCCTGTAGAGTGCTCTTGTACAGAAAGCCATAAACTCCATGTGAATATCTTGTATTTTAATTGATGCTATTGTACACTCTACTCCAGCTAGATAGCAACACTTAAAACAATGTTGGCTGATTCTGAAACTAATAAGCAGAGTTGGTCATGGTTAGACCTTGGATCCTGGGGCTGAAGACTAGGAAAAGAATGTTCCAGAAGACAGTAATAACAATTTCTAAATTTTTGCCAAATAAACCCTACATGGACATGCCCATGAGATCATAAGGAGCCAAGCTTGACCTGAGGGCAACTTCCTCTTTATCTGATCAATGTTCTATATTTTACATCAACTGGATTAACTGTTGCTAATAATTTATTTGGGGTCTGTTGCTCATGCTTCAGTTAAATAGATTATTGTCCAGGCACTAGACCAGTGCTTCTCAACCCTGGCAACTTTAAAATGTGTGGACTTCAACTCCCAGAATTTCCCAGACAACCATGCTGGCTGGGGAATTCTGGGAGTTGAAGTCCACACATCTTAAAGTTGCCAAGGTTGAAAAACACTGCACTAGACATATATTCATACATTATTGTGTAACGTTTTGTCTTTTCTTTAAGATGTTTATTTCTAAAGGTTACATCAGAACATTTCAAACAGGACAATATATAAAAATTAAAAGTAATGTTGAAATTAATGCAATTAATGGAATGTTAGGACCTGCCTATTTTATTCTTTATCCTATCCACCCTAGCCAGTCCAAGTTCAACTATGCATCAATCATGAACTGAAAAATTTAGACCCAAGGTTACCAATACTAGCTTCTCCAAGTCATAGATCACTAAATACCAGACCCCAAAGACCTCCAGATTAGCAACAGGTTCAAGCTCTGAACAGGCCTCCAGAGGAACAACATTTGTAAATGGAGGAAAACAGGAATCCACCTTGAATTCTTGGTCCATCAACAATGTTTGACAGCACTTCCCTTGCATTCCTTCTGACCTGAAACTGCCAATGTGAGATTTTTTTTCTCATGCAAAGCATGCATTTTACCACCGATCTACCACCTTTCCTCTTGATGTAACAACTTCAAAGAGACTGCCATGTTGATTTGTTGGAAGCTACCCAAGGTCTTCCTGGTGGCATCAAGTTAGAGAGAGAAGAAATGGCCTGTGTCATCAGAACTAAAGCCAATAGCAGTCTGTCCAGGATGCTTCTGAGAAGCTCCCAACAAGAGATCCAAATTATGAACAACCTTTTATAATATGTGGAAGTTTATGTCACAGCAGAATATTAAGTGAAAAATTTCAAATACATGGGAAAGATCAACACAGGATGAAAGTCTGTCTAATCTTTCCCAGTGTTATGCTCCTGATCACAAGTGTTTTTCTCACAAGAAGGCTCTATCAGCTTCATTGGGGATAAGATACAAATTGAGATAAACCACAACCGAGAAAAAAAATGGAACTTCAAAAACTGCACAAGAGATGCGATTCCAACTGCATTTTAAGGAAGTCTCTTTGTTAAGGAAACATTCAATATAAAATTGTGTGAGAAAATGCTTCAGCTGGTGTGGGAGAAAAAAATTGCCCCAAACTATCTTTAATCAAGAACTATTAACAACTGTCCTTGAAGAAGAGCTTCCTCAAAATGTTGTTGGAATCAGATTAATTTTGCAGTGGTCTCTCTTTTTAAAAATGGAAATATTCAGATACCCACGGGAGAATAACCTAGAACATGAAGAATAAAGCATCATGTTTTGCTATTATTATTGTTTTGTTCAAAGAACATGGAGAATAAAGACATCTATTATTGTAATTTTGTAATTTCAATTGATTTTAACTGTTTGGAAACTGCCCAGAGCCATTCAGCAAGATGGGCAGTGACAAATCTGATATATTAAATAAATAAATAAATAAAATCATGTTTTGCTATTATTATTGTTTTATTAAGGTAATAAGTTCCAGCTGGGATGGTAGAACCCAATTCCTGAATTGCAGCCATCTCTGGTGACCATAGCATCATGAGGTTTTAATGGGACTGAACAATCTTAGGTTGACCTCCTCAATTGTCCAATAGGATTTATTCCCATGTAAATGTACTTGGTGCACCTCGGCTGTTGCCAGTCCTAAACCCAAATAAGAAAGGAGGAAGACTGGGCATCAGGCTAGCACCCTGACCCCCTCCAAGAGTTTCACCACTACTGAAACTACAAATGCAATTCAGTGAGATCTGATCACAATTGCTGGAGAGCCATCACTGCGTAATGGACTTTACAGCACAGTCAACTCTAAGTTTCAGTAAGCAGATGTCCCTTGGCAAACAGACATTTTAGCAAGAGACTTGCCGTGATCAGAAGCAACAGCTTCTTATTCATCTAAGTCACAATGTACCGAGCCTTAGAGATCAGGAATTAAACCGTGGATACCTATCACACAAATCACACTTGTGTGAACCCAGAATATCACACTGCAAATTCTTTGTAGAATTTTACGTTCTAAATCTCAGTTCTGGGGGAAGGCTTCTCTTCTCCCACTTTTGTTTTTCACCATTACTCTAAACCAGAAGAAAACAGTTCTGCGCTTTTTGACAGTTCTGGGAACGAATGCAAATTATTACCAATTATACTGCTTAATGAACAATTTGCACAGGCCTTGTTGATCCCACTGTATATAGTCAAAGGCTTTCTATGCTACCCTCTTTAAGGCTGCATACAGAGAGGGTATAATTTGGGCTTCTCAAGCTGGTGTGCCATTTTTAAAACTCTGGCCACCATTTCCTTTTAAAGCCAGTCAAAAAACAGCAGCAACAGTCCAATGAGCACATATGTTCCACAGGAAGACCTCTGCAGTGCAACTCTGCAAACTAATTCAGAAGTCGGTCCCCTGTACAGCACATGTAATCCAGGAGGACAGCAGCCTCTATGTTCTTCAGGACCAACAAGTTCCAGCTCTGCTTCTAGACCAGGGTTTCTCAACCTTGGCGCCTTGAAGATGTGTTGACTTCAACATGCTGACTGGGGAATTCTGGAAGTTGAAGTCAACTTCAAGTCACCAAGGTTGAGAAACACTGTGATCTAGACAAGCTTCGAGTGCACAGTCATTCGGCCTGGTCCACCAGGAGAAGGCATGTCTATCTGCGTCCTCCCCTTCCATCTCTTCTTACTGCTTCTCCTCCCATCATTTCTCTTTCGAAGCAGCTACTTCAGGAGGGAAAGCGACCGGATGGCAACGCAAGGATGGCGCCTCCTCTCACTTTCGCTATGGGAAGAGCCCAAAGCCGCGAGAACCAACCCAGCCTTCACCCAAAGGTGAGAGTGGCAGGGTCAAAGGAGACGGTCAGGTCCAACAGCAGCGAAGAACCGGTGTCCAAGGTCCTGGCGCTCTGCCAGCGCGGGCGAAAGGGCACCTTCCCCTGGACCTGGAAGCCCAACTTCCCTCCCTGAGACCGAGCGAGCCACCCGGCTGGCGCGCACGTGCCCGCCCCCCTCCGGGAGGTCATCCCCCTCGCCCCCCCCCCTGACCTGCTCCACATCTGGACCGGGCCGGCTGCAGCGAGGTGAGAAGCGCTCCCCAGGCCAGGCGCCCTTCCGCCAGGTCCGCCTGAAGCTCACGCTTTCAGTATCCACCGCCCCGCACTTTTATATCCCCGGCCGAGTGGAGGGCGTCCGCGAGCAGGTCTTTCAGCCAATGGCAAGCTAGAGCGGGAGGCAAGCTGGCCAATGGGAGGGGAGCATGCCCAGGGGTTTCTTGCCACCGCGCCCCTTTCCGAGAAATCAGCGGCCGCGCGTCACTCTCTCATGCCAGGTGGGAGTTCTCGCTCGCGCTGCCCGGGTCGGCGGCCGTCGCCCGTTGGCGTCTCTCGGGCGCGGGTCTGGCCCGGGCTGGGCTCTCTGAAGCTCTTGGGCGCTCAGGAGTCGGAGACAGAAGGGTCTGGCTGACTTGCCACCAGCGTCGGCTTCTCCCCGTCGCGGATCAGTCTTTCTTTTTTCTTTTCTCTCTCCTTTCTCTCTCTCTCTCTCTCTTTCTTTTTCTTTCCTTCTTTCTTTACCTACCTACCTACCTACCTACCTACCTACCTACCTACCTACCTCCCTCCCTCTTTCTTTCTTTCTTTCTTTCTTTCTTTCTTTCTTTCTTTCTTTCTTTCTTTCTTTCTTTCTTTCTTTCTTTTTCTTTCTTTTTCTTAGTAAAAGGTAGAGAGGCAAGATAGAGGCTCCGGAAGAGGCGCGAGAAAGTCCGAAGCGTGAGAAAGAGGCGATTTGGGTGGAAACGGGCGGAGGCTGGAAGGTGGATGGAGGGCGGGCTCCGCAGGAAGGGCGGCAATCGTGACAGCTCGCAAGGGTGCCGCCACAAGGAGGGTGAGAATGTCCCAGCATCGCATCCTCTTGTGCGGGCACCGTTGCCCGACAGCTGAAAACCTGTGAAAATGCTGAGGACCGCAGGGCAGAATCGGAGGTGGCTTCTCGCCGTTCTTGGGGGCTTTCTTTAAAGCGGCGTTTCTGGAAGAGAAACTGTGCTGCGTTTCTCCCAGAGCAGTCTGGCCCCTGGGGTGACAGTGGACCGTCCAGCCCCTTCGCCTCATTTTATGTATTTATTTTCCCCCCATGTCAATATGCAGACTGGAGTACATATCTTTGTGGGCAACCTTTTAACTGAGTAAATCAGTAAGGTTTAGAATGAATGGTGAAGTTCTCCCAAGATGTTTGTAAAGGTGGGCCAAGGAATTGCATGAGGTGTCTGACCCCTGTCAAATCTAAGGACCAAGGGTCACAAAGTCCTGTTTTCCTTAACTCCCTTGTTGGGCTCTGTTCCAGCCTTGGAGTCTTCTTTACGAGCGAGGGGGGGGAATGACCCCACTGCAATCAAATCTGAGGATGATGTTCATTGCTCAACATTTGCAGTGGGCAAATCTGGAAATAGGAAGTAAAATTCTCACAAGTCATCAAGGCTTGGGTAAACATTTCTCCTGTTTCTTGGAAGATCAAGATTTATAGCAACTCCTCTTCCTCCTAATTCCTGGAAACCCAGAGGGTGGCTTATGATTGGTCATATTTTGGCACCCCAGGACAAGAGACTTCCACTTAAAAATATTTACCCAGTTCAGCATTGCTCATCTGTTAGTAAATGACTTTAGACTTTAGAAACAGAGCTGTAGTAAGGTTGGTGCAAACAGAACTGCTACTGGCAGAGGCAGGGGAGTTGAAAAGAGGTGGGGCTTCAATTGCACGGGTGTGGCCACCAGCTTGATTTTTTTTACACACACACACACACACACACAGTGCACTCCTGGTTGATAGAGAGTAGGATGGGCGTCTAAGGCCATTATCTCACCCATAAGACTCCCTTCAGTCGCAATTTCCCCAAACCAGTGGAATGGCTTCCCGCTATTTTGAAGTTGCAACTACATGGCAGCTATATGGGAAACCCTAGAATAGCTTTAAGTGCAGGGGGGTCTGCAGGGTGTGGTCGAAAAATTCAAGGCGGTGGCAACGAACATAAAAATACAGGGGGAGATTCAATGACTCCACTTTTTGGAACATGCTCTGTGGACATTCCTGGCATAGTTTCAAAAACCATCCTGTTCCTCCCAGAATGAAGGAAAAAACAGGTCATCTTCCCCACCCCCTTATATCACATCAGTCTACCCACTTTGCCTCATTGTCCCACCCCCACAGCACCGTGTCTTCCAAAGATACCAAATATGGTTCTCAGCTACCAGCTGGTTGTCCAGAAACCTTGTTTGCCTACTTTCCTCTGATGTCCATACGAAAAAGGTACATATTATTGGATTTTTGAGTTGGGGGGGGAGAATCCCCTGCAGGTATTGTACCTATTTGATTTTCACCCCTGATTTTCCTACCAAGGGTCTTCCTCCCAGAAAAATGGATTGGTCAAAGGGTGAGACTGCAGCTATGCAGGAGATTCTTTAGGCTGGATCGAGGAATCAAATGCTCTCACTTAAGCAACATATCCTGGTGCAGCTTTTATCTGTTAGTAGCACTATTGCAAAAGTAATCTCTGCTTATCACATATCTACGATGACTTCCTGTTCCTACTAGAAACAGCCTCTTTTCTTTTTCCGAGCTCAGTTCCCATGTGGGCTTCCTGTGCCGTTTACAGAATGACCAGACAGGCTGTCTGGGCTTCTCCTTAACTTCCCCCATAGCCCGTTTTGACCAACAGCCAAAACTGCAATTGCTTCTCCATTTGGGTTGCAGGCCAGTCTCCCAAGCAATGGAGGTGAGGGGGTCTGTTTTGGTGATTTGGGGAGACGGTTCCTGAGAACAGAAAGAACAGAATGGGCACCTCGTCCTAAATGGGCAACGATACGGCAGAACTGAAAAGGTGGAGCTTCTGTTCAAAAACCTTGCCAACAGTTTCCCAGCATTGATGGTAAAATGGGATTCCCTTCCCTAATTAAAGGATTCGTGTAATCTGATGGTGGTCATATGAATGCTGCAGGTACAAATTTGACAGTGCTCCTCCCCTTCCTGGCCATAAGCGGCACAATTATTCCTACCTAGGCAGACTTTCTTCCATATCACCATTCTCTTCATCTCTTCAAGTTAGCTTGAAACCAATTTGCAATGATCTTTTTTGAGTTCCATGGGTCCTGGAGCAACAATAAACTTATTCTCAAGAAAATAAATGGCTAGCGCTACCCCCCCTTTCTATGTTCTTTCATTTCAAATTCTGTTTGTGTGCCAGAAAAATCTGAGTGACTGTTAAAGGGGGAGCTGCAAAGCTGCAGAGCTACCTTTTCTCCTGTGAATTAACAGTCCCTTGTGTACTGCGATGATGAAAGGATAGCATGTCAGCATTTTTGCAGCCAGGCACCGGTCTCATTATCTTTAACCATGGTGGTATGTTGCTGTAGCCCCTGGAGAAGCAGAGACCCATATTAAATTGACAGGATGCTAATGCTTGCCGGCGAGCGGGGGGGGGGGGGGGAGGGAAGCAGTTATTTTGCCACCAGGAGCTCAGAGGCAGGAAAATCCCACTAGTAGCAAAATAAACCCCAGATTCTCACCATTGCATATAAAATACTGGATTTGTTCCAGTTTTAAAAAGCACAGCAGAGCTCCCCCCACCCACAAAACGATTCTGCTTTCAAAACCAGCTGACGTTCTGCAATTGCCTTACCCCAGAAGTGTTTTCAATTACTCATTAGCACCTTACGTGGAGGTGCCTTCAGTAAGACAGTTTTAAGATATAAATCTCACCATTTTTAACAACCTTCAACACAAGGACAATAAAATTAAAAATTTGGAAGCATCTGATCAATCAACATTGAATCCAGGACTTTATATGAGCTTTCACTGTGTGATTTGATTTATATTTGTGGAAATATATATTGGTATAATATAAGCCTACCAGGAAGGTCCTTATTTCAACTGAAAACAGATTTAACTTTGAATCAGATCCTTTGGCAAAAAGGCATCGTAATAGGAAAGATTCCCCAGAACGATTTCTTTTTGATGTATTTGGATTTAAATTAACCCATGTGGGGATATTTTCTGGAGGAGCCAAATTCTATGTCTATTGTCTTCTGATTCTTTGGCTAATTTAAATCATAACAGACTTCAGATATATTAATCATTAAAAAATAGAATAATCGTACATTTATTAGCATCCAGCAATGGGCTTTGCCACAAAGGAAAGGCTGCAAAATTGAATGCTGGAATGTCTGTTACTCTGAGTAATGTAAAATTAATTGGCTCAAGAAAGATCGATAAGCCTTGTTGAATAAAATACCATTCCACAAATCTAAAGTTGACAAGAATATACCTGCAAAGGACACTGTGAAGGATCCTTGATTTAAAACCTGCATGATCATGCCAATCTTTCAAGAGATAAGAAGTTTTTATTTCCTAATTTCTTCCCCCCTAAAATTCAGGCAGTGAATGCTTCTTAGCCCTTTCTTATCCTGGAACCCATCATCTTCAGATCATCTTCAAAAACCATCCTTTGAGACAACGTATTGTTGTCACCACTGGAGTTTCACACTTATGAAACAAACCAATTCCAGTAAGTTCCAGTAAATAGATTTTGAACCTGGGTGTGAAAATACCTTTAAGCAGCATCATGAAAGAAACTTACAGTGCAATCTTATACCATGATAGATCCCCAGATATTTGTTACAGAATTGCAGGTTTACACTGTTGGGCATTATTGTTGTTGTTGTTGTTAATCATGTTAACATCATACTGATTTGCACTATTTATGTTCACTTGTTGCTTATCTTAGTAATGTTCCTGTCACAATATGTCCAATCTGGGACCCTAATCCAAACAGCAGCTGAAGCAAACCTAACAAAATCAGTTTCTCAAATCACTGAAATCAGCCACAGTTCTAAGGATTGTTGCTAAAAATCACCTGTTTCCCAAGACAGATGCTCCTTTAGCCATCCTCACAGCTCCAACGTTCAAGAACAAACGTTCTCCCTATCGCTTATGAGAACATCCCTCAAGAATTACCAAGATAATTTCCATCTTCTCAGCCTGCAAGGTGCCTGGGCTAATTCATTGCAAACTTCTCTCCTTGGAACTGTTAAATCACCCCATAGTTCCTCCTTGGCTTGGGACAGCCCCCAAATGGCCAGCAAGAGGCACTTAAGTTGACCTCTGGAGAAACCTACTGGTGCAGCCCAACCCGCAAGGAGATCAAATGACAAGTTCAGGGGAGAACCAGAAAGGAAGGAGCAGCAACAACCTCTTCGAGATGCAGCAAACCTATCAATACCACCCCACCTTCCAAGAGAGGAGACTGGAAATGTTGCTTCCGAATTCTCCTGCAGCTCCTGTTATCTGTCCATCTGTTGCTAGCAGCCACTGGTGCTGCTGCCACCATGCGTGGTGTGTGGCTGGTGGTCAGTTGGGCTGGGAGCACCGATCCATCTGGTTTCGCTGAGTCCTATTTGCTGCTCATTTACTTTCTCCTCTTTTGGGGAGAGTAGACGCTGTAGCTCCTCTTGGTCAGAGAGGGGGTTCTTGCCATACTCCATCTGGATCCAGGCTCGGTACTGCCAAGACAAAAATTCCAGAGCAGCTGTCAGGGGAGAGGGCTGGGCCAAGATACAGAGAATACGTACAGTGAGAGATCAGTCAGTGAACAGACCATGGTCAATTCAAGGAGAAACCTCTGCCCTTAGGGGACAGATGGGGGGCATCTAAGACCCGAACTCCTTTGCTGTGAGAAGCTTGCCTTCTTCCTACCTCTGAACCACAGTTTTCCCCAACTGTCTGGTGGATGCTACTAGAGCCTTGGAGAAAGGCTTCATGCAACCAGTGGGACCATCTCTGATCCAGCAACAGTCACCAGTAGCACACCTGATGATGAGCCCAGATGTTCTTCCTTTTTTTTCCCTTGCAGCTAAAGAGTCAAACCAAGTCGACAGCCTTCAGACAACCTTGCAGCATGGATCAGCCTGCCCCAACCTGCTGTTCTCCAGATGTGTTGGCCTGCTTGCAGGATGATTCTGCTGGGGATAATAGTCATTGTAGTCCAAGACCTTTGGAGGGCATCAGTTTGGGGAAGGCACGTATAGAGAGCAGTATGTCTTTCCACCTCTGCCATTCAAAAGGCTACTTATAGACATGTATATGACACTTCCATTTCTTGGCATGTACAGCAGTAAGTATACATTTACCAGAATAAATACAATTTCCTTGAAATTCTCCCCCACCTCCCAAAAAATCATTTACCATCTTAGGGTCATCTTAAATTCACTGAGAATGTAGTCATGAAGGCAAGTACTTTCTGTCTGATTGACCTGCATGGAAGGGATATTCTTAAATTCAAGATTGTCTTCCTTTTGAATAAATCTGGGTAATTACTTTAATTCTATTCTGTTTAGATATTGTTACCCAGCTCCACTTCCCTGCCATACAAAGTCAGGACCGTCTTAAAAACAACTGAAGTGTTGTGTTTATAAATGCACAAACTACTCTCTGTTCTAGATCAGATGCTTCAGTATTTAGTTGAGTCAATGGAGACCAACTCCTGAATGACTCCCAAACAATTTAGATCAGCATTTTCCCGAACTTGGCCGCTTTAAAATGCGTGGACTTCAACTCCCAGAATTCCTGGGAGTTGCTGGCTGGAGAATTCTGGGAGTTGAAGTCCACACATCTTAAAGCGGCCAAGTTTGAAAAACACGGATTTAGATGTCCCACTGTCACTTCCCCATTTCCTGATGGCCCACGGTTATCAGAAGCATGGCTGCTGAAAGCTCCCAATGAGTGCAAACATTGTCATCCAGCCAGGAATGTGCATGTACGTACGCACACAACACACACACACTGTCCATGCCAGGGGGCAAGCCTTCCCACTGCATCTCCATGCTCCATGGACCTCCAATATGGCCACGTCCTTCCAGAACTTAAGTTCTATCATTCCTCCAGAGCCAAACCTGAGCTGGAAGTAACTTTCCTCAGCTCTTCCCCAGAAGCCCGATGCAATTCCAGGATCATCCCCAAAGCCCCCTCTGGCAGGGCCTTTAGTGAGTCTTAATTTCAGCACCGGAGAGGAGAAAAAACCCTTGTAACTTTCACAAAGCCATGTGAGGAGAGAATGAGTAAATAATGAAAATGTCAATTATGCAGCACTTTCACCACTGCCAATCAGAGCCGGGCGTGAATTCCACTTATGGCCGTGTTTAAGGTCCCCTGATAATTAATTCCCACAAGTGGGCTCTCGCTGAGTTTTGGGGACTTCCAGTGGGAATTTCCAACATTTTGCTTGTCATGACATGCCTCCTCCTTGGGCCACGCAGCCCCCCACCTGAAACTAGCCGCAGATTGTTTTGAAACAGGAAAGCATGCGACGTTTCGCTACGGAGACACCACGCTCTGGGCGATGGACAAGAAGAAAGGCTCACTTTATTTTCTCATATGGTAATGCCGCTCAGATGAAGCAGAAAGTCCTGGGGGCATAATTAAGACTCCAAAACCCTTTACCTCCACTCCCGGGTTGCACTCTGGGCCAGCGTAAAAGTTCAACTCCAAAAGAAAAAAGAAAAATGAAAGTATCTTTCATTTCCCTTTAGCACTATTCAAGTTCTTCTCCTTAATGATCAGGGGACCTTAAAAGCTGCCATCTCAGCCCCAGAGATGCAATGGAGAATTGGCTAGGGATTATGGGGAGGGTAGTCCAACCTATCAGTTGCCTGTCAGGCAAGATGACATGAAATTTGGCTTTCTTTGAAAATAAAAGTTAGATAACAAAAAAAAGAAACATACACACACAACCCCCAAATCTTTTTTATATATATATATATCAGGGTTCATTAATAACTCACATGATCTCCAGCAATGCTAATTTTGGGATCTCCAAAAGAAACTTCTTTTTTTCACCATGTGCCTAATGAATTAATGTTTGAGCTACTCTGGGAACTTCAAAAGGTGTCTTTTTTTTTTTTTTAAAGGCTACAAGGAAGGAAAAACAATATACTTGGTAGAAGTACGAGAAACATTTTCACTAAACTAACTTCCCAGCTAGACATTCAAGGGAGGCGCTCATGCTCTGGGTTTCAGGGGGGTGGGGTAGATTACGCATCAGAGACCTGTTGGGCTTATAAAAGTGAAAATTCAGGGGTGGCGATGTGTCCCCTACCACAGGGGCGACTGCAGGATAGGGTCAAAAAAGTCAAGATGGCCGTTGCAAGGGTGCGATCCCGCTCTGCCTGGTTTTAGGTCTGTTGGACAGACCACACCCTGACCCACCATGAGCACTGGATTAGCCAGCATTAGATTCCCTGGCTGCCCTGCAGAGATGAACGACCCGGGACCAATGAAGCTGAAGCATAAATTCATTTCAGAGAGCAAATGCAAAAGAGAAACTGGTTTCTCAGTTTCAGAGTCTGGAGCATAACAACCCAAGACAACCTTGTGGTTGTGACTCTCAAGGTCAGTCAGGAGTTCATGATTTTACTGCTCGGTGACTTCCAGGAAGCCCTTCAACAAGACATGGCAGGAAGACAAGAGTTATTCAGAGGTAGACTGCCTCTGAAACTAGCAGCTCTACTTCAGTACCAGGCTATATCAGTAGATCTTGCCTCCTCCTTTTCTGTGAGGCATAAACCGTGGCCCATTCACACTTCTTCTGACTGCCAAAAATCGGCCCCTGGTCGTGCCCTCTCAGGCTAACAAATTTTATCAAAAGGCACAAGCTTTCACAAGCCACTGCTCCCTTCATCACGTGCTGAGTCTGGTGCCCCCCTTTCAGACAACAAACTATTTAAACTCTCACAAACTACAGATGCCTGCATGTGGTGAAGCAAGCCACAATTCACAAAAGCCTTCAAATAAAATGGGTTACCTGGGAAACCAGGCTTCCGATGTCTGGCTACCATAAACTAACCCAGCTCTCCTCTTACACTCTCTTCTGGCTGTGAAACGCGTAAGCGAAAAACGTTATCCGGATGTTTAAAAAAAGCAAAAAGACCCAAAGATTTCTATTCTCTCTCCTAAATCTAAGATTGATGAATGCAACCTCTACTGCCTGTGACCAAGATTAAGAGAAGATGCTTTTTTTTAATCCCCATCAAAGCTTCTTTAAACACAATTTTTCTCAGCAGCTGCATCTTTTGCAGTTCACTTCCTGCGGTCTTAAAGCCCGCCTGCTCCGTCAAAACAGAAAAGTTGGTTACCCAGAAATAAATGTCAAATGTGAAGGGGAGAGAGAACATCACAGCAGTGTCACCCAAGAAGTTAAACTTCTCCAACAACCAGGGTCTGTTATAGCTAGGTTGACCAGATATCTGAACAGACAAAGGAGGACACGACAATTGGAAAGGAGGACAAGGGGGGGAAGGAGGACGCACAAACTGTTGAGCTTTCTTGGCATCCACGACAAACATTACAATGAAAAACTGCAGCAAGAAGAAAAAAAAGTATTTAGGCCTACGTGGATATAAATTAGTTTTCCGGCATCAGAAACACTGAGGCAGGAAGGTTAGGAGGCAAAAACCTTCAGCTGAAACTGATTAAGATCTTGTCAGTTTCAGGCAGCAGCCAAGCCGGAAGGTATTCATCCACTAATTGAGGTCATAGAGCTCAGCTTCTTAACTTGCATTCAGTACAGCCCTGCCCAGAAAAACTGCTCAGGAAGAGGTACTCAAAAAGCAGGAGAATATTTGGTTTTAAGGCTGTGCCTGCCAGATGGAAATCATCAGGACTAAAAGGAGGACACGTCCCTAGTTACTGCCTGCAAACAAGCTAAGGCACGCACGTCTATTCCCGCTCTCCGTGCCATTTTTAAAAAGTCACCGGCAGGAAATGCCTCAGGTTGGCAGGAGGGTCAAAAAAGTCAAGATGGTGGCCAGGACCTTGCAATGGAATCCCTGCCATATTGTTACATGCATTGCATGCACAAGATGAGTAAAAAAGGGGGCAGTCCCTGCTGTGAGATCCCAATCCACTCTCCCTGTGAGAAAGCGCTGTCCTCTGATGCCACAGCCCAGATTCCAAATCAGCTGCGTTTGCGGGGGAATGGTTTTGGGGGAATCCCAGGCTCGGTACTTCTGCAACACTTCTGCAACAGCTGGGCATTTTCTCTGAAAAGCTTTTCTGCACTGTGACTCTCAGCGCCCCTTCCACCCGCACTCATCCCACTCCGAGCAGAGTTTTCTCAGAATGTCCTGATTTCAGTCATTAGGGAGAAAAAGGAAGTTCAGCCTACAGTGCATTCACGGGTCCGGCGGAAACCAGAGTTTCCCCACTGGCAAGGCAAGACAAACAAGACTCTGAGTTAAAGGGGCATCAGCTGGGGGTCAAAAAAGTCAAGGTGGCGGCCAGAACCATGTTGTGGAATCCCTGCCATATTTTTAATATGCGTTGCACGCCCAAGATACGTTAAAAAGGGGGCATTCCCTCTCGACTTCTGTGGCTCCTTCTGCAGATGTTCCTGCTGAGTTCAGTCTTTCACAGGAACAAAGGAGGAAGCAGCTTTATTCCCAAATCTGTTGGGCAGCCCTGCAAGATATGGGGTCTCCGTTGCTGGTTCTGCTGTATGGGGTCTCGCTTCCGCCTGGATGGCTCTAAACTCTGCCGGCCCTTGGAGCTTCGTCTCACGCCCACCCCAGTTTTGCGTGGGGCATCGGGACATTGAGATTCACTGTGGAAAAACAGCTGCCTCACCGCAACCCAGCTGCCTTTTGGAAGCTGAAGGACAGGTTCTTCTGAACTAGCATGAGTCAACCCCAGCCATCAGCCACTGACATAGGGAGCAGGGCTCTCCAGATGCCACGCTGTCAACCGAAAGGGGTTAATGGGACTGGAGAATTACTTAAGCTCCTTAGTCAGCAGACATGTTGGACCAGTCCTGTTTTTCTCGGGAAATTTCTACAGAAATTCCCTTGTTTATCAGCTGCAGCTAAAATAACAGCGCATCCTGTTTCCTTAGAGATCAATAGTGTTTGTTGTGACTAGATGACCTTTGGGGTCCCTCCCAACTTGGCGATTCTGTGATATATTTTTGTGGTATAGTTTCTTGGAACTCTGAGGGGTTATTTATGAGGATCTATCTATTTCTCATGTTTTGAGGGTGGATTATAAAAAATTATAATATAAAAAAAAGCATTATAAAAAAAAGACAGGAAAGGAGGTGAGTGGCATTAGTAAGCTGATTAATGTACATAGCTTCGTTTTTAAAAAGTTAAAAATGTTCCTATTCAGATAAGAGCTAAACTTTGCCAAATAGGAATAGAACAGGATTGGAATGAAAACCTGGGATTTATTTCTCCACTATGTCTGGAACACATGCTGTGAACCCATTCAGTCAAAATCTTAACACATGCCTACTCAAGCGGATTGATTGAACATGATGTCAAAATCAGAGACAACACCAAATCACAACTTGTAATCCTACACCATGCCAGGAATGAGTTTGGATTTCATATGTGAACTGAAAAGAGCAAAACATCTGGCTGGGCCAGCAAACAATTTCTTAATGGAAAACCAGGCTTCTGCAAAATCCTGGTTTATAGTTATGTGCAAATGCAACCAGTTTCAACTCAGGATACGCAGCGTGACTCAATGTTAAGTTTTGCTTTCTTTTTATTGCTATTCTCCATTAAAGCGGATCTGAAAAACTTCTGAAATGTATGAAGGTAAATGTTTACAACAGGAAGGCAGGCAGGCAGGCAGGCAGGCATACTGCAGATTAAATCCACAACTGGCTGCATATGATCTGCATCTCTATTAAAGGGGCATTCCAAATCATGTAGGGACTATACCACCCAGGGACATCCAGAATGAGAGGATTAAGGTGACCCATGTAAAAAAGGAGTGGGGCTTCCATTATGTGGTCATCTGGACCCTCACCCAGCCCATTAGAGACCTCGGATCTCTAATGGAAGGAAGGAAGGCACATCAAACATTTGTGATCCAAGATGGGCATCATGGGCGCATAATAACTGGACTCCTGCACCAGTTATTTCGCTCCTGGTGTGCCAGCCCCCCCATCTTGCCTCATCGCTGTTTTCACAAAGACTTCCTAAGCATTAACTGCTGCAGCCTCCAGTGAAGGACACAGGCTTGCAAAGATTTGCCCAAAATGAGACCTGGGTCAAACGGGGTGCCCTTGTGAAACCCTACCTCCTTGAGCAGCGTCGCTTCGTACTCCTGAAGCTGTTTCTGAAACCCAAAGTTGGGACTGACATACGAACGGACAGCTTTGGCTGCGGCCAAGCATTCTTCCCAGCCGAAGGTGGTTACCGTCATCAGGTAGGCTACCAAAATGGTGGTGCTGCGAGAAACTCCCGCTAAGCTGGTGCGACAAAAGGGAGAACCGTTGGTCTTCAGTTCACACAGAAGTGGAAAACATTCACAACAGCCTCAGGATCAGTTTCTCCCTCAAGACGAAGCAAAATTACGGGCCTTAAGACTTGAATTCTGGGAGTTGAAGTCCACCCATCTTCAAGTGGCCAAGGTTGAAAAACACTAGACAAGGCCAACTTTCTCAAGCATGGAGAAGCTTGGTGATCTCTCATTACAATTCCTTTTTTTTCTGACTGGCATGATTACTGGCTGAGTTTGAAAATCCAGCATATCCTGTGAGCAACTCATTAGAAAGCTACTCCTAACCACGCAAGCTGTAACCGTTGATCCAGGGAATATTTTCATTTTGCTTTTCTTTCTCCGACTTGCCTGACGCAACTTGGGGCTGTATTCAGACCAATAACAGCCCTCAGGGCTTCAAGGGGGCTGAAGTAACCCCCCGTTTTAGGAGAGAACACGGCATTTTGATAACACAAGAGTAACCATGTTCCCTCAGAGAGAAGGGTCAACGGGTTGGGAGGATTTCCAAGATTGTGCTCTTTATCATTTTTTTCCATATCCTGTTTCATCCCCTCTGCCGCCGCCACCACACTGATTAGTAACTCCACAAGGTTTAAGGCCATGTTTATTTGCAGATATTTAAATTCTCCGAATGTGGGCTTCTGGGGAAAAAGCAAAAAAGGCGGGATTACTTACCAGTGAATGAGACAAGCTCCCCCATGAAGCCTACATTCATGTACAAACTTGATGCACTCTTTAAAATGTTGTATTCTGGCATGGGGAGAAGAAAGAGACATCACTTCCTCTGAAACTCTTACTAAGCAGTTCTCTTGAAAATTCAATAAAACATCGCTATAAACTATGCAAACATAGGATCCAGGGGTTATTTTCTGCTTGAGTGTGTGGTTTGAAAGCAGCCTGTGTGGTTGGGGGGAGGGCTGTGGGGAGCCGATCAATCCTTGTCAATCATGGAGTTATAATCATTCAAAATGGTCGGTAAGCTGCCTCCCCTTCTGGGAGAAACAGCCTAAATTCCAGATGCTGGAATTTAGAAGCCAATTGTCTTGGCATTTCATTGAAAATCTGAGGGAACCCCATGGTGCCAGATCCAAGATCTTTTTAACATTTGAACCTTGCTTCCTCATCTCAGGACGTCCATTCTTTCTAAAACAATGCTGTTGCTTCCATCTGGGCCATCCCTTGCTGAGTTCTGCTCCCTACGTGCAAGTAGCAAACCCTGTTTGGAACACACCTTTGGAGCTGAGAAAGGAAACCACAATACCACTTTGACCTCTTATTCCAAGCAAAGCGGTAGGCACCACCTACCACGTTGCCGGCAAAAGGCCGTAACGTTTGACTTGCTTAGTGATATGTCCACTTCACCGGGGGGTGGACAGAATAGGCAGCAACCGTAGTTCTACAAGCTCAGAAGCACCTCTGATCAGAGCAAGGTTCCTTGCCTAAATACCCCTTCCTTCTCTGCTGGTTCTTAGGTCATCTTTTTTGATGACCTTTTCTGATTTTTCATTCAAGTCCAGTGACAATCAGCCGGCAAGGACACGAAACCTCCAATGTATTAATTATTAGATTTAGGCTTCTCCAGTCTGTACAGCTCTGGACAACTTACAAAATGCAGCAATAGGACACAATAAAAATACAGAATATGTATGTGTGTATGTGTGTGTATATATATGTATTCCCTTCTCACCCTGATGGGTGGTCTGTGTCTTCCTCAATCTCGGGTCCTCCTCCAGAGGCCTGGGAGTCTGAGGGTTCTGCGCAGTATCTGAGCTGTTCCTAGCCCTGCACTCTTCTGCACAGAGAGCTCTGATGTTGTTCCTGGGATCTGTTGGAGCCACTCTCCAGCTTAGGAGTCACGGCCCCAAGTGCTCCTATCACCACTGGGACCACTTTGGCCTTGACTTTCCACATCCTCTCGATTTCCTCCTTCAGGCCCTGGTGCTTCTCCAGCTTCTCATGCTCCTTCTTCCTGATGTTGCTGTCACTTGGCACTGCTACATCTATCGCTACCGCTGTCTTCTGGTCTTTGTCTACTACCACGATGTCTGGTTGATTAGCCAGTACCTGTCTGTCCGTCTGGATCTGGAAGTCCCACAGGATCTTAGCCCTGTTATTCTCCACGACCTTCTGTGGAATCTCCCATCTGGACTTGGGGGGGTCTAGTCCATACACTGTGCAGATGTTCCTGTACACAATGCCAGCTACTTGGTTGTGCCGTTCAGTATATGCTGTTCCTGCCTGCATCTTACACCCTGCCACTATGTGTTGGACTGTCTCTGAGGCCTCTTTGCACAATCTGCACCTTGGGTCCTGTCTAGTGTGGTAGACCCCTGCTTCTATGGATCTGGTGCTTAATGTCTGTTCTTGTGCCTCAGTGCCTCAGTGCTGTCTTTTAGTCTGGCCCTGTCCAGCCACTGATAGGATTTCCCCATGTCAGCCACCTCAGCTATCTGTCGATGGTACATCCCGTGCAGGGACTTGTCTTGCCATGGCACTTCCTCTGCTTGAACCTCCTGCCTTGTCTGCTGCTGCCTGAGGCATTCTCTCAGCAGCTCATCTTTGGGTGCCATCTTACTGATGTACTCCTGGATACTTCAGGTTTTGTCCAGGACAGTGGCTTTGACACTCATCAGGCCCCGCCCGCCCTCTTTGCGGCTGGTGTACAGTCTCTGGGTGTTGGACTTGGGGTGGAAACCTCCGTACATTGTGAGGAGCTTCTGGGTCTTCACATCGGCAGCCTCCATGTCTTCCTTTGGCCAGCTCACTATACTGGCAGGGTATCTGATGACTGGCAGGGCATACATGTTGATGGCATGGATCTTGTTCTTCCCATTGAGCTGGCTTTTCAGGACCTGTCTTATCCTTTGGTGGTACTTGGATGTTGCTGTCTTCCTTGCCTCCTCCTCATGGTTCCCATGTGACTGTGGGAAACCAAGGTATTTATAGCTGGTTTCTATGTCTGCTATATGGCCCACTGGTAGTTCCACTCCATCGGTCTTAACTACCTTCCCTCTCTTTACTATCATCCTGCCACACTTCTCCAGTCCGAATGACATCCCAATGTCCTCGCTGTAGATCCGTGTCAGGTGGATCAGTGAGTCGATGTCTCGTTCACTCTTAGCATACAGCTTGATGTCATCCATGTAGAGGAGGTGGCTGATGGTGACTCCACTCTTGAACTTGTACCCATATCCAGACCTTGTGATTATCTGGCTGAGGGGGTTTAAGCCTATGCAGAACAGCAGTGGGGACAGTGCATCACCTTGGTATATGCCACACTTGATGGCCACTTGTGCGAGCTGTCTTGAGTTCACTTCCAGTGTTGTCTTCCACAGTCCCATTGAGTTCTTGAGGAAGGTCCTTAGTGTCCTGTTGACTTTGTATAGCGCCAGGCATTCACAGATCCATGTGTGCGGCATTGAGTCATAGGCTTTCCTGTAGTCAATCCAGGCTGTGCTCAGATTGGTCTGCCTAGACCTTGAATCTCGGGTGACTGCTCTATCTATGAGTAGCTGGTGTTTTGAGCCTCTGGTCTTGTTCCCAATGCCCTTCTGAGCTGTGCTCATGTACTGGCCCATATGGTCTTGTAGCTTGGCAGCTATGATGCCTGATAGAACTTTCCATGTTGTGGGGAGGCAGGTTATTGGCCGGTAGTTGGATGGTGCTGTTCCTTTGTGAGGGTCTTTCATGATCAGCACTGTCCTTCCTTGTGTTAGCCAGTCCGGGTGGGAGCCTGCTGCTAGCAGTTGGTTCATCTGTGCTGCTAGGTGTTCATGCACTGCTGTTAGTTTCTTTAGCCAGTAGGTGTGGATCATGTCCGGGCGAGGTGCTGTCCAGCTTTTCATGTTCTTGACCCGCTGTTGGATGTCTGCTACTGTGATGGTGACTGGTTCCTGTTCTGGGAGATTGCTGTGGTCTGCTTTCAGGTCCTGCAGCCACTTTGCACTGGTGTTATGCGTCTTCTCTTTCTCCCATATGTTCTTCCAGTACTGTTCAGTTTCCGCTGCTGGTAGCTCAGCTGTTACTCTGTGGTTGCACTGCAGTTGGGAGTACACTTTGGATGGTTCTTTGGAGAACAGGGCATTTGTCTTCTTGGCCTCTGCTTCTCTAGGGTATCTCCTTAGCCTGATAGCCAGTGCTGTGAGCCTTTGTTTAGCAGTCTCTAGGGCTTCAGATGGAGTCAGGCCCATGTATTTTTTCAGTAGCCGAGTCTTATCCTTAATCTCCACGCGCTTCTGTAGTTCCACCAGCTGACTGACTTCTCTCCGAGTTGCCTTGCTCTTAGCCTCCAATCTCATTTTCCAGGGTGGGTATGTACTGCTGTTCTTCTTGATCGTGTAGCCAAGCAGTTCCAGGATTACAGTGGCTGTAGCATATACCAATTCATTGGTTTCAGTTATGGTGGTAGTAGGGATTGTCTGGAGGGCTCTGTTGGCATCTTCTAGCATACTATCTGATGGTACTTCTCCACTGAACCTTGGTAATCGGACTCGAGGGTTGACTGTAGCTAGTTTATCCATGATCTTATGCCTCATATCAGCTGCTGTGCTCTGTAATGGAAGGGGTGGCAGTGACATTCCAGCTTCAGGTGTTGGATGCACATCTGCTTGTTCTTCTAGGTCTGCTTGAATCCGGGTTGTAATGTGGAGTTGGTCTATCTCAAGTTGTGAGAGCAGCTTCCTCTTCACTATGTTGAAGCGCTGGGTAACTAGTTGTTTCTCAGTTAGTGTGGATGTAGGCCTTCTGTCTATCCATAGTTCCCTCATACGTTTCATATATCCCCTCTCATTAGGTCTGCTGTTGTAGTAGCATTCCATCAATTCCAAGTTCTCTTGTCTCGTCCATGTATGGTTTGTTCCAGTAGCCCACTTAACATCAGATTGCCCTGGTTCCCCAACATCTGACGCGGACCTTGTTAATCTGGGCGATGTCCGAGCCGGCATGACTTTCTTAGTTCGTGTCACTCTCATATTTGAGGTAGGCAGGTGAAGCGTTAGGGGGTCTTTGCCCAAGGACCCCTACTGGTAAGGTAGGTACCAGCTGGGATTTGAACCCCAGTCTCCTGCATCAAAGGCGGTGTTCTAACCACTACGCTATCCAGCCGCTCATATATATATATATATATATATATATATATATATATATATATATATAAGCATATTGATGATATTGATACATTGATAAGTAATATTATGTTTAGTAATATGCTATTAAATTATATATGTATTAATGGCCAATGCAAAGGTGGTTTGAATTATTCTTCATGGATTGTGATTGGGCTAGAAACCAGGAGACCCAGAGTTCAAGTCCTGCCTTACGCACGAAGCCAGCTGGGTGACTGTGGGCCAGCCCCTCGCTCTCAGACCTAGGAAGAAGGAGGCAAGGGCAAACTACTGAAAATATTGCCAATAAAACTGCAGGAACTTGTCAATGGGATCTCCAGGAGTCAAGACTGACTCAAAGGCTACATATGTTATTATTCAACTCCCTTTCCTCCATTTTCAGTATGTACCTGGGTCAGTTATCAATAGCTTGCTTGCTTGCTTACTATAGATACCCCTCCCTTTAGTAACATTTAGTGGGGTAGAAAAGCTGTCACAGGAAACCCATCAGGGAAGGAGTGAGCTTAGCTTGGTCATCCCTCACCCTAAACAGTGTGTTTCAACAAGACATCCAGACTTAACCTGACATCACCTTTGCAGGCTGTGGTATGCAAGGAGGACTAAATACCGAATCCATTAAAATGGGTCAGTCAGCTTGCATATTTCTGGCACATCCTCCCACTTAAACACATATCTTTCCCACTCTTGTATGGCATGCTTAAGGGGGTACAAGGAATGAAGGGGAAATTATTACTCCTTTCAAGGTTTTCTTAGCAAATGTCAGAACTGAAAGCAGGAGCAGGCATTCATGGAGGAACATCTTGGATAAGTAAGTTTTATTGTAAGAAAAGTGAGCGAAGCTATTGTGAAAGAATTCCAGTGACTGCTATATACCAAATACAAGTCCTATTTATAATGAAATTAAGGTTCCAATTTTTGTTCCTTTTTCTCTGGCCTGGACAGTGCAGCAGGCTCAGTTTCCTGGGGGAGGAGCAGGGGGAATTATTTCTACCTGATCCTTGTTGCAGTATCAGATAAATCTGGTTTCAGGTTCAAATGGGCTGGCCCTACCATTAGGCAAACTGATGACTTTGTCTCAGGTGGTAGATTCAAGGAGGGGGCAACAAAGTGCTGAAGAAAAGAGTGTGCCTGCACCCAGCCCTCTGTCCCCCAACTTAGCCGGCCGCTTTCAAGAGTGCTGGAGATCCTATGCCAGTATGTCTTCTAAGAAAATGCCAGTTGATGGTCCAGCTTTTGTACCTGAAATGAGGTAGGAGGAGACTATTTTCCTTTGCTTCAAGCAGTGTTAACCCCACTAAGTAGGAAAACAACTGGTCTGGTCAACCATTTTTATCGAAATTGGCTATAATAACAGAATCAAGCACATCTGATTGTGCTGTACCTCCTCTCTCCTTCTTATATTCCAGTGCATCAGGGAGGTGTCTGCCTGAGCCTCTTCCAACCCTTATCTGGACATTCTGGACTTAAAAAATGTTTCAGCCCCTTTTGCCTAGATAATTCAGTCCCACCTGCCTCTGTCCTGCCTATCTGCGTCAAGGTCATTTTCCTTACTCTCTGCAGGTAGTAAATGTCTCTGGTCAGCCCTATGGATCAACCAGCAAAGCCATCTGAGATCATTCTGCTGGGGTTAAGATGCTTCCAGGAGCCATCTTCCACACCCCGTTTTTGGAAGCAGGTTGACGGTCCCCATCTCTGCCATTAATCTGTGGTCACAGGGTCAATCCATGCCACCCCATTCTCAGCTTGCTTCTTGGAAAACCCTCTCAAAGTTCATTTGAGATTGTGAAATCCAGACTCCAAAACAGAGTGCAGAAAATAGGCCCTTCGGAACAGAGCTTCCTTCCTATGGCCCACTGCTCAGAGGCGTGTTATGATTGCACAAAAAAAAAAAAGTGGGGGGAGAGGGAGGAGTAAATAACAATCCAATGTTGCTGAAGAAGGATATTCTCACCAAACATTTTCAAGGGGAAATATTTAGCTCGGGAGCAGAAGACGCCTGCAAAAAAATGCCACTTCCATCTTTGGCTTCGAAAGGATGTCAGTAATAACTTTTCACAGCGTAACTGATGCTCCACTTCTGCAGCATTTAAGTTTAATAAATTATTATTATTAATTATTATTAGCTAGGTGCGCTAGCCATGTGTTTATAACAGGAGCACAAGCTACTTGCATGTAACCAGGAAAAATCAGAAGTTCAACAAAACCCACGTGCTTGAGCAATCAATAGAACTGCGGTGGAAGACTTTGTGTAATTGTTTTAGTCCATGTTTCTGTCTGTGAACCTGCACAGACAAACATCTTGTGCATTTTTCAAACATACGGCCTACCAATCTGTTCAGAAGGCAGGGATCAGCATAGCCGGTTCATCATCTGAATGTTTCACCCATTTTCCAGTCAATGCCACCGCTCCATTTTATCAAAGAATCCAATCAGGTCACTCTCGTAACTCTTTTTTTTTTTTCTAATTAATTTCACAACGCCCTAAAAAATTCCAGCTTGATTTTCCCTGTTTGTACAAGTAGCCCACACGTTCCTCTACAGTGCCCACAAGTAAAATGAAACGCTTGGAAACACATTGCATTTGGCAGCACATAGAAGCTTTGATTCATCATCAAAGGAATGGAAGGGGGATTGTGCCAGCACAAGTTGGGTGTGTGTGATGTGTGTTATGAAAATAAGGCAATCAAGACACTGATGAGACAGGACACTATGGTAGCATTCTTACACTTATACCTTGCTTTCTAATCTCAAAAAGTCCATTATTTCTGAAACTATATTTACCCGTCATTACCTTCACAGCAAGGGGTATGATCTTGAAAGAACTTACAGGTTTTGATTCGAAGAGTCTGAAGCTGAAATACAGAGATAGGTCATGCCCTGAAATTAAAGAGAGAAAGTTTACGGAGACTCCGTGACTTGGATAAACAGTGACACGACAAGGCTTTATAGATTTAAACAAATGAAGAAGCACCATGATTGTTGTGGTACTCAACGAAAGCTTTTGCTGCAGCCTAGGTTTTGACACAAAGCTTTGACTAATTTAAGGGGAGCAACCTGCATGTCATGTGGTCTCAGCATACTTTTAAAAAATGTTTTGACAGCCATCCATTCAGAAATTCTAGCAGCCTTGCTGAAGGAGGAGAAAGAGGAAGAGGAAGATCAAGCTTCAGAAAGAGACAGAATATGTTACACAATTTTGACTCTGGCTCTATCTGCTGTTTCTTTGAGCTCCAGCCACTACAAGTCGCACTGTTCAGGCTCTTGATTGAAGTAAAAATGGTCTGTTCAAATGACCATCATATTAAGGCCCTTCCTTTTGGGAGCTCCTAAATACAAGTTTCATTTTGGGAAAATAGGACAAGGGCCTCTGTGGGAATCAAGGTTGTGGGGAAGGAGAGAAGAGATGCCCTCAACCTTTTCCCCTTGTTGGGTTCTACTTGAACAGAAAACTTGCTAGCTTTCACTTTGCCCTCTGGGTTAGTTGCAACTCCAAGAAAGGGAAATGCAACATTCTTCCAGAATTTGCCCTACAGAACAGCTACATCCAGGCTGGGGGTAAGGATGACGTTGGGACCGGATTAACTCATTTTCTGAGTTCGCATATTGAACTACGAACTAACCAGACCACAAGCTAGTTTCCCACAGCATGCTGACACCAAGGAAAGGAACCTTGCCAAGATTAACCCTGACCAAGCTTGATTCTTTGGTACAAATTTAGCTACTCGGGTTTTACCTGAGCTGGGTAAGTGTGCTATGTGACCACACCACACCATTTGCTGAGGAAGATAGGAGCTGTAGTCCAACTCAGCTGGGTTGGGAAAAACTGAGACAGAAGACCATAACTCTAGCTTACATCTACAATTTATGTATTAGTCATTAAATGTATGTGCTGCATTTCCTTCAAGAGCTGAAGGCCATGTACGTAGCACTCCTTCCTCCCATTTTCCTCGTAGCAACAGCCCTGTGAAGTAGGTTGGGCATAAGGAGAGGAACTGGCCTGAGTCACCCCATGTGCTTCCACACTGGGAAGGAAGACCTGAACATGGGTTTCCCGGGGCCTAGCCCAAAACTTTAACCCATTACTGGCTGTCACAATACTGTGAGCCAAAATATGGTTGTGTATCTGTTGCTTAGTAACTTGGATGGATCCAGTTATCACAGCCTGTAAACCTAAGTCTAACCGCTTGGTGTGCCATGTGAACCTAGCCAATTATGGATCACTCAGTAAGCAAACTATGGCTTAGCTGGTTGCATGAAGACACCCAACCTGTAAGTGAGGAATGGATTTGAGATGCTTTGGTCACCAACTTTGACCCCTTTCATAACTGGCCACCCCAGACAACTACTGGACTCGAGAGAGATAAGGAGCACCATGAGAAAAGAAAATCAGAGGAGATCTGAAATGTCCTTGGCTAAACCAATTGTGGTTTTTCTGCTCTCCGTTCAATGCAGCCTGCGATGAGACAAGAGGGAGACAGGAAGAACAGAAAGAGGGTAAGAGAGATAAAATCTCTTCCAGATGGAGTCCAGCTTCCGGAGATTCCATAAACACATCCGTGTTGTCCTCTGGACAACAGAACAGAAATGGTTTGCCGTTCCCTTCTTCCGGCTGCCCTACATCTTTGGCACTTCCTGGCCTCTCCCATCCAAATCTAACCAGGTTCAACCCTCTTTGGCTTCCCAGTCCAGAAGGTGAGCCTGGTGTAGCCACCAGGGCATTATAGAAGAGGACCCAGGAGGGACACATGGCTGTCTCAGAAGAGGATACAGCTTCAGGACAGAGTCTGGCCTTTGCACGGAGAAGTGTCCAGGTTCAAACCCAGCATTTCATCTCAAGCTGAGCGGTTTGGGGAGGAGAGGTGAGAGACTGAACAGCTGCTGCTAAGTCGGGATAGACAATGCAGGGCTACAGCAATAAACATGATGGCTGTAAAGTAGTTTCCTCTCTTCAGGAGGAAGACAAGAGAGGAGACGCTTCACTTAAAACATGAAAATGCAAATCCAAGGAGGTTTGGTGGAGTATGTTGCAACTTACGCACAACAGCAAAATCATCCAGGCAGTTGCTAACCTCCTCTCCCTCGCCACCCACCCACCTTCCAAAGCAGAAGGAGGAGGAGGAAGGGGGGGAAGCAGCCCTCCTTTGGCCCCACCAGACCGAAGCCCAATGCCTGGGAACCACAGCTTGTCTCGGCACTTCTTTTGCTGTGCTCTGGGATTGCCATATTACTCAATATGTTCATGTGTTTCCGGTTCCTCTTGTTCTTTTCCACTCCTCTGCCTTCCTCACTCCATCCTGTTGTAAGACTTGTGGATTTGCCATCTGCCTGCTTAAATCTGTGAAGAACCGTCCTCGCAGCTGCTGCTCTTTTCCCATCTTCACCCAACCCATAAACACATTCCCTTCTTCCTCCAATCTTAGGCAGTAGCTCTGATGAAAAGAATAGGCTTCATGAGGATCTTTCTCAATCTCTCTCTCTCTCTCTCTTTCTCTGTCATCCATCCATCCATCCATCCATCCATCCATCCATCCATCATCTATCTATATTTATCCATCCATCCATCCATCCATCCATCCATCCATCCATCCATCCATCTATCTATCTATCTATCTATCTATCTATCTATCTATCTATCTATCTATCTATCTATCTATCTAATTGGGAAGCAAGAGCTTCCCACAGAAGCCCAGGAAAACATGTTTTGTATTCATTCATTCATTCATTCATTCATTCATTCATACAGGGCTCCTCCCTGTGTGGGGTTTGTGCTCAGCTGGAATTTGCATCGCTCCAATATTCCCGCGATGTTCTTGGGCTTCTGCAGCTCTTTTGCAGCTGGACCAACTAATCTTCAGCTTAACCCAGCAGGGCCCTCTGGGAAAACAGCTCTGCAGTGTTGGCCCCTAGAATTGCAAGACCAGCAGTTTCCCTTCAGGGAGCGTTCTTGCTTCATCCTGCCTCCCAACTCTGTGGCTCTCTCTTCCCTCGGCTGAAGTCATGACTCCATGGTGTCTTCTTTGCATTCTCTTAAAATCAGGGGGGGTTTTTCCCTCTGTTGGGAAAGTAAACACAACTGGCAAGAACACAGACAGGGAGGGCAGGGCTGCACAGGCCCAAAACCTTATTCTGCACTCTCTCCTTTGGAAGACTGAGGGAGTGCAGGTGGTTTTATAGGGAGCATTAAGCATTGCAAAGGGGCGATTGGATTGAGCATACTTGTGGCTCCTGGGAAAATGCTTCGGAGGGTTTGGGGAAGGATAAACCTACCTAAGTGCCACCAGTGCTCCAAGAGGATCCAAGCATAAGGTGGATTCATTTTTGGTCTGCCAGATGTGCCCCTAGCAGCAGCTTGATACACCACGACATCCACAGATTGCACAAATCTGCCACGTGTTTTACTTTGACTTGGGAACAACGTCATGTGTGAATCCAGCAGTTCTAACTTGCATACCACGGCTCATGGCTTAGCCCCATGTATGAACCCAGCCTCTGGGATCTAGTCAACCATCAGCAATCAATCCTCGAGAAAGCCAAGAGTGCATAGGTGTTCAGTAGAAGACTCGACCTACCGATCCCACCCACGTCACAAAATCATGCAAACGTCATGAATTATGTTTATGTTATGAGCTTAGGTGGCCACCTCTCTCACATGGCGATCTCGGGCAGTTCACAACAACCCATAAAAACTACAGGATGAAAACAGAGCAAATCCTTCCCACCAAAGGTGGCAGCCCACTCATGCTACTGACTTGACCTAGCCCAGGGGATGGGGAAAGAGACTGGTCTTCATGGCCTTGTGAAACACTAAAAGGGTAGGACCCCCTCAAATTTCCAGGAGGGATTTCAGGCCCACTGGTAAGCCAAAGCTGAACAAAGCACACAATGGCCTTAATGCAAGGCAGCCAGTCAGGGCTGCCCCATGGTCATGTTGTCTCAAGCGGAAGGGCAACATCATCTAATTCACCTAAAACAGTGTTCCTCAACCTCGGCCACTTGAAGATGTGTGGACTTCAGCTCCCAGAATTCCCCAGCCAACCATGCTGGCTGGGGAATTCTTGGAGCTGAAGTCCACACATCTTCAAGTGGCCGAGGTTGAGGAACACTGACCTAAAGGACTGGGGGAGATGGGGAGAGCCAGTTTGGTCTAGTGGTCAAGGTGCTGGAGTGGGAGCAAGGACGTCTGAGCTCTAGTCCTGTCTTAAGACCTGAAAGACCCAGATTAGGGATAGATCGTCATGGAGAAAATCTATCTCTATGGTCATTAGGAGTCGAAAATGACTCGATGGCACATAGTCAATCAGTCCTGTCTTAGGCACAAAAGCAGGCTGGGTGATTTTGGGCCAGTCCCTCTCTCTCAGCCCTAGAAAGAAGGCAATGGCAACCCCCTTCCAAAAACATTGCCAAGAAAACTGAATTGAGTAAGATCCTTTTAGATCGAGTGAAGAGGATGGAAAGGCGGCTACACTTGTGTGCTTCTGCTGCCCTCCTTCGGCTATAATACATCATGACTTTCTGTTTCCTGAGTAGCTGGACAGAAGGCAGACCAAAGGGAAGAGCCCTTTGACCACTTTGCAGCTGTGAGTCTGGAATGTGCAGGACCAAGTTCTTCCCAAGGCATTTGAAATGTCTCAAGGGACTTGCATGCTTCTGCATACTCACTTCCAGCAGAGGTTTGGCATTGTTGTGCACCGAAAGAATGTGGGTGATCCCATGTTTCGTCAAGTTCTCTTTGTCCTCAGCATCTGCAAAAAGTCAAATGTCTCTGAGATCCAGAATGAACGAATGGAGGCCCTTGATGTGGACTTCATTCTTGTAGAAGAAATAACAACACTGTTATATGACTAGGGGCAGTTTGGCTCCAGAGGAGTTCTGTGAACTTCAGGAGATGCCTTGCAACTATTTGTGGCTATTGCTCACATAAAAAGAGATGGAGCTCCAATTTCACCTTTGCGGCTACCATCTTGACTTTTTTAATCATCTCCTGTGGACGCCCCTGCAATTCTTCTTCCATCAATGGTGCTATGGATCATTACCTTGGTTCTTCTGAGGCCTATTTTACTAGGTTTGATCAAGGGAGGGGAGGAGCAAGAATTCCATAATTCTTACTCATCATCAACTTACTCATCATCAACTTCCAAGAAGAAAGCACTGAAAAAACTTACCACTGATGCTCCCGAGGTATAGGCCCTCAACCACCTAAGGAGAAACCAAGAGAGAAAATGAATGCATTATCTCCAGTGAGCAAGACTTTCTCGAGTAATACATCATGGAAAGCAGCTGTTTTACTCCCTCCTGGATTGGTTGGACCTCCCCTTACATCCAGGCCACCACATTTTAAGAAAGTTTCAGAGAAACTGAAACAGATGTAGAGAACATCAGTGCAAATGATCGGGAGCCTGAAAATTAAGCCTTATGATGGAGCAAACTGGGGCATTGCCACACCCCTTCTGTATTCACTCCACAATCCCTTTTCCCTCTCATTCCTGAGTGCAGGATATAAAAATAATAGTCTAAAGTTACAGGAAGGCAGATTCTGATTGAAAGTTCTGAGAAGATCTATTCAACCTTGGAACCAATCCCTTTAGCATCAATGTGAGGCATTGTTGGCATGAAGGAAGGAGGAGGCAATAGAGTAACACTGAATTTGGACATCTAAAGTTGCCCCATGGTCAACACTAAGAGTCCGGATCTATTTATATTGCTTCTATGCATTAAAGGAGCAATGGTTTATCAGCCTCTTGCTAGATCAGACCACAGTGGCTCACAATGAACTAAATCAGTGTTTCTCAACCTTGGCAGCTTTAAGATTTATTTTATTTTATTTATGTATATATCAAATTTGTCACCGCCCATCTCGTTGAATGACTCTGGCTGGGGAATTCTGGGAGCTGAAGTCCACGCATCTTAAAGCTGCCAAGGTTGAGCAACACTGAACTAGGTACTAGCAGGAAGCTACAAATTATTATTATTGTTGATTGCACAATCAGTCAGATGTTTAGACTGGATTTGGCATTTTTATCCACCTACTGAGTTCTTCCCGAGGACCTGGGATAGGCAGATGTTGTTGTTGTTATTTCTATTTTTTTATTATTATTTCTAATTCACCTAGCATCTCTGGGCAAATGCATTCATTAATCACAAGATTAAACATTTCTAAAAACTTTTTTTTAAAAAAATGGTAAAGCCATACAAACATTCATTTAATAAATAGTACCATATACGGTACTTCAGTATATAAAATCCAACAGAATTGGAAGGCCATAGCTGTTCCCACTGGTTTGCCCTCCCCTCTCCCCCCATAGCAGTTAGTACTCAGAAGTGTCGACCTCAAATGAGTCACTCATTGCATTAATCCATGGTCTGCTTAATCACGGTTTAATAACTAAACCACAATGAGTTGGGTTGATACATCCCTGGAATTACAAACAATCAATGGGATCGTGCAGGAAAATCAGCCTGCTGGTTGAGAAAGGTCCCCTCCCTTCTTTATTTCAGCCCAGAGCAGAGAGAAATCTGAGACCACCTCTCTATCTGGGTCAGGGGGGTCTAATTATACTTCAGGAAAGCTATGACTCTCCCCGTTATTTAGGGACACAAGACGTAAGCAAGCCTTCTGCTAGGTGGACAGCTGTGCAGGAAGTTAACGCTTCCTTCTTTGCTCTGCTGAATATTTGGGGGTGAAAAAAAAATTAAACAGTTTCTACTTCTACCTCTTAAAGGACCTTCTCCTCCAGGTCCCAAACTTGAATCGGTTCCTGCATATTTATTCTTTCAGATATTAGACAATCGCATCGATACGTAAGGTTTGCACAGACAAAGGCAGGAGGGAGAAAGGCTGAATGGCAGAAGGGGGGATACAAGCCGGCCAATGTTGCTTTCCTGTTCCTCCTCTTCTTACTTCCAGCCCCTGCCTGTTCTTTTGACTGAGCGCCTTTCTGCAACCCAGACAGCCCTCTTGTCACCCTGCACCGCCCCCCTCTTTGGGGCCCTTTCTATGAAACTCTAGGATTGTACCTTACTCATGCCAATCCCCATGACAACTTTTTGTTCTTTGGCGGGCAAGCAGCGGCAGTCCCAGTCGTTCACTCCGTTTTCCCCTTGGCATCCGAGGCCCTGCGAAATGCAAGAAGATGACACCAAGCTGAAGAAAAAGCTTCCGGTTGAGACTTACCCGGCTGCTCCCTATTCTAAGGAGTGTTTGTTGGTCCAAAGGGTGTGTTTGTCAAAGGAGAAGTGAACCTGGGAAGGAGGAAGGGAGCAGAGAATCAGGCACCTTCTCCATCCACTGACCTAGACTCCCGGTGCTCTTCTGACCCAGGGCAGAACTGCTGTCAAGGGCTGTCAGCCCAATGAAGCCTTCAGAGGTCACCCAGGACACGGGGAGGGAGGCGGGAATCCTGCGTGGGTTGGACCTGGGACAAGGGGTCAGTTGATTGGGGATGCCTGCTGTGGCATCGCTCCCTCTGCCCTCCCTCCCAGGGCCTTAAGTCACCGCAATACAGTTGTTGCTGCCAAGCAGATCGTCCAAGGGGTAGTGTTGCGATACAGATATGGCCTTTATAAAAGGCCCGTTTGGGAGGGGGAAGAAAAGGGCATCATGGCAGGGATCTTTGGGGGACCAACATTCTTGGGTGTTGGCAAGAAATTGCCTAGGTGAATTTCTTCAATCATCCTGCCTCCTCTGTGACAGGTTGTAATGTGAACTGATGCTCTTCTAGTTACAGTAATGTCTTCAGTGGGAGCTTCCAATCCTAATACATGGAGGCGGAGGAGGAGGAGAGGGAGGAGGAGGAGGAGGGAAAAGGGTCAATTACATTGTTTTAAATAAACTTGGAAGAGGGTTGAAATTGCCACCTTTGCATTGCTGGTCCATGTTGTAGACATTGTAGGAGGAGAACCACGCTAGTCTAAGGTAGCCCAAAATTCAGATTCTTTCTAAATTTTATCTGGCCAAAGTTTCCGTTATTGATTCGGTTTTCCTCTGGAGAGCACCACTGGAGAATTACAGCAAAACCCAAACGAGACTGGAAAAGCCCTGTGCCCTGGAGTGAGGGCCAGGGTCCCCAGAGTTCAGCAGAAGCCCAGCTTCTTTTCTCGGCCACTGTCCTGGCAGACGAAGCGTCCCAGCCAACGTGCAGAGCAGCAAGAGCGGTTTTCACGCACCTAGGCTTCCTACCAAATCCTTGCTTTTCCTTTAGTTTTTTGTTAGAGTTAGATGGCCACCCCACTGGCAAAAAAGGACTCTGGGTGACTTAATAGTTTGTTGGAACATAAAAACAAGGCACTAGAAAAGGCAATAAAGATCTAGAGGAAAAAAGAGAACAACCGAGTCATAGAAGTGAAATTAACCAAGGCCAACCATTCAAAAAAACACATTTTCAGGTTCTCAGAGACAGAAGGGTCAGGACTATCTGAACCTCTCTGTCCCCCAGGGCAGGTGCCGAGCAGCCTTTTCCCTTGTCCCCAAGATGTTGGGGAGGTAGCCGTCCCTGGTGGTTGGGACTGATGGGAACAGTATTCCAACCCATCCAGAAAGCATCAGCTTGAGGAAGGCTTGCCTTGGTGGGAAAACCACCCCTGAGGCCATCTTGAAAAGGGAGGGCCACCAACAGATACTTGGGAGGGACTGAATCTCCCAATCATTCTGGCAGTTGCACTTGAAAAGACTTGAATGAGCCAAGGTTATAACAAATACCCCCATTTTTAAAAAAAATGTGGGGAGGTATTTTATCTTCTGATGAAAGACGATACTTGTTGATATATAGCTGTATTTATCATTAATGAATCACTGAAGGTCTTTTCATACAACTATGAGAAGGTGCTCATTAGAGTCTGTCTATCTATCTATCTATCTATCTATCTATCTATCTATCTATCTATGTATCTATCTCACACTCTCCTTGACTATGATGTATTAATTGGGAAGAGATGTTTATGTGCTGATTTTCTTGCTCTTGTGTAATTCTATGTTGTTTTTATGTTAATTTTTCATTGTGGTTGAACAGCACCCTAATGGGGGCCTTAAGAATGAAACTTTTGTTTGCAATGCAGTAGAGGTGAACCTTCTCCTAGGCGTTCTGTCAGCATCCTAGCATCTATGTACATTGTAGAAAACCAGAGAGTGATGCTACTTTCAGAGTTGCCAACAGACCTTCATGCAAACAGTCCTCAGTATATCAAGAGACACATGCTGGATCAGATCAATGGATTATATCAGTTTTCTGCAACGTCTCCAGATGGGTAAGACCCAGCTGTGACTTCATGAAAACAGCCAACGCTGGGAATCTACACATTGTTGTAGGGCTGTCTGCTTAGAACAGGGTTTCTCAACCTTATCAACAGCCTGGCTGGCTGGGGAATTCTGGGAGTTGAAGTCCACACAACTTAAAGTTGATAAGGTTGAGAAACACTGGCCTAGGATTTCCCACCCTTTAGCTTTGCTGAGTTCAATTCTAAGAGGGAGTTTTTCTTCAGCACCATTTCCTACATCTCTTACCAGGTCCTTGACTTTCTTCAAAGCTTAAGATAAACACTTTGCGTAGCAACTTTTCTTCAAAGGGCCCCGGGCCCCTTCAGCTTGGTCTCTGATGCAAACTGCTTGCCATATTCCATATATGGTTTACATGAAGGAATTGTATCAATAGTTGGATTATCAATTCCATCCCCAGCAATTCAAAATACAGAATTTGCCACTTGCACAATAGCTACTGAGTTGGCTTCGTCGAACCATTCCCATTTCCAAGATGCTTCTCCTGATCAACTCTGCCCCAACAGAACAAAATGTGCGCAATGAAGAGGGGTGTATAACAAGCTTTGGTCCACAGTGATACTGAACTTAAATCCCTTCCTTTGGAGTTATGGAACAAGTGTCAGAAAGACAGGAGTGCAACTGTCAAATCCTACAGCTTTATACATATTCGTATTTATTGCCTGTACCGAAATGTATAGCTGGATGCTTTGCCTGGAATTGAGAAAAAAAAACAAGAATTGCTGTGGTTCAGCAATTGTAGCAAACTGCCTATTCCTGCCTATGCAGCAGTCCAACCTCACCAGGCTGCGATTCTTAGTTGTAGCACATAGAATAAATTACTAATTCTGAATACTTAGGGACACTTCTTGTGAGCACCCCGACAAGACAACATCCTGCTCGTTAGCAGGACGGCTTTGCGAGGGCAACTGTGGCTGGATGCCGGATCTGGACCGGCAAAATTTCTCCAGGAGGAGGAGAAATCATTGAGATTATCCACATGACTCTGGACAGCTGCCACTCATGAGTAGACAGCGGACACTGCTATTTTGTGGCTGACATGAGTGGAGTGGCTGGGAGTCAGGATTTTATCAAGCTCACACTCGCAAAGCAGACTTTTATGGACGTTAAGCGTGATCGAGCCTTATTTCTTAATCACTTTTTGGGATTTGGATTAAAAAATATTTTTGTTTACTGGAGAGATTAAGACCCTTCAGACCGGCAAGGTTTTACCATATTCAGCGGGTGAGTTTCCTCCTCTTTAGAGGATGATGGTGCAAATTTAATTTTAGAAGTTTTGAAAATCTTTTGATTTCTTGGACTATATTGCAAAAGGGTGCTTAGTATCTGGATTTTGGAAAGTTAACAATGTATTAAGGGACTAGAGCAATTTGGAATTATAGCTTGGAATTAATTAGAAGATATTTTCTCATGAGAACATGGTGACTGTTGTGGCTTTTTACAATAAGAAGAATGCTTTGGCTGTTTTTACGATGAGGAGACCTTGACGGTTGGACACTAGAAGGAACTAGAGGATAAGGAAGATGGAGCAGACAAAGAATACGGAGCAGACCTTTGAATCTTGCAAACTTCTGAATCTCTATTAAGCTTCTTAATAGAATGGATCAATTGCTGGACAAGATGGACAGAGCGTGTTGTAACGAAGTTGTAGAACAAGAACAAATTGCAATGGATGTCTATGAAATTCCTTGGAAGGGGGACTTAAATGTAACACAAATGGATCTGATGGATGACTTATTCCCTAAATGACATGTATAGATATTAAGCCAAGAAGCTGATTTGGATAATTTTTTCTTATTGGATACACAAAAGAGCTCCGTTAAAGTTTGGAAGGACTTTATTACAAGTGACAAACAAAGGGATAAACTTTACTTATTGGATATGCAAGAGAAACTTATTAAATATCTGAAAGGTTTTTGCCTTGAAACACAGATGACCGGCAAGCGACCTCCGGGACTCTCTTTGAAGGGGCTAAAGAATATTTTTTTAAACTCTGGGAAGGAATACAGGGTTGGTTTGTTCGATCAGGGCTAAAAGAGGAAAATAGTTATATCTGGTTGCCCTTGCTGGACTTCTGACAAAGAATGATTGGTGAAGCATTTGGATTTTGTTTTTTTACTTAGGAGATGAGCTATGAGGAGAAGAGAGATTATGTTGTATTGAGAGATGGTGACAGGCTATTAAAATTGTCTGTACTTGCTGGGATGAAGGGGGAAGTTATTTCTTTTCTTTTGCTTTTTTTTCTTTCTTTTTTCCTTTCCACAACCCTCCCTTCTCCCCCCCCCTTTTTTGTATTTTTCTGTTTGTATTTTGTATTGGCTTTTATTCTTTCCATTTATAATTCTTAATAAAATTATTTGAAAAAAAATCATTCTGAATACTTTGGCTAATTTATCACTAGTTTCTGCTGTCAGAACACAAAAATCTGAAGCACCAAGTGCTGACGAAAAACGTACCAGCCTATCAGAGAAGCTTTTACAGTCACTGGCTCAATAACCACTATCTTACTTAGCAAGCTTCTTGCCCCAGATATTTTAAAGAGATAATTCCCCACCAAATAAAGAATCACATGCCTCTTTTTCGAACTGTAATTTTTAATCTTCCTGCAAAAAAAAAAAAAAAAATGCAAACAGGATTAAGTTTAGGAGCAATTTTGCATATTAAACTGTAAGAACAGTTCAACCTTTCCAAGTATATATGCTGTTATGGTTTAAACAAGGATTCTGTTTCACCATAGACAGAAGCAGGGAAGAAACATCGAGATGACGAAACGGTTGCAGAATTTCAAACCCAAAGAGAAGCCTTGGTTCCCGGAGGCCTTTATTTCTTCCATTCGTTCTTCTCATAATCCCACTTAGAGCAAAGGCCGGTAATCGGGTCCGATTTCATATCCAGCATCCTTTTGAGCTCCATGGCCTTCCAGTCGTCCGATAAAGTGTGTGGGACTGGTTTCAGAACTGCAATTTGATAAGATCATGGTTTGTGACCACTGCAGCTCGTCAACAACAACTAACCTCTCCCAAAGTGACAGACATTGGTGCATAGTTCATGCCCTCGAAAGAGAAAGGCTGTTAACGCTAATCCAGCAGCAAACTTGTGCCCTTCATATCTTCACACCAGCCTAGAGCCCCTTAGCTCAGCCCTCTTTTCATTTTGGAAAGACAAACATGTGAGTCCAACTATTCAGTGGTCTGCAGAATTAACACAGATGAGCTATGGATGACTGTATCGAATTATGGCTTCAATTTACTCAGGTATGTCTACCCCTAAATATATGACCTGTATGTTTAGGGGTCTTTCAGCTTTTTTCTTTCTTTCTTTCTTTATAATTTTATAGATTCTTTTTGTTTTTTGTACTTAACATTCTTAAAAAAGAAAAAGAGAGAAGGGCTTGGAATGGGGCAGCAAGAGTCCTATGGGGCTCAAATGTTTAGCGCTCCATCCCCTTTCCTAGCCTTGCACCTCAGAAGCCAGTCAAAATGTGAAAAGCTATTTAAGAAGGTCCGGCTCTCCCTTTTTCACAACTCAAAATTCACCCACAAGTACAAAGGTCTGTGCAGGTACAACCTGAGCATTCTGTTCCAATCAATTTTCCTGTGCGGAAGGTTAAAGAGCTCCATAAAAGTCGAGGACTTACCAAACAGAACCTCCCAAATGAAAAATAAAGCACCAATGCCAATCATGAAGCCAGCTAAACCCACAGCTGTCTTCCAGTCATTTGTCGGCTTGAGCATTTCAGCAAATGTTCTGTCAAATTTGAGGTGGTATACTGGAACGAGAGAGAGAGGGAGGGAGGGAGGAAGAGAGGGAAGGGACAAAATTCCTCTTTGTGAAGAAAAAAAACCTGTAGCCAGACCAACACTGACAACCGAACACATATTTATATATTTTAAATAAGCCAGGTCCTTTTTGTTCATTTGTTTCTCTGATTTCTTTTCTCCTAATGTGTCTCCCCCTAGAGCGGTACTCACGAGCAATCTTCTCATCGGGTGTAAGGGCGCTCCAAGATCCCTTCTCCTTTTCTTTCAGAGCTTTTTGCTCAGGAGTGAGGTCTTGTACAAATGGAATATCCGGCAAAGGAATAAGAGGGTAATCCTCATATATTGGCTGAGTATAATGTGGCGCTTTTGTAACTTCTGTAGGCAGGGAAAAAATAAAATACAAAGCCTTATTCTATAACATACCACCTGGAAACTCAGAAGGACATTAGCAAGGCACAAATATAAAAACAGAAGAACGAGCCCTACAATTTTCATGCCGCGAAAGATTTTGCAATGCCAAGAAAGAAACCAGTCCTCCTTAACACGAACCATTCCTTCAGAAGAAGCCACCGTGAAAAGCCCTTGCTAATTAGATCTGGATCCATCAGGCCACTACGATAGCCAAGACACAGGATGAAAGAGACTGGGATCAACTCGGCCGCGTATCTAACGTGAAGGTCTCTAGGGAGACACGTGAGCTGCCATTTTAATTTTAGAGAACTGTTATGAAGGGAAATTGCATTCCAACAGTGAAATGGGCTGGACAAAAACAATTTTCAAGATACCAGTTAAGATGATTAAATAGCTAGCTTATTCATTTATTAAATTTATATGCCTTTACAAGCTTACCATGTCCATGAGCTCTTACACAAACAGAAGTGGACAAAGCCCGCTTGCCAATAAGGCTAAATGCCCTAGCTGCCAACATCCTAAAACAGAAAAAAAGGTACAATATTATGCAGCACAAATTACTGGGAATCTTCCAGCTGCAATGTCACCCCCCGCCAATGTCACTTCTTGTTTCCCCAAGGATCACAACAAGAGCTTCTGTTGCGTTTAGAAACGATGCCAATTTAGACTTTGGAGTTCATGAGAATAAAAGGATCTTCTAAGAAACCATATGAAGAACACAGAGGGTGGGGAAGCATTGTTTCCATCCTAATAATATGAGCCTCTGTTTAGCAGACACCCCAGCAAATATTTCTACTTAATTTGCTTTGCAGGGATATTATACCAATCCTAACTAAGCTGACTCACGAATCAGTCAACTGAGTTTCATAAGATTTACTCTTTCACAAGCGAAGACCATTTCAGGGTTGCTTTAAAAAGTCAACCCCAGTGAGCTCAGTTTACTTCTGATCCAGACTGTCAGAGACTTACTCATTCCCACCAAGGTTCACGTCCAGGTAAAGTTGCCCAGGAGAACAGCCTCAGACTTATTCTTACTGCTTAGTCAGGATTGGGGGAGGGAGGGCGTGGGTCAGACTTTTTCACTATCAGAGAAGGGACAGGAGCAGCCTGCTTTGCTTCAGAACCAACCAACACCTTAAACAGAACAAGGGACCCCAAACAGATTCCTTGCTCTGTCTTTTATGCCTTATTATTATTATTATTATTATTATTATTATTATTATTATTATATTTTTATCCCTTTATATTTGGTCAACTCAAGGCACAGGACACACGCAAAACTCCTGCCTCCTCTTTTCCCCATGACCACAACCCTGTGAGGTGGGCTGGGCTGAGAGAGAAGGACTGTCCCAAACTCACCCGGCTGGCTTTCATGTCAAAGGGAAGTCACAGTCTCCTGCTTTCTAGCCTGGTGCCTTCACCACTACCCCAAACTGGCTATCTCCTCCTACTCTTATTCTCTTATTCCTTCTAGTCCAGTGTTATTGTCTAAGATCCTCAATACCTGGGAACATTTGAACCTGCATCATCTGCATCATCATCATCATCTTTTTATCCCACCTTTTAATTTATTTTCCTTTCTCTCTCGCTCTCTCTCAAGGCAGTAAACCTACCTAATACTCCCACCTATTTCCCCCACAACAATCCTGCGAGGCGGGCTGGGCTGAGAGCGAGGGGCTGGCCCCAGCCAGCATTACAGAGAATGTATGATGATTATCCCTGTTGTTGCTGATTTTTACCCCGCCTGCCTCCCATTTTCCTCACAAAAACCACCCTGTGAAGTGGGTTGAGCTGAGAGAGAGGGACTGGCCCAAAGTCACCCAGCTGGCATTACAGGGAACTTCTTCTTCTTCTTCATCATCATCTTACCCACTTTTTCTATGTAACTCCAGGCGGCGAACCTACCTAATCCTGCCGCCTCCTCTCTTCCCCCCGCCCACAACCCTGCGAGGTGGGCTGGGCTTTCCAGCCCCTTCACCCCTCCACCGAACCGGCTCTCACAACCGAGCCATTCCCCGTGATGGGCCACCGGAGAATTACGCCACAGGCCGGGGTCCACTCTGGCCCCTCGTCGCCCAGCTCTGCACTGCGCCGTGTCCACTGCCAGCCCCAGGAACGGGGGGGGCGTGGGGGGCGTCCAACCTGATGCAGAGACACGCCTCGTAGCCTCTTCAGCCGGGGGCTCCCCCCAAAAGAGGACCCGTCCCACGCACAAGCGGGCCTTACTCGCGAGGAAGCTTATAGCGCTCTCTACCGACCCGACGTGACGCCTTCCGGCTCGGGCGGCGCCCCTCTCCCCTCCTCAACCGCCTGCCCTCGGCCGCGGACGATGGGAGGCGTAGCGCGGGGCGCCCGGAAAAGCTTGGCCCGCTTCGGCCCGCCCCGCGTCCCCCCGCCGGCAGCCCCTTCGCGCCCCGGCCTCCGGGGAACCGGGAGTCTCCCTCCGCGGCCGCCGCCAACCACCCACCCGACGCAGCCCGTGTCCTCTACAGCCGGAGATGGAGGACGGAAGGAGAAAACGGGAGACGCCAAGCCAGGCCGGAAGTCGGCGCCCAAGGCACGACGGGATAGCGGCGGACTCGGAGGGCGCCGGCGCGCTGTCCCGCCAGGGAGCGGGTGACATAGAGCTATGGCGCGAAGAAGGTCCCGGTCCGTCTGAGACTTCCGGGATTGCGCGGAAGACAGGAGAGCGCCCGTAGAAGTCGGGCGCGGGGGACAGGTGCATGCCGGGACTTGTAGTCCCGGAGAGGGTCTTTGCCCCGCGCCCCCAAAGGCAGTGGCGTTTCAAGAGCGGGTCTTGCATCCTCTCCCCACGCAGGCGGAAACAGTAGAAGAAATCGGGAAGGCGGGTTTTCAGACCATGAGAAGAATCATTCTAACCCTGCTCCTATTTTTAGGGCAGCGTTTCCCAACTTTGGCAAGTTTAAAGTGGGGGGACTTCAACTCCCAGAATTCCCTAGCCAGCTAGGGAGTTCTGGGAGTTGAAGTCCACCCACCTTAAACTTGCCAAAGTTGGGAAACATGGTCCTAGGGAAACGATTCAAAGCAAGGCGACTTTTACTTTAGGGGAGATCCACCGAAGAATCCAAATAAAGTGCTTGCTGGGGTGGGGTGGGGTGGGGTGGGGTGGGGGAGGACTCTTCATTGCAGAGCAGCTGCTGGGTTACCTGCAACTCCCCCCCACTCCCAGCCAGCAGCACTCTGCGAGGGTCCCCGACGTCATTGCTTTCCTCCCAGGCTCCCCCGCCTCCTGTCCTCCCGCCACCCGCCAGCCTGGCCCAGCCTCTGCCCCTCTAGCGCGCCCGCCTCTATGGTCTCAGCGGCCCCCGTCCCCATGGAGACCACAGAGACGGGCTAGAGCGGGCCGCGCTCCCTCCGCCTCCCCGCCCCGCCCTCCGCGCACGCGCTCGCGCGCCTGCCGCACGGCGCCCTGCCGCTTCGCGACGCTTTTGCGGCGCTTCCGCCCTCGACGGCGCGCCCGGGGAGCCGCTGCCCTTCGAGGCCTGTCAGCGGCGGCGACGGCCGCGCGGAGGCCGGTGGCGGCGCGATGAAGCTGAGCACGCAGGCCTACTGCAAGATGGTGCTGCACGGCGCCAAGTACCCGCACTGCGCCGTCAACGGGCTGCTGGTGGCCGAGAAGCAGCCGCCGCCCCACCGCGGCCGCGAGCGGGAGTCGCCGCCCCACACGCTCTTCGTGGACTGCATCCCGCTCTTCCACGGCAGCCTGGCCCTGGCCCCCATGCTGGAGGTGGCGCTCAGCCTGGTGAGCGGCCGCGCGGCCGGCTTCGCGCGGAGCCTCCGCGCCCAGGCGCAGTCTACCTTCCTGGGGGGAGGGAGCCTCCAGGGCCGGGCGCAGGGTGAGATGGAGCCTCCAGCCCGGGGAGCAGTGTACCTCCTTGCGAGGGAAGGGGGAAAGCCCGCGGACGGGGATCTGGGGGCCCCGGGACCCCGGTTCCTCTGCCCCGAGTGAGGGGCGTTGGCTTGTGAGGCTAGAGCGGAGCTTCCCCAGACAGGAGCAGTCTACCTCCAGGGAAGTAGGCTGGGGGGGTCCCGCCTCGGGGAGCAGACCCCCGTCTGCGTTGACCTCTGAGGGGGGTCAGTTGGGGCAAAGGGGCCTCGAGTTCAGGGGGGCTGGAAGAGACTCTTACGGCACCCCCAGAATCAGGACTGCGAGTGGGGGGTTGGGGAGGGGGCGGGTCTAATTATTATCTGGGCGTCCGTGGCTGATATTACGCCAGGCATTAAATCCACCTCCAGTGCAGTCTTGACAGATGGGACCGTAAAGAGAATCTCTGTAGCTCAGGGCTGAACGGGGGGGGGGGGGGGGGGGTGTTTGCAGATGTTTCATTACCCAACTAGGGTACTGCGAGGGGGAGAGGGGTTTGCTGCCTCTTTATAGTAGTCTATAGTATAGTTCATAGCACGTTTCTCAGCCTTGGCAGCTTTAAGACCTGTGGACTTCAACTCCCAGAATTCCCCAGCCAGCATATGGCTCCAATTCTGGGAGTTGAAGTCCACAGGTCTTAAAGCTGCCAAGGCTGAGAAACTGGTTTATAGTATACTATATAGTAGTGTATACTTTCTAATAACAGTATATATTTGCCTGTTTATACTTGCCCTGCCAGTTTTGGTGGAGGTTTCCTCCTTGGGGGTTCCTTGATTAGACTATTGTTTTCTGCCGTTTCGTTCGTCTGGGGTTGATCCCTGCTTCTCCAAGTGTTGGCTGTTGGAGGGGATGCATCCCAGTCTTGTTTCCTTCAGAACAGACCAACCATCCGTAGACGCATAGAGATAAATCACATTTACCGGCCATTCAAAAGAGGCAATAGAAAACCTAGGAAGGAAGCAGATAGGAACTACCAAGGAGGAAACCAGACCCCCACCAAAACTGGCAGGGCAAGCTACTATATATAAACAGGCAGCAAACCCCATACTCACTCACCCTGATGATGTTAGCTAGTCGGGCAACGAAGCGTCTGCAAGCCAACAGCCAAGCTCAGAGAGCACCAAGGACTCCACAGATGAGGCAATCCAATGGGATTAAAAACCCATGGAATAAAGCTGTTTGGGCAGCTTTATGATATGTCAGGAGGGAAGGTGCTGCACAGACCTCAGAGGAGGGGAGCAAGTTCCCCAACATGGGGGGCAGTGCTGCAGAAAAGGCCTGCTGTCTTGCCCAAACCCCAGGGGCTTCACGAGTGGGGGACTCCCAAGACGTTGCTGGGCTTTGTAGGTCGGCTGTAGATGGAAGTATTTGGAAAATGACATTTTCTTCCTGTACCTGAAAGTCTCACTGAAAAATGCCAACAAACACCTTCCTGTTAAACAGTGTAGCTTTATTGCTAAACTTCAGACATTCCTTTGCCAAGCAAAGTGAGGCCTGAAGTTAAGCAAATGAATGCAGTCTTGTCTTTTTTGTAAGCGAAACTGTCTGCAAAATTAGGCTTGAATTTCTACCTGGTGGGATTGAAAATACAGCTGCTGCAGAACCTGGACAGTGTTGCAGGTCCACATACAAACTAATTATGAAGCAATTGGATTTGTCTGTTTCCAGCTGAATTGGAAATGGGCAGAGCTGAATCAATTAGTAAATCGGTGTGGTTTGCTGAGTGGGACTTAGGGCAGATTGGAGAGACTTAATTAGGGATAGTGCATTATGTCTTGATCAAGGCACTGATCTATCTTTGGGCAACTTTTTATTCTTGCTGTTCCCCTCAGCAGTAATCAGATTTGACAGCTTTATTTGTAGATCGCCAGTAGATATAATGAGAAGTGAAATGTACTGTTGACCTGGGTCTGGCAGGCCTAGCTATCCATCTGGCCCAGACTCACAAAGCATAAGACTGCAATTCAACGAATAATAGCAATTCAGCAGATAAAATATTGAAAATGGGCGGCCCTTCACCAAGTGCTGATTCGGTCCAACAAAAAGTTACTGCTTGCATTCTGGTCCTGTAGGGTTATTACCAGTAGACATGAATCCTTAAGAATAACTTGTTAACCAGAAATGCAAAGTGGTCCTAGATTTGAAAACCATTATAAGCCTGCCCTTGCCAAAGAGTGATCAAAGAATATTTCAGGCCTGCTCCTTACTATGAAAACACATTCTGTTTGTGTGTTTAGTTTTTAGCTGCAAGATCTCAACTTGCGGGCTATTCCGACAACAAATTTAAGGCCTTATAAACCATTATGATTGTGATGGCAGGTGGCTCTTTAACAGTGGTACTAAATGAGAGCTTAACAAAACACATCTACATCATTTCATTGGAAAAGATTATTTGCAAAGCTTTTAGACAGTTTAATTTGGGGATGGAATTATGCTGCTAAACAATGAGATTGATGTGTTTGGGAAACGAGGTCAGAATGCAAAATGTTTGGGAATCCTTTTTCTTTTCCTTTTTTTAAAAATATAGCCGGAATATAAATAATTGCTGGGTAGTTTTTCTACTTCCCTAAATCACTGGATTATCTTAATCAGATAATCTCATTATGAGAAGTAAATATAGCAGGTTCAAAGCTACCAAGCAGGACCAAAATCTGAGTTTGGATAAATGCATTCAGGTCAGATCGTGCATCCTAACATTTAATTCTAAGTATTTTAATAAAGCTCTATGGCAGATTAGATGATACATTATGATAAAAAAAACAATGAGTTTTATACAAATGCTGATAATAATTAAAGTGCCGAGTGGGAGGAAGAAGACATGCTCTGGGCCTTTATCTCCAGATCTTGACTGCCAGGGTTTCCTTAAAGTTGATAGCCCCGTCATCCAGCTTGGATGTGGGCCACTCAGAATGGAATTAACAGAGTGCTTCCTGGAGCCTTCTCCTCCCCAAGTTCAGCCTGTGCTGACCCACCTCTCCATGTTGTTGAAGGAATTATAGATGGAAGATGGGGGTTAAGTGGTTCCTTTGTTCCTGCTTGAGCCCTCTGTCTGTTTCTCTTGCTCTTGGATCAGCCTTTCCTTCCATTTTCCATGAAGTGATCAGAGGAAGAAGAAGAAGGGTTCCCTTCCCCTGTGTGCTGCCTCTCTCTCATGTTTTAATTCCTTCCTCTGACTAGTCCCTACGCCAGCCCCAGAGAACTGAGGATGGATAATGACAATACTGTGGCTATAGCTGGTTCAGTTAGAGTATTTCTCACCTGGAAATGTCATTCATGGTATCTGCTCTGTTTGTCCTCACAGTCACCCTCTGATGTGCTAGATCACTCTGCATTTGCAGATGGTAAACTAAGGCTAAGGGAACAGTTTGAACAAAAATAAGTGGAGATACTGTGACAGACATGGTATTTGATCCTAGATCTCTCTATCCACTGCTCTGATAGCAAGATAGCAAATGAAAGACGGTTGACATCCCATGGCATTCCCTTCCAGTGAACAAGATGAGCATCAAAATCCTAAGTTTGTTGCACATTACTATACACTATATATTTCCTTAGACCCGCTAATTCAGAAAACACATTTCTAAAATGTGTAACCTCTCTCTCTGCAGCAGTTGGCTGATTATCATTAGCAAAATAAAGGTTATAATAGAATTTATCACAAAGTTAAAGTCCTGCCTAAGAAGCTTGACAAAATAATGTTTTGTATACAGTACAGGGCACACCTTTCAGACGTCTGGCAGGTTAAAACCAATTGGCGGTTGTTTCATCTTCTCCATTATTCTAGCAGCTTTCCGCATGTCCTGACCACAGGTGTCAAAGGATAAGTCAGTGTGAAATAACCATCAAGGAAATGGGTATCAAGCTGCCGCTTGAATCAAATTGCCTGCTGCAAACCTCTGCTGTTTTAGTCTGCGCCTTGATTGCATTTGGATTCTTACAGTTTTTTTTTTAATGGTCTTCAGATTGATTCTTGGTGCAGAGAGAACAGCTATGTAATAGCTGGCTACTATCAAGCAAATGAACGTGTGAAGGATGCCAGGTGTGTAGCGGTGTTTCTTCCTTAACTTTTATTTAATCCCTCTTTTGCAGAAGAATCCTTCCCTATTTCTTCAGAGCTGTTCGTGCTTTGTGTTACACAAGTTAAGCAGTTGGAGAAATGGGGTTAGGGGTCTAGAGCAGTGCTTCTCAACCTTGGCCACTTGAAGATGTGTGGACTTCAACTCCCAGAATTCCCCAGAACGCTGGCTGGGGAATTTGGGAGTTGAAGTCCACACATCTTCAAGTGGCCAAGGTTGAGAAGCACTGCTCTAGAGAATGGTAAGGGGAGACTACAGAAAATAGTTTGGGACTCTTTAATTCTAGCGTTGAGAATTATCTATATCTGCTATTGATGAGAGGAAAAAAACGTTACCTCTGCAGTTGTTTTCTTCCATCAAGTTTAACTGAACCCAGGATCTATCCCTTTATTGGCTTGTTCCATCCTCTCTGATCAAATTTGTTCTTTATCTTGATTGATGTGACTCAGAGCCAAATTATACAGGCAACTTCTCTTTGTTTTGTAGTCCAAACCTGCTGGCTGAAAAGGTTGCCTCCAGGATTGCAGAAAACTTCAGTGACACGGCCCTCATAATGGTACGTGAGCATTCGTTTTTGCTGAACATGGTCACGGTTAGTTTCTTCAGTGACTTGCTTCAAGAGTGGTCTAACCGCAGAGGGGACTGGGAACTGTCAACTCAGCCCAAATCTCTCTGACTTAGTCATATGCATTAAGAAGAAAATTATAGAGTTGATTATCCAAGAATTCTGCCACATACTTTTACTTTCAAATGAGAAATCTATATTGAAGCAGTTCAAAGCAGCTACAGACCCTTATTTTTTTTCATGCTCTTTTGATGTAAGGTAGAAGACGCTCATTTCTTTTCAAAATGGACAGCCTCTGCCTGAAAATTGTTTTGGAAATGACAGCAAGCCGCCTTATTCCTATGTTAACCAGCTGTCACACCTAGAGATCCCTGAATAGCAATAAATTAGGTACTCACTATTCACATACTCCATTTTAATGCATTGTCATAACACAAATACGCCCTTGTTTCCTGTTCTGTATCAGGTGGATAACACTAAATTTACAATGAAGTGCCTAAAACCAGCAGTTCATGTATATGAACACCATGAAAATAAATGGAGATGCAGAGACCCACACATGTGAGTATTCTTAAAATATGCCTTCACGTCTGAAAAATGAATGGCTTATTTTACCTGGTATTTTCCTTCTGGGCTAATTCAAAAAGTACAAAACAATTCAGAAGCATCCACGCTAAAATAAGCATTTTAGTGCCGTTTACTACCAGGTCCCATCACAATGACTGATCCATTAATGAAGATTAAATAACAGTTTGCCTAGTAATATAATACATCTGCTTAATTTATCTAGTAACGCAGCAGAACAACACCAACAAACTTAGCAGTAGAGCAATATGTAAAAATTACTATAGGAAGGAATTGGGCCCCGGGGAAACAAGGGATGAGTTTTGATACAGAAGGGGGTAAGCATCTTGTTACATTCCCGCAGCAGTGAAACTGAATCAACTCTGACAGGCTTCTAACGTGAAGAAATTAAAGTGCAGATCCTGTTTGCAATGTGAGAGCTAGTAGAATTCTCAAAACTTTGTCCCAAGGCTCTAAGTTTTTGAAGGCTGCTCTAAGGGTGAGGTCTAGCATTATATGCATGCGCCTGCACACCTCCAGTCTTTTCTTTTTGTTTCCAGTTTTAGACTCACCAGAATTGAGCATTACATCTGAACTCTAAAAGTATGATTGATCTCAGTTGTGGAGTATTGGGGGAAAGGTGTCTTCAGGAATCAGGGTTTGAGGTTATTTTCTTTCATTAACATTCTAATCACAGTTTATCCAACTGCCACTGATTAAAAAGGGGAGCAGAGATTTCTCACTTTCTTGCCTTTATGCTGGAAAGGAGGGGAGCAAGGAAGTCTGAGGCCGACCCACATTATGCTAAACCAGCACCGTGCCAGAATGGGACTAATATGTGAACTTCACTTTTCTGACATGCCCCTTTTTGTTGAAATTCCCAGGGTTCACCATGGTTGGTAATTTCAGCATCAGTTTCACTTCAGGTGTACTAATTCCTCAGATCGTCTTTTGCTTCCACGGGTTGGTTCTTGAAGACCACTGATTCTTTTATTTCTCCCTTCCCAGTGATTATTGTGAAGATTGGACAGAGGCCCAGAGGATCTCCGAATCACTTTTGGATAGCCGCTCCTACGAAACACTAGTAGATTTTGACAATCACTTGGATGACATTCGGAATGACTGGACAAACCCAGAGATTAATAAGGCTGTTTTACATCTCTGCTAAGAAGATTCCCACTGATTCGACTTGCTGGGATTTTCACTGTGCTGAAGAGAAAAAAAAAGAGCATTAATTTTCAAATGTAAATAGAGAGGGGATGGTCCCTTCAGGTGAGTGAGACCCATCCCTTAGAAAAGGATGTGTTGCTATGCAGTCAAGTCTTTTTAATGAGAATCTTTGGGACATCAACCATATTTTGGAGCCTTTTCTGTTGATTGCCCTTCCGTCCTCATCCTGGCATTCTTGTTACTCTCCAGTGACAAACGAGATCTACTTGTTCCAAATCGTTCGTATTAAAAAGTTTTGACTTAACTTTTCATATCCTTTAGAGATAAATTTTTAAAAAAGAGATTTATGAAATACCTTTCAGAAAGCTAACTGCTAGTTTTATTTTTAAAGAAACTGCATCTAAATAGATAATTGAACTTTACATGGTCAGGTCAGTTTGGAAACTGTTATTCCAAGTGCTGATTTCTGGACACGGTTGCAATTGACTGATACATTCTACAAGGAGGAAACAACTTGAGATACGGTATATTCCCAGATGCTGCCAAGTTTCTTAGTTATTCTCGGAATGCTGCAATTTTTCTGCCTCTCCAATTTGAGTGTTATGAGTCCATTCGGGTTCACCTTGAACAGCGAGCCCCTTCTGTGAGTTCAGTATGGGTGGAAGAGGCCAAACAGCCAAGTAAGTTATAAATACGTGTTTTTGTTCACCAAGCAAAAAGCAAAGTAGTTCTCTTTATTCTTGCGCCTGGGGGAAAAAAAGACATGTAATTTCTTTGATGTTTAATTATTGCACAAACATAGGAAAAGAAGTTACAGCCGTGGATTTCAGTTCCTGAAATAATTATAATAGAGTGGCCTCTGGCCCCAGCACTCCCGCCTTGTGTTCCCCCTTCAGGAAAGGGACCCCGGCAGCTGCTTGGTCTGATTTTGAAATATACTCTTCTCCTTTGCCGATTCTGTTCAAACCCTCCAAGCTGTGATTAGTTATCCAGGTTTTCAGAGGCCTGCTTTTCCAGGCTCAGAAAGAATAGCCAGCTGTGATTCATCACGAAACAAGATGCAAACTTTTAATCTTTTAACACAAAGGGGGAGAACGTGCCACCCCATTCAGAATGGCTGCACTCCAAGCATCGTGCTCTGGAAAACCTTCCCATCCAATCTTTCACTGAGGTGCTGGTTCCCCAGTGCGTAACTCCCACAGCACCCACACATACTGATGGGCACATCTCCTGTCTACATTCTAGTAAAAGTAGGTGTTGAAGAAGAGCACAACTGTTGATCTTTCATAGCTGGCGTTCCTGTTGGTTCTTATGCTATTTTCTTGCAAGCAGATTTTATAGAGTCTTAACAGTTTGGTTTCATGTTGAGCTGTTTGGATCGGGCTTGTAATATAATGGTTTTGTGGTGTAAAGTGTAAAAGAGTCTTTAAAACATTAAAACCTGTTTCACTTGGGATTCCCCCCCCCCCTTTTTTTAATATAACTTTTCGTGGGGATGGTTGCATCTTCCTTGTGCTAATTGTTTTTCATGTCTGATTTTCTTTGTTTCTTCCACCCTGACCGATCCTGTATTAATGCAACCTTTTATTTATGGCATATTCTGTATCTCAAAAAGTAACCGTTTGAGCGTTTATGTTGCTTTCTTTCCCTCATCACCTTGAAAATAAAGCTGATGAAACAAGCCTCATTTTGTAAGAAAATGTGATTCTGAATATTCCATTTGTTAGGCTAAAGTTGTCCTTAGCAGAGAATTCCATAGCATGGAGGAATTTTCCTGGCTGTTGAGACTGAGGCTCAGGCTGTGTTGGGAGGCAGAACAGAGTCTTGTAATTAAATGTATTTTACGTGCAGTGGCTGCTTTTAAAACCTGCACTCTCTGGAAAGAGTGCTTGAATTGCCTAAACGTTGGCCCTGTTGCTAGCTGGCCGGGCTACCCTGCTCTTTCAGTAATGATCTGAAGACCGTTGGCAATGCCGGATGCTGAATACGTGTCTCTGAGGGCATGTGGAAAATTTTATGGGGTATCTCGTCAACTGGAAAACATTTTCCACCTTAGAGAGTTTTGTTGATTGCTAGAAAAAAAATGCTAAAAGCATTCCTGGATCTTTATTTGTGTGTTTGGTTATAAACATCAGTATTACAATTAGAACAACAACTGATAGAGGAGCAAACACTCACACACACAGGCGCAGAAGGTAAAACGCAGCTGTGAAAGTGCATGGAAGAGTCTCTTTGCCTGTGATGAGTCTCCTTGTGTAATCGGGGTGTTAACTGGGCCACCCATAAGTCTCATTCCCTGTTTTGCTGGCTCTCGTCTCTGCCACGGGCATCCGATCTTGCAAATAGGCTGCACAGGACCACAGTCTTGATATGGTGACAAATGTACTGCCTTGCCACCTGTTTGAGGCTTAGGCCCAATTAAATCTGCACTCGAGAGACAGACCTTTTTAGGGAGCGTATGCGGTTTATAGCAGACCCAGGCTTCAAAGAGATCCTCGCTTGCTCACAGTCCTAGGAGGACGGATGGAATTCCTTTTCAGAGGACGCCAGCAGCAGGTGTTGCCTTAAAAGATGGGTCCTAAATATTCTGGTAGCCAAGCAAGTTGATGGGACTGTTCAGGACTGACAGATTTCGCTGATGGGGTGAGCATCCCAGTTGGGAACATCACGCCAGCTCCCCTTCCTCGTGTGGTGCAGTGGGTTTGCAGATCTAGGCTGATGGATCACAAGTTAAGAGCTGGACTTGCCTGTTGTGGCCTTGTGAACCGTCTTGCTCTTTAATAAAAACCTTGCTGGGAACATGTGTGAGTTTTTAATGTATCCCCAGGCTTATAGAAGCAACTGGCTGAAAAGCACTGTTGCCGGCAGGCTGTTCTCCTAAAAATGGAAGCTCCAAATTTGCTTCCCCAGGGCTGATGTAGACCTCCCTTCACTCGCTGTTAAACCCATGATTGACTGTCGGGTCACCCAGGCACAACACCATGGGGATTGCTTGGTGTAGGCTTTGCACTATACGCAGATCTCAGGATTTGTAAATTGGGGTGGCCTCACCAAATCGTGGCTGATTCAACAGACCGTGCATCACAGACCCAGCCATTAGGCTCTGGCTCTGGAGCAGGAGCAGTTTCAGGGGGAGCTTCTCTCCCCTCCACCTGGGGATGTGAGCATTTGATGTGGGACCTGTTGTGCTCAAAAAGCGTGCTCTCCCATCACCTTATGATTCTTCCCATTGCAGCAATAACCGTTTTGCCTTCTGCTCCTTCGCTCTGGCCAGGGTGGAGATAGGATGGGGGGTGCCATCTCCTTGAAGTCAGTTACCAGAGACTTCAGGGCCACATTTCTTGGCACCGATCCAGGCTCAGATCCCAAATGCAGGGATGAGCTTCTTCGTAACTCAGTGATCCACCGGCGTGGTTCTTTGCTGACTAACGGGAAGCCTCCGACCATCAGAATGAATTGCTCAGCTCCAGCTGCTGCATTACTCCAGGCAGAGTGCAGCATCTGTTAATTTCCCCCGAAAAGCTTTCGTTTGTGACTTGATGAGAAGGGTGCAAGGGGACCTTGTGGCAAACTACCCGTTTGCTGGATGGGGTCATGGAGACAAGAAGCTCCCGGGGGTCTGTGGCTCTCATTCTTCCCTTGCTGCCCCTCTGGGTGAGCTCCCTTTCCTGTTGAAAGCGCGCTAGAGGTCCAGACCGCTGCCCAGGTTGGCATGCCACCAAGATGCAGCCTGAGTGGGCAGGTCTCTTGCAGGCGTCCTGCATACACCTGCTGGAAGGCATGGGGGCTTTGCTCAGCCTCAGGAAGGGTTTCCCCACCCCACCCCCATCCTGGGAGATGGTCGGGGCTGCGCAAACCAGACGTTTTCCCAGGGAAGCGTTTTTCTCAGCCCAACTTCTTGGAGAATTGCAGCCAGCCTGTAAAAGTGGACTTGAACTAGCCCTGTCGGTAGATTCGGTTCTGGTTTCCGCCTTGCCGGGGCGCAGCCCTTGCAGTCGCAGCTTCTGGCTTGTTGCACAGACCCACCCGCACGCGGGGTGTTCACCAAAGGGGCTGCCTTGCGGGCGCGCGCCTGCGATGCCTGGCGCGGGTCCGCAAGGAGGATTCCCGCCGCGGAGCCAGGAGGGAGGCGGCTCCGGGATCATGTACTGAGCGGGCAGGGAGGGATGCTGCGCACGTGCAGAGTGCGTTTGGGGTTGGAGCGCAACTCCCGCCGCGCGGCCCACCGGCCACAGCAGCAGCGGCTAAGCGGAGTCGGGGTCTCCCTTCAGTACAGTAGCCATCTGCGGGTGGGAATCCGACCGTGGCTTCCTGCTGCAGCAGAAGATCTGCAGCGTTCCTCCGCCCTGGCTCCCCCCCCCCGAGCCTTGGCTCCCTCCCCCGTCCCCAAGATTGCCTGGACCCCCCCCCCCCCACCTCGCAGGGACCAGATCTCCCGCCAGCTGCAGCCCCGGCCGGGCCAGAAGCGAGGCGCAGCAGCAGCAGCGCCCCCGACCCTCCGCCCTCCTGCGGCCCGGGGGGGGGAGCCGGGCACGCCTGGCCTCGGAGGCGCCCGCTGGGCGGCCCGCCGGAGGTGGTCCCCCTCCCCTCCCGCCCCCCCCCCCCGGTCGCGCGTATGCAAATCGCCCTGGCCCTGCCTCCCGGGCTGCTGCGCTGGGTGCGCGGCTGGCGGCGATGTCAGCGGCTGGAGTTCGCGCGAGCGGGTGAGTGGCTCTAGCTCTGTCCGGCCCGGACCTCGGGGGACGGCGGGGCGCCTTTCGGCTGCGCTGCCCCGGGGGCAGGGGGAGCGTGGTGCATGCTGCAGGCATCGCCCCCGCCCCGCGTGCCCCTCCCCGGCTCCCCCAACTTGGCCAGCGGGGCGAGCTCCGGCAGGAGGGCTGCCGCCTCGGAGCGGCGGGCACCGGCCCTGCTTCGCGGCGGGCTCGCCTGGGCACCTCCGCGGGGGGGGGCGGGGGCTGGGAGCGGGGAGGGCGGGCTGGCCCAGGCCGGGGGCGCGCGGCCCTCCGCGGGGCGGGCTTCAGGCGAGGCTCGCCGCTTCGGCCGCGCCGCGGGGCTCCCACGCGCCGTGCCCAACCCTCCGCGGGGGCTGCAACCCCCCATGCCGGGAGCAGCCGCCCGCCGCGCAGGAGACCGAGGGCGGGGCCGGGCGGAGCGGAGCGGAGCGCAGCTGGGGGGCGAGCCGCACATCTGGGCGAGGCGCAAAAGTTTGCAGGGTGCAGGGCGCGCGCCTTCCGGCCGAGAGGCCAACGCAGCTGTTGCTCCGTCTTCAGCCGAACCGGGGGGGGGGGGGATTTACCCCCGGAGCCAGTGGGCCGAGTGCAAGCAGCCCACGCACCCCTAACTTTTCAGAAGTTTCTCCCTGGTTTTGCCCGGACTTGGGCAAGAGAAGAACCGGGAGGAGCTTTCTGTTTTCGGGTTAGGGAAAGGGGGGCCCTTACAGGTTGCTGGACTCCGGGGCTAGCATTGATTACATGGCCCTGCGGGCTGGGGATGCTGAGGGTTGTAGTCCGGCGATCTCCCGAGAGCCGTGGGAAAACATGGTGTGCTCTCCAAAGACTCTCTTATGGATATTGGTGGCAATTTTATGTACATTGATTTCCCATTTTTTACTTGGCCAAGCCAATAAATTGTTTGCTTTCTTGCGCCTGGGCAGAAGGTGAAGGGTGTTTCCACCTTTTTTATTTATGGATTATGGATTTTGATCCAGCAAGGGTGCGATCAGCCAGGTGGACCCCTCCAATTCTGCCTTTCTTGAGAAATCATTTCTCTAAACTTTTTTTCCTCGGTTGTCCCTAAAAGGATGGGTGTCGGCTCATCTTTGGGTGCTAATATGCTGCTAGATAGCTGGACCGAGTTGGGTATTGGACTAGAAGGACGCTGATCCTAAGAAATAGCATTGGATCCTGCAGAGGGGTGGGGAGAACATCTCTGGAATTTAGCAGTCAGGAAAAAGCTGTTACAGAGTCAGATCATGCAAAGATTGGAATGGCTTCTGGATGTAAACATCCGTTTCTATCTCCCCTCTGCTCAACTCGGAGAATAAATCCAATTTTGTTTGTCTCTCCACTCACAGTTGAGCACAAGACATGAATTCGGTTTCTTCCTGGAACTATGCCCTCTGCTATCTTTCTAAAATTCAGTGAGATTTTCCAGTTGTACTTAGATACCCCTTGGCATCCTCTAGACATTTGCATCATTGGCGTTGTTCTCCCAAAATAGCCACATTTTGTTTAACTAGGGCTTGTGGAATCAACCACAGATGAATAGGATCATATAGCATACCAAGCCATAAATCATGGGCTACAGATTCCAAGAGATGGATTAAAATGACTTTTTAAGCCACAAAAAGGTGGTTTAGTACATTGGTTGAACCCAAACCCTGCTAGTGGCTACATTGGGTGCAGAATCTTTGATCCTCTAGCTTCATCACAACTTGTAGTAGTGGGAAGTTGCTGGAGAGTGGTTAGTTTGGTAACCTCTGAGTAGCCTCCACTTTCTTCATCCTCGGTCTTAAAGACATTAGAAAATGAAAGAATACTTACAGCCTCAAGGCCAATGAGGCAGGGGCTAGGAGACATGAATCTATTACTGACAAGTGTTTGGAAAGTTGAGCCAGTGCAGACTTCACCAGATCACTTGCCAATTGGGTGGACTTTGTATTCCAACAGTGCTTAAAAACAAAGTTCTTTGAACAAGGAGCCCAAACCTCAGTACTATTGATACTCTATGCCCTGTGATTTTCGGCAGCGTTCCACATGCTGGTTTGTACCTAGATATACAAGTCATTGGCTTGGTCTGTAACAGGGGAAGGAAACAAGAGACTCTCCAGCTGTTGAAATTCATCACCTGCCATACTGGTTGGAGCTACTGGGAGTTGTAGTTCAGCAACATCTGGTTCCATATTTTGGATGTGCATATACTGACTGTTTTGAACGTAAATAATCTTGGGGTTTGCTCCTTCCATTTGGAACTCCTTCCACTCTCCGGAAGAGTAAAAGTGCCCTGCTATAAATAACACCCAGATTTTTTTCAGGCAACTATTGTGTGAGGAAGTGGGAGCACCAGATCCTTCAGGAGGGAGAGAAATCATTTTTGTCATCCAGTGGTTGAAATGTCTTTCCAAACCTGAGCATTCAGATTTGTTGAGTTCTCATTAAGGGATGAAAATAAATTGTACACAAGCAAGCCAAGATGGTTTTTATCCAAGGTGTCCATACGTACAAAAGTAGAATTCCTTATATGTGTAGCAATTCAGGGTCTAGAGATGGGGAGTTAAGTTGCTCCCATTTTTTTTTCCGATAAAGGCTCTTGTGCACCTAACTCAGGGATGCACAATTTCTACTAGGTCGCAGGTAGCCCAGAGTTTGTGGGACATGTTGAGGACAGTACTGTATTCCAGAAGTAGGTGGGGCCAAGGCCCATTCTGAGAATAGCTTCAGGAGTTTTATTGGAAAAGCAAGGTTTTATGCATCAACAAGGTGTAAGGCAGTCATTTGGCCCCTGAACACTTTTTCCAGCCCCTCAGTGCCAAAAAAGGCCTAAATTGGGGAGCTTGAAAGGGTCTGTGGACATTTCAGAAAGAATATTGCATGAATCCCTCAGACCAGACATTTTGCACTCCTGGTTTAACAGGAACACAACGGACTTCACGTGGTGATTTGGTGGAGGCTCTTCCTGTTGAACTTCTCCCTCTTCTGAAATCTCAAACACGTGGTAGCCTGAGAGAATGGCGTGAGAGAATTGCTGTCATTTGATGCAAACGTAGGGCCACTTTAAACATTCGCAGGGCTGTTTTTGAGCTATGCGGCAGTTCTTGGCATTTCTGACCTGGTTCCCTACCTCAATCATTTCTGCCCCCCAAATACACGTTCTCCTATGCCACCATAATCTCCATCTGCCCCATGGCCCAGATGTGGGCTGAACGGCTGGCATATCCTGGAATCTTCCCTTCAAACCGAGGCCAGCGAATGATTGAAGCGAGGCTACTTCCTACGGATCCTGACCTGATGGTCTCACGCCAGCTCTTAAGTGCACTGAGTTGCACTGAATTGGCTTCCGTCTTTATGGGCAGACGGAACCTCCAGGTCACGTCAGACAGCCCACTCTTTAGAGCAGCTGGCCATGGCACGCCCTGCTGTGCGTCAGGAGCTCATCAGAAGTCAATGATTAAACCGAAGCCTGTTGAATGCAGAATGAAACCCCCTTCTCTGCATTGACAAGTTCCACTTACTTCCCCATCTGAGAAAGATTGCAGCCATGGAAATACTTTCTGCTCGGTTTAGTGCTGCCGAGACGCAGCAGCTTGCTCGGGATCAGTTGGCAACAACCGGGCAGCAGAGGAACAGTTAGCAGCTAGGTCTGAATGTGGCACCTTGCCCAACTGATTCCACCGCATACATTACACTTGGGTTCCGCCACAGCTGGATGGGTTTCGTGAGGGGCGGACAGCAGTTCATTGAAATTCATCAAGCGTTGCCTCTTGATCAGGGATCCCAAGAATTTAACAGGTTCTGTGACCTGAAAAAAATGGAAAACTCCTGTGTTAGATTACAAACCCCCCCCCCCCCCCATCATTCTCTAGCTAGGATGTTCCTAGACAGAGATGGAGAACCTTCAGTCTATAGGCCTAATCTGGCCTAATCCACAATACATCTCACCAGTCTTTTGGGAGGTCCTGGCAGGGACCCCAAGCCCCCCCCCCCCATTTTCTATAAAACTCTCCCCTGCTGGGTGTGAGAGGAGAGATTTCAGTGCCATGCTTTTAATTGCCCTTAACAGCGAAAGCAGAGGCAGTCTGTTTATTGCAGAGTGGTTTTTACTGTCTGCCACCCAGAGTTATTGTAGAGTTGGGCAGCCTTGTAGATTTGGGGAAGGAAGGGGGAGGGAGGGAGGGAGGGAGGGAGGGAGGGAGGGAGGAAGGAAGGAAGGAAGGAAGGAAGGAAGGAAGGAAGGAAGGAGACAGAAAGATGAAGGAGGGGAGGAAGGAAGGAAGGAAGGAGACAGAAAGATGAAGGAGGGGAGGGAGGAAGGAAGGAAGGAGACAGAAAGATGAAGGAGGGGAGGGAGGAAGGAAGGAAGGAGACAGAAAGATGAAGGAGGGGAGGGAGGGAGGAAGGAAGGAAGGAGACAGAAAGATGAAGGAGGGAAGGAAGGGAGAGGGAGGAGGGAGGGAGGGAGGGAGGGAGGAAGGAAGGAAGGAAGGAAGGAAGGAAGGAAGGGGGAGGGGGAGGAAGGAAGGAAGGAAGGAAGGAGACAGAAAGATGAAGGAGGGGAGGGAGGGAGGAAGGAGAAGGGGGAGGGGGAGGGAGGAAGGAAGGAAGGAGACAGAAAGATGAAGGAGGGGAGGGAGGGAGGAAGGAAGGAGACAGAAAGATGAAGGAGGGGAGGGAGGAAGGAAGGAAGGAGAAGGGGAGGGAGGGAGGGAGGGAGGAAGGAAGGAAGGAAGTCATCTTCTAGTGGAGAGGAATATACTTTGGTTTTGCTGCAGTACACCCTTCCATACTTGGTTAACTAACTGGTTGAAGGTTGGAGAAAGGTCACAATAAAAAATGATCTGGCGTGCTAAGGATTTTGTTTTTTTTCCTTTTTAATGACAGCTGAGTTTACACAGTGCCATGAGATTGGGGGTGTTCCGTAGAGTTGTTTGGAAAGCGGGGCTATTTGTGTTCACTTGCAAACTTAAGCAGCCTCCACCACCACAAACATCTCCACTTTTCAGCCTTCGGGAAGCCCGGCAGCTGTGGCGGACGTTTCGGCCTCTGACACCCCCCCGGCGAAAAGGATGAAACCATGGGCCTTAGCTTCTCCTGTCTGAAAGGTAAGAGAAAAGCCCGCCTTGACCCCGAAGGGAGGTGGAAAGATGCTGAGAGAGGAGTTTACGTGCCGAGATTGGCGTCCGATGATTTCCAGGAGATTTGGCCCGAAAGCTGGAGGGATATTTAGCAGCCAAAAGAGTACTTATATATCTGATCTCATCGCTCTCTGCTTCTGCTTCAACGGTAGCTTTTCTGAGCAATAAATATGTTGCAACGCTGAGGTTGTTTCTACATAGAGGGTGGAGACATCCAAGAGTGCTGATGTAAAACTGGCCGTTCCTAACTAAGCGTGACTTAGATATTTATTGAAGACACTTGACGTTTCAAATGTTGGAAAGACTCAAAGTTCAGCTTCGATACTGGTATTGAGTCGGTGGCAAAGAACAATCCCTCTTTAATATGAAACAGTGTTTTTCAAACTTGGCAACTTTAAGAGGGGCGGACTTCAACTCCCAGAATTCCCCAGCCACCCATGCTGGCTGGGGAATTCTGGGAGTTGAAGTCCGCCCCTCTTAAAGCTGCCAAGTTTGAAAAACACTGATATAAAACATACAGAGGCCTCTAAACATAAGCAGAATGTCTTTATTTCAGCAGAGCTGGTCTTTGACCGGGATGAGCCAAGTCCTGAACTTCAAAAATGATGTTGGGCTGGGGGGATAGAGAACAGGAGTGATTGCGTTCTGCAAATAAGTAGATGTTTCGTTTTGTTTGTTTTACAGTTGTTTCCCCCCACTGTTTAGCGTTGTTTGGGTTTGGTTTCAGAGTTGTTTAGTTTGGATGGATTTATTTATGTCTGTATTTAGGGGCCCTCAGCCCATCTGGAGAGCATCATGCTTTTTCGCGACTTTCTCCCAGATGTTGGCAGCCCGATCCGGGGAGAGCATTGAGAAGCTCCAGGGATTGCAAAGTGGGTCGGAGGGCTGTGCGTCACCCAACCGGATACCATGTTAGCTGGAAACGAAGCAGCCCATTCCCAAGACATGCAACCCGTCACTCATGGGGTCTGTTGAAACTGAAGAGCTCCCGGCTGAACTGGCTCCCTTTTTTTCCTTTCTGAAAAATTGGGCGAGGGCTTCGGGGCTCGTTCACTCAGGCTTGACGTTCGAGCCGGGAAGGTTTTATGACTGCCGTAACACGGAGTCAAAAGCCACCTACGACATCTGCAAAATCCCCCTCGCCATCCCACCCACCCCCATCTGGTTAAAATCAGACTTGGCAGGAACTCTTGGGGTCAGTTGAGTGTCCTGCAGCTCCGACGGATGCAAAAACGAAGGAATAAAAGAGCTGCATTCACCATTGGGAGAGAAGGGAGCCCAGGAAGACCTGCGAGCCTTAAGCAGTTGCTCCCCACCCCACTTTGGATTCTGTTGGCGAGAAGGCTCATCCACCAACAGCGATGCCTCAGCACCCCAAGGGGCTGCTCCTTTTGGCAGCCCGCAGGGGCGGGGGGGTTCGATTTAGATCCCCCTCCTGCTTCCTGCTCAGGGCCGCTTGCAATCCCCACCGAAATGCAGCCCATTAAGAACCAATTAAAGTGATCTGCGCAACTTTAAAAGCCTGGCTGAAGCGTGGGGGGGGGGGGGGCTGGTCTCCTTTCCTGAAAGTGGGAGAGCGGTGCAGAGGCCAACGCCCCTAAGAAGCCCCTCCATCTTAAAAGTAATCTAGTGGGAGTGTATCCCCCCCTTTCCTCCCCCAGGGCATCCAGCAACCAGGCCTCCGAAAGGGTGGCTGCTCTGGTCAGTCGTGGCTAGATGAGTGAGTTGGCAGAACAAAGGCAGCTGATGTGGAGGGAGACACCCGAGCGCGGAGGGAGTCAGCTTCCTCTGTCCCAAGGGGGGAGTTGGAGATAGAGGAGGAATGGAAGCACCATTCACAGAGTAACAGCCTCCTCCTCCTCCTCCTCCACCTCCACTTCTTCTTCCTCCTCCTCCTCTTCTTCTTGAAGCACCGTTCACAAGCTTCTTCTCCTTCCCCTGCCTCTCCTCCTCCTCCTCCTTCTTGAAGCAACATTCACAGAGTAGCTACTTCCTCTTCCCTTCTCCTCCTCCTCCTCCTCTTCTTCCACCATTCACAGAGTAGCTTCTCCTCTTCTTCTTCCTTCTCCTTCTTCTCCTTGAAGCACCATTCACAAGCTGCTTCTCCTTCTTCTTCTCCTCCTTCTTCTCCTCCTTCTTCTCCTCCTTCTTCTCCTCCCCTTCTTCTTCTTCTTCTTCTTCTTCTTCTTCTTCTTCTTCTTCTTCTTCTTCTTCTTCTCCTCCTCCTCCTCCTCCTCCTCCTCCTCATTCTCATTCTTGAAGCACCATTCACAGAGTAGCTTCTCCTCCTCCTCCTCCTCCTCCTCCCACCATTCACAGAGTAGCTCCTCCTCCTCCTCCTCCTCCTCCTCCTTTCCCCCCCCTTTTAATGTGCTCCGCTCTCTTGCTGGGTAATTGGGACAAATGCTAAATATTGCATTGCCCATTAGCTTTTTACTGCTGCGTAGCCCCGGTGCCAGCGGGTGCTGTCAGCTTTAATGCAGAGCTAAAGGCCCGGCGCCTGCTGATTCCCCTTCCCAGGGAGGTCTTCTAGCATGATGGGCGGCCAGGCTGGCTCCCCGCTCCTCCCCAAGAACCATGCTGCAGCCACAGGCCTTTCCAGATCGTTCCGGGGACCATGGATAATTCATGCCCTCTTTGGGATGACAGGTTCCAAAGCTGCCGTTCAGAGGAATGTTTCTCTTCTCCAGAAGGATCAGCCAACAGGTGCGACCATCAGGAAATATATCCCTGTGAAACTTCTGCCAGATGGCCCAACTCTCCCTATTTTCCAGGCATTCTGCAATTTGGTTCTTTGCCCCAGGAAGATCCATCTGAGCCCTTTGTTTTTCCTGAAGGTTTGCTTTTTAAGGCATTTTATTTGGTGCTGGCGGCTAGGATGTCTTTGCACTTCAGGCCGTGAAGCGGCAGCACCTGGCTGGCATTAGCTGGCTGCCGAAGCTAACGGGTCAGATCTGCTTTGCCCTTGGGCAGGAAGCCCATGGCTTTAGGCAGCCAGAGATGGCCAAAAACACGGGGGACGAAAGGCAGTGGCTAACAAAAGCACATGGCCAGATTCACGAAGTCACCAGGAATCAAGCTTAACCTGCAGGAAACAGGTTTGTCTTTCAGCCTTAGCGGGTGGCAGACCCTGGCTGGCCTCGGCTGATGCATCTAAACAATAGCCAGAGCTTCAACTGTACCATCATAGCCACCAGCTTGACTTTTTTGACCACATCCTACAGTTGCCCCTGACTCATTTGTTTACATTTTGATACTACCCAATAGAAATTTCATCTGTTGGAAGAAAAATCAGAAGAACTCATCCACTGACTGGTGTGTTTCCTTTTCAGCGCCAGGCTAAAATTCCTTCCTTCCTCCCTCCCTCCCTCCCCCCTCCCTCCCTCCCCCCTCCCTCCCCCTCCCCTTCCCTCCTTCATCTTTCTGTCTCCTTCCTTTCTCCCTCCCTCCCTCCCTCTCATCTCTCCTTCCTTCATTCCTTCCTTCCTTCCTCCCTCCCTCCCGCCCTCCCTCCCTCTCCCTTCCTTCCCTCCTTCATCTTTCTGTCTCCTTCCTTCCTTCCTTCCTTCCTTCCTTCCTTCCTTCCTTCCTTCCTTCCTTCCTTCCTTCCTTCTTTTTACACTACCCGACTCCCGACAACTCTTGTTATTCCTACTGACCTTTAAATTATGTTCCTATTTAAAATGCAAACGTTTTAATCTCTGCAGCACAGTCTTAACCTTTGTATCTCATTATGTTTTACAGGGGTGGGAGAGTTGCATTCATTTATTTTGTTCTGTTTCAGTATGCTTGTTGACTTGGGTGTAGTGATTTTATTGTACTTGTTATTATGATTTAGATGACAGTCCCCTATGCCTGGAGAAAAGTCCTTTATGAAGTGTTTCATAAATTAAATAAATAAGTGGATACAGAACTGAAAAACACGCAAACCCAACTGACTGATTTTGTGCCATCAAGTTGTTGTCAGCTCTTAGCGACCGCATACATAGATTTTCTTCATGATGATCTGTCCCCATCCTGGTTCTTCGTCTTCCAAGAGAACATCCATCGCCACTGTAACTGAGTCCCTCCACCTTGCTGCTGGTGGACCTCTTCTTCTCTTTCCTTCCACCTTTCCCAGCATTAGGGCCTTCTCCAGAGAGCTGGGTCTGCATCATGTGTCCAAAGTAGGATAATTTGAGCCAGGTCATTTGTGCTTCTAGTGAGAACTCTGGGTTGATTTGTTTGATGATCCATCAGTTTGTTTTCTTGGCTGTCTCTGGTCTTCTCAGGAGTCTTCTCCAACACCAAAGTTAAAAAGCATCAGTACCCTTCCTATCCTGCTTCTTCAAAGTCCAACTTTCTTTGCACGATCCCGATCTTTGTACATCACGGCCTTTGAATATCTTTTCAAAGGCCTTGATGGTGCTCTACCAAGTGCTGGTCCACAGCATATTTCTTGACTGCTTATTTCTTTACTATTGATGGTTGATCCTAAAAGACAGAAACTATCCACCACTTTGATACCTTCATTGCCAATTCTAAGGCTGGTGGTTCTAACTGTTGTCATTAGTTTGACCTTCTTTATATTTAATTTTAGTCCTGTTTTCACTGTGCTCCTTGACTTCTACTGGAGCTTGCAGATCCTTTGCATTTTTGACTATCAGGGCCGTGTCATCAGCACAGTGCAGGTTATTGATGTTTCTTCCTCCCATTTTAAAACCACGCTCATCTTCTTCCAATCCAATGCAAGCCCAAAGGTGCTGCTAAAATCAGGCAGCACCAAAGTGCCTCGCAAAGGAACCAAAGGAAGTTGTTCAAAGTTTGTAGAAAAGAGGTTAAGAGTACACGCAACTGAAAACATATAGTTTTGAATGTTTCTGCTCATGTGACGCATTCAGTAGGGATCCCACAGTGACTTTATTCCCTGATCACCATCTCAAGCTTCCAGCAGCCTCTGAGAATACCACAATGGCCTTTTGCAGTCCTTAGCATCATTCCTTATGTCATGATCTGCAGCCCATAAATGTTCACGCACAACAGGAATCAGTTTATGTGCCCCTCCCCGTATCTATTTTTTTGCATTTTAATTGTCCTCCGGCTTCCTTGAGGAAGATTCAGACAGCCCTCACTCACATGTTCCTCTCCCCACCTTTTTTTATTCCTATCATACTCCTAGCAGGTAGATTAAGGTATGAAAGTCTAAATGGGCAGAGATCAACCAGTGAGCAGCACGGTTCTGGGTGGATTTCAATGCCCATCATATAATAAGCAAGAAAAATGCTTGTGTGACTTACGTTTTCTTGATACTCTGACACACAGCAAAAGACCCCATGATGCAGTTTCTCCAGTTTGATGGCTTCCAGGCTGTTGGTCTTTAACATCCCCAAACCTCCAACCAGCATGGACTTTGGGACCTAGCCAAAGGTCTCTTGAAGGCACCAAGTTGGGACAGCTGAGATTAACCCATTAGTCAAACCATCTGTCTGCAGAAGACGGCTACTGCTTATTCCAGGCAAAGCAAAACTCCCATTTAGGTTCTGTAGCCTTTCTTCTCCATGGTACAGTTTTATTTCAGTCCTCAGATCCTTCATGGGGGCTATTAGAAACTTGGATTCAGTGAAATAACCATCTTGGGGGTCATTAAGGGAAAATCTCAGCTGCTATGTGACATCAGACTCAAATGAAAGTAAACTCAAGCAGAATCCAGATTAGGTAAAAATGCTCTTGATTGGGGGCTATCTGGATGCAGCCTGGGAGGATAACCTGAGCCCATTTTCTAACCCCCCTTCCCCTCCTTCTAACCCCCATGCCTGAAAATCAGTGGCGCCATTTCTTTTCATTTTGAGGGAGAAAGACACAACCCAGGATGTGATCTGAGGCTGAACCTCAAACCTTAACCCTCTTCGACACAAGAAGCAGGGGGCTGAGAAGGCCTGACCCCCTTTGCCTCATCAACGCATGACCTAAAACCATTCGGTGCTGCCCCCAATGTTTGCCGTGAACGTAGCAGGGACCAAGCCAAACCCTTTCTGCGCAAAATGCCCGTGGCTTGCTGTGCCCTGCCTGCAAATGCATTTGTAAATTACATCCGTTTGGGGGACTGAAGATTTTGGCTTCGGGCCCCGAATGCAGGTTTATCCACCAGCTGGACACAAAGACCTCTTATTGATCTCCAAACAAACAGTTCCCTTGTTAATAGCCTGTTGAGCCTGTTCTGCTTAAACAATCATATGGCAAGCTGGGAGGGAGGATTGCTGAGAAGTACGTCTTGGGTGACGCAGGATCTCCTGTCAAAGCACGGCTGAAGTGGGACTGGCGCAAGTGTGCATCTGTCCTCTTGTGCAAATCCCTTTGGGGCAGCGAAGTGAGTAACTCTCCAACTCGAAGCACGCTGCTTCCAAAATAAGTCCTCAGAGCAAAGGCAGGCTAACTTATCTATTTTTCCGCTCGCTTAATTTCTATCCTGACCACTTTTGAAACTGAACCCTCAAGGCAGTTTTCCCTTGAAAGCAAACTGTCCAACCTGAATAGAAAGACTGGAAGCCAACCATTGAAATGGAAATAAGGAAACCCTGTTTGGATTTAGTTCTGTTCTGGTCATGACACCATTTATGATGTTGAGTTTATATTATATGTGGTTGAGCCAGAGAAGGTAGAAAGAAGAGCAGGCGAAACAACCAAGGAACTAGAGGGATTTCATTAGGACGAATAGTAATATTTGGAGTGGCTTCACTTTAAAAAAGCCAGTGAAGGGGGATAGGTAAAGAAAGTGATTAATGGCGTAAGAAAAACACACAAGCAGACCTTTTTTCCTCTCCTAGATCCCAATGAAGCTAACTCGTAGGGGATTCACAGCAAATACACAGAAACCTTCTTCACACCGTGCATGGTTGAATTGTGAAATTTGCAACCAAGTTGTAATCCCTTGATCGGCCTTAAATGCCATTTTTTGAGGAATCCATGGAGGAACGTTCAATTTTTAGCGTGACCCTTCAGTCTGCAGAATTCTGTCCGCTAAGAGGTCATCTGCTGCGAGACACACACACAGTCCTCTTTGGGCATGATCCCAGCAATAGCCATTTTTATTGTAGTTAGTGTAACTCTGCCCAAGCGGTCCTACCCCTCAGCTTGTACTGCTAGATCTCTTAGTCTTTGTCTTGTGTTCCCCACGTCCCAAATTATCCCCAGGATGCTTACTGTGACAGCCATCCCCCTGATTTCTCACAGCATATTTTCACTTGATCAGGAAAGGGTGATGGCCCCAGAATTAACCCACATGCGGTATCTGTCCAGAGGCGGTCTTACCTTGTGTGCCCACTAGAGGACACCCGTACAACGTTTTTGACTTTGTGTCTAGCAAAGATGTGGATATCTGTCATTTGTTGTTGGAAGCAGCTGCATATCATTGCAAAAGTGTAGTTTATATTCAGTGTAACCCAGGTCACTAAATGTCACCTGGAGTTGTCCTTATCATGATGAAGGTGCCATATAACAGGACGGCCAGCTCAGACGTGGTAGATCTTGGGTCTCCAAGCTCGCCTGGACTGTATGGACAGCGACTAAGGAAGAGGCGAGGAGTCTATCTGGTTGCAGAGAGACAAGGGGATGGTCTATCAACTATAGGTCCTGGGATAACCTTCAAGGGAAAGGGGAGACAATCTGGGTCAGCTGCAGGGGGAGGGGTGCAGAAAGGCCATTTGGCTCAAAGCTCAGAAGATGTCTCAGACCTGACGTTAAATTCTGCCGCTTCTTTGCTGCCTCTCTTGCTTTTTGCTGCAGAGAACCACAGAGATGACCTTGAAGAAACTATACAGAAATGGTTACCAAACAAAATCATGCTTTAAGCCCAGGAAACAGAGAAAAAGTGAGAAAGGAGCTTAGACTGGTTCACCCACCCCCCGAATTCATGGAAGTATAAGAGGGAGGGGAGGGAAGGGAAAACACTCAAGTTTTCAAGATTCTGTTACTGGAGCATAGACCAGTGTTTCTCAACCTTGGGGAATTTTAAGGTGTGTGGACTTCAACTCCCAGAATTCCTTAGCTAGCCATGCTGGCTGGGGAATTCTGGGAGTTGAAGTCCACACAACTTAAAGCTCCCAAGGTTGAGAAACTTTGGCGTAGAGCAATAAAGTAGAGCTCCAGTCAAACTGGTGGAGTCTGTTTCCTGACCTGGTCTACCTCGAAGGACTAATCCTTGCTTTGTTTTCACAAGTCACCTTTTTATCCTTAGTGTAATGAAATGGTCCTCAAACATGTCCTGGTCCTGTAGGCTATCATTTAACCTGAAGGTTAAATTATAAATTTGAACTATAAATTATAAACCTGAAGGGATCCTGGAAAAAGTCAGGAGAGGTGTGCCGACTGTTTCATGTGGAAATGTTCCCATCACAAGATGTCTATCCTGGCTTCCATTCCAAGATGGGAAAGGCTGTTCCTCATATTGGAATGTTTCAATCATGGAAGTGTTGTCAGTGTAATATGGTTGGAGAGAGTCAACACCACCAGGTTGACCAGACCAAGAATCATCTTCACAAGAAGATTAAGATTACTTTTATTGAGATCGCTATAATAACAGGATCTTGCAAGTTTGATTGCGCTGGGCCTCCCCCACATCCCACCCCACCCCCCGTTATACCCATGTGAATTAGGGAAGTGTCTATCTGAGCTGCTAACACATACTTTCTGCTTGTTTTGGACTTAAACCATGTTTTTCTCCTCGTCGCTTTGATATTGGATCTCACCTATCTTCATCAAGGTCATCTTTTTTGCTCTCTACATTGAGTGACGAGCTAATCCCATAAAGTTCCATCTCTGGCTCTTCCTCCATCAGTGGCAGACCATAAACACATCAATGAGAGATCAGTGTGTGGGACCACTGAACAACTTTTACTCGGACCAAGCAACCAAAATAGCAAATAAGGTTTTGAATTCTGGAGAAGAGCCTTGATCATTTCCAGCAGCCAGTGATTCAGCCCATAGTCTGGAGCATATCATGAAGACCTCTTGACTCTTCCTAACTGCTCCTTAAAATTAGACTTGGAAGGATCAAAATCCACCCGCCATTACTTTGCCTTGACCTCATGACGAGGACAGACTCCTTTGTGTGAAACCCAGGGAACTTATTTCATCTCTCGGCTGCTGCCAGGTGGCAGTGCCAAATGCCTGGATAATTCCCACTGTCTCTCTCTTTCAGGCTTCAAACTGTGTGTGAGTGGTGGTGGTGTCAGCAGCGGCGAGGTGGCTGTCATGGCTGAGAAAAGGCTAAGAGTCCCAGATATTATTATCACTCCTCCGACCCCCACGGGGAAGGCACTCTTGAGAAACCCCAGCCTGGGTGATGATGAACCACAGGACAACTGCTGAGGCAGAGGTGGACATGCAGCCTCCTGGCTCCAGGCCAAAGAGAACGTAGCGCTTGAACAGCTTGCTCAGGAACTGTCCGAGGCCTCCGAGTTTCCCAAGCACCTCCTCCCTTTTATTCTCCCCTTGCCAGGTTGATTAAAAATGGACCAACAGCTCGACATATACCTCATTCCCTCTTGAGACCATGGCACTGTTGCCAACCTGTAACAGGCAAAGGGACGTTCAAGGAATCCGCCAAGCCAGCGTCTACTTGGAAGAAGACCTGCGGTGATTGATGGGTTTGGGGAGGAATAGACGGGGAGATATTTTGCAACAAGGCCTGCTTGTTGCTTTCGGGTCCTTGCTAGTGGTGCTGGTCAGCTTGGGCCCAGCTTAGGCTAATTAATCGGTCATTGTCAGAATCGAAGGAGCACTGATTTGCACAGACGGTGCATGGGCTCTGCAGGTGGATAAAAGCAGTTTTAAGGGGAAATGCTATGATTTCAAGAGCAAATACATCTGTAGTCAGATGATGTTTTTTGCTACTGCTCCATCTCCTGTTTTGGCCCTCTCTGCTTGTGAGCAACACCAAGTTCTCATTGTTCCCTTCACTTGGTCTGTTGTATTTAAAGCGGACTTGGACTGGGCGACCCTTCCAGCAGACGTCCCTCTGCCAAATGGAACCTAAGGACGCTTTAGCAAAACAACACAAGTTTGCTTTGCTCTGAGGTAATGAGTGGAAGGAGGAAAAATGCCCTTGCTTCTCTCACCTGATCCTTCTTTTTGGATAGAGATGATCTCGAGGTCTTAGAAGCAACTAATGAAGAATCTGGGAATGTGTTTTAGCAAGACCTGACCACAAGCGGGGCACTTTCTCCAAGTGTAAAGAAGCCATAGGCCTGGTAGGGAGTCAATAGCGTCTGTCATCCTTTTGCTAGCCCGCTTGGAAATTGGTCTAATTGGGTGGGATTGGGAAGGATGGTTATGGAGATCCTATTTAGTTTGAGCTCCTCAAATAATAGGGTTCTATACTTGCAGGACAAGATGGAGATGTCTCCCAGAGATTGAGTTCTCCTTCAAACACTTCAATATCAGCTGTGAAAAGTATACGCCACATTGTAAGACATCTACAACACAGGGCAGAGTTGGTATGGAGCAGGATGGGGGCAATATCTGGTTCCCTCCAACCTGGCATCCTTCCTCTACCTTTTTTCTGGGAGATGCAGCCTGGTGTATCCACAGAAGGCACCAAGCTGAAGAAGGCAGTCATAGGCTGGTGCCCTCCAGGAGCCATGCTGACGGGAGTGATGGCTGCTGTGGTCCAACACACTGGGGGGATACTATATTGGAGAGAACAGACTCAACTCACAGTATAAGCAGTACGATGAAACCTTGATTTTCCAGACCGCATGCAATGAGTGAAATTCCATTGTGATTTGCAGGATGGAGTCATTATACAAATAAACAAATGTGGTTTGCATCGGTTTGCATCACTGGTGTCATCTGCAGTGATGGACTCTCGAATTTAGTGGGCTTTCAGGAGTAACAGATGTCCTCTTCCCACAATTAAGTCTGTTAAAACAAGGTTTCATTAAATATTGGGAAAGGAGGATTATTTTGAGCCAGCCACAAAAATCCTCTGTTGGAGCTCCAAGGAAAGGTCGTCTTCCTTGCCACCTAATGCCTGAATTGAAAGAAGCCACGTGGACCTCGTTCACAGCCAGTGGGAGAGAAAAAGTAGTGTTGTGGTTGCTGTGGGTAGAACGATTGTAATACAAGATGAATGACAGAAGAGACCGCCATTTGTTTCAGTCATGTCTGACTTCATCAGATCAGTGGTGGAATATGATGAACCACGTTCTTTTCCATAGCCAGATTTTTACTCTTGATCAAAGGCATCAAAACTTTCCCCACCAACTCTGTGCCATGAAGCAATTAAAACTGACTCGACCTATACGTGCAACTGTACACTCCGGATGAAACATGATTGAATTATTAGAGATGGAATGATTGCTAGAATAAGTCCCCAGTGATTGTTCACCTAGTCAATCAATCTCAGCTATAGAAGATGAGATGCAATTTCCCACTTACTCCCATTTTATAATGCTTGCAAATCAGACGTTCGGTTTTCAATCGTCATTTCATTCCTCTAGGTTCATTCAAATGAGAGACAAATGTTTTAATTTAATGGGAGATAAGACTGAGTATTTCGTTTCAGATTTAGCATGAATTGGCATGTTCTGTTTTTCCTTTAAAAATCACGTTTTCCAAGTCTTTGGAGTGGGTGGAATATTTATAAAACATCACCGTTTTATTACACCGCATTAAAATTTTCCACCTGATTTTTATGAATTTGTTGCCTGTTTTGTTCACAACAAGCCCCCACCATCCAAAAAACCCAAGTGTCATTTCCAACCCCTTATATGTCAAAAACTGTTTATGTTTGTTTCTGCAGAGTTAATTGTGGCAAACGTTTTGTTACAGTGCCAACCTGACGGGTGTAAATTAGAAAGATGCAACGGATGCTCTGAAAATATACTGGCCCTTTAATTGAAAGCTTCCTACTCATAGATTGAACCCCATTTTCTTTCTTTCCGATTAGTTGGGGTTGTAGATCACAGATCAACTGCCCTTTCTTAGCTTTGGTTCCTTATGAGTAGTGGCACTGTTAAATTCCTAGAGGAGTTGGAAAGGGCTTCAAAGATGATTTAGTTCAACCCTCTGCAGGTGCAGAACATTTCCTAGTACGATGTCTCTGAGAGATGACTTGTCCGGTTCTCCTTCAAACATCTAAAAAAGGAGAGTCCTGTTGGAGACAGTGGGAGCAGGGGTGAAGGGCATTGTTCGTAACAATCCTGTGGTCAGTTTTTGTCCCCCCAAAAGGGGTGGGTGGGCGATGTGGTGCTGTTTATGGAATCTCAGTGGTGGTGGGGTTCCTCCTCTGCCCTTGCTATTTTGCCCACGCAGCTCCCTCGTCAAGGATCACTGTGAAGACGGGTACAAGTTCTATAGTTCAACCAGTTGAACCATCAGAACAACTGTGCCATCCCTTCAGTTAGCGAGGCTGGCAAGGGGATTGCACCTTGCCGGTCTCTTCTGGCGAAACATATTCCTCAACTTTTCCTCAGAGGAATTGGTCTTCAGATCTTTCACCGTCCATCGGCCTCCTTTATGCATAAGCTGGCTGGGGAATTCTGGGAGTTGAAGTCCACACGTCTTAAAGTTGCCAAGGTTGAGAAACCCTGCTTTACAGTAAAGTAGGGTCATACAGAGAAGAAACAAGGATGTTTCTTTTATTGGAGTAACAATAAAAGAGGGGAATGAGGCTGACTCATTCCCTGTGGAAAACAAGACTAGACTATGAGTTCATTGCTAACCCCACCGCCCCATAGTCAAGCTATTTTAGACCATGTAAGACCACTCTTCATCCGATGCCTTGTTGCCTACAACCAGTAGCAGATTTCTGGTGGGGTTTCTTGCCAGCCAGACCAGATGTTGGGCTTGAACCTACCTGTTTATGCAAAGCAGGGGTTCTGCCCTTGGTCTAAGATCTTCCCTTAGAACAATGGCGTATCCTCCTCCCGTGTGATCCACAAAGCTTGTCCACCTCCCGGCCAGTCCCACCAATATCTAGGTGGCACCAGAGGGTGCTCTTTTAGGGTTCCTCCATGTGGATGTTGAAGAGAGACCAAGAGAAGAAAAACAGCAGGGAAAATAAATAGCAAGATCGAGGAAAGGGATCCTTTCTTGTGCAATTTCAGCTGAGTTGGTTCGACTTGACCCCAGCAGCGCCCATCGCCCGTAGCCCAAATGAGCTTCTGAAGTGCAGGGCACATCAAGAGCTGCTGGGATGGGGTGTGTGTAAGGGGGGGGGGGGGTGAGGCGGTGTTTAAAAACAGATGGAAGTGTAATTTTTTTTAACAGCCGTAGCAGATGGTAAAAGGCAGAAAAGCGTATTCACACTATGCCAGAGTCAGTTGCGAGCTTTCAGTGCCTTCCAATAAAATTCAGGCAATGGCTCCCGAGAGGAAGGCAGGTGAGGGGAGGGGAGTTTATTATGTTTATTATTTTTCCCCACTGCAAATCCTGGAAATTAAAAAAAAAATGCTGGAACTGCAGACGGGAACGCGGGCAGGATTTCAAGAGAGGGGAGATGTTCAGCATTCTGGGAGCTGGGGCTCGCAGGGAGATCAAAGTTTACCAAGGTCTGCTTTTCAGCTCTGTCTCTGCCTCTGTTCATTAACCCGCGGCCAGGTAGAGTGAACCAGGTGAAGGGAACCCTCCCTCCCTCCTTCCCTCCCTCCCTCCCTCCCTCCCCCTCCTGATGGCTCTACCCAAGAAGGACACCAGCCAAAGCACCATCTTTGGCTCCCCACCCAAGCAAATGCTGCTAGTGCATGCAATTTGTGCAAACAAGCTTCCTGGGTGCAGAAATGCTCAGTTCAGGAAGTGAAGGATGAAATCAAGATCTGACGTTCCGGAGAGGGAGAGGCAACAGGAACGCCGTTTCGCTCCACACCTGCGCCCTCATGTTTTTGGCCCCTTTGCCATCCTCAGCCTGGCTGATTTGCCCCTGCTTTTTAAGCAGGAAGACGGTGCCCTCAAGACAGCTGGTTTGGTGCTGCAGTGAAGGCACTAGGCTAGAAACCAGTAGGCGGTGAGTTCTAGTCCTGCCTTTAGACGCGAAGCCAGCTGGGTGACTTGGGCCAGTCCCTCTCTCTCAGCCCTAGGAAGGAGGCAATGGCAAAGCACCTCTGAAATCTTGCCAAGAAAACTGCAGGGACTTGCCCAGGCAGTTGCCCAGAGTCAAGACTGACTCAAAGGGCAGATGTTTGCTGTATGAGACTCCCTCAGATGGAAGAACCTTGGGTGCCTCCTGGATGACCCTGTGCCCAGGGCGGTCCAGCAGGGCCCCCACAACATTGCCAGCACTGAATTAAGATTCACCTGGTCACCCCATCAGCATCATGGAATGGAGATACGTCCTCAGGCTTTGTCTCAGGGAGCAAAATGTCTTGGCAGGAGCAGGGATGTGTCTGCTGGATATCAAGAGCGGCGTTCCTCAACCTTGTCAACTTTAAGACGGGTGGACTTCAACTCCCAGAATTCCCCAGCCAGGGGGAAAACACTGAAAAACACTGGCCTAGAGAGTTGAGGGACCCTGGAAATAAATAAGATTGGCTGGAGACCACGTCGTGTCTCAGGGGCTGAGATTCTGCTTTGCACACAGACAGCCCTGCTTTCGTTCTGGTGCTCTCAGCTGGAAGGTGCATATGGCAGGAAAGTCCCTCCTGCCACAACTGGGGTTGCAGATGAGCTCCTCGATTGGCCTCCTTGTGGGGAATCCTACGGTGCTTCCTCAAAAAGGGATCTGATAAATCTTCTGAAGACCTTGACTTACGTTGAAAGAGGTCCACAGCATCCCTGTGGCAAGACAGCTGAGCCCTGGGGGGGAGGTCAGTCGCCTCCCCCCCATTTCTCACCACTGGACAATATTCTGGGTCTGCGCGCAAGGCAAGGTGGAAGAACTCACCTGCGCGACACACGGTTGGGTTCGAAAGCAAGGTGGTGAGAGCTGTCAAAATGGTGAGACTTTCTTCTAGAGATGTTTCGGCCAATCTGGTCCTCTAAAGGCACTATATCCTCCTGCTAGGAACAGCAGGATAACTATTCCTTTCTGTTGCCTTGAATCCGGATTCTTTTCCATCTTCCTCCATGCCATGCAGACAAATGCCACCTTTGTATGCTCCACACTGTAGGAGTCCTTCGGCTCCTTTAAGGAAGAGAATAAAAAGGTAAAGTCGCCTTCCAGTCCAGCTTCGCCAGTCAGTGGTCATCTCCAGGGAGTTTTATTGACAGTTTCGTCATTGCCTTCTTCTAGAATATTCCCCCCCACAACTTCCTAGTTGATTTCACAGCGCCAAGATTTCCTTGTGGTCTCCCATCCAATACTAACGCAGCCTGGTTAAAGGTGACACATCCTCCGATTCAGACTCGACTCCTGGTGAATTCAAGGAGACATCCAGGCAGTTTTCTCGGCCACAGGGCAAACGCAGTTGGAGGTGGCATTCTTCCAGGATGCATTTTGACTTCCACACCTGGGAATTCCTGGTCACTTCCCACAAGGAGTTTGGAAATGAAATGTTAGGCTGAATCCAAGTCTGGGCCAAATATAATATTTGGGCTGCAGTGACCCTGGGAATGGCCATTCTTTGTGTTTTCAGTGTCAAAGTTGACCACCGAGACATAAAGGGGAGTTGAACGGAATTGCAGAAAGGGGAAAAATAAAAACTGACTTGTCACTCTTTATTTTTTTTAATTTTTAATTTATTATTAAATTTATACGCTGCCCATCTCCCCCACAGGGTGACTTAATATGACACTCTTAATATTGTTGGAAGGCTTTCTTTTTCTACAGCGACCTGACCAACTAACCCCTTGGTTGACCCCGTGCTCTACGCCCGGTTCTCAACCTCAGCAACTTTAAGGTCTGTGGACCTCAACTCCCAAAATTCCCCAGCCAGCCTTGCTGGCTGGGGAATTCTGGGAGTTGAAGTCCACATATCTTCAAGCTGCCAAGTTTGAAAAACACGGATTTCTATCTGACCCCTTTTTAATTGGCAAAAAAAAAAAAAAAATCCCCAGTTGGAGATGTGTTTATTATGGATCATTCATTTTGGCTCCGCAGGGACTTTTTGCTTTATTTGCATTACCCCTTTTTTTAATCGCAAAAATAGGAAGCGTTCATTTTTTTTAAACGTCCCGTCCAAAATCGAAGCGCAATTTTCGCGGCAGAGTCGGCCAACCAAGTTGCTTTTAGGCCCCGCCCACGCCCCCTTGGGCTTTCTAACGAAATTCTAATACTCGGACCAGTAACCAATCAGAAAAAGTGTTCGGAGGACAAGCCAATCAGGAAACAATGCGACCGCTGTCAGTTAGCGGGAAAGGGCGGGAACAAAAGGGTTCACTCGCGCGGGTGAGGTTTATGAATGGCTGGTAGATGGGCAGACCTCGTTTTTCCTCTCCTTCCAATGGTAGGTCGTGTTGCCTCGAGGAATGGCTGGAAGGCTTGTAATTGGCTAAAAGGAAAAGGAGGGCGGGTTTAGAGCGCGCGGAAAAAGCAGGCGTTTTCATAGGGTGAGAAGTAAATAGTGGGCGGGGCACGGTTTTCCCTTCTAACCAATGGCAGGAGGAGAAAAAAGCGCGCGCGAGGAAAGCCGAGGCGGTCATAGGAGGAAGCACGGATTGAAGGCGGGGATTCTTCTTTCCAACCAATAACAGACACAATCCTCGGGGTGGGCGGGCTCGTGCCGGCCATCGTCCTTCTCCTCTCAGTCGACGGCGGGACGTGTTTCGAGGCATCTTCTTTCGGTCGATTCTTCCTTCCTTCCCGATGGAGGCCGCTGAGGTCGAATTCCTGGCGGAGCGAGAGATGGTCACCATCATCCCCAACTTCAGCCTCGACAGGATTTACCTCATCGGGGTGAGGCCTTCGGGAGCAGAGGGCTTTTTCTCCCGGGTCGACGGACTGCAACTCCCATGCTCCTTTATCCCATGCCGGTGGGGTTTATGGGAACTGAAGTCCAAAAACAAGTTGTCCATTGATGCCGGGGGGGGGCTGCATTTCATCTCCCACCAGCCCAAGCATGGCTAGTGGCAGGGGATTATGGGGTTTGTAGTTGCATGCGTTCAGGGTTCACTCAGCTACTCCCATCAGCTCCAGCCAGGATATATATCGGCAGGGGATTGTGGGATTTGTGGTCCCCAGGTTTATTCCATTTGATGCCTTTTGTGCGGGGAGGGGTAGATTTCCACTCCCATCAGCCCCAACCAGCGTGGCTGGGGGTAGGGGGTTATGGGGTTTGTGGCTGAATACATTGAGGGTGCCCTCAGCTGCTTGCATCAGCTCCGGCCAGGATATCTGTGGGCAAGGGATTATGGGATTTGTGGTTCCCAAGAATATTCCACTTGGGGATTTCCACTCCCATCAGCCCCAGCCAGCCAACTTGGGCTATTTCCTTGGACAAGCCCTTGGTGGGCACCAGCTTTTATGGGGGGGGGGGGTTGCAGATAACATGGGTGCCTGTGGGCCTTTTAAGGACTGAGGCCCCTTCCTGAGTTTCTCCCTTGTGGACATCTTTTCCAGGGAGAGCTGGGTCCCTTCAATCCTGGGCTGCCAGTGGAAGTGCCTCTCTGGCTGGCTGTCAACCTGAAACAGAGGCAGAAGTGCCGGCTGGTGCCTCCAGAATGGATGGATGTGGGTAGGGTGTGACTCGCTGGCCTCTCCACGTGGCGTGGTTGATGTCCCCCATGCCAGTTACCCGTCAGTCCTTCCAGCTGCCACCCAGGAAGCTGGCGAGCTAGTCTTCCCTCTCCTCTCACTGCATGTTCCGTTTCTTTTGCTAAGCAGGGATTTTAAAACAAGTGGTGCAGTTGGAGTCAGCCGATTGTTGATAAGATCAGGGGAGCCGTATTCTGAATGCACTGAAGATGTGACCTAGCCGGGTAATGAAACGTTTGCAAGAAAACCACCAAGCTCGGAGAACCCCAAGGACTCCACAGTTCAACCCTGAGCTACACCTATTCTCTTTTAGTGGAGCCATACCCGCCCATTACCTGCCTCTTCCCCTTTTTTTACCTTCACTGTCTCATGAGTGGCGAAACCAAAATGGCCTCAAAAATGAAGAGCCTAGGGAAATTAGTTTAGTCCTGATTCTGTTCTGGGCTAAAGGTAATCCTTCAGGGTTAATGGTTAGTCTTGTAATGTGCACTACACGCTTATCACTCCTTGTCTCAGTTCAGTGCAGCATCTGGTTGCAGAGTGTTGGTCTTTGCCACAAGGATTTTTAGCAGGTTTCTTGTCAATGGCTAAAATATACTTTTGGTTCTTTTTTGACCGGTTTAATTGGCTACACGGGCACATATGTACTGCTATGTTTCTGTAGAATCTTTATAGTCTTGACAGAAGTTTTTTAAACAGTTAATATTTTAAAAATAACAGATGCATTTAAAAAGATTGCCAACAGTTTTATTTTAAACAAATATGTGATCAGGCATGCTTGATCAGTGGGTATCTCAAATACCTGTAAACAGATTACATTGCTCAGTTTTAAGTACTGTAGTGACTTTTAAGACATCAGAAGTTGATGTGTTCCACCGTTATGACAAATTACAATGGGTTATTTTTTTGCTGCAGTTGTGGCAGTTGTAACACCCTTTCACCTGTAGGCTTTGAGGAGAACTGAATCAGTATCAAGGATTGTGCCAGAATTGGTGGCTCGTATGCGTATCATCCCAGAGCTAAATACTGCTAGAAAATGGCTCTTTCTTATAAGTGTACTAATTTATTTTAGAAACCTAAGCTCTGCATGTAAAGCTAAAACAGAGTGAGAAAGATGAATAGAAGCTGTTCTGCTGAAATTCAGACTCCTGTTTATTTTATGTTTTGTATCTGTATGTTCCCGGCAAATACAGTATTTTTGATCAAATCGTTCATCCAATAGTGTTAATAACATTTCTGTTGGGTGTGGAAAACTGCAACACTGTTCTTTGGCAGCTATTCTTATTTTTTAATTGCTTTATAGAAAAGTTGGAGCAAATTCGAGATCAGGAGCGCAAAGAGGACACTTTCACCCCAATGCCTAACCCTTTTTACATGGAATTAACTAAGTTGCTGCTGAACTAGTGAGTAAGTTTCTTATTCTTAACAGTATTATTTGGGAATGCAGCAAATTCTAATTCTGCCAGAGCACAAAGAAACTAGGATTGCCTTGGATCTGAAATTGGAAACCAGCAAGAACTCTACAAACTGCAGATGCTCTAGAGCAGTTTTCTAATCTATTCACATGTATTAGTTCATATTATATATTATATTATTATGTAATAATATATATTGCTTGACTTCTGGGGTTTAGAAGTTAATATTGTTTATATCCAGGACTTTTTTTTTTTTACAACATGCATCACTATTAACTCTTTGCAATCTTACCAATCTATTTCTTTTCTATATTAGTGCTGCAGATAATATTCCAAAGGCAGATGAGATAAGAACTTTGGTTAAGGATATGTGGGACACTCGAATAGCGAAACTTCGTGTATCTGCAGATAGCTTTGTCAGACAGCAGGAGGCTCATGCCACGGTAAGAGAAATCTGACGAATGGACTGAAGTCATTGGAAGACTATTTGTGTGGTATAAACTAATGCAGCATTTCTGTGAATTGATAGTAAAAGGGATAATCGTATGTCAGTTCTAGAATAGCTAAGAAGGACATTAGGCTTCATTTTTATTACTTGATAGCAGTGGTAGAGGAACTGTAGTCTTGCAGACATAGTGAAGTTTGGTATACAAGCACATACAAACATACAATTGTTGTGTATACTTAGGGATTGACCGCAGCCTACTGAAATGATGACGTGTGTTGATTGCGTTGTATATGTAGCTATGTAGAATCCTACCCAAATGCATATTCCTATTGCTTATGCCCATAATGTAGGAAGAGTGTGTTTTACAATGTAAATACACATTTGTGGCTCTGCACTCTTTAGTCTAACAAACTAAGATTTACAAGTTGAATCTAATTAGAATGGTGGGCATGTATTTTGTTCCTGTACAGTCTAGACCAACTTCCTCACTCAGGTGCCCTCTAGGTATATTGGACTGCAACTTACATCATCACCTGTCACTCTAAAACTGAATGGGTAAAAGCTGGTTTATGACATTTCATTATGGGTGCAGGTCACAATTGTTGATCCACCTTCCAAATTCTTTTAGCCAAAAGAATGGTTGATGGAGTGTAATAAACTATGCTTGCAGAAGACTTGTTCTGGTGCATTTTGGGATCAGTTGTTAAGCTCTGGGAATAAAGAGGAAAATAAATGTATAGAGAAATTTACAAAGTAATTAAAGAGGGTTTAAGGGAGTGCCTCTAAATTCTCTTCACGTTATTGTCAGATGCTGCCTTATTGTTACCAAGCTGTCTGTCATGGGAACTAAAGACTGGCTTACTTTTAAAAAAGTGAATGGTGCAATTCTGAGGGTTAATTTTTGCCATTTATACTTCTGCAAATTGTGCTGCTTTCTTGTGTCTTATAAGCTGGATAACCTGACTCTGATGGAGATCAACACCACCGGTGCTTTTCTCACCCAAGCTCTGGATCACATGTACAAGCTCCGAACAAATCTCCAGCTGGGAGAGAGTGTCCAGTCCCAGGATTTTTGACAGCAGGGTTTTTTCATGAAGAGAGTGATATTGTCTTAAGCAACTACCTCTCTGGCATTACTGGCTTCCAAGCAAACCTACGCTGTGGCAGATTGTGACATCGTGTTCTTCGTAGCATTTGCTTGTGGGAAAAAGACGATCTGCTAAATGATCAACAGCCTGGTACCTAAGCCAGTCTGCCAGTGCTACCAAGGAGTTGGTATTGTCCTTGGCAGGTGAGGAGGACGGTTGACTTTCCTTGGCAAACAGGCTCTTGCCCAACAACACTCCAAGCGCTGCACGCCTGCCATTCCAAGATGCATCGGATATAACTATTCACGGCTGCCTTTTGTGCTAGGTTGTTTCACTATCATTTGTACATTGGAAGAAGGAAAGAAACTACTTGCATCTCTTATGGATGCTGCTCCTTCATGGCCTGTGCCTTCTGATCTTTGTGGAAAAGAGGAAAGAGACTATTTTAAACTTCTGGCTGTGTAGCACTCAGCGGGCCTACTTGGGAAGTGATTTGTGCCTGCCCACCCATCTTTCCATCCAACACTGGGTTTGGTGCAGTATCACTCACTGAAACCTCCTTGTCAGTTATCCTCAGAAATAAAGGATTTTTTTTTCCAGAGGCCATGACAGGGACCACTGAGGTACGGTGCCTTTTCGTATGTGTCTGCTAAAAGAGAAAGAACCTCTCTGAAGAAATGAAGCCACAAAACCCACGCGGTTTGGATGAGGTTCCATTTTTCTTTTAAATGCTTGCTGTGACTAAATCAGTTCTTTGCAATAGCCAGACTCTATTTATGTTAATCATATAAGCATTCTCACTGTTAGTTGTAATAACAAACGTTAGCCATCTAGTTTTGAATATTTGGAGACTGCACTTAGGATGGGGGAGGGCACTAGAGAGGTTTGCTAGTCGCTGTTTTATTAGGCAACTATAAAATAAATATTTTTAAAAAGCAGTCCTTTACTGCAGTTGTAACTCTCTGACCTCTATCGTGGGGTAGCCTGTGGGACATTTCGGATCTAGAAGAATGTGTACAAGAAAATGAGTGTTGCTTAAAGTACTGTGATTTGTCCCTCTTAGTGAAAGACTTCTCAAAATCTGGAGGGTTTAATTTTTGTAATGTAGAGCCTCTGTAAGTTCCACCCTTTGCCTCATACAGATCCTCTTTTTCTTTTATTACTTTCATTTTTCAACCTTGGCATTAGAATTTCAGTTAAATGAATCTTACTCAGCAAGTAGCATTTTTACATTAGACTGTGAATTTTTTGCAGGTAAAAAATCTTGTGCATATTAAAAAAAACCAACATACACCTTTAACTAACCTAAGTGTTCTTAAGCCTGGGCCCAAATTAGCTTCCTGTGAAGAATCAAAGCTTCAAATATTAAGGCAGTGGTTACGTTTGTTCAGATAGACACATTATATCTAATAATTGTCCTTTCAATTCACTCTTGTATGTTTTTCCACTCACGTATTATCTGAAGCCTGTTTGTCATCCAGCTTGACTGGGTGCTGATTGGGATTCCTGTCCCAATTTAGCCCTGGCTATCCTAGTGATGTGAATGTATTTCCATTCCTTCAGAGGAGTACAGTATTGATGACCTACCTTAACGATGTGGCTGTGAGGCGCTGCATAGTAAATTCTTACTACAGTAATGTCCCAAGTGAAACTGTGCCATGAAATTTGACCTCTCTTGTCTGAGGTCCCATTTCTAATACAAAGAGCTGATACGGCTTCTATTTAACATTGGGGGGGGGGGCGGTGGTCTGGGAAAATAATCCTTTGTCATGATTTAGGAACATTTTATTACTTTTTTTTTTTTTTTGGATGTTGTCAGAAATTACAGCAATATATTCATAAATACCTAATAACTACATTCAACAAATATATTACATTACATTTAAGTCAAAACAAGTACACTTAAAACAAGTTGAATTTGTTTCACAGCATCTACTTGCCCCAGCAAGGCCCGGGCCTTTGCCCTCCTCCTCCTCTCCCCTCACGCTCTGTGCTTATTCGCGGAAGAAACCCTACACAATACACCAAACAATCAGCGTGGCCCTCGGTCCAAGGGAGAGCAAATCGGTTATTTCTCAAAAATGTAAGCATTGGGCCAGGACATTTGTGAAGGGGGGTGGGGTGGGGAGAGGGAGGAGAACAAGATTAACGATCACAATTATGGGTAGAAGAAAAGTAAAAACATTTGCAAAGATGGATTGGTCCAAAGTGGGCTATTGTTTTTTTTTTCTTCATGTTAGCACCTTTTTAATCTCTGTTTTTATAGTTCTGCGTCATAAGCAGGAAAGTATTTCAAATGATGTCGGACCTGCTTTGAATGGGAAATAGGGGTTGCTCTGGCAGTTTGTTCACCAGTGTCTGAAGCTAGATTGGACTCCAACCAAGCTTGACTAAGTGTACATTTCTTCTTTAATACCTGGAAATCAAGCCAATTGGCTCTCCTGTGTGTCCTTAAAAAACACCTGTTGGGCTTGCGAAAACTGAAGCGACGTGGTACAAAATATAGCCCACATTCTATTCATTTGAAGGGGTGGGGGGAAAATAGTGCAATTACGTTTAGAAGAATGATTGCAACAGCCTTGCTCTTCCTATGTCCATATTCCCCCCACCCCACCCCCTTCCCTTATTGGGAAAAACTTGGCAGAAACCATGATCACTATCATTTGAAAGACATTGCTACTGTAGCTGATCAGCATGGTGTGAAAATATTTGCTTTCAGTGAAACCCCATCTTGGTAACGGAGTGGGACAGTGGGTTTCATTACTGAGTCAGAAATTTAGAGTGCCATTTTTCTTACATAAGCTTTTTTAAAGGCAGTCTTTACTACACTGTATTACTGCCTCTTAGATGTATTTGTTGTACTAATTTTGCCTTCTTTCAAGGCTGGCTTTTGTAAATCCATCACAAAAAGGCCTTCTGGATGGAAGTCCTGAATGTACTGTGGTGTGATCTCATAGTTCAATATGTTTCAGCAGCCCTGAGACCAGGGATAAAAACTTTTCCAAGTTTTGCTTTTTGGTAAAAATCTAAAGAATGCCAAGACAAAAAAAGTTTTTCCCCCTCTGTTGAAGGCAAACATATGGTAACATCCAAGTTATCATCAGAGGCAGAAAAATAAATTGAATGACTTTCACATTTTCTGTTCTTCGTTCTCACGCTCCATCAGAGCTGATTGTCTCAGGTTATCATGGATGGATGTTTAGAAATGGGCAGGCTTGGCTGTTGGTGGATCATTTACTCATGTAAAGAAGTCAAGAGTTCTTGGCTGCATCTAAGAACAAGACTTTCTAAAACAGGCCACTAAATTTGCTCTTTAATGTTCCTTCCTTGTCACATAGTTTCTTCTGGAGAATGGCGAGGACTTTGGTATTAAGAGTTGCATAGAATTGGGAAGCGTGCCAGGCGAGGCTCGGTCACCTAGATGAAGCAGCTGCCCCAGCTGAATTTGTATTTCTAAGCAGCCATGAAAAGCATCGGATTATCTTCTTGTGTGACTGATCACACAGTCCTATAAGAATGCTCTTTCCATTACCAGTGAGTTTGTTTTAGTAGCGTTAGCAACGCAGCATTGCACATCAGCCATTAAATCAAAGGATAACAAATATGGGGGGGGGGGAAAAACGGTAAATCTTTGCTGCAAAGAGGCTAAAAATTCCAGCATTCTCTTGAGTGTCCTTTAGGTAGAAAGGTGGGCTATAAACTGAATAAATAATATTCAGAATATTGAGATTTTTATCACACTTTGTCTTCAAAAATGGTTAGGAAAGCCATTTTTAACTTAAATCTCTCCAGACAGTTTATGAATGTATAAAGAGGTTGGGAGACTTAAGAGGGAGAGGTTTACCTTGAAGAGAGCAAGACTAGGAACAGCCTCTGGGAGAGGTGGTTCTCCCATCATGTCTGAAATGTACAATGTGGACAGCTCTCCGTGGTATAGTGGTTAGTCAACACAGGAAGGCATATGACAGCTCAGTATTAGGTAACATTTCCTAATGGTAAGAGCAGCTCAAAAGGCTTGCCTCCACCCAGTATACTGACACAGGTGGGGCAATCATCTGTTGGGGGTCATTTAATTTGGATATTAACCAAACTTTATACACAGGTTGCTTTTGCACATTGCAAAAGACTTGTGCGGCTACACCTAAGAAAGATGTAAAATGAAAAACAGTTTTGACATGAATGAAGGAAGCTTAAATTAGACCTGGAGTTTTTTTGTTTTTTTTTAAACAGCATATGCCATGCTAACTTACCCATCTTGTCTCTAATGAAAAGATTCTGCTCTGGTACTGTCAATTTCATGGTTAATTCACTGATTTTTGGAAAGCATAGTTAGATATCTGGATAGGGTTGGTTGAGTAAATCTGTAGGAACGCCTTCAGTTTAAAATGTCACCCAGGTCATACTTAAAGAAGAAACAAAATGCTAATCTAAACCAATTCTTTATAACTATTCAGAAGCATTGAAATGTTGGCAAACGTGAGCTGTAGAGTTAAGATGGCTATACAAAAGTCACATTCCTGTCCTGTCCTGTCCTGTCCTCTCCTGCACGACCTTTGGGGGATTCTGAATTCACAAGAATAAGGAATTGGACATGTAACATGCTGAGACTCTTAACATTAGAAACACAGGGCCTGTTTTAGCATAGGCAATACTGCAGTATTTACTAAAGGATGTGGAAATATTTTAAAAAAGGTGCTGCAAAAGACACAGGAGAACCTGGAAAGCATTTCTTTTTGAATCATTACGAGCAGGAGGAGAAGCCCAAAGGGGACTTTTAGAACAGCTTTCAAAGCAGCTACTTTGGAAAAAGACGCAGCTACTTTAACAGGCCCAAAAGAGGTACTTGACACAAGCTCTCCCGTATTCCAAAGCACCTCTTCCAAAGAATTAGCACAGCCATACTATATACTTCTAGATCACTTCACCTTATGGGACAGAGGGTTGTAATGAGTACTATGGTGCTGGTGAAATACAAAATATCCATGCAGTTTGCTGGGGCCCATTTACAAATACCCCATCGCAGAGTGGGCTTTTGTTATACCAGCAGTAGCTCCCGTGATGCTGGGTGTTTGTGTGCCAACAATTCTAGCTTTAGATAATGTAGCATAATTTTTTTTTCTCTTCTTTTTCATATACTCTTTGATGATTCAGGATAGATCTTCTAAAGGGAAAAAAAAAAGAAACCTCAGAAAATTGGTGCCACCAATGTGTGATTTTAGATGTTGCAGGTAAAATGAACAAGTACTATATCCACTAAATGTTTTAATGTTGTAACTAAAATCTTAGTTGTCTCAGATGGAGTTCTTGTCTTCTCAGTAGCAGTTAATCACAGTTGGTATTCCAAGTGCTTTAAGAAAAGGAGGAGGGGAAGGGAAAAGACATTCCTGGTTTTTAGCAAGAGAATTTTCTGTGCCAGTAACTGGTGCTATACACCACAAAATACCAAGAGGTGATAGTTGCCCAGCAGAAAGCTTTCCTTTAAAATTCTTTTCAAAAACACTTCATTATTTTTTCAGGTCCTGACCAGCAGCTGTAAAAACACTAAAGCAAGCCCATTTTTTTTTCTTTTGCCAAAAAAAAAAGAGAGAAAAAAAGCAGGAACATATTGAAAATGGCAAGCTTTTTATAATAATAATTAAAGTAATAAAAACATACAAAACTTTTTAAAATATATACACACTAAGGCTGAAGCACCTTTTTCAACTCTTTTAATTGCAAAATCTTTGTATGAAAATTCTACCCACTGGGGTACATAATCTATGCATTGTATGTTCTATACATCTTCCCCTCCCCAGTAATAGAAAGGTACCTTCAGTTTGTTTATTCACTTTTATTTGTCAAGTGAAGTGCATTTCCAGCCAAAAAGCTGATTGATGCATGGGAAGTCAAGTTTGGAAGCTGCATTTTCTTCTGCTAGATTATTACTGTGCAGGTAATTGTTATCCAAAATATCCAGTTCATTCTAACAAAAATGGATGCATACTGGTATTCTCTTGGACGAAGAAACAACGTATTTCAGAACAAATAAAACAGAACTCAAGTATAGCAACTGAACTAATATGGCAACGAAAAGGAGCGGAAACCAGGATACAAACCTGGCGGCCCCTTCAACAGGAGGTGAATGTTAGTGTCATTGATGGAATCTCTGGATTAAACCAAGATCTTCAAAAAAGGAGAGAGAGAAAAAAAAGCAGACGAAGATGCAGAAAGAAAATAACCCTTTCAAATGTAATGAAAACTAGAGTTCTTCTAAATGGATCACTCGCAGAGTTTTAAAAAGGTTCAGTTCAGTTGCACTTTTTAAGAGATGGGTTCAGATTTTTCTGGATCCCACCAAATCCTTTGCTCCATGCATGGCACATTCTTTTATTTATTTATTCTTTTATTTATTTATTTAAGCTTCAAACCTCCGAGTGAAAAATATTAAATATTCCAGGTAATAAAATAGATTATTATTTCTATACTCTATGTTTGGCCTAGTGCAAGGGAGTGTCACCTGGGATACCCCTTGAAATAACTCCGGGACCACTGCATTGCAGGCAACGCAAGGCACTTTCTCAAGTGATCTAGTTCGGCCTGAAGTCGTTCCCTTTCAGAGACAATCTTCTGCTTCTGGTTCCTTAGCTCCTGCAAGGAAGAGAAGAGGCATTTGAGACCGTCACCCTCTCCTCCACAAAGGCAAGCCAGATTTAGCCTTCCAGAAAACACGACTCCTGAACTGAGATGCCACGGACACCTTCCCTGAGACGCCCAAAGTTTCTTCCTTTGCTTTAGCAACCGCTGTGCTGTCTCAAAGGGACCAGCACCCATGGTGCCCAGCTGACCAAGGCTGATCTCAAAAGGAGCTACAGCCGGGATGGGTGGGAGACCATTAGGAGATCCCAAGACTGGAGCCTTAAATGAGGAAATCCAAAAACGTCCCCGAAAAAGGCATGGACTTCTGTGTTGTGGCCAAGATAGCTGATGAACGTGTCACCCCAAGTCGAGCTGGACCGAGGGAGTCTTTACCGTTCAGCTGTTTCCCAGGGTTGAAGCCATACTCACCGTCATGGTGTGCGAGAGCTGTTCTGCCGTCAGACTGAGACTATAATGTTGGGCCTCTAAGCGTCTGCACTGAGTCTGCAGCACTTGCCGTTCCAGGTTTTGCTCTGCAATCAAATTTTAACTTGTTAGTCAACTGCTACGACCTCCGGTTTAGGCTGCTGAGACGGGAGGAAGCCCATTTCTCGGCTGTTGGTGAAACTAAATCCATGCCCTTCCTCCCTTGCAAAACTGCGCCCAGAGAGAACGTTTCCTAATCTACATCAGAGCGTTCAGAAGTACCTGCTGGCCTCTGTGGGGGGGAAAAAAATGTCTCTGCTTTCTCCAGCAAGAAAGGAATACTCCAAAGATGATTTTCTCTTTAAAAAAAGAGAGAACGGCCTTTTAACGTCTTGTTCCTTTCAGATTTAGTTGACTGAATATTATTCCGTTGCAAGTGGAATTTGCAGCAGATTGCAAAAATGAAGTTCCTGCCCCCCCCCCCATCAGTCTGCCGAATGTGCACTTGGGGATTATGTGTGCTTCTAAACCCTCCTCCCAATTTTTTTTCTTTTTTTGGTAACTCAGCCAACCGAATGCTCAATACCTAGAAAACAAAGAATTATTGTTCTCCCTGATTCTTTGATTTACTGGGGTATTGCTGCTGCAATTGCTGACGAATCTAAGCATTGTCTATACCCAACAGCCATAAATCAGTAATCACAACTGTAAATAAATCAGTAAATACATAATTGTACATGTGTTAATACCATCCTCCAAAAATTTAGTTCTTTCCGGGTCAGATCCCTTAAACTTTCCTTCCAAAAAGAAAACAAAACCTAGTTATTTTCTATTCCAAAACACTTTAATTTTTTTCCTTCCAAAGAGAGAAAGAAGATCAGTAATAGTTATTTAATAGCCCTCGAGGAAAAAGTTTCATTTTTTTTCTCAACTAAATAAATGCACGCGCACACATTTTCTCAAAGATCAAACAGTACAAAAACAAAATTGCACAATTCACCAATTTTACAAGATCGATCACAATTCCCAATTCTTCAGCATATGATCTTGAAAGACCAAACCCAAGGAGGAAATCCATAGGGATATTTCTGGTAATTCCTAATTCCTTTACCCGAGACTCAAACAAGTTAGAGCTTTAAAGGTAAAGGAACAACTGTTTTTTCCTGAACGCCTAGCTAGACGTTTCAGGAACCAAAACCTGGGGTTGGCTCGATCGCAGAAGATGCCTGGACTGGGTTCATTTTCAATCACAACACTGGGGTGCTGCAAATCTGTCCCATTTGACTATCTTCTAGAATCCAGAGTGCGTCCGTTGTGGGGAAAAACATTCCTTGAGAACTAAAAGGTGCTGGAATTTAAAGTAGCGTAATCACTGTCTATGTCTAAGAGTCAGAGCTTATGAAAAGCCTTCGCTAAATCTCTGACACCACATAAAAGACAGTTTAAGTCCTGCTGAAAAGGATAAGGGTGAGACGTAACTTCCAAGAAATCAGAAATGCAAGATTTATGCACGGGGATAAAACTAGAAAGTATTGCAACAGCCAATGCGCTGAAAGCTATTTACTTTTTCTGTTCTACAGCAGCAGGAATAAGGGCAGAGGTGAAAGGAAGGGAGACCATCTGGAGCACTGTGGATGAAATGCAAGATGAAAACCAGTGAAATTTCAGCTGGACGTGGCACAGACATGTAACATGAAAAGCTGGCCTACTGTCGGCACACAGACTCCTCAAAGAGAAAACTTCCCACAGATTAAAAGTCCCTGATCACAGCTAAAAGTACTACCTATGGTAAGTTTGCAGAAGAACAGCTCTACTGAAGATTCCAAAAAGTTACATATTTCTTCATAAGAATTACCCAATCCCCTCATCATTTTAGTTGCTTTTCCCCCAACTCTGCACCATTCACTTGTAAGGTAACCTGCACACTGTGTCTGAAACGTGGACACACGGGAGCTCAAGCATTATACAAGAGAACTCTCCAGGACAAAAAGCTCCCTTCTGATCTGGATAAAGAATATCAAGGATGCAACAGTATACAGGTAGTCCTCACTTAACAACCATTTGTTTAGTGACCGTTCAAAGTTACAATGGTGCTGAACAAAGGGACTTACCACTGGTCCTCACACTTACAACCGTCACAGTACCCCTGCGGTCACATGATCATAATCTGGGTGCTTGGCAACCAGTTTGCATTTACGATGGTTGCAGTGTCCCGGGGTCACATGATTGCCATTTGCAACCTTCCCAGCTGGCTTCCGGCAAGCAAAATCAATGGGGAACTGCGTGATTCGCTTAACGACCATGTGATTCACTTAATGGCCATGGTGATTTGCTTAATTACTGCTGCAAAAAAGGTAGTAAAATTGGGCATGACTCACTTAACAACCACCCCACTTAACAATGAATTTTCCAATCCCTATTTTGGTTGTTAATGGAGGATTACCTGTAATGGAAAACACCATTTGGGAAAGGAGTCATAACCTGCTCCATTTTCCCTGTGTCTCACTGAAAAACAGATATACAGCAAAAACTTAGGGAGGAAAAAAAACCCTCCTGAACCACTGTCGCTTACCGTCTACATGTTCTTGGTAAGCCTCAAAGATTGCTTCAATCCCATGCCATTTTGGTCTGGGGTACTCCTCCTCTTCCTCCTCTTCCTCCTCGTCTTCTTCTGAATCCGAGATCTTGTCATGTTCTGGAGGAATAAATCCCTTATGCTGGGAATCTTTCTGGCCATTCTGCTGTGGCAAAGACCCCCAGCTTGAAGTCTGCAATTCTGGAATGTTATAATGGATGGAAGCGTCCACTTTATGGTTCTGCTCTGCCGAATGAACCATTGAATTACCTAAAAGCCAGCAGACAAGAAGGAATGCATTGGCACCAAGCGTAACAATGATTTGATCTGTGTGTCAGGACCAGCTGCATTATAATTTCTGAAGCATTATATGAATATGTAGATAAGTACGGGAAGGGAGACATACACCAAACCTTTGATTTACTGGACCTCCATTGAGTGGACTTCTAATGCCAAGGACAAAATCCATCCCTGGTTTTACACATGTGTAAAGTCCCATTTGGGGGTCTGATGGACATTCTTCCCTGGCCCCATTACTTCATTAAACCCAGGGTTTCCTGTATGGCCTTTCTGCCCACCTTACGTATCTCGGATGGACCATCCCTGGCATGAGAACTGGATGGTTGTACCCATAGACCTGTGGGCACCTGCTGCTGAAAATGCAGTTAAAGTAAGCCTAAATCTGCACGAGACCAGGACATGGTGGGAAGCAAATCACTAGAGAGAAAAATAACTGCACAGTCAACCACTTCAACCATGCTCTAGCATATTAGCACTTCCTTGTAACTTAAACCAACATTTGTGGAGAGATGCTTAGCCACAATGCAGTCATTACCCAGAGGGAGGTACTTAAGATAAGATGTTGTCAACAGAGGCTGTGTATATCCGGGGAAAGAACAAAGAATGTGGGAATTATCGCTGACGATTGCTATCATCTATCAAACTCGCAGAGCAACCAGAATCTAAAACAACCCAAGTTGGACAAAAGTACAGTGAAAAGTCTGCAAAACATTCCATCACCTCCTTCAAGACAAGGCTGCCCTAAAGGGTTTTAAGAGCATTAAACGTTTCCACTTAAGGTATGATCCCAACGGAAAACTATGCCAGTAAGATTAATGTTCCTTACTCAGCCCAAGAGTCATTTTCAGGGCAGTTTACTGTCTCTCTCAGAGCCAGCTGGTGGAACATTTATGGTCCATGAGTTCAGCTGCTAAACGGGCTGCCACCATTGGCTGCTTTGATTTTTTTTTAATGCCCTTTATATTCCACACCCACATCCACTGCAATTCATCAGCTTTTCACCAAAGGAGCCTGACTTCCAGCCTATTTCATGAAGCTTGTCATCTTTACCTACTGGAAACAGGTCTGGTTAGTCAGTAAGGGAGGCAAAGGACAATATTAAATGTCAAGAGCATGTTTGTTCCTGATGTTCACCAGATGGAATTCAACTGGGCACTTGGCTAGGTCCTTTTTTTTCCCCATAATGGCAATTTCTTATTTCTTTTGAGGGCACGTGGCCTGGAAGGTGATCTAGAATAAACATACTCCAGCACGGCTGGCTGGGGAATTCTGGGAGTTGAAGTCCACACATCTTAAAGTGGCCAAGGTTGAGAAACACTGCTATAGAGGGTTTGGACTTATTCTCACTTGCTCCAGAGGGTAAGACTAGAATTCATGGGATGAAACTTCAAGGGTGTAGATACAGATGAGGCACGAGGAAGACCTAAATAGGAAGAGTTTTCCATCAGTGGAACAGGTTATCACAGGGAGGGGTTTCTTCTTCTTCACTGCAGGTTTTCATACAGACGCTGGATCGTCATCGATCAGGGATGGTGTAGGATTTCTCAACCTTGGCAGCTTTGTGCGTGGATTTCACCTCCCATGCTGGCTGGGGAATTCTGCGTGGATTTCACCTCCCATGCTGGCTGGGGAATTCTGGGAGTTGAAGTCCACGCATTTCAAGCTGTCAAGGTTGAGAAACTGGTGTAGAGAATCCTGCAGTGTGCCAGGGTAGAGTTGGACTTGATGGCCCCTTAGGTGCCTTTCAACTCTATGATTCTAGGAGATGTTTTATCTGAACAGAGATGTAGGAAGCCTTCCTTCACATTCCTAAAGGAGCTGGAGTTTTCTAATCCCAGCTTGGGTCCCCTTTTGTCCATAAGCTCCAGTTAGAGCTACTCCTGGAACTAACCGGTCTCTTTGCCTCTCGGGTTTAGTGGCCCTCGTTTTCATTACCTTTGTGTTTCTGTAATGCCTTCTGGGTGGACTGCAAGACGGACTCATGGAACTGATGGGCAAATTCCTCAGCCAGGAATGGTTCCCACTGCTTGTTCTTCCCATTCATGCTGTGGGAGAGTGGAACAGGGACATCTTTCGGCAAAGAGCCCCGGACACAATTCAGGATGCTCAGGTTTTTCTTGACCGTGGGCCCGTCACTCAACCTGGACTTCTCAGCTGGGAGAGGAACCAGCTCTTTGGCTCTTGAAAACTCGTGCGGCCTCAGATGATTTGTTCTGCAGGACTCAGCTGTCTTCTGGGCTTCTGGCAGGGAAGCTGGAGCAGCGCTGACCGGTTTATCCAATTCCAATGCTGTTGGCTGCACTGGCGGCTCTTTGGGAAGAAAAAAGCAACATGTCAGCTGGAACCAGGGAGATTTTACACCCCATGACGCTTCTGGAATTCATTTCTTGTCAGGAGATGGATGGCGAAACCCAATCATGTGGAAAGATACCTTTCCAATTAATCCCCGGCAGAGGTGATGTTCATTTTCTGGCAAATGAAATACAACTGGAAGCAAAGCAAAACGGAAACTATGTTTGCTTCTGACACGGTACCCCACCCTTCCCAAAGATAGTTTTGTGATGAGTGAATTGAGGCACCATACTTCACACGTTACTCTCTTTGGCAGCAATTCAATTTCAAACGTTGCTTTGAGGTAGCTTTAAGCCTATCCTTGAACAGAAAAACTGCTACTTGCTGGAAGCAAATACGTGCACAAACAAATAGTGGCATGTTGGAGCCCAGATCAGTGATTTTATTTGACAAGTGTGTTACTGGGCACCACCCAAACTGCAACTGTCCTCCTGCAGGGGCATTTAGCAGGATTCTCCTGTGCCTCCCATATTCCCAACCCTCGACTGTCTTGGCGTGGTTTCAGAAGCAGTTGGAGATAATGAGGCTCGAGGGGCGTTTTTTTCATTTGAAATTTCTGCAAAAATTGCAGAAGGTTGCGTTCCAGAAGACGCTTTCCTGGAAAGCCCCATTGAAGCAAGTGCCCTCTTGCCTTTCTCTGATGGGAAAATTAAGATAGATACACCGCCCTTACCTACAAAGCAACCAGCAGACCAAACAGGTTTCTGTGAACCTACACCTGCCCCATTTATGCCAGAAAAGAGTTAGGTAAGGAGATTGGGTTCCATTAGAAGCATCTTCCAGCCTCAGGAAGCCACTGCCCATCCCTTCAAGGTCTTGCCGAGAGTCGCTGCCATTTATAGCCACTTACCAGCTTGAACAATACTAGGACTGTCCCGTGGGGAGCTTTTAACTGACGATGCTGGGCAGATATTTTTTTGTTTCATGGCATGAAGCATCTCTACCAGCTTCTCTTTATCTGCAAGGCAGGAAGCAGAGATGGCTCTCAAAGGACAATTGACAGGAAGCAGGATCACTATTGATATAGTCTACAGGAAGCTCCCAGGTTGTGTAGGCCAATCAACAGGACATACATGTGTGAGTCAATGAGTATTCTGCACTTTCAAGAAATTAGTAAAGCACTTCACAAAGAGGGTTCCTTGGGTAAACTAGGGCTGGAAGCGTGTTCTAGGTATTTCAGAAGCCATCTGCAAGGGATCAATTATGACTTTTAGCCCAAAGCAATTTCTGTGTTCCTTCCATGGGGAAGGAGGGCGGGGTGAAGGGTAGGTTGTAAGATGGGGGGAGAAAAGGTATTAAAACAAGAGTGGATGGGTCCACCACTTAGGTTAGGAATCACCACATTTGCAATTCTCTACAAGGAAAAAAAAATCCTGCCTGTTTGGTAAGCTGTATCCAGTTTCCTGGACCACCCAGGATATCAACAAGAGGGGAAGACCAGTTCAGGTGATCAATAGTAGCATTCCCTGAAGTAGTTTTCAAGACCCAGTACAGGCAAGCAGACTATCTAAGAGAGCAATATTGATTTGGCTCCTCCAGAGAGCTACGGTGCTTGACAGCCATGGGGAAATACTAATCTCTACAATCTGCAGAACCCTGGACCAGTACCTTTCCTCTTTTCTGCAGTAATGTGGGTTAAATTGAAGGTAGTGAGGAACCTCTTCTTCTCTTCAAAGTTGGGACTGTGGTTCATTTCATCAGGGCTGTAACGGGTCGAGAGCACAAAACGGGGGGAAGGAGTTGGACGTTTATTCTGGATGGTTGGTGGGGAGGGGCTGCTTTCCCGCAACATTCTCCGTCTTTTCCTCCGTTTCTGGATCAGCAGCTCCTCCTTCTGTTGCTGAGTGGTCAGCCCAAAAAGCTGTAGGAACTCCAGCTTCTGGAAGAACAAAATAGATATGTAACTTAACTTTATTAAGACCTTCTCTTTTGCTGAAAAATATGTCAGCCAGGGCTTCCATTCCATCAGAGACTTAGTTTTCCTGATAGCAAGGAAGGTCTTGTCATTTGGGACAGATGGAAGAAGAAGAAAGGCCATGATAATATCTTAGCATCTCATTTTTAGAGAAATACCTAGCTGGTCAACGCTTTTTAATAAAAAGTGTATCAACTGTGAAGAAAAGGAGATAAATATCAATGACCTAAACAAAGGTCTAATGTTACTCGTGCAGCCACCTGAAAATATGGAAGAGTCCTGTGCTTGAGTAGTTCAAGAATGGGGCATGACTACACCACTTCAAACTTAGATTTGTGACACTGATGAGAATTTACCTTGTGGTATGGAACATCATTTATCTTTAAAGGCCAACAATGCTCAAAGCAAGCGTGTCTGTTAGAAGAAAGGCTCCACGCTTCAAGTCATGAGCAAAATTCAGATCTTTCCTCAGATCTTTCTTCTAAGCCACATCTTACATTAGGTATAAGGCAACGCAAATCCTACAGATCATACGATGCGCCTGCCCTGTGCCTCCCAGGGTAGTGAATGCTCTGTTACAAGCCAGAAGACTTCGACCTACATCATTACATGAAACAGGAGAGGAGACTTACCTCAGAGGAAGTATCCAGCTTCAATGGGGGCTGCTCTGCAACGCAGCGCAGATGGGCCCGTACCTCCTCTTCGTCGCTCTCATCATAGGAATCATCCAGATCATAATAATAACCTGCATACACCAAGTACAGCAGATGTGAAGTTTGATGGCAACCCAAAACCTCCTACTGACTTTTGCCAAGATGCCATCTTCTCCCTTCAAAAACTCAGGCAATGCCCCAAGAAGCATTGATGGAGGTTCTCAGGGAAGAGCTGAATTAATTCTCATTGCCGTTCTGGGTTCACAGGGCAGCTGGGCCTATTACGCAGGAAAGAAATGGCTCTGCAGTGTGGTAGCTACACATCTGCAAAGACAGGCACAGAACCTGAGCCAGAGGTGTTCTGCCCGAGGAACGCTCAGGTCCTGCAAGGAAGGAATTATGCAAAACAGCATCAGATTTGATGAGAAGGAAGTAATGAAAGGGAAAGCTCAGAGGAAGATAGCCAGCCAGCTGTTCGCACCCATGCTTAGAAAAAGGAAATGGCAGCTGGGACTGTCCCCACTGTTGGACGCTCCTGTTCTGTAGGATGGCAGGCTTTCCCTTGCAGAGCCAGAAGAGACCATCAGGCAGACACACATATTAAGGTCCCAGCCTGGGGACTGTGTGGAGCTGGTTGCAGGCCAGTTTCCAAAGATCAGTCCTTGCAGGTGTGCTGTGGAACCATCTGGGGCATTAAGGAAGCAGCATGCAACCCTTTGGCCCAGGAGGGCACTCACGCCCCCAGGCAACCACACTGCTGGCGAACCCACTCCTACGAGAGAACCAACTGAGGGAGGCAGGAAAAGGACACTCTGCGTAAAGAGAAGGGAGCCAATGTCCAAAGACGGGAAGCTGTGCCGGCTTGTGATGGAAGCCTTTAAGCTCCCCCCCTTCCTGCTTAAACGCTTTGTTTTCCTCCCTTTTGCGAATCCCACTATGGCTGTACATTCTAGATTAATATTTAAAGCTGCTTTATTAGTCTCCGTTCATCATTTATTAATTGGGCCTGTCTCAGAAAGACAATTTACAGAGCAGCTTGAAATGTGTGTTCAAAGCGAGTTGCAGATGTAGGGAGGGAACCTGGCTACTCCCTTGTTAAGGGCACGGCGTTTTCTGAAAGCGAGGAGACCTCGGGGAGCAGGGGCTCGGCGCCCCCACAAGACTGGGTTCCTTTGATTTGACCCTCACACTTGGCACAAGAAACACAAGTCTTGGGCTGAACGTCGCGCTCTGTCCTGTATTTTGTTTTGTTCCTTTTATCGCATCGTTATGATTTCTTTCCTTATCTTTTTGGTCTCGGACTTTAAATCAGTGAAGTCCATCTCCCTTGGAAAAAATGCTTTTTAATCGGTGGGGTGCAAAGGGTTTCAAATTCCAGGTGCCCCATATTGAGTTCAACAGGCTGTTCCAACCTTAACCACAGGTTTCCACAGATTGGGTCCAAAAAATCAAGAGGGCAGCTGCGATGCTGCAATCCGAGCGCTGCACATTTTTTTAATGTGCCTAAAACGGGCAGAGCTTCGACTGCACTGCTATGGCCGCCATCTTGACTTTTTGGACCTCACTCCTCAGCACCCCCCCCCCGGCTTCCTGAAGCAGTGCTGACCTAAAATGGCCAGAACCAGACAGGGACCCTTTGAGAAGCTTGAAGCCACCTGCCTCTAGCCTGAAATTCTCCACAATTGCCTCCTTTTCATCCTGTCTGGACCAGAACACCCCCCCCCCCCCCCACCGAAGGGCAAAGCTCAAGATCATCTCAGTGTCTTTGTTCCTGCAGAGAAGGCTACTGTGAGCTCCTTTCTCCATCCTCATCTGAGAGATGAACCCCCGAAAAGGGTTTACTCAGCACAAACCTTTCTCCTGGGCTTCCCGCCGCTTCCTCTCCTCCAGGTCCAGCTTGCTGACCAGCTTGCGCTGCTGCAGCAAGAATTCGTCGTAAACATACATGGGGTCGTGGCCCCTGGGCAAGAGGTGCCTGTAAGGGGAACCGGGCTGGTTCTTCAGGGTCTCGACAAACGGTCCGCTTTGTGGGAGGGGCGTCCTCTGCTGCAGGGGTTTCTCCCATTCACCTAACGAGGGTCCGTGGGGAAACCCACCATGCTCCGGCCCACCTGGTTCTCGGCCCGCCTGGTATTTGTCCAAGTGTTCCTTTTTCCGGGCGCCGTCTTCAACCTTCTCCGGACAGTAGACTCGCTCCACTTTCACTAAAGGGACGGCTTGGCGGGCGGACTCATACTGGTTGGTGTGGGAGGGGAGGGGGTGGCTGTCCTGTAGCCGCCGAGCTTCTGGGGCGTTGTCGATCAAGGAGACCGGGTTCCAGAGGGAGGTGGGGACCGGGTGGGGCTGCGGCTTGGGGGATATGAGCGGAGGGGGCCCTCCAAAGTGCTGGGGTTGGTCTCGGTTCCCCAGCTCGGGGCGGCTTGGTCCCAGTCTGGAGAAAGAGGAATGGGAAATGGTATTAACACAAGCCACGCTACAAACAGGTTGCTTTCGTTGCGGCCCAACAAAATTAGACCATCTCATTATCTTCTTGCCAAGCAGTGATCTGAAAAACACTCGGCTGCTCTTTTTCATACCATCAGCCTTATGCAAATAAAAGATTCTTTAATGGAAAATGCTTTAGGTTGTGCCTGCCTTTTATACATTATGCAGAGAGAGCACAGCACTCCGTATCTCAGTTTCTGCTCTGTATTACAATTCCGTGCAGCTAGAGCTGGACCTTTTTCCACTGGACCTCACTGTCCAGTAGAGGGCGCCTTGGCCAGAGAAGGTGTCCCATTCATGCCTGTGGAAGTCAGTGTGAGTGACATCTAGTGGGGTTGCCATGAAATGCTGCACAAACCAGATCTTTCTCTCGTTGTCAAGAGTGTTGTGCTTAATTCTCAGCTGCACATGGATTATCATTCCAATTTCTCCACCTCTACCACCACCCAAGGCCCGCAGGAACCTCCCAAAGACCACCTGGTGAGTTTCACTGCTGTGTACAATGTGGAAATTCTCCCTGTAAAGCATATTCATTCAGGGAAAGTGAGGAGATCATCTTCCCCAAACACTGAGATCCACCAATAAAGGCGCTGAATTTATTTAAATGTAAAGCTCAGACTGTTTAATTTACAGAGAGCTCATTCCTATTTAGGGAATAGTACGGTGGACAACAGTGCTTTCTTTGACGTGCAAACCCTTCCTTTTTCTGCGGTTTAATTTACAGGGAGATGCTTCTCAGGAGAGACATTGACCACTCTAATGGAGTCTAAAAACAGTTTCCATTTTGGTTAACCAAGCTCAGTTGGCTATTCAAAAGCTTCTTGCCATGTATTTAATATAAATTACTCAAACCATGGTTCACAAACTGTTGAGCATCTGCTTCAAGCATCAAACTGCTGGACAATATGGATTCTATGCTGGCGTCCCTTCCAGTTTTTTACATGTTAGCACAGTGTTTGTCAAACTTTTCCCCAGCATACTGGCTGGGGAATTCTGGGAGCTGAAGTCCACACATCTTACTGTTGCCACGTTTAGAAAACACTGTTAGCATAAATTACAGATTTGAGTTTGACTATATTTCCCTAGCACCCCAAGTTAACCTTCTGCCACTGGAAAGATGAAGATTTCACCTTGATACCCAGCTGGAAGGACACTGACAAACTGGGGAGGGTCCAGAGAATAACCAAGATGGAAAGGGGCCTGGAAGGAAAACGTTAAGGAGAACAGTTGGAGGCATTGGGCACGTTTAGCCTGGAGAAGAGAAGATGATGGGGAGACTGAAAACCATCTTCCAGCATCTGAAGGGCTTTCACGTAGAAGACAGGGCAGAATTGTTCCAGGGGACAAAACAAGAAGCAATGACTCAAATTACAAGGAAGCAGATTTTGGTTGGACGTCAGGAAGAATTTCCTAAAAATAAGAGCTGTTCAGCCACGGAATGAGCTTCCTCAGGAGGTGGTGGGTTCTTCACTGGAAGTGCTGAAGAGAGGCTGGACAGCCATCTCTTAGGGATACTGTAGTTGTGGATCCCCGCACTGGGCTGGGGGTTGGACTAGCTGATCTCCAAGGTCTCTTCCATCTTTCTGCTCTATGATACCAAGATTGTAATACCTGGAGGGTTACGAGTTATTTCCACCCCTGCAGCATATGAGGATGAGGTAGGATGAGAAAAACCAAGTGGCCTTTCCATCAATATTCAGGACTAAGAGGCTCACAGAAGCAGTGCACAGATTCAAACGTGAGCAAACCCAAAAATTACGCTCAAGTGGCACAAAGAGAACGGCACTGTGTAATCCTTAAATAAGTAGCAAAAGGACAAAAACGGTTACGCGATAAGCACCCCATTTGCTGGAGCTGTGCATTTAACAGCTTTCCACTCTAAAGCACCAGGGTGCTCGGCGCTGAAGGAGCAACTATGGTTTCCCAGCTCGATCTGTCACACAACTGCTGGGGCGATGGAGTGTCTCTTTACAAAGTGCTTGCAGGAGACACAATTTAAGACGGGGGGGGGGGGACTGAAACGAATGCCAGCCTTCCTGGGCTCCGCCAAAAGAGCACTAACTGAATTAAAAATAGTTCCTTAAAGAAAACACATGGAGACGTGAATCGCACTCACGGATCCACCTAAACCGTGTCCCAAAAACACCTGCTTAAAGATATCAAGATGGAGAGCTGAGGAAGTATCCACCCGCGAGAATGAAGAGATATTGATTTGCAATGGCTCTTTAGCAACTTGTGGGAAATGGCAGTGTCCGCTGCACCCAATTCCCTTATCCAGCCCAAGGGGTTTAACAGCCACTGGGATCGTGGCTTTTTCTGGAAGCCACCCGAGCCGCTGGGCTTCTCAGCATTTGCGATACAGGTGACCAAGCTCCAGTGCGAGAGGCTGATGAAATGAGAATGTGACACTGCCATGCACACCAGCAATCCACTCCTTCTTATACCCGATTAGCTTCTCTAATCCCCTGGATACCCAGAACCAACAATGGGCTCCAGCAGAAGTGCTAAAGGGATGAGTCGAATCAATTCTGCTTAAATAGCAGAAAGAGCAGATCTTAGCAGAGGCTCTTAACCCAACCGTGCTCTTCCTCCCTCAGTGCCCGCTTGGAATCGGCTCAGCTTCAGGCCGCAGCCAGGGCAGACGTGGAAGGACTGGCTGGAAATGCTCCACCGCTGTTGGGTTGGTGCCTGATTTCCAGCTCTGCATCAAAAACTTCACCCCAGAGGGTCCAAAGAGACTGCTGTCATGCTGAAGAGCAAGCATCTTGCTCTTGGCCAAGCAGATAATAACACTCTAAACGCCAAACTTGGAGCGCTCAACCCCGCCGGGGCCTGCTGTGCGAGGCCAGCAAGCAGCAGTGCCAACCACGCTGGTAACCCATTCAGATTTAGAAGTCCCTCCATCTGCCAAAGATGGCTCAAATTAGTGACAACTGTCTCAGAGACACCTGGTCACCGTGGATGGCACGGAGGCCACCTCGCTCATTCTGCCCAGGCCTCCAAGCAGCTGTCATACGGCATTACATTGTGCCTGCTGAAATCTAGGGCGCGTGGAGCCAGAGGAAGGCTCTGGTCTTGTGGATCCGTTGGAGGCACTGGGTCTTTGGTGGCAGGTGGCTGCTCCCTCCCCAGAAAGCAGCCGCCCAGCCGCTTCCTCCTCCCACAACGAGGCCAACGCCACCAGCCGGTACCTGGAGTTCTCTGGCCGATGCTCCACTTCCATCTGTCCGGCTGGGCGCCCAATATCCAAATGCTGCTCCAGGACCTGCTGCCGAAACTCAGACACCTGGGACTGGCGGTCCTCCTTCTCTTGTCGTAGCCGCCGCTGGCGTGCCAGCCATTTTTCTTCCTCATTGGTGCGCTGGATGAGGAGCGCGGTGGCTGTGCTGCTTCCAGGCGGGGGGAATATACTGTGGTTGGAAATCAAGCTGGGCACTGGGTGCTGTGAGGCAGATGGCTGGTGCAACGGAGGCTGGACTGGTTTAGGGGTCTGGGCAGCAGAAGAATCCTTTGGTTTTTCTGCGGGAACAGAAAAATACTCCACTGCTAACAGGCAAAAGGCACCCTGTGATTTGTTAACATTGGAAGGCTGCTGTCTAGACGTGGAGCATCTGTCCAGTCTGAAAACTGCAGGAGGGCAACTGGGGCATAATCCTGCACATAATGTCTTTGCCTACAGCTGTTCACACAGTTCTGGGACAAATCATCTAGGTTAAGGAAGAAAAGCATGGCTTGGGGCCTACAGACCAATTCTAACAGCTCCACAAATACACACACACACACACAGCCAATTTGTAGGTGGGCTTCATAATTCAGGTCAGCCTAAGCAGAAAAGAGAATAAGTGGGAAGAAAGATGGTTATTGGATGGCTAGTCCTTGGATGTCACAGCTTCTCAGAGAAGACCTATTAGAAAATGGTTGCCCAGAATCAGCAGAGGTGAGCGCTTAAAAGAAAGTCAAATTCTACAGCAGCAACCAGATTCCACACCTGACTGGCCAATCCACAGATGCACAGGACACCGTAGGCACGAGCAAGCCTCAGGGGACGTTCAACCGTGCATGAAACAGTGCATGCAATGAAAACAACCAAAGTGAGATGGACAGATAACGGCAAGAACTTCTATGGAGGAATGACATTTCAAATTGCAAAACCATCCCATGAATTTATCCCAGTTGAGAATGTTCCCTGCCTCCCTGGAAATAGGCTGGGTGTTTCTGAATGTCCAGTGGAAAGCTGCTGAAGGTCACCTGCTCGGTTTGGCGTTAGCTGTTCCGATGGTTTGACACGTTCTTCAGGTGGATGGGTCCTTGGCCCCTGCAATTCTGAGACAGGCAGGAAGGGGCCTTCCATGGCTTTGACGATGCTCTGCTCCTTTTCCCGGGCTCTCTCGCGCTGTCTTTCCAGCTCCCGCTCCCGCTCCCGCTCCCTCTCTTTCTCCCGTTCTCGTTCCAGCTCCTTTTCCCGCTCCCTCTCCCGCTCCCGTTCACGATCGGCCTCCCGTTCTCGCTCCTTCTCTCGCTCCCGTTGCCGCAGCTCCTCATCCAACTGCAGCCTGCAAATTCAAGAGAAGAACAAAGCTCATGGAAAGCTAAAGAGAAGTCTTCCCATCAACAGCCAACATATTCTGACATTCAGTACCTTTCCGCAGTCAGGCTGGATATGCGTTCCGACTGAAGTGCAGAAAGAGATGAATGGGACAACTCGGTGGGGTATCTCACTCCAGATAAGTGGAGATGCATGGCTGATGGGTGAAGGGGTGGGAGGGAACCAGGAGTTGGAATTGGGTAGAAAGGAGAGCGAAGAGCCGAAAGGCAGTAGGAGTCATCCATCCTGGAAAAAAACAGGGTTGTTAGGCGACTTTGACCCTGCCACCACCCCATGAAATTTAATCTTGCAGTGTTTCCAGCTAAGCTTCAGCTTGGCAAGATCTGGCAGAAATTATCACTGTAAGTTCTCCTACCTCCCTCACTCCTAATTTGTACTGAATATGTAGTTGGATTCTTCCTCAACCATAAAATCAAGACGGCTAAAATAATTTTAAACAACAACAATAATAAAGGAGCAACATCACTTAAAATCAAATGGATAAAACCACCACCCTGGCAGAGTAGAGGGCATAATATTATTATTTAGAAGCTTAGGTAAATAAAACCTTTTTATCTATTATTATTATTACTCAAAATCTGTCAGAGTGGATGTTGAGTGTGTGACCCCAAGAAGGACATTCCAGAGCTGGGCCACCCCGGTCAGAAGATGCAATCCTCGATCACCGCTGAGCCAACCTCACTAGATGGGGGTCTCTCAGGGACCTTTTCAGATGATCTCGAGGAATGAGCAGCTCTTATCCATGCAGTATCCCTCTGCGTTCTCACGTGCTACAAACCCAAATCCACAGGCTCCAATACACAGCTGACTCACTAACATGGAGAAAAGCTGGAGGCAGATTCTCAGTTTTCTCTGAGGCTCTTCAAGACATTTGTTTCCAAGCCCTCAGATCTCCATGGACACAGCATGTCTTGCTAGCTGGGGTGAAGCTGGGCAGGAGCAGACTCTGCTCAACAGGACCTCATTCAAAGAAGAAATTAGTGGCCCATCATCCGAAGTCCTGCTGCTCTTTTAAGTGACAACCTACTGTGCTTTATTTCATTATGTGAAAGCCCTCAGAGAACCTTCCACTCTATGGGCCAAGAGGGTTCATTAGTCGTGGTTCTAAAGGACACGCCTGGAGGACAGACTACTTAACCAACTGTGGCTCCCCTATAAGATCAGGACTGAAGGAGCACAACCTTCTTCTCACACAACTCTTCTGTTACCTGAAAGCTGGATGAGGAAAAGGATGGTGAGCCAGGTAGCTGGGATGGTAATAAGCAGCAGCCGTGGCAGGGTCCAAAGTGATGGGAGGCAAGGACATGCGAAGCTCCTCAGCTGTGTGATAGGGCCGGAAGCTCCGCAGGTAGTCTTCTGTGACAGCACTGGGAGGCACCACATGGTGGACAGGACGCTGGAGGCTGGAAGGAAGGAAGGAAGGAAGGAAGGAAGGAAGGAAGGAAGGAAGGAAGGAAGGAAGGAAGGAAGGAAGGAAGGAAGGAAATGAGAGAGAGAGAGAGATTCCAGAAGTCTGCAATAACACTTCCAAGCTCATTTCCCTCATGGACAGGAGGCTCCTCTTCTAGGCATCCATTGTTACATGTCCCAGCATGCACTGAGCCACAAAGAGAACAGGCAAATGGGAAGCATGATTCCCATTAGGAAAGAAACAGTCTTGACTAGGAGCATTTGTAATGCTCTCTGTTTAGGAGTATCATTCAACTGGGTCTGGTCAACTTTTACAGCTGCTTGGGAGGCCAAATGTTCACTCCAACTTGAAAGCTGCTCCTGTTTTCCAAAAGTTCAAGAGCAAAAGGTAGCAGTCCTCTTCCTTCATATGCAACACACACAACACACATACACACACGCTCAGAGGTACCACTATCTGGGGGGAAAACACTTTTGGGAACTATCGTTTTGCTGACTGCAAAGTTTCCCCTTGATTATGTTATAGGAGGCATATGGAACCCCCAGGTCCCATGGACTGATAGCACCATCTCCTGCCAATGCAAAGATGTGCATTTTGAGAATGGTTTAGAAGTAGGTGTGTTGGCACCTCCTAAGGTTTGGCCTTAGCCTTCAGCCAGCCCTGGGAGCCCTTGTATTCTACACAAATTCCCTTGAAAACAGTCTGCAACCAACACCATGTATCCTACCCTTCTGATGGACTTGGAGAAATATGACGTGAAGGCGACATCAAGAGCCAAGGCAGGAGGGGTGAGTATTGCCCCAACACTCATCCACCTCACTTACTTGAGAGGTGGGAAGCGAGAATCCTGGACGATGGAATTGGGTGGAATCCCAAAGGAATAAGGGGCCCCCAGCAAATGCGAAGGGACAGCCGGGCCACTGGCTTTCTCCTGGGGCAATGGAGCCTCTGCAATCAGGCGGTCCCGGTTACCGTTGCTGCTTCCACCGCCACTTCGTGAGCCAGCTTCTTGCTGAAAGGAACACATGCCTGATTATGCCCCTCCACAGCACGACCCAGAGGGAAACAGGAAGGATACAAACAGCACAAACAGACCACAAGTTCAGCACATCCTGCAACCACAGAAGGATGCCGGGACAGCAAGTCACCCAAGAATGACTTTGACAGATCAACTAAGAGTGGAGAACTACAGTAGATCTCTTTGGCTCTGCACACCTTTAAATGCCATGACACTCTTCCTATCTGACCAATGCTCCCATCCTGTCAGCCTTGCAACATAGTCCAGACAAGAAGCACACCCAGAAGCGCTAGCTCTAACTTTACTGTAAGGTTACATTAACAGAATCATGTAAGTCTGAAAAGACATGTCTCCTCCCTCACCTTTCCAGTCCAAGTAACTAGGGAGGGTCCTTTCTGAGATGTTTGCCACACTCCCGTTCCTTCTGTGGGCTCAGCGGCATCTTATCTGACCATTGTCTAGTCTGCAGCTCTTCCTCCTGTCTCCCAAGGTCATTCCCACAGACCTTTACAAATACCAGCTGGCCTCAGGCCACAAAAACGGGACAGAGTAGAAAATCCAAACACAGGAAGATGGTACAGCTCTTAAAAATCAGATGGAATAGTGCGACCTAATTCCACAAACCGGGATTTTCTGCAGGCCAGAAACTATTTCTGAAACGTTCCTGTTGGCCAGCCCAGTAGAACAGCAGTCATCACCTGGGCTATCCAAGAGATTCTCACTCAGGACCCAAGATGGTCTCGGCTGTATTCCCCAAATCCCAACCGTCTGCAGGCATTCAGCAGATGGCCCTGACAATGAGATTTGGTCACAACTTAGCAGCTCCCCAGTTAAGAGCTGGGGAGGGGAAATTCAAACTCTCATTAAAATGGATGCCTAGTGTGGAAAAAATGGATAGGGATCATTTTAACTCCTTTCTGACCTAAAACACGGCTATCCAGTAAAATAAATAAGGAGAAGATTTAATATTGGCTAAACTGTACTATTTCCCCCCAAAATTGCACCATTAATTCATTGATGGATTGACCGGTTTCTTTTGTACAATTTATCCACCTCCCTCCTAAGGGTCGTAGGCTGTTTACAGGTATTAAAGTATCAGTAATAAATAATACTTTATGCCCAATCACCTAAAGTACAATAGCAATTACGCAACATATGTTGTCTGTGAGCCACCCAGGGTTACGTTGCATAAGATGGGGGGGACACGTAAATCTTTTAAATAAATAAACAAACGTTAAAGGGCATATCTGTACATACACGGACAACCTTATCCCAAAATGCACAAAGATGGCTTGGAAAAAAGGCATTCAGTAACTTTATGGAGAAAGTTCTTCCCTGGTTTTTAACCATTTAGCAACCTGAACTTCCCAGCAGCATTTGGCTTAACACATTTGGGACAGGGTTCTGATCTAGCAGGGCACTCCTGGGTCTACTGGGGGCCAAGATGCCTGATGACACAGCCAGAGAAACCATCCTATCTTTGGTTCAGCTACAGCTCTCCCCAGAAAAAAAATGGGCCCTGTGCCAGATGTTCTGATGGGCAAGCCTAGCGTCAGCTGAGAAGGCAGCTGCTGTTGCAAACCCAGATAATGCGGTAGCATACACAAAAGCCGTAACGGCATGAGAAAGCTGGCACTTCCGCTGGGGTAGAGAAGAATGGTCTGTGACCAGTCGTTCCCTGAAGTGGCCAGCTATGGCATCAGCTGTATCAGCATCTGCTTGTCTTTTGCCATTACAGCTCTTCTAGCAATACCACGAGTGATGGAAGTGGGAAGAGTGAGCAGCATCATCTTGTTTAAGCCATAACATGGTGCTCTCTGCTCCCAGCACTCTCCCCACTTAATCCCAGCCAGATATTCTCTGGGCAGCCACCTGTGAGTGACAGGGGAAGAAGAATGAACTCTGGCCCCCGACAAAAGCTGGTGGCGCTTATTTCAGGCAAGGACCATGTGGATGCACAGACATGTTCGCACACATACCCTCTTGCTGACTTCGTGCAGCGGTGGGAAGAACAATCCCAAGTGGGGCAAATTTATGCCAGGGGAGATTATGCTGAGAGATGACTCAGCGCTGTGCACATGTCTGCATTTCAAGAAGATGAACAGAAGCCCCCAGCAAGCCTCTTCTATCTGCCGTAGCACTTTCTCTCTTGGGGAGAAAACACTGTTGAGTTTAGGCTTCCCTTAATTGGTTAACAAGACTGAGCAAGATGGGCAGAGAAGGAAAAACTCCCAACAGCTGAAAGTAGCTGGTATGGTGAAGGCCACCCAGGCTTAGCAACAGAGGGATCCAGTGGTTGGCCAGCTCCACCTTCAAGCCCAAACACTGAAGAATTAAATAGGAACTACCAAATGGACTGTACAACTGACTGCCCTTGTTTTATGGACTCCCCTCTGAAAGTATATTCCATTCTGGGGGTCCCTTTCTGTTTTGAAGGACCAGACCGAGAAACTGATTGTGGACCTTGCTAGGTCTACAAGTTGAGTCCGTTTAATGAGTGCTCTGCCCCACAGAGAGCTTGCAGAATGCACTCTGCCCCTTTTAATAGGATAAAAATCTCCTAAGGGTTACCAAGTTCGCAAAGTTTTGTGGAGCCAGATGTTTACCTCTATGATCTCTGCTGATCTCTAGTGCACTTCTGGGTCTCCTGGGAATTTATATCTTTGTAAAGTTACAAGTTTCTAGCTCTCCCTGCTCCAGGAAGAAAAGATTTTAAAATATCTGACAAAATCTTGAGTGGAAACTCCTTTAAAGCTTTCTATTATTTCTTTCTATTTGTGCTCCTAAGGCTGATATTCCAAATCTCTGTGCCCCCTTCAAGTCTCTGCAGTTGGCATATCAATTACAGAGAGACTTCAATCCTGAAAGCAGGATATACAGTGCAGATTAAAGAATGTACTTTTGCATAATTTATTCCAATTGCAGAAGGTGTGTACTTGATGAACAAGGAGTATATCCAGTCATGGCTGTTATTTGTTCACAAGAAAACTGGGGGAAAGAAACTTCTGCACTCCAGTGTATGGTATCTCACAGATAGAATAAGGGGCTGCTCTGAGCTCCTGAAAGTGCCTTCCTGAACTCCCATCCTGTGATGGTTCTGCTGTGAAACATCTGTTTTTCTAGTGGCAGACAGGTCCTAAACAGTCTCTTATGTTCAGGGCATTTGTCGACACAGATCATGGCTACATGAACATCAAGCCATAATTATCTCACAGGGAGCCATTGGCAAAGGTTCTTTGGGATGGGATGGGAAAGTCAAGAAGAAGAAAAGTGGAGACAATGATCTGGTCCTGGCCCAGGGTCAAATCTTCATATGAGAGGTGCTAGATATTCAGAACGTATGGGCAGTTTAAGATGATCCACCCAGATGACTTAGCAACCATCTACCGGTTGTGCACGGATCAAATCTGAAATCCGTAGAATTCATGACACTCAATTATACTTCTTCACCCCCACCCCCCAGACACTGCCTATCCTGTTCTACATGCTGAAGGCTGATTTACTTACACAGCTATGGAAGCAAGATTTTGTTACGGTTCTAAGCTAATTCCTTGCTTGCCAATATTCAGGGGTTAGCAGTTGGTATTCCCTGAATAGGAGCTAATGTCTACTTTGGCAGTCTTCAGAGGGGGAAGGGGCAGATGTTGTTCCACTCTGAATTCAGGAAGCTACTCAGCTGGAATGGAAGCAGATGGGGCAGCTCCAGGCAGGGAGCTGTTGTTTTGAGGGATTTGATGCAAGATCACAGAGTTTTTCTGTTTGGTTAAAGCTACTGATAGCACCAAGACACTACAAAACTCCCTATTCTCTCGTCAGAAGAAAAAGGAACCACACCTGTTCCCCACTTGGACTTAAAAATGTCCTTTTCCAACAAATTGCCACTAGGGGTTTCATAGGCTTAGGAGCCAAGCCCAAAATAGAGGTAAGACTTCTACTTTGCATTAAATGCTCTTCCAAAGGTGAATTCCCTGTTTCATGTCTCCTTGGAAGATATGCCCTAGTTGGGATTCACTAGCTCCAAGCCAGCTACCACGGGAGACCATTCAAGTGTATTGATTAAATATGAATACAACAAACATTCTGCAAGCAGCTGAGAACTCAAGACTTGCAAATCTCCTCAGAAGATCCATGGGCCATAATTAATTCATTGAGATGGGCCACTGATTGGAATTTTTAATGAGCAGGAACATCTGTTTGCTCTCAGAATGCAGCGTGCGCCTGGGGTGCCACACACCCGGTCCTCTCCCACAGCCAGCCAACAGACAAATCCTGACCTTCTCCATGCGGCGTTGATCTGGATGAATCAGGCATCAGGGCCGAGGGGAGCACGAGAGGAGCAGAAGATGGCTGCAGTAAACAGGAGCCAGGCATCTGAGCACGCTGGAGATGGGTGTCAAGAAAAAAGGGAGTGCGCTGTGTGTTCGCTTGCAGGAATGGGAAAAGATCAAGGGAGAGAGCTGTCTGCAACTGCATAGACAGGAGCAGAGGGATCTCATCTGCCTTGTAAGAGACCTGATTTGCCTATGCAGAGGATCACCAAGTTGGAGGTGGCAAGTGTGTGTGCCGCCTGCACGCAACCCCTGCACACAACTACAGCTTGGCTGTAATGAGGAAGGAGAGCCGGGAAAGGAGGGGAGGAGCTGTGTTCTGTCTTGCCTTTAAGATTTACTAGCAGCTTTGTTCCCTGGAGCTATTAATCATTCCAGGAAGATACAGATGCCTAAGGAGACTGCTGCAGCACAGCAAATATAAATCCACTACCCTTTTGATGGTGGCCATAAAATAAACAGGTTAGTCAAGCATTTCATTGGAGGCACAGAAGAAACACTACCAAATTCTGGGCAGAAATCAGGGCAGAAACAACAGAAATTCAGCAGCAAACCATGCCAGAAAGATGACGGGCAGGGAAAATAATTCCACAAGAGGTCATTTCCAAAGGGTGCTAGCTATAATTAGCAAGACCCAGCATAAGCTTGTTGCAAGGAAACTGTGCCAGACCAACCTGATCTCCTTCTTTGATGGAGTTACTAGCTTAGTAGATTGGGGAATGTGTACCTGGATCTTAGCAACGCTGTCAACAGTCTCTCAAGAGACGCTCCTTAATGAAATGATTAAAAATGGGCTACAGGATCCTCCTACTAGATGGACTCACAGATGGCTGAATGGCTGCACCCAGAGTGCTCATGAATGGGCCCGTGTTGGCTTGGAAGAAAGGATCAAGTGGAGCGCCAGAGGGCTACGCCCTGGGCCTCCTGCTGTCCAACCTTCTTATCAATGACATGATGAGGAAGTTGAGGAGACACTTATCAAATCTGCAGAAGACACAAAGCTGGGAGGGATGATTAATACTTTAGAAGAAAGAAAGAAGACTCAGAAAGACCTAGACAGGCTGGAGCAATGGGCTGAAATGAAGAGGGTGGATTTTAACCAGGAGAAACGTCAAGTTCTGTCTCTGGATAGGAAAAATGAAAGACCCAAGAATAAGATGAAGGAGACCTGGCTTGACATTAGTGCCTGTGAAAGGAACTGGGGTCTCCTTGCTGACCCCAAGTTAAACACGAGTCAGCAGTGTGATGCTATTGCTAAAAGGCAAATGTAAGGCCACAGCGTCCAGATAATGGGACATCATTGTTCCACTCTAATATGTCCTGCTAGGTGTCCAGCTCTGGGCTTCATAGTTCCAAAAGGGCAATGGCAAATTGGAGCAGGTTTGCAGAAGGGCTACCAAGATGGTGAACGGTCTGGAAAACCACCACGTTTGAAGGATCTGGGCATGCTTAGACACCAGAAGAGAAGACTTGAGGAGGGATGTGACAGAAGTCATTGAATAATCTGAAAGACTGTCCCACAATACAGGGAACAGGCTTATACCAGAAGCAGTGGGTTAGAATGATAAGGGAATAGGTGCAGGCTAGATGTCAGGAGGAACCTGCTGACGATATGAGCTATCAGTCAGTGGCATAGGCTGCTTCATGAAGTGGTGGGTTCTCCTTTACCGTCAGTCTTCAAACACAGTTGGTGCTCAACTGCCAGAGACGCACTACTGGACCCTGCACTGAGCAGGGGGTAAGACTAGGTGGCCTCTAATATTCCCTCCAACTCTGTGACTTCGCTCACTAGTGTTATGCAATTGGAATAATCCTCCCATGAGCCAAATTCTGAGCTCCCCCCCCCGCCCACAGCTTTGGCTCTAGGAGAGAGAAAACCTCTTCTTGGGATCCTGGGAAACTGCTAGCAAAGAAGACAAATGGTGTGCTAGGCGAGAAGAGGCATTAAGGTCGGGGAGGAAAAGGAGCCATTTGATGCCCCGGGAGACGGAACCGGACTGAGCGGGGAGCGAAGGAGCCGAGGCAGGATCTGCTTCAAGAAAGGGGATGAGACATTCCAGGCCGCGGGAACAGCCCTTCCTGCCGCGTCTCTGCTTTCCATCGTAGCTTGAAATGTGCCGGCACCGGCCAGAGGGTGACAAGATGGTGAGCGGGGTGGGGCAAGGAGAACGAGGGCCATCCGTCATTCTCTGGCGATTAGTGTGCAATCTCTGCCAGCGAGGCCACAGGACATGCCCTATTAGCCTTAAAATAGACCATCCGTCATTCCACGCAGTCATTCAGAAGACTCCGTATGATCTCTGAGAAACGGCTCACCTCTAATGGATTGGCACCGGCAGCCAGCCGCCACTTTGATTCTAGCGCTTCCCCGAGCCTCCTTCCTCTCCTCCCTCCCCGTCTCCCCTTCGACCAGGCGCTCGCCTCTCCCCAGCCACCCGAGAAAGAATTAAGGCTTCCATCAAAGGTCTGTACGAGGATGGATTGGCCCTATCATCTGTTGAGTCAGCTCCCGCGCTCTCATTTCAGAGCGCTCCCTGGTGGCATTAGGGCTTCATTAGCTGCAAATTGTTGGAGCAGATAAATTATCGCCTCCTCTCGAGGGTGACGGAATATTCCACAGACGGTGGCAGACAGCTTCCATCCAAAGTGATGGGTTTTGGCAGAGGGAGGAAGAAGGAGGGGGGACCCAGTCCAGCTGAAAGGCTGGGGGCGATCGTGGCCAGACGGTGGACGGTGAACAGCCGCCTAAAGAGATGCGGGTGGCTGGGAAGACGGATTTGGACCACGCTGGGCAAAACGGGTTTGGAAAGTTCTCGGAAAAACGCAAGCAATGGATGGTTGCAATGGAGGGGGGTGGCAAAGCCTCCCGGAGCCCTGGACGCTCCAGTGGCCTCCGAGGGTCACAGCTTAGGAGAGGTTCTTTGGCTCCATCCCGCCTGCCCAAACCACCCCGAGTTGTTGCTGTGAAACGACTCAGAATATTCATGCAGCTCAGGATATTACATTTCATTAATCTAATTTCTTTTTTACAAATCAATCTAATTTCCTTTTTACAAAGCAGGCCCGAGAAAGCTACCTTTCCATTTCGACAAGATCAAAGCGCGCGCTCTGTGTGTGTGTGTGTGTGTGTGTGTGTGTGTGTTTCTCTGCTGGGGCATCATCTGTGCTGCTTGCAAGCACTGGGGATACGGCTCCCTCTCCCCCTCCCCCTCCCCCTCCCTTTCTCTTTGTGGTTTAATTAGTATTTCCAAGAGCTGTGATCCCGCTGGGAACCTGGGTAACATATAAGGAAAGGATAACCACCAACAATGATTCTTAATTAGCGAATGCTTCAGCTCTCTGCTACTGTCTGCAAAAGAGTAAGAAAACAAAATACAAGCACCAAAGACAGCCAGACTGTCTGGGCCGATCCGGCAAGAAGCCTCAGAGGACGGGGTGTGTGTGTCTGCACAGAGGAGAGATGCTATTATCCTCTACTTGTTGCTTAATCCAAAACATGGGGTAGCTGGTGTTGCGTCCTCCCAGCTGGGAACCTTTGCCATAAATACATGATGTGCTTTGTTGCCTTACATTAGGCTTCCACAATCTGGTGTCCCTCCAGATGTGTCGCTGCCCAATGCTCAGCCCCTCTAGTTAGTCCAGCGCTGTTAACACAACGCTTTAAGGGGGCATCAGGTTGAGGCACACTGTACCAGGTGTTTGATGCGCTGGCTTTGCTCTTCTAGACAATCAATAAACCTTTGTGGATAGAAATGAGAAACAGGAAGCCTTTTGTTCTGAACTGAGCCCCAAACTCCACTTCCTCTGCTCCGCGTTTCCATAGCTGTGGCCGGGGAAGATGCATGAGCCGAGACAGATGGAAACCAGTGTGGGAAGAGCTATGAAATCAGCCTAGTTCCAGAGGACTATGGAACCTATTCTCTTCCATAGGCCCTGAAGCCCCATGAGAAAATGCTGAAGGACCCGGTGAAGAAAAAAAAATGGAAGGGGGACGCAGTCACACTGAAGATTTATCAGCATAAAGAGAGTAATTACTTGCTCTCTATTACCTGGAAGGTCAGAATAAGACTAATTAAGCTATAGGATGATGCCTTTGGGTTGAATGTTAGGAAAAATACTAAGATGCTTTTCTCTAACGTGATGTAATATTAGAAGATGGTTACCTAGAGGATGGTAATTGACTGTGATGTAGAATGCATCAGTTCTCTTCATGGAGGTCCTCAAGAAGATGCTGGAGAGTCATCACTGGGATGACTCTGGATTTCTTGCATTCTTCAAGGGGGTGTATTAGATGGCTAGAAAGACCCAATGTGAAGATGCTCCGTTCTAGAGCAGGAGTAGGCCACCACAGGCCCTCCAGATGTTTGCTGAAGAGCAAGGGGCCTCGACCAGTGACTCCCAAAGCTCTCTTGATTGCAATTTTTAATAATCTCCACCTTCCTGCTACTTCAGTTGCAAGTAAAGGTGACCTTGTATTCCCATGTTCCTTGGCAAAGAGTTCTACTTGAGTAAGGACTCCCTACCCCCATGCCCTCAGCTGATCTGCCAATGTCAAATGTCTTGGTTCAACACAGAGAAAAGGATTCTAATTCACAGAATAATAGAGAAAAATTGAAAAGCATTTGCTAGAACTGAGGGATATATTATATTGTGACAGAGAAGTCAGGCTTTTGTTCAAATCTAGTTTACAGTTGCCTAGTCCTATCTTTGGACATCAGTTCTCCTTCTCCATGTTCTTCATTTCCCTTTCTTGCCCACACTTTCCCTTTGCCTATCAAAAACAAGGAAAACCAGCCCCCCAGCCCTCTGCCCACAGGAGCATGCTTGGATATGGGAGAATTACCTGTCGCCCTTCGCTTCTCCAGACGCCGTTCACAGTTTTGGTGGGTGCAATGGTTACCACAGGAGGTGTGTTCGGCACACTGTGCCCTCCTGGAGGAACAATGAGAGGCCCCATTGGTCCTCGCTTGGGCGTGCTTGCAGGAGAGCTGTGGTTGGTGGCTGGCGAGGAAACCGGAGAAGACTCGCTGCTTATTGAAGACCCTAAGACCAGGAGAAAGAAATGCATTAGGTAGGAAGTCCGGATGCAGTTCCTAGTCAATACTCAAATGATGGCATGAGAGCAGGATCTGAAACTGAACTCTGGCAAGTTCTTCTACTGGTCAACTTTGTCAAGATTTGACCCCAAAGAACATCTTCCAAACACAGGTTCAGAAGCATCAAAAGCTATTTGTTAATCAAGTTGATTTCACATCAAGTGTTCCTACTCCACTGGCTTTAGGCATCTGCTGTGAGTGATTTGGAACTCCCAGGACCTACTGGCACCTTCTTTAAGGAGCTGCTGACAGAGGCAGCTGGAGTCCTCCTGAAGGAAGGTGCCAATAGGTCCCCGGGAGTTCCAAAGCACTCTTTCCAGTATGAATCCAGACTGCTTTCAGCTTAGATTCTTTAACAGTTGGCAAGAGAGAATAGCTTCCACTAGGAAAGGGAAAAGATGGTAAGATGAAAAGAGCAATGGGATGGAAATGCTCCTCTAACACCACAGACCTCTCTCTTGGCACACCAACAGAGCATCACAATCTAGAGTTGGTATCTGCTCATCATAAATGCACTGAAAGAGACAAGATTTTGGATAAACATAAATCCTCCTTTTTTAAGCCTTAGGCAAGACTTAGCCATGAACTGCGCAAAATAATAGATGAGTCTGAAGCAGATCCATCTTGGAGGTGCTGCAGAGGAGGACATATATAGAGAAGAGGATGGTTGGAGCAGAAATACTAACAGGATGCCAATGAGGACACTCCTGCTACATTTCTGTGGACACTTCAGTGCAAGCCCACTGCAGAGAAAACAATATATTCCAAGGTATGGTATGTGTGTATAGATATGAGGCACTGAAGTAGAGGAAAAACTGAGAGTTAAAGAAAGGTAATTCTCTTACAGAACAAGGAATGACAAATGAGTCACAGAACTGGTTCTTTCATCATCCCACGTATGTACATTCTTGAGAATGAATGCCTTTATAACCAACTCCGATGCCCCTGGACATTTTCAGGACATGCCAAGTTGTAGTTTGCAAAACACTGGCTGGGTCTTCAAGAAATAAAACACTTGGGGGCGCTAGTGGCAGATGACCAGAGATGGCCTGGTCAATTAGAGAATGGCCACCTTTGCAGAAAGCCTCATCTCCACAAAGCTGGTGGAAGGACAGTCACTTCCTCCTGTTTTCAAGAAAAACATTCTGGAGATAGATGGATCAATGGATGGATGGAGATGATAGATGACAGATGATAGATAGATAGATAGATAGATAGATAGATAGATAGATAGATAGATATGGATAGATAGATAGGCAGGTAGGCAAGAAAGCAAAATATGTTGACCCTTTTGATAGAACACAGATTTTTATTCCCCTATGTAGCTGTGGGATATCTGAAAAGTAAAATTGAGAGAGTGAGTGCTCTGAACACAGCTGCTGATGGTAGGAAAACAATTTAGTCCTCTGTTAACCCTCATTCATGTTCATTCAACACAGCTGAACAGTGGAGGGTAGTTAACCCAAAACAACCCCAGGCTGTTTCGATTAAAATTACTCCTCCCTTATCCCAGTACTCTCTGGGTGATATCATTTGCATGACACACTGACCCCCTCCTTAACCCAGTTGAGTGGGTCACAGATTCCAGCTTTGGCGAGAGAGCAGCCTATGTCCCTTTCCTTCTTTTGGTCCAGGTTTGGAGAAAGCTTGAGGTGTCCTTGATCACCAGAAAGTGGTTCCTCCCCCTCCTGGTGAAGTCAAGAAAGCAAATGGCAACCTTTTAGCAACCTGGCCAGCAGGCAAAAGGAACGCAAAGCATAAAAGCTTCAGCCCAGGCTGAAAGGGATCTGCAAGAACTACTCACTGTGAAATTACAACAAGCCAGCGTAACCCATAATTGCTCTCTATCAAAGGCCCTTGAGAACTTGAAACCCCAAATCTACAGCGCTTCTCCTAACCCACAAAAACACCTTGCTGGAGATCTAAAATGGTACGGGCCAGATTTTATACTTCTTTCTTGTGATCTGATCTGATCTGATCTGCAGCTGGGGAGTCAGCTCGCCGTTCTTTAGGGGTTCCTCAATGTTTGGTCCCCAGCCTCAGTGGAGACCCAGATGACCACATATGGACATACTTGAGAGGAAGCAGAAGACCCCAAAGAACCACTGAAAGCGCAACAAAGGAAGACACTTCGACCCTCTACCGGTGGTGGCTCCAATGCTTTATTAATTATTCCTGGGCTATTGCACCGTACCTTCCTTCTGGAGAGCAACGCTGCTGCTCTTGACAAAGGAAGCCGCAGATATGGATTTGACACCCACCAAAGTCTATCTTGTCAGCGCGAGGCCGACAACAATTAGCAGCCTTAATCCCCTTTGAGCTGGGAAGCCATTACTCACCACACGAGAGCCTTATCAATCAATACCATCACAAAGAACCGGGCAATTAATGAAGCTAAAGTCTTACTTCAGAACCCTTAATTCTCACTGTGTGGCTTTAAAAGAGGAGGGTTTGTGATCGTTATAATTAACTGGCGGTATTCAGCCAGGAGTTATTCAGTGAAACTAATCTGGCTTGGAGATGACAAGAGGCACCGTGTGGCACTGTCACCTTTGTTATTTGACCTCCTACTTTCTATTCAGTGATAGCAGATTAGCAGGCATGGCTGACAGGCAAAGGTAATTAACAGCTGAGACCCTGAGGAAGTCATACAGGCGGGGAAGGGGGGGGGGAGAACAAGACCCAGCATGGATCTGAACCTACTGAAGCTCACCATCTGCAAACGGGGCTGCCCACATTTGCCCCAAATGCCACTCCTCCAAATACAGAACACCTTTCAAAACCCCAGATGTGCTCCTCACATGACTTCCAGGAGAAGTCAATCCATATATGGATCTCTGGCCTGGGCCCCTAGGGTGGGGGAGGGGGGAGGGGGGGAGGGCAACCTGTGTCTCCAGCCTCTTCCTTGCTAGCCCTGGACCAAGAGGGCTGAAACTGGTAGCCTTGCAATTGTTCAGAGTGGCCTTCAGGTTGTCCATAAGATGCCAGAGCTCCAGCCCCGTTTTTGGGTGGACCGTGGAGCATTTCTTCCCTTCCTCCAGAGCAAGAAATACAGGCTTTATTAATACCAGTTTGAGTTCTGCTCTTGGAGACATACCATGGCAATTCCTGGGGCCAAATACTAATGGGACAATTAAGCCACAGCTTGGAACTGGAGAAAGTTCTTCCCAGAGGCTCCTGGATAAGCCGCACTTTCCTTTGGAGTAGGCTTTTCATACCAGATCGGAATTTTTAATTTCCTGCTTGCTAGGATCAGCAAGGGAGGCTAAGGCCGGGAGAACAGAGCCAAGCCGTGTTTCTCCCCCACCGCAAACCCTTGTGTGGTAAGTAGGTAGGTGGAAAGGAAGTGTCTCTCTGTGTGGGTGCGCACAGGTCGCTGTGTCTCTGAATGCAGGATAACTTTTTCTGAAAAGCATTAAGCACTCCATGTGTCAGAGAACACAGACCCTGCTGTGTCCCCAGGCCTCCATTTCACAGGTGAAAAAAGGGACCCCCAGTGCTGAAACCCCTTGATTATTTCTAGAGGTCCAGTGATAGGAAAAAAATAGGGGAGTGTAGAGAGTCCATCCCCTGCCTCTCCAGGTCTTGCCCCTCCCGCTGGTCACCAGCTTAGAAGAAACCCCCCCCCCAAGTAATACTTGCTTCTGTTTCTTCCTAGCCTACCCAACTAGCAGCTTGTCCCCACCATCTCATTCTTGGGGAGCAATACTGTGTTGACACATTCCCTCTGACAACCCCCCCAACCCACGCAGAAACACACACAAAATCACTTTGAACTCTCTGAGCTCCCAGAACTCAATTAACATCCATTTGATATCAATAAATATGTTAAGCAGCTTCCTGTTTCTGAAAGGCCCCACTCTCTCAGCTGGCAGGGACACCAGACGCACCAACACACGCCTCTCCCTGCTGCTTCAGAAGTTCTGCTTTCTTCCCTTTCGAGATGAAAGAGAATGAATTTGCAAGGAAAAAGCTATGCCCTTCCAGTCCCCAAGAGGTGTAGCCCCCCTGGTTGTCGCGTTGGATCCACACACCACGTTGTGTTCCTGTCTCAAGGTCGGAGTAGCCTTTCTATGCTCAGTTGGGCTCCAGAATGCTCTCTGGACCTCTTTTGACCTTCTCAGAACCACGCAGTAGAGAGTGAAATACCGTCTTCTCTGCCTGCTTCCTTTTTAAAAATAATTTTATTAAAAGTTTTATAAAAAGAAGATAAAAACTAATATAAAGAAAGAAAAAAGAAAAAGAAAGAAATCAGAGAGAAAGCTAGAAGTGCAAGAAAGGAAAAACAGAAAAGAAAAAAAGATATAAAGAAATGGCTTCCGATCTTCTTTACAGCAGTTCTAAGTACAATTATAAATTTACCTCTTTCTCTGAAGTTACAACATGTCTCTCTTCTTTCTATAATCTATCCTGTCTAATCATCAAAGCCATAAATCATAAGTTCATTTTTTTCTGTTTTCCACAAAAAGTCCATAAGGGGTTTCCAGTCAGCAATAAACATAGATAATTGTCTTTTCTCTAATAAGATAAGTCAATTTGGCCCTCTCAACAAGTTCCGTCTTCTTCACCAACCATTCCTCCATTGTGGGGAGTGCTGAAACTTCCCATCTTTGTGCATACAATAATCTTGCTGCAGTTACCATGTACAAAAACAAAGTTCCATGATTTTTTTCGAACTGTTTGTTCATCAATCCCAAAAGAAAAACCTCTGGTCTCAGTTGTCCATTAGTCTCTAAAATCCTCTAAATCAGTGTATGTATTTGAATCCAGAATTTTCTGGCTTTTTTACATGTCCACCAAGCTTGCTAAAATGTTCCTTCTTCTTGTTCACATTTCCAACATGTATCTGAAGTGTCTTTATACATTCTAGACTTCTTCTCTGCCTGCTTCCATTTTCTTGGCTGAACCCCTTCTCTTAACTTGGGGTGGTGGTGTACCCTTAATTCCTCAAAATACTCTTGAACAGAAGGTTGGAAAGTGGTTTCATGCTGTCTCATTTTGCTAGAAAGAACAACTTTTCTTACTGTTGGTACCCCTTCAAGCTGGAGTTTCCGGAACTGAATTGGAACGTTTTTCAGGAAAAACATATTCTTGGCCCCCAAACCATGGTCCCCATCCGGTTCTCAAGGGCTTGCCACCCAGGAAAAGTTGCCATTTTTACTGTCATAATATTTCTTAATTGAGGATCAGAATGAGGATCAGAATGAGGAGAAAGAGGGGAAGAGATTCTTGGTTTAAATCCTTACAAGGCCAGAACCTCAGAAGGTTGATTTTAGGCTTAGATGGGGAAAAAGGCTGGTCCAAAAACTTCTGCACTGCACTTTAAGATAAATGCAAACAGGAGATTTGGGGAGTTTGGTTTTACGTTCTGCTTTTTATGTTCTCTTTTGCCCCGTGCTTTGGGTCCTGGAGGATGCTAAAGTTGGTTTACTGCTCTGTGGTATGTCAGCTGGCTTCTGGATTCCCAATCTGTGAAATCCAGAAGTCAAAGTGGGTCAACCACAAAAGGCCTTCTCAGCTGTACCAAACTCACAGTCTTTTCAGTGGTGGGGCCGCGGCTGCAGAAATGAAACGCACCGCTCTGTCTGTGGAAATCCATCCAATTCCTTCTATTTTTTAGATGGGATTTGAATCCCCTTCCATTCTGTCAAGGTTTCTAATGATTGATTTTACTCTTTCCGTTGACTCTTCTTCTGTTGTGCTGATGCGCTTTTAAATAATTCAATCGCGAGCCATTTCAAGCTGCTGTTTTATTGTTTTGCTTCCCTTTTTGAGAACCGTCTTGGGAAAGATATATATTGTAAAAGAGGAGGTAACATTCATTAGAGTAAATTAAACAAGCCGTCCCTGGCAAAGGTCTGCTTCTGAAAACGTTTCCTTTACCTTGGGGTAAGGCACGGAAGCATTTCTTGGAAGTGGCTGGTTTCACACTTGCACAGATACTAGTCACAAGGGGGTCTCGTGAGTTCACACAGCAAGAATTCCTTGCTCGTGCAGGTCACAAGGGTGGGATGTTAACGCAAGAGGGCCACCTCACAGTGACATGAGACCACAGCTCTGGACGTCCTCCTGTCACCCAGCAGAACAGGAAAAAAGATGGAAATATGCAAAAACCCTAAAGGGGCTCAAATCTGCATTCTCCTCACCAGATTTACAAGCCCCAGCTCGAGTAACAGGCAACGTACCTGATTTGTGCATCTCACTTAAGGGTGGCATTGTTTTACCTGTTTTTATTTTCAAAACCAGGACAACCCCAATCGTTTGCTTTTTTTTTCTTTTTAGAAAGGCTTCTGAGGGTCCTAAGGCAACCCGAGACCCTTCCTACATTTGAGAGGGTCCTTCTGCACGCCTGCAGGCCCCCTCCCACCCACCACTATGCAGATATGATTTCAGCAACCTCCACAATCTTTCCTCCCCCTCCCGTTTTTCTCTTTTTTAAATCTTCTCAACCGACGAAGAGTTCCTGGAAATTACAAACGTATCTGTCTAATCCGAGTTGAAATATGTGATCTGGGCTTTTCTTTAATGCCTGTTTTTGCTTTTTACCTGGGATTTTCAGTTAAATCAATATTTTAGAGAACAATCTCCCTGTGCTGCAGATACAGTCCCTGAGTACTAATTTCCCCTTTAACGCAAGAGGAAAGGTTAAATCGTGAGACCCCCAAATAAGAGCGAAACAGGATTGACCAATCCGGAGCATTCTCTGCCATATGTCAGGTTATTATCCCTGGATTAGCACCTGAGAATGCAGCTTCTGGATCTTTCTTTCCACCAAGACTTTTAACCTGGCTTGATACCGCGCACAAAATAGCCCCGTGACTGACCAATGCGCCTTGCCGTCACTTCTCTGCAAATTTCACTCTTACCAACCCCGTCTTCCCTGCTTCCAGCATTCATAATCTTGCATTAAAAGTCCCTGGATTGATCCATCGCCAGAACCCAGACAGGCAGAGAACTCTCAAGACAGAAAGAGAAATTCTTTCCTCCTTTCTTTGCAATCAAATTACACAGCCATTACATCTAAACCAACAGAGAAGAAAAGCCTTCCACGGCTTTTCATTTCCAACCGAATCTTGCGAGGGTAGATATTTGTATATAGCTTGCAAAGGGGAAATTACTGCATCCGTGGGTCGGTGCTGGGGCTGGAGAAGGGAGGCACACCTCAGGAAATCAATGTCAAAATCCTCTAATGTGGCTTTTGATGGGCTGAGCAGGAAGCAGCGGGAGAGGGAATGGAGAAAGGGGATCGGGAAGCCAACAGCTCGCTGTGGAGAAAATTGGGGAGGGAATGGAAAGATGAGAGATGAAGAGGTGAAGCATCTTCTAATCTATAGCGTTTCACAAATTGATTTCCCCTTTAGGGAGAAGAGAAAAGGAGGGAGGCTGTACTTCGATGATTAACACTCCCTGAAGAAAGAACCGGTAATTTCCACCACAATAATACATTTTCTGCCTCTATCAAGCCTCCCTTTTCCTCTGCTCAGAGCATTTAAGTGTCTGATTAGCTTGGCCTGCTTTAGCCTCCCCTCGGCAGACGGAGCGCTTCAAAACGTTCTGCTTCTTTGCAACTCAGACTACCAACAGCTCGCACTCCCATTCTGGAGGGGCAGAGCCAAAGCCACCACGAAGGGGTGCTTCAGAAGGGGGGCAGGGTGCTTTGCCGTCCCCTTTCCAAAGCAGAATCACTCCGACCCCCAAGCTGAGGAGATGGGGAAGAATCCATAGAGCGGAGGGGGCCCTTCTCCACGGACGCTACAGAAATTGCTTTCTTGGGGGTGGGGGGGGAATGGCCTTCTTCCTCAAAAGCCTCCAGGTTGTTCCCGGATCCGTGAAGGTAGCGTTTTGCCCATCTTGGGAGCACCGATTTGCTCACCTGCAAGGAAACCCCAAAGGCTGCGTTGCAGCCACTTTTCGCTGACTCTCTCCTCCAATTTAGATAATTGCCACACAATGAAACCTCTGTTTAGAGAAAGCCATTTCTGAAAGGAACAGCCTGCTGGAATAACAAAGCGACCCCTTGGGTGCCAAAGCAGTCTCCGAGATGCGAGGGAGAAGGGGTTGCGGGGAATCCCCAACAGGGGCCGGGAGCCACCCAGTTCAAGGTGGCCTTGTTCGTACGATCCGGAAGGAGACAGGTGGCTTGAGCTGGCAACGGCAAGCAGTGGCTCTCACAGAGCCAGGAAGAACTCGGTCTCCCATCCCGCCCCTGCTGGGAAAGCCATCTGTTGACTCCTGGGCTCTAAGGAGACGAAGCCTCCAGCTGCAGCCGGCCTACGCAGGACCTCTCGCTCTCCCAAGCAACGCAGCGGCCACGGGTGCATTTCCTGGGTCTCCAGCCCCCCTCCCCAACTTTCAGAAAGAGCAGGAGAGCCACTAACCCTCCCCACCCTCCCCTACGTGCCCAGTCATAGTGGTTCTTCCTAGCTGTTAACCTTGGGAACCTGGGGGTGAAGCCTTGGAGGATGTGCCTTGGTTCTCCTGCTCCATTCCTATCTACGCTCCAGAGGGGGAACCAAAGCCCATCTTTTTACCTTCAGGGAGCCCGACAGAGCTCTTAAAGGGGATGTGGAAATTTGCCATCGGACCCCAAGCTGGCAAAGGAACAGCCGTTCAGCGATAAGGTCATCGACTCTCCGTGCCAAAGATCCGTCGCTCAAGGCTGCCACCTCCAGTGAGAACGGGTCTCGGGTAGCAAGTTGCCTTTGAACATGGGACCTTGGGGAACATCTGCCAGGGCAAAGAGCCCGGCCTGGGCAATGCAGCTTTCTATATGTTTTCTTCTAATGTGGCTTCTGCTTGGCATCTCCTCGGGAGCAAGAGGGCACTTTTGCTTTCAAGTGTCATGGTAAGTGATGATTTAAAACTGAACACCAGGCTCTGTCTGACTTGCAGTTCTGGCCTGCACTAGACTAAGTTACTCTTCCTCCTTAAACTATTCTTCCTCCTCTTCCTCCTCCCTAGATCAAATATTCTTCTCCTTCTCCTCTTCCTCCTCCTCCGCCTCCCTAGATCACTAATCTTCTCCTTCTTCTCCTTCTCCCTAGATTAAACTCCTCCTCCTCCTTCTCTTCCTCCCTAGATTAAACTATTCTTCCTCCTCTTCCTCCTCCCCAGATCAATTCTTCTCCTTCTCCTTCTCCTCCCTCTTCCAAGATTAAACTATTCTTCTCCCTCTTCCTTCTCCCTAGATCAAATATTCTTCTCCTTCTCCTCCTTCTCCCTAGATTAAACTCCTCCTCTTCCTCCCTAGATTAAACTATTCTTCCTCCTCTTCCTCCTCCCCAGATCAGACTATTCTTCTCCTTCTCCTCCCTCTTCCAAGATTAAACTATTCTTCCTCCTCCTCCTCCTCTTCCTCTTTTTCCCCTACCAAGTTTCTCTCTGCTGCTCCACTGATTTCCTGCTGCTCCAAGATGCCTGCCTTCAGCCGGGCCCCAGTTAAACAGCCCATTAAAGAGAAAAATATTCCGATGTACATTTCACCATCCCGACACCCAGCAGCAGCCGACTTTTGTTATTTAGCCGAGGAGCTTTCGATGGTGAAAGAACAGATTTAGGAGCCTTAGGAAAAATAAAATTTCAATGAAGCATGGCAGCGGCAACGAGACCTACATTTGCAGGGGAAAGGACAAATTCTTTCCTCTGCTCGCTCCAGACTTTCTCTCGGGGTACAACAAATGATATGGCATTTGGATTACTCTGTCTGAATTGAATTTTTAAACTGCCCCCTCGAGACACAATGCCGAGGAAAGACATTAGCCCATCAAGCGGCGGGGGAGAGAACAGAATTCAGCAGCTAAAAATAAAGCAAGCACTTGAGCAGGGAGGAAGGAGCGGCTGCGAGGAGCTGAACGCGAACAGGCGAGGCGGCTGGCTTCACAAACGACTGGGCTGGAGAAGCACCCAGGCTTGTGCTGCTCCGCAAAATGCTCCTGCTGCCGGCGATTCCCGAGTCCTGAACTAGCAATTTCCTTCTTCCAGAATTAGACACCTGAGCGCTGGATGTCCTTCTCGAAGGACACGGCCGTCCTTCGTTCCTGCCCCTCTCTGCCTTCAGAGGTGGGAAAGGCCAGCTGACACGGTCCCCGGGGATCCTCGGCATCTCGCCATTCCCTTTGGGCATCTAGATCTATTGGAGAAGCGGGGGAAACCCGCTGGGCCTTTTCTAAAGGGCAACGTTTGCCCAAGGAGATGAAGGAACACGTGTAACGACGTGGGCACGGAAAGCCGCAGAGGACAGACGCATGAAGAACTTCTTCCCAGTGTGATTAATCAGAACAGCGGTTCTCCAACCTTTTGGTCTCCGGACCTTTTTACGTTCTTAAAATGGTTGAAGACCCCAAAGAGCTTTGGTCTAGTGGGTTATATCTATCAATATTGACTGTATTGGAAATTAAAACGGAGAAATTTTGAAGTATCTATTGATTTGATTTCGTGGACTGCCTGAAAGGGTCTTGGAGGCCTCAGACCACACTTTGAGAACCACTGGCTTAGAATAACTGAGGATGCTGAAAAACACTAAGCGGTAAAAGGAGGGACAGAGAAGAGAGGTTTGAAACAAGTAATCAAATCTTCCTTAAGTCACTACATTAAGACACAGAGTTTATCTCTCCTGCATCTCTCCTAATTCCTTCTCCTTCCTTGTCAAACCACTTCACCCTCCAAATCCTTCCAACCAAGGTCATCCTCTGGTCCTCACCCTTTGCTTGACACACTCTGACTCTACTGCACGTTGTCAGCTTGTCTTCTTACAAACCCTTTGAGTTATGTCACATCTACACTGACCTTAACACTTGGCACTCTGAAGCCCTACAAATGATTAACCAGCAATAAGAGGTGGGAGTTTCTAGAAACCAGGTGGGAAAACCCCCATATAAAGCAACCTCTGCCCCTGACAAATGTTTTAGGTGATTGTCACAAGTGAGGAGGGGCTTGTGAAAATCCTGCCGGCTTTGTGAAGGACTGAGAATGTAGTAATGCCAAAGAAGGGCAGTGCTCAAGGGAGGTCCAAAGTCAAGATGGCAGTTGTGATGGCCTGCCTGAAGCCCTACTCAACTTTTCAGGGTGTTGCACCTGCAACATACATTAGAGAAGGGTAGAGCTTCAACTATGTGGACATGACTGCCATCTTGACTTTTTGGACCACCCCCTGCAGATGCCCTGGCTACGCTGCCTAGATGGCTGCATAACCATCTCTAGTTTGGAGGGGTGACAATCTCCTCCAAAAGAGCAGAGAGAACCTGAATGTTCCCATGGACCTGCATGGCTCATGGCCTAGAGATGATCTTTCCCTAAAGTTGGCATGTGGCTCCCTTTTTAACACTAACGTCTCTTTCAAAGGGTGTCTGTAGTGCTTGGCCTCTCAAGGGCAGAGCTTTCCTATTTCAAGTGCACCTTTTGCTATTCATCTTTCAACGCGAGCGACATTTGTGAACGTTGAGGACTTACGAGAATGCTGAAGAACAAGAAAGGGACTGTGTGGGCCACCTCCTTTGAGATACTGAACCACTGAATTGGGGGGGGCTGGGGTCCCTCCTGCCTCTACCAAAGACGCCCTGCCTGGCTGGCACCCCTCGACCTCTGAGTCAAAGGACCCCCATCCTCCCTCTCTCTTACCTCTGGGTTCCTCAGCCTGTTTGGCAAGTTTGCGCAAGGCGGCCGCAAAGCTGGAGGAGGGCACGGCTTGGACCGATAAAGTGCTGTTGGCTGCCGGGCTGCCGCTGGGCACAAGGGAGCCATTGAGAGGAGAAGGGGTCAAGGGGCTGACGGTGGCGGTGGTCCGGGTCGCGGTTGAAAGCATTCCTAGAGAAGGTGACTTCGGCTCATGGCTCATGCCTGAAACAACGAGAAACAGAATCCACATCACATCGGTCACATCAGCCCCGAGGGTCCAGCAGGCGCCGCAGAACCACAAAAAGGGGAAGGAGCAAGGGTGGAGGGGGAAAGATGGACCTCTTGGCTACCCAAATAATTGTGCATCGACTTTCCAGGAAACCACTACGCATTTTTAAGGGACAACCTGGAGGAACGTAGCTTGGAAAAGAAAAGGTTCCTTAACCCAAGTTAGGTGGAAGACAAGAGGGCCCATATCTCTGAGTGAGGACTGTACAGGAGAGTCCTGCCATGGCCATACCCACTTAACCTCTAGGACCCTGTCTGGCTCCCACCCTGTCCAAAAGATAGACTGTTCCAATAAGCTGCTTTGCTTGAGGGGATCAGAAGAACATAGTCTGACCTTTCCCCCTGGGATCGAGACTCTTGTTTTTCCATCTGCAGAACCGAGGTTGTAATATCCCTCCTTAAGCCAGCCTTCCCCAGCATGGTGGCCTTCAGGAGGGAGGGAGTTCAGCCCCTAGGATATTGCACAGCCCCTCCCTTTTTCACATATGACACACAAACAAGCCTGCAAGGAAGAAAGACGCCTCTCTGCTCGTTCATTCAAGCCAGAAGAAATGTGTCCAGTCTAACGCTGCCCAAGGATTTCCTCTGCCACACGAGTCTCTGTTGGAGAAGATCCATGAGTCTACGGAAACCCTTTCAAAACCTGCTTCATCTACCAAAACGATGCCTCATGCCCAGTCCAACAGGTGATGCAGAAGGAAAATGCCAATTTCAAGTGTGCATGCAGGACAGCAACATTCATGGAGTGCACGGGCCCTACCACTCTCTCCCAACACCTCACTGGTGCCCTGTGACCTTCCTCCCACAGCCTCTGGAATCGTCTACATAGCGACGCTGACACCACAGTTCTATCCACAGAGGATTGCAGGCAGGTGGAAACCCACCATGTCTTCCCGTTCTGATGACCAGGACCCTTCGGGTGGTGAGCCTGTTGCAGACACAGCAAGAAGAGAGTCCCCCACCTTTCCAGTCAAATTAAGAAAAAAGCCCAAGATGAAACAGCAGGGAAAGAAAACTGTTTGCAGGATTTCAGCCTGAGGCAAGAGAATCTCTCTCTCTCTCTCTCTGTCTCACTCTTTCCTGGTATATTTTTTTTTCTTTGCCTGCCAGCAATCTTCCTTCAGAGGCTGAACCCTTTTCAGAAAATGTCCCCAAAGAACGGGGGCGGGTGTGAGGGCCCAGAGAACAATGAATCGATGCCTCCTGTGACGAACTGTGTTAAGGAAATCAAAAGGCTGACAAGGGCTCAGCCTGAAGGGAGCTGATGGTTCTTCCATCTGTTTGGAAGGTAGGAAAAGAAACAAAGCTGAACACGAGCCTTTGATTTTGGCAGGACGTTTGGAATTTAGAGGATGTGCCAGCCAGCCCAGGTAGTTTCTCCTCGGGCTGAGAGATGTCCCCACGTGCAAGACCAAGTAGGGAGTTCAGATTCAGAGTTGTGTACTGTTTGGGCTTGAAACAAAACACGTATATTCCGGGCATTTCATTTCGGGCACGGAACAAGACCTTCAATGATTAGGGACAGAATCAGGAACGGCATGGGTGTGAGTGCTGCTTAGAAAACCCGGTTACCTCTCGTCTATTAGCTAAACTTCTGGGCTAAGGAAATGGGGAGGAAGAAAGTATGGTGGCACTTCGCAGAGTGTACGGTGTACATAGATGGAGCAAAGAAAAGATGGCCCTGGGTGGCACAGACAGAGGAAGGGTCTTTGCCCTACACAGTTGCACTACAGCAACCGCAGCATCTCACGGTTCATTGAGAGAAGCGTCTCGTTCTCACAGCTGGGCAGAACAGCTTGAAGAGAGAGATGTGATGGTGGAAGTCCAGAAGCCAGCAAAAAGTAGCCAACGGAACGTGTGCAGGTGTCTTGGGGAAAAGTTGCCTTCCTTAGGTACCAAAGGTCCTTTGGAAACAATATTATTTAATATAATCTAATAAAATGTCTTCTTTTAAGCATCTAGGCCCATAAATCATGGTTTCAGTTGCAGCTATCTAGATGTCATCTAAATATAAGGAAAATATTCCTGAGGGTAAGATCTGTCCAACAGTGGAATACTCTACCTACAGAAGTTGTGGGTTCTCCATCCCTGAAAGTTTTTAAGATGCAGCTCGGGACAGCTACCTTTGACTGATTTTATAGCACATTGCAGAGAGTAGGATTAAATGATCCTTGTGGCTCCCTTCAACATCACAATTCCACGGTTCTATGTATCCTCTGGATATGCTGTGACTAGAACACCCGGAATTGCCTGGTGTGTCTCAATCCCAACAAGGGAGCTTTCCAGCCACCTCAACAGTGAACTACTCTCCAACCAGACAATAAATATCCTGCCATTTTCAGCTCTATCAGCTGTTGAAGGGTCACACCATACCAGATCATCTGCAGGATGCAGATTACCTGTTATGATGATCCTTCCCGGCTTCTCTGCTGGGCCTTGTGACTCTTGCCATCCTTCCTTAGGATGGAGACACTGGCCTGCACCCCTTTTTTCACCCAAGGATTCTCTCTCTTGGAACCTTGGAGCAAGACGTGTATCAGAAACTTTTATTCTAACTCTTCCGGAAGCTGCCTCCTGGAGAAGGCAACAAACTTCTCACTCGTTTCAAACTGTTGAAAGTAGACTGAGGAGATCAAGTTGTAGAAGGCCTCCTAAGGGGATCCAGGAACTTTCCCAGCCCTCCCCAGAGAGGCCCTTAACATCCCAAATTAGGAGCCATCAGCTGGAAGAGCACCAAAGTTGGCATTTTCAGAACAGATCTTTAAACAGATGCCCACCCAATTCTTTTGCAGGTCTTTCCACCAGTTTTGAATTGCCTTGAAGGACATAGCCACAGATGAATGAAGATTCCACCCAGCCTGATGCTCACCATGTACAAAGCAGAGGTCCTTTGGATGTGCTGGATTTTGGAGATGATGTACATGGGGAATAACAGCAGATACAATTCAACCCTCATAGAGGGCAACAGTTTGGGGGTGGGGGACGCTGTGACCTAGCTCCCCAGCTGGCCGTCCTTGAAACTCCTGCCACTGGGGACTTCTCCTGAGCTCCACAATTTTCAATGTTCTCCCCCAGGATTTAAAGGGTATGTTCCACCCCCTCCACCTCCCCCAAGCATTGACTTTCTATAGCACCAGAAGTACCTCCAGACTTGGGATACCAAGAGGTGGACATTGGAAACTCCCTGGCGGGGCGCACTAGTCAATCTTCCCTGACCCCCTTCCACCATCCACCAGCCTCTTGGATATGCTGTTCCTTCTACTCTCGAATGTCAGAGCTGCGGTCTTCTGTCTTTGAAAGAGGAACTGCTGATGCTGGGTCACTTAAAATAGAATTGCCAGTGAACGGCTTCATTAGCAAAGCTAAAATTAGCATCCCTCTTCAGCTTGTGTTGCAGGATGAGGGGTAGGGGGTGACTCCCCCTGCCCTTAGCAAGGGACAAAACAAGTACAGCAGGAAGATGCAAGGCTGTGCTCTGCTCGCACCCTTGCGGCCCTAGACATCTGAAACTCTTCACCCCCGAAAGGAAAAGGGCAGAGCAGTTACCTCCCCCATGGGTTGGACTCCAACTTCTACCACTCCCATTCATCTCGGGGAGTTGTACCCCTTAGATCAGAAAGGTATCCAACAGGGAAGGTCCTTTTGGGACCCCGCGTGGATTTGGATGGCAATGCCACCTTTTCTCCCAAATTCGTCTGCTAAAACAGCAGACGGCCAACTCCTGACTGGCCCTCTTTTTTCACGTCTTCGCAGACAGCAGCAAATTAGCAGCCACTCGACAGGCGAGCATTTTCAGATGCACATTCAGAGGAGGCAGGTTCGCCCAGCAGCAGTGAATCCCCTTGAGAAAATGGCGAAGCCGTCTGCAGGAACACACAGTACGAAATCCTGAACGCTACCAATTCTCCTCCAGCCTTAAGGATTCTGCATGTGTTTTAACTTTGCCTTTAAACCCTGGTTAGGATCATTTATGCCGCCCTACCTCTTCTTCCCATTTCCAGGAGAGCAAACCAAATCTTCGCACCTTTAAAAAAAAATGCATCCTCTAAACAAGTTTCATCTACTCTGTAAAGCAGTGTTTCTTAACCTTGGCCGGTTGAAGATGGGTGGACTTCAACTCCCAGAATTCCCCAGCCAGCATGCGGCCAAGGTTGAGAAACACTGCTGTAAAGCAAGGAGAAATGGCTTCAATGCCGAGAGACCAAGACTGCAAGAGATTCAAATCTGAGGCCAACCTGTCAGATCAACATCTGGGCTTCTATATATGAAAACTTCAGGTGCTTCTGAAGCCAAAGTGCTTTGAAACAGGTGCTAGGAAGCGGTTTCCAGTAGACAGCTCCCCTACCAAATTCCCAAAGGCCTTGGGTCACCTGCAAAGGCGCTGCACAACGTTTCAGAATCAGCCTCCACATTTTTGTTTTGAATCAAGTTCCTAGGCCTTGAGACTATGATGCAAACTGGGGAGTCGAAGGCTTGAGACAGTCTCTGAAATAAGGGGTTCTGGGTTTAGGATGTTTAGCTCTGAAGAATCCCTTCTGCACCGTTTTAATGGGCTTGCAAAATGACTGAATTCTTGGCTTTATTGTACGCCACCCAGATCTCTTCGGGCGAGATGGGCAGTCATATAAATGGGACAAATAAATAAATCATGAACCAACTATCAGGAGCAGGACACCCCAGATGGAAAATGAGAAAATCCACTTCTCTGGTATTAACAAAGGCGGTCATTTTTGGCCGAAAGGGAGGGGTTCCTTGATCGGGAATTTGCACGAAGGGCATCTGCGCTGAAGATGCAGCTGTGCTCTGCGCAGGGTGATAGATGATAAAAACAGGAATAAATCCTTGGAGCTCAAATCCAGAGACCCGTAAGATGACAAGACATAAGAAGCCATCAATTCACTCGTGATCAAAGAGGGATCACTGCTTAGCAGGAAGTCCTGACCACGGTTTAGGCAGAGGCACCCCAGTTCTCTCCTCCCTCCGGGGGTCCCCCGTTAAAAAAATCCAATTCACTTCAAAAGCCGTCAGGGCCACACAATATCTAGGTTCTCGGATCCAGAGATGCTTTTAATCTGGGGCTTGCGGGGGGAGCCGCGGTTGAGAGGCGAAAGGAATTGGGCTGGCCAGGGGCCAAGTCTTCCTGTGCAGAAACATATGCCGTGTCTCTGCAAAAGAGGCTTCAGAGAGGCAGTCATCCAAGTGGGCTTGTTAGGGAAGGGGTGGATTAAACTCCACCGCTTCCCTTGCTCGCCAGGACCCGGCCTCAGCCTCTCTGCCCTCATAACACCCACGACCATTAAGCGAGGCGCTCTTCGGGTTGCGCTTGTGTCTGTTCCTTCCCACCCCAGCTGGGAATAAAAGCTGCACCAGCAGGATGGGTGGGGGGACTGGGAAGAGATGTTCTCCTTATCCAGCTGCTGGATAAGAAGAACGGGGCTGTTGCTGTTGAGAGATGCAGCGTCTATTCTACCCAACCATCTCACCCAAAAGGTTCCATCTTTGAATGCCACCTTTTCAACGTTGAGTCTCCGGGTGTAACTGCAGCCCTACGTAAACATGATACCGTTGGTCACGTCTAGGTTCAGAATGGCCAGCCCTCTCCTCCCACTCTCTCCTTGGAGGCGCCCTCCAAGTTGGTGGCTACAACTCCCCTTGTTTCACCCCATGTGGTCAACGGCTAGGAATTACCGGAGTTGCAGTCCACCCACCCAGAGGATCCTGGTTAGGGACGGATGCTTTGGAATCGAACTGTGCTTTAATGCTTTCTGGATATTTTGAACTACAACTCCCATCACCTCTTTCTCATTTTCTACCTCCTTGGAAATCAGGGTCCTTCCCCTCTCCCAAGGGTTACACTGAGGTCCACAACAGCCTGTTGCAGTTCAGTTCCAGATGGTGTCCTCAACTGGTGCGTGCCTTGTTGGGTATGAAGAGAGGACATCCATTTTTCCAGATGCTGGAAGATCCAAGAGCTTCTCCTGAGCAACTGGTGTTCAAGAAGGCATGGGCATGGGAGGAAGAGGTGTTTTCTGGCTGGTTCAAGGCACAAGGCCCAATGCACTTCTTCCCCCAGCCCATCATTCATGGCACATGAAGGCGCCACACAGTGGACTAAGGACCTTTTCTGCAACAATGGCCAGCTGAAACATCAGCTCTCACATCTGATCCACAGGTGCTTCAACTGCACCCCTGGGTGCTGTTGTTGGGAAGCTATTTGAGTCCTTGTTCTTAGAACTCCAAGGACCCCCAAGGGCAGATCTGTGACTCCCCATCTTCGCCTCTCTCCAGACAATGTTTTCCTATCCGAACTCCTCTTGTTTCTCCAAGCTTCTGACCTTCCCCACTGAGCATAAATCGACCAGCATCTCTGGTAAACGAGAGACTTCTACTCCGTTACCTCCAGTCCCCATGTCCCTCCCCCTTGCAAGCTCCCAACACCCCATAAATGGCTCAAGAAGCATTACTTATCAGTGCTCAGCCGGCCTCCTGTGGCTTCCATAATTACCTCTGGCTTTCATCTCCAGCTCTTCACAGACACCCAGCTCCGAGTTTGTGACTTTGGTGCTTTGTAATTACCAGTTAATAGCTCCGATGAATTCTCTGCTGCCAGCCCCTTCCCCCCTTCAAGTGCCAAATCCAGCCCCCTCCTTTCCCCCTGACAGCCCCCTTTGGGATAATTATACCTTGGGAAGCAGAGCTCAGCAGGATACAGCCCCCCCCCCCCAATTCAGCTGCAGGCCCGAATCTCCTAATCACCCCTTCTCGGTAATTTTTTATTACTAGAAAAAAATGTTTCTGAACAAGGACAGCTTGCCCTCGGCCACGGGCACTGGGGTCTCTTGTCCCCACGAAGACACATCCCCACCATTCCTTGGGAACACACCTAGCCTCGGGGAGACCCAACACTCTTTCCCACCCTTTTTGCCTGTAGATGTACACAGAGCCACAGAGAACAGCACATGAGGTTCATTTGCATTGCATCACCCCAAAAGGTGGTCATTCTCTCTGCAGCAAGAGAAACTTGCAAGGTAACACAAGGTCCTATCACAGCCCAGCTGGACTACTGCAATCCCTCTGAATGGGGCTGCCTCTACATTCCACTCAGACACTGCGGCTGCTAAAAAATGCATCAGCCTATATGTTAACTGGCACTAGACACCATGAACACACTACACCTGTTCCAAAGCTGGTTCCCAACAGTTTTCAGATACAGTGGAACTGCTGGTATTGACCTCTAAGCCCTTATACAGCTTGGTACTAAGATACCTCCAACCAGAAATGATCCTTCTAATACAGACATCATGGAAAAGATGCTGTGGGATCCCTCACTTCTGTGAACTGAGGGGAGCTGAGGCTAGGAGATGTTTCTCCATCATGGTCCATGGGCTACAGCAGATAGATTGGCCTCAGCAGCGATGGCCTTCGGAAGCAGGTCAAAACAAATGTCTTCTGGAGGGCTTCTGAAATTTAATTAGGCGATGACCCCATCATATTAAGTTTTTGTAGGCTGCTTCCATTTTACACTGAATATGGATTGTTTCGATTATTTGTTTATTGTACCATGGAGGTTTTACTGTTGCGCTAGGCATGCTTGTGCTCTGCTTTTTGTGCAGTGCTGAGAGTCTTATGATTAGTGACAGCACAGACAAGTAATAAATAAATTTCTCTCCAAGGTTTTTCCAATTCTGGATGCCAAGTCTCTGTATCACGAAAGTGCTCAGCTCAAGGAGAACCATCACCAAGATAAGGGGGAGGAAGAATGGTGGAGCCAGAAGACAGGCACCGCCGCAAAACTAAAAGCCATTTCAAAGTGATTTTACTTAGCAAGAGTTAATTTAAGTGCTTAAGGTGTAGTTAGAGTGTAGGAAATTTGGGGTAGCAAACTCTGTCCCTTCCCTTTCCCTGGATAGGTTCCATGACAACGAAGCACCTTGACACAGCACTTCAAAATACTTGATGCGCACAAGCTGGAAAGAGTGGAAACATCACTGCCAGTGTAAAGTGCACCATGGAAGATGATTGTGAAGCACCCCACAACCACGAATCCTTCTTTTTCCATTCTTCTTTGCTTTCTCTATCCCAAAGAAGCAACCTTTATGTTTGACCTGTTGGCAAAAGTCTAGATATCCTAATCATAAGAAGAGCCTTGTTGGATTAGGCCACAGCCCATCTTACGGCTGCACTTCATTTCTCACAAAGGCCAATTGTGGGACTCTTGCCAGAAGGAGATGGGAAATAGTCCTCTCTCATCACTGTTCCCCTTCAGCTGATACCTGGATCATGCCTTCAGCTCCAGAGGTAACACAGAGAATTCAAGATAGACTTATCCTCCACGAAATTATCCAGTCCCCCTTTAAACCCATCCAAGTTAGTGGCTGTCACTGTAAACTGTGATAATGAGCTCCACAGGTTAATTATGTGATGTGAAAAGATGTACTTTCTTCTCTCATTCTAATCAGCTTCACTGAATGACTCCTATTCCTAGCCTTTTGAGAGAGGGAGAAAGCCTTCTATTTTCTCCATACCAAATATGATTGTACAGACTATGAGGGAATCTTCAAAACCCAACCCTTTTCTTCTTTTGGTAATGTTCGTGTCTTCACATGTTCAGCTCAGGAACTGAATTCTAGTTTATGCAACCTCTGCTCTCCGTCCTAAGTCAGTTAAGGTCTCTAGAAAAACATAAGAGTCCATGCCTTGGGTGAGAAACCTCAACTGAAGAAGGATGGCTTTCTCCACCCATGAACAGGTCAAGCCATATTTTGCTACATCTTCCCAAGCCTACCAAGCCAGTTTGGTGGCTTTAGTTCCTACTCATTCACAGTTTATCCTAAGGACAGGAGCTTCTAAATCTGCTTCTAGTTGACAGGGTTTCATCATTTGCTCACAAATTCCTGGCTTTTCTTGTGCCACAGGCTGCTGTACAGCCATTGTGGTACAGAACAACATACTTAAAACTTTTCTACCCAGACAAACTGAGAAATGCTGCTGGTTCTTATTTGACAGCAACATAGAATCATCCCTCTCTTGCCACAGATTATCGCAAGCACTCAAAACAACCTCTCCATCAGTTAAGAGATATCTACCCGAGAAGTCCTCCAGGTGTAGAAATTGCCCTGTAACTTCCAACACCATGCAGGAGATGACATATTTTGGGAAGCCATGGAAGAGGAAGAGAACAAAGACAGCTGGAAATCCACCAAAAGACCATTTAAACACACAGAAACTCGGCTGGTCTGGGCTTGAAGCCATAAGGACTCTGCTGAAGCAACTCGAAATCTGAGATTTAACTTCTAATACAAAGTTTTGTAGCTTCCAGAGTTCCAGTATGTTCTCTGGCCTCTCCCTATACTGGGGCCAGCATGACCCAGGACTTAAGGTATGGAACTGGGATCAGGGAAAGCCAGATTCACGTCTACCCTCAGCCATGGAAGTTCACTAGATGACTTTGGGCCAATCTCTCTTTCTCACTAATGTAGTTCACAGAATTGGGTAGGGGTAGGGGAAATTATGTTATATATATGTATACCACTTTGAGCAGCTAGAGGAAAGTCAGCATACGAACCTAGCAAATCAAAGAATTAGATAAACAAACATGGTTATCTTGTCTCCCAGAGTTGATAATGAAAGGACAATTCTACTAAACCGACTGCCTAACGTCTTTCATAGAGTCTCTCCTTGGACCCTCCTAGTCACGTCTAATCCACTTTACCTTCTTATCTTCCCCATCATCTTCTAGGAGGGAATTTTCTTCTTGGAAAATTCATAAGGAAACTCCGCAAGCAAAATCATACAACGCTCACAAGGCATCCCACACAGGGAGGCACAAAGAGGCTGTTTGCTCTGTACACATGTGTGTTCTCCATGCTTTGTGGGGCTGGATTTTTTTTATTCCCACTAAAGGTAAGAAATTCCTGGCGAGGCCTGCAGAACTCTCCTGGCACAGGAGGGGTGGGGACTGTAAATCACCAAGACCCAGCGGTGATGACATCGGTGGCTCTACCAGGCAGCCTCCTCTGCAGAATAAACACTGCTTTGCAGCCCAGCTGAGAAGTCAGTCTACAAAATACATCCCCAGGTGGGTCCCTCCAGAGATGCCACCACCCACCCTGGTGAAGGCCAACCTTCTGAAGAACTTAGAGAGCCGCATTTTAGTCTTAAATCACTTCCCTCCACCACAGAAGCATGGATCCGCCTTCCTTTTCTTGAGGAAGAAGGAGCATTTCCATGTCATGTAAAACGATCTGAACCCAATGCTAGCAAAGGGCTTCCCACCTTAACCATGCTTGACTCCCGGGAAACGGTGCTTCTTACTGACCCCCGTTTCAGAAACCAGGGAACTGGTTGTCCTTTGCAAAGAGAAAGTGTGTGTGTGTGTGTGTGTGTGTGTGTGTGTGTGTGTGCAGGCACGCTCACATACATGTGCAGCCCATTTATAGGAGTGCAGCTTTACTGCCAGAATCCCAGGTGGCAGGCAGTTCATGAAAAGAGAGAAAGATGATGTGGAGAGCAGGGCTGGGAAGTCACACTGCCTCTCCTGCAAATGTCACCCTCTCTTTAATAGGGACAGGAAATCACTCTGTGGATGCTCAGAGTTGCTTCCTTCCACAAGCACATTCATATGCTCCAGAGCCATCCAGGTTTATTATGGGCTGCATTGACTTGAAGCACTGATTTACCACAAGATGACCACTGGAAGTATTTCTATCAATCTTGGGTTAGACAAGAGGTATGTAGTGGGAAGTGCGCACACACACACACACCCAGACCCCTTTTGAGCCTCATTTCAAGCTTTAGGAATTAAATCCGGGCTGGGCAAAACATCTGAGTCCATGTTTCTATTATTCCTTGTATAATCCAAAGGGAGGTTGGATTTTTTTTCTCAGCACAGCATCAAAACACGAGTTTATTCACACTGAAGAGGTAACCTAAATTCTCGCAACCGAACATGATTTATCTCTGGAGATACATAAGTGCACATGCATATCTTCTTCCTGATGAAGAAGTAAGCTTCAGGGTTACACAGAGCGCCTCATCAACAATGGGGCGGGGGGGGAGACATGAATAACACCTGTGGAAGTGAATCAGCCACATGATCTCTTTATAAAATCCTTAAACCACTGATGGTCAGAAACTCCAAGCCCCAATCCACTTCCGCCGCGCAGTTTCTAAAGCTGAATTATGCAAATCTGCGCGATGCTGCTCTAAAGGTCTAGCCAGCCAGCCACCTCATTGTTCCAGGTAAGCGAGCGGCATGTCATGTGCAAAAAGAGGAAGAATTTCAAGTATGTAAATGCGCTAAAGCCTGCTAAGAGGACGAGGCAATGCCTTTCATCTCGCACCTTGCCTTTTCTTTTCTGGAGACCTCGCCAAAGGGCCAGTCAAAAGTCCAAGGGGGGGTCTTTGAATGGATTGCTCCGCCGCCCAGCCATCTGCGAGAGCAACAGCAGACTTCGGGATGTTCTCACAGGTGACAGCTGTCCAAAAGCGGCTTTGATAGAAGGCAGCTTTGCTCAACGGTAAGGCGATAAGCCCCAGATAATTTCTCTAACTTGTACCCCCCGATGCTACTGTTCTTCGACTGCTATTACGTTTGTTCTTGTGCTCCGCTCTGCTGTCATTCAACCTCCTGCCCAAACAGGCCAACCATCACCCGAAGCCAGAGAACTTAAGAGCTTCTCACAAGCAACCACGCACGGCAGCCGACAGAATATGAAAAGGCCAGCCAGCTACCACACGAACCTGGCATTAGTCCATGAAAAAATGGGAACTGCTCCGATCTGCCCAGCTAAAGCCCCACGTAATGGCCCCAGCGGAGAACTGATTCTTCTGAGGTCCTTCTTCTCCATCGAGGAGGCACAAGAGAGGCAACTGCCCATCTAAACCCAACGAACACTGGGGCAGTTGCTGGACAGGTAGATAAGTATTTCTTCAGGTCTTGATGGGTATGCAAAAAAAGGTTTCTCCTGCCCCCCAATCCCGCTGACTCCTTTGTCATGGGGAATTCTACCACCATCTCTGCCCCCATCTGCAAGGAGTGCCCACTCACTGCACGGAGCCCACCACCAGCAGGAACAGGGCTGTAGCAAGCCACTGTCTCCTGTCCCCAGCCCCTGCCCCTGATATCTCTGGATGGAGGAGGTACCCAACAGCTAGCAAGCCTTCCCATAAAGCTGGAAGGTTTTGCCAGTGATGAGAAACCCACAAGTTCCTCAGCAGTTACCTGATGGCCAAACCAATCAGAGGAAGTTCAGCAAACCCATCTGCAGCTCCCTCAGCAAGGGGAGGGAAGGGTTTTGGCTCTGGAGAACCTCTGAACACCTGCAAGGTCTTGATGCGTTTCAACACATTTCTGGAGTCAAGTATCTGTAGGGCTGCGTGTGAGCTATTACGCTGCACTTATTCCAGGGTCCAGTGGCCAGGGCCGCACTCCGTTTCTCATGTCCTGCTGGCTCCGGTGGCGTTGACCACCTTCTGGTCAGGCAATATGATGCCAACCACCTGGTGAAACTCTGCTGCGCTCGATCCAGCTGACTGCTCCCTTCTAAAGTCTTGCCAGCAATGCTGGCTTAGGGAAACTCAGCAATGAGCTCCACAGCAGTTGAGGCTTAATTGTTCTGATCTGCTTGCAAAACGAGAGGAGATATTTGCAGAGCACGTAAATGGACTTGCAGAACAAGCACAGCTTGCTGCCCTCGAGAGCGTTTGCACAGCCACTGGAGCCGGAGGATTCAGTGCAGAAAGGCTGGTCTCCTCCGGTGAACTTCGGTTTATCCCATACAACCATCAAAGGAGACGGAAGGAGTAACTGAGAACATCCACATCACAGTTCATGGGGCCAGCAGGGCCTGACCTAGCACCTTCTAGGTGGGAAGGCCACAAAGCCAGCTAGCCCATGTTGGCCACTGCAGCTTATCTGGAAACACCTGAACAGATCCTTCAGAGCAGTGTCCCTCAAGCTTGACTAGTTTAAGCTGTGCGGACTTCCCCAAGGCTGGCTGGGGAATTCTGGGAGTTGAAGTCCACACAGCTTAAACTTGTCAAGGTTGAGGAACACTGCTCCAGACCCTTCTCCAAAGGCACCATTCATTTCAACCCCTCTCCTCTCCAGTGTTTTCAGCACAGCTGACGTGGCCGCTTCATCACGCTGCCCGCAACCGACTTGCAAGCAGATGCATTTCCAGGAAAACCCACCCATCATCATTTTTATTGTGACATGCAGAGCCACACACACTTCCCCGCACGCACGCACGCACAGTGCCTTTCTGTACAAAGCAGGGCTCTGCTCTGGAACATCTTCTCAACTCGTCTGCCGCACACACATTTCTGCAGATGACATTTTCAGAGCTCAGAGAGGGCGCCCGGCCTTCCCTCCCTCTCTCCCTCTGCCAAGGTCCTTTGGTGGCACACGACCCGCTCGCCCCGGACGCAACTCGAGACGCCCCGGCTGCATCTTTCTCGCCAAATCAAAAGCTAAAAGCAAACACGGTCACTGAAGCCAACGTAAAGGGAGAAAGGGCAGAACCACCTCACCTTTCTAACGAACTTCAACACATCCAGTTCGGGGACGGAGACTTCTCTCCCAATCCAGCCTGCCCTGCCCTGCCCTGCCCCTGGAGCACAGCCAAACGCTAGCAGCTGTTGTCAGTGCCAGGTTGAGATCAGAAGGAAAAAGATTTTCTGGCCATATACAGAACACTTTTTCCTTGACTTACAGAGGAAGAAGCAAAGCTGCTTCCTTACTCTACAGCAGTGTTTCTCGACCTTGACCACTTGAAGATGGGTGGACTTCAACTCCCAGAATTCCCCAGCCAATGCTGGCTGGGGAATTCTGGGAGTTGAAGTCCACCCATCTTCAAGTGGTCAAGGTCGAGAAACACTGATTTAGAGCACAGAGATGTCCGGGACCTCTTTGTAAAATGTAGTGGTCTGCCCCCAAAGAGGAGGAGCGCATGGGAGGTCGACATCCGCACACTGAGAGTGTGTGTACGTGTGCGCGCGCGTGTGTGAAACCTTTCCAAACTCACCTTTCCAAAAGCAAGCACCCCTCAATAAGGAAAACTCCTCATCTTTCTCCAGCGTTGGCGCCCACCGGTTGTCCCAAGAGCGAGCCAGCCAACAGAAAAGGGGAGGGACTTCCTGTTTGTGTCCCCGGCCAAAAACCACCTGCTGGCGCAGCGAGCCACACCCTCGGTGCCAGTTCAGTTCACTCTCCACCCCCCCCCGCCCACTTCTGTTCTTTCCTGCATCAACAGTCCTGAAAAAAAACCACGCCAAACCAGCACCGGTGCTGCTTTTCAGCAAACAAACCAGCTGGATGTCTTTTCTTTTGTAAGCACGCTTTCTTTCTGGCCGGCTGCCCAGTTTCCAATGGCTGCCCGACAGGCAGACATCCAACAGATGAAACTTCCACAGCATGGGGGTGCCGTGTTGGGAAAACAGCCTCCACCTGCTGCCGCCCAAGGGGAACGGGCGATCGCCGTCAGCACCTTGCGATTTTGCTGAACTTACAGACTGCCTCGTAGCACCTCCTGGAGACAGACTGCCTGCCTCCTGTAATGCAACGCTGCAGTTTTGGCTCTGCAGGAAGCGACGCCTCTAGGCGCACGGAAGGCTGCCTTCCACCAGGTCCGGCTCTTGGCCCACCTAGCCAGGATCACCTGCTTTGCAACACCACCGCTCTGCCCACACTTGGGGAAAGGACACCTTCCCTGTCATTCCGCCAGCCTGTCTCCTGCCCCTGCTGGCCCTCAGCCAGCCCCACTACATTTTACAAAGAGGTCCCCAGACCTCTCTATGCTCTAAATCAGTGTTCTTCAAACCTGGCCACTTGAAGATGGGTGGACGCAAGCTTTCCAGGCCAGGAGCAAGACCCAGGTGGGGTGGAGGGTGGGCCCTGAGGCCAGGACGGTGGGGTCCCACCTCCCGTACACTGCAGTCCGTTCCTCCTGCCATTCACACAGAAGGCCACCTGGGCAGGAGGGCCAAGTCAGCACAAAGCCATCTTTCCCCAGAGCAACAGCTGTCAGAGTTTCCTTGGGCAGGGAAAGAGACAGACGGGTTAGAAGAAGGAGCAAATCCATACGGAGAAGTTCCTTGCACAAGCCACCGTGAGGGACCCTGTCCTGCTGGGGTACAGGGAGGCAAGGAAGAGAACCATGTTTCTAAACAGTGCCAATTTAGGGAGGTGGTAAAGGGCACAACCCCTTCCAATGAGGCCCCCTCCTTCCCAAAGCCCCTCAACGAGAGGGACATCCCAGCGTCCTTTAGAGTCAAACGTTCCCCACGGTCTTGCCCAGATCATCTAACGTGCAAGCAAGGGCGGTCGCGGGCCTGTGAGACTGCAAAATAAAGTGGAAGAAAAGCTTAATTTCAGAGCTGTCTCTCTCTCTAGGGCCCATGCTGTAGCAGCAGCGTTCCCTGAAAGGCTGGCAGTGCCCAATTAGCACCTGGCTCCCTTGGTATCGCTTTGCCAATGCAGGTGTGTCTCTCCAATGTCTTCGGCTCCAAGAACCTGGAGCGCGTTTGTCAGCACTTGCCAGGCATCACCCCTCAGGAAGGCGCTGCACACGCCCGTGACTCCACTCTCGGCAGGGAACCAAGCGCTGGGAATCAGCCACCCTCTCCTCCGTGGCTGGTGATGCCGGCGGGTTTATGGCAAGGGGAGACGCCCCAGGCCAAAGAAGTGAAACCTGTCTGTCGGGGGAGGGCATGGCTGTTGGCAGCGGGTGGGGGGTGGGAATGTCAAGCTTGCACACCGTCAAGGGAGAAGAGACCGGGTGGGGAGGGGACAGTTCCTCTCTGCAAGCCTGCCTGCTTAGACACTTGCTAAGGTTAGGAGACAACAAAGCATCAATTCTGACGTTCTGCGTCAGCCCCCCTGGGATGAGTGCAGTTCAAGGACAGGCGCTTTGATTGCTTCAGGGAATGGAGGTGGAGCATAAAGGTCCTTCAGGAAGGCAAGAACATGAGGAGGGAGGGAGGGAGGAAGGAAGGGTGGGTGGATTATATTCTAGAGCCCACCCTTCCCTCCCTCCCTCCCTTCCCTGACTTCACTTCCAGTTGAAGTCCAAACATCTTATGGTTGTTGAGGTTGAGAAACACTGTTTTAGAGCAATGTTTCCCAACCTTGGCAACTTTAAGATGGGTGGACTTCAAGTATTTATTAATAATAAGTATCAATAAGTACTTGAGTGGGTGGCTAGATTTATATCCTGCCTTTCCTCTAGGCCAGTATTTTTCAACTTTGGGAACTTTAAGATGGGTGGACTTCAACTCCCAGAATTCCTCATCCAGCATGCTGGTTGGGGGATTCTGGGAATTGAAGTCCACCCATCTTAATGTTGCCAAGATTGGGAAACCCTGTTCTAGAGATTCAAGAGAGGCATCCCTCAATCGCCAAAACTTCAAAATACCATCAGGGTGTAAGGACACAATGTTCATCTCAAGATCCAAACTTTTCTATTCTGAAGACATCTGCTCAGCTTTAGCTCACTGGTGGAAGCACAACAAAAGGATGCAAAGGCCCCTGCCAGAAATGCTGGCAACCCTACTGTCTCTGATGAAGGCTTTTCTGCTTAGCTCAGAATACTCTGGGAAGATCCCTCTCTGGGATGAGATCAAAGTTCTGTCTTAGTCTTCCTGTCCAGCTGCCCACAGCTGGGCAAGACCAAGGAAGCCAGAACTGCACGGATTTCAAAAGGAGATCTTTAGCATTAAATGCAAAATCTTGGAAATGGTAAAGGAATTTCCCAGCCTCATTCATAGTGAATCCATCAAGGTGGACCCTCTTTGGGTGATTCGAAAGGGTTCTTACCTGAGTTGGGCTAAGTTGCTATTTGTGAGACAAGCTATCAGCTCATTTATCTGCTATCTCTTGATTGTGTATATGTTTATTCAATTTTCCCAGCCTCCCCATAGCCTCTCAAATCTCAGAATCCTGCTTTCCAAGGGTGTTGTCCTACTATTCCTTTCACAACTGACCTGTTAATTTTGGGTGATGGGAGTTTCACTGATAGCCATCAATAAAGCTTCTTCCAAGTTTGAATTGTCTAATGCCCTTGTGGTCATCACGAACAACCACAGCTGCAAATCTTGACATATTTTTGCCGGTATTTCTGTTTGGGAATCCATTGTCCAGCTTGATTGCCTGGCCTAGCAGGTCTTTTGCGGGAGGCTAACGTTTGCATCTGGAACATGGAACACTGTCCAGAGGCCACAGTGTGGTTGCTACAACCAGTCTCTAGGCCCACAGGTCCTTCAAGCTCAGTGGCCCTATTGGGACAAGAGTTTTCTTTCTTCAGATTTTAATTCTCTGGTCCAAATCATTTTGGAGCTTAAAATGGTGAATGGGCTACCTCATATCTAAGATTAGTTGATAGGATAGAGAAGCAGCATCACCTCTAGCCACCACTAGGAGGCAGCAGCTGGCCAGCTGTTGATCTGCTCAGCCCAGCAGAAGCAAACCAGGGGAACCTGTGGTCCTCCAAAAGTGACTGAACTACAACTCCCAGGAGCCCCACCCAACCAGCCCAACGAAGAGGAATGCTGGGAGATGTGGTGCGGTCACCCCTGGAGTGGCACTGGTTCCCCACTCAAGGTAAGCTTTCTCTCCCTAGGAACCCCCCCTTCGGGAGGGCTGGGTGCTGCTTTCCTTCTGGCCCTATAACTCAGAATGGCACACCCTCGTCCTCTGGAAGGCCTGTGCTGTAGATGCTTCTAGACAAGAGTCAGAGCATTCATGCTCCACTCATTGACAGGACAGCCAGAACAGGCACACAAGAACTGGGACAGCTGGGATCTCCTTGCCAAGATTCCCTGCCATGGGGTATGGAAAGGAAGAGCTAGTGGGAGGGAGCCCTGCAACCCCCAAACTGCTCTATGGGGATGGCACTGTTCCAACTGATGCCACAAGGCACCATTTAGACTAGCAACTCGCAGAGCAAGCTAAGACAGCAGCTTCCTGCGCCATACAGAGAGAGGTCATCAGCGCCAGAGCCTCCAGGTAAGCAGGACACATCCACACACCTGCAGAGAAAGCCTTGGATGGTGTCAGGGGGCATCACGTTTAAAAATGAAAACAGCAAGACAGGAAGACCGACCTTGCTGATTCAGAGAGGGTATCGGGAGGATCCTTACATAGTGAGGTAACATCAGGGCTTCAATAGTACAAGACAGGCTGCAACTGCCATGGTTTAGGGCTCACTTCTCCTATTATGCTAAGCCATAAACCATGGTTTCCAAAGCAGTACAGGTAGTCCTCGCTTAACAACTGCCCTGTTTAGCGACTGTTCAAAGTTATGACAGCACTGAAGAAGTACCTTTACCACCGGTCCTCCCACTTCTGACTGTTGTGGCATCCCCGCGGTCACGTGGTCAAGATTCGGGCACTTCACAACCAGCTTCCGACAAGCAGAGTCAATAGAGAAGCTGGCACTAAAATTGCAAGTGGCAGTCATGTGATGTCTTGCTTAGTGACCATATCGCTTAGCAACAGCATAGCTGGTCCCAGTTGTGGTGGTTGAGCGAGGACTACCTGTTTTCATACTACTTGCCAAGCCAACCCCATACAGAGCCACAGGATTTTGCCTCCATGGAAACGGAGCCACAACACACATTGACCAATGATGGTCAGCTACCTGGACCCAGCCCGACCCAAAGGACATCCAGTCAGTGTTTTAATGCAGGTCCCCCACCAGCTGCTTTGCCACCCTGAGATCTTATCACCAGCCGGGCTGAATTCAGGGCGCTGCCGTTTTGCTTCTAAGGACTCAGGCATTCAAACAAAGGAGGGTTTGCAAGCAGAATCTGATCCCTGTGAATCTGGTTCCCTTTGCCAGGAATGATCAAGCGACAGAGGACAGTGTTTCTCAGCATGCACGGAATATACTTGCCCCGCCGTTAAATCCTGACTCGCCCCACCCACCAAGAATCCAACCCAGCCTTCCAGCCCAGCGACTCCAAGGGACTCTTCAACCTTCCCGGGCGCTCCTCCTCCTCCTCCTCCTGCTGTGCGGCTGGCACCACTTCTGTTTTTTTCTGGGCTTATTTCTCTGGGGGCGGGTCTGCGCCACCTGGCCTCTGGATGTCCTGACAGGCCCAGCACTAACAACTCTCCCAGGCTCATAAAGTATGGAGGTCAGGCTCTCCGAAGGCCTGGCATCTGAAGGATGCAGCAATTACCAGGCAGCGGAGACAGGTGCACGGGGAGATTTATGGGCTCTCGCAAGAAGCGGCAAGCAAGGTAAATGTGCTCGGAGTGGAGGGGGGAGGCCATAAATCAGGAGAGCTCCAGTGCCTGCCTTGCCCTTTACCAGCGAGGCAGGCTGGTGCAGCTGGATGGGCCTCAGCCCCTCCAGGAGTTCACAGCTGGCCCCCAAGAGGGGTTGCCAAGAGACCTCGAGCACATCTGAGTTCAGCACCGCCATTTAAACCCCCGGCTGGCTCGGCAGCTCGCAGGCACCTCTAAAAGCCGTGAATAATAGACAAGCATCCTTCAGGAATCTGCCACCATTGAACCCAACCGTGCCACCCACCGCCTGCTCCAAACGCAGCTATTTTGAGCTTACAGGAGCGAAAGCAGCGGAACTAATAATATATTACCAAATGCAATGGGGAGAGATTCTCTCTTTCTGGCTTCTAGCAAATGGAGCAGAAAAAAGCAGAAAGTGAGGCGCAGAGCGCGGATTTCGCCTGCCACACTCCTCTGACCGGGGTCTGGAGGAGGGGGAAAAGCCAGGAGAAAGGAAGCTGAGTCTGGGGTACGGGAAAGGGCTGGCACGGAGAGTAATGAAGAAGGGGTCCTCCAGATCAGGAGAAAGAGCAGAAGAGGAAGGTGCAGGGGATCAGCGTCTCAAGGCCAAGGGTCCGTTCATCTGCCTTGTGGGAAGAAGCATTTCAAGGAACATGGGTTGTTTTGGAAGCAAGAAATGCAGGGGCTCAGGACTTCCCAAAAGCAAAGTAATTCCCAAATCTGAGAAGTGTGTTAGCATGACAATCCTGGCTGGAATAAGGCAGTCTACATTAACTATGGTCCATCACGGGAGTCTTTGATGCCAAGGTCAACACCCATTTGCTGTATGCTCCCAAGGACTTATAAACACACCTTGTATTTTGACAAAGATGGCAAGCCATGTTAACATAGTTTATTGCTAGCAGAATACACCCATAATACTGTGAAGAATGGATGGAACAGGCTCCTAAAGTTACCTCTGACCCAAACCTTAAACAGGAGTCTACACGCACAGGCAAGACCTGAAGGCCTCTAGAATAGGATAGTTAAGGCATAAAGGTTTGAACATGAGCAACACTGGGGATCCATGATCCTCTCAAAAACATGGTAGCCAGAGGTGATGATAGATCCTTTTTGACAGATCATGATGGATCAGGAGATGTAACTGGGTGATGCAACGCTTGGGAATATTCATGCCATGAAGTCTTATGAAACTGAGTAGCCACCTAGGCATAATAAAATAAAATTAAGATGGAGAGATTCAGCACCTAACCATTTTGCCCTTGGATTCTCTGCAGACTTCTGTGCTCCTAGGCAAGCTGTCTTAAAGCCATTCCTGTCCCACAACTGTGTCTGTCCTTAGAGGTGGCTGTGATATAGTGGCAAATCTACTAGACAATGGAGGAAAAAAGGGCTCCCTTCTGTCTCTCACCAGTTTTTTTCTCAACCACGTGCCTTCTGGTGTGCAGTTTAACACAAGGAGCTCTTCTCAGAGAGAATCTTCATCCAAAAACTTTCACAGACTAAGCCAGAAGAAGCCTACCTAGGCCCATTTCTCCCCGAGTTGGTTTCCCTGCATCAAAGCATCACCCCCTAGCATCAAAACATTTCAAATCACATCAAGGAATCTCTCTCTCTCTTCCCCCAACTCTGCCCATCAAAGCAGGAAGAAGTATTACATAAATAAACTAGATGAGTTTGAACTGGACTTGTGTGGGTGAAATTAGGCAGGAGTACCACCTTGTTGCAACAACAACAATATTTATTATGGCAAGGATGAGGAAGATGGTGATGATGATGATGTAAAGACGGTGACTCTTGCCAAGCTGGTTGCATCATTTCAGACTCTTGCTTCGAAGATCCAAAGGATATCTACAGCATGATTCATTAGCAAATTAATTAGGCGACTGCCTGGAGCCCAGAGATCACATCTCCCCTGATCATATTCTTCCAAGGAAACTTGGCTGGGACATCCAAGCCAGGGCAAAAGAGATACCCCAAAGAAGCTGGCAGAAGAGCCGGGGGCTGCTCGGAAGGGCGCTCAGGTCAGGCAAGGTAGCAAATCACCACCCCTTCCAGGCCTCCCGTTTCAAAATTCATATCCTCATAAGCAAGTCCCCCACCTGTTGCAGGTACAAGCTCATGACTGCCTTCAGAACCTGGAGCCCCTGAGAGTCTGGAAAGGCAAGGAGGGCAGCTGGTCAAGCTGGCAAAAAGGCTCGAAAGAGGCAGCCTCTCAGCATCTTTGGGCCCAGTGACTGGCTCTCCCTCCAGCAAGGTCTTCCCTCTCTTTTCAAAACAGAGGTAGCAGGGAACCAGCCTGGAAATCGCCACCTACAAAATGTCTCCTTCCCATAACTCAGAGCTAACAAGCAATCTCTTATAGGCAAAACACAGTCCGTTTCCAAGAGATCGGCTTATCTGCCTCCTAGCTTTGAGTCTCTCCAGAGAATCAAGATTTTAAAGGGGCTTACTCAGGATCTCTGGCCTTGCTGCTCTCAGAATACCACAATTCCCAAGATCCCTTGGCCAGGAGCAGGGAGCACAGTGGGTCCCATCTGCCGTGTTGATCCTTCCTACAACACTGGGTTTTTCTTCAGTGGGGAAAGGCCAGGCTGATTTTCTCTTAGCATGAAGCAGACTATGGTAAAGCAGCCACCTTTCTATAAAACTACAAGGAAGTGGGAATCTGGTGTAGTTGTGTAGAGGGCAGAGGGAGCGGCCTTGAAGGACAGGAGGAAGAGCCACTACCAAGGCAATGGTCGGATAAGAGGTGCTTGAGTCCCGGCCGAGAAAATAACGTGAGAAAACATCTCAGGCAAGCCCCCCCCCAAGTTCACACAGAGATAAAAGGGGGGGGGGAAGCACATTCAGATTTGCAAGATGCTGTTGCAAGAGCTGTTACAATAAAAGTACAGTAGTTCTGACCAATGTGGGATTGGTTTCTTAGTCTGGTCTACCTTGTAGGGCTGACAAGTTGCTGCATATTTCGGATAATGGATAATCCAGCCTGAAAGACGAGATTCAGGGCACCCTGCAGGCTAAACCAGGCACCTGCTTTAAGCAACATAATCTTGGATAAGTCTCGCTTTTCCAACAGGGTTTTCAACCAAAATGACTGGTCCCAGATCACAGAAAGCTAGACAGAGGGTGGCTTCATCCATCCATCCATCCATCCACCCACCCACCCACCCACCCACATAAATCCGAAGAATCACATGGTGCAAGGGGGGGTTGGGTGAGTGTTCCTGACTCCCCCTCCCTTCTCAATCTCTGCTCTGATATTTTCTCAAGCAATATCAAGGAAAGGGTTTCCTTCACGGCATAGATTTTGCCTTCCTGCTGGCCCAGGACTGTCAGCCTTGTTTATTTCTCCTCTCTCGGGCACAGCAGCACTGATCCAACCTTACAAGGGCAGGGAGAAAAAAAAACATTCTTGGAATAATCTCCCTCTTTAGGCAGGCTTTCAATTAGACAAACTATCGGAGCAGCTTTAATTGACTGCCCGTAAGAAGCCTCCTCATCAGAGATTAACCCAGGGTTTCAGCCGATGGCAAGTTAAGATGCAGCAAACAGCCTTTCTCAACACTGCCACAGGGCCTCCAAAGTGCCTTCTGGTCTGAATGCAGCACATGGCTGATTGTTCTTGGGCTCCCCTGACTTGCCTGCGGTGCCAGGTGAGGCCATCTCGGTTTGGCATTTGCAATCAATCAATAAGAAATCAAGGCAGGAAGGTCCTCATGGCTAATAGGAGGCAGTGCTGCCTCCTTAAATGCAACCATCTCCCTCAACAACCCTGGCCATGGGCTACATCACTCCAAGATTCCAACACTGGTGGTTGTACTATCACCTTAGGTACGTATTGTCTCATCCAACAAAGGAGCTCTCAGTATCTAGCTTTAATGAACATCTGCAGAATCAACAAGAAACTTAGGGCTCGGCCTTGGTCCATGCAAATCACTGACCTGGCCTGACCATTGTGCCTGGAGGAAAACAACAGCTGTTGTCCTGCTAAGGCTCCAGGAAGAAAGGACTACCCTACTGAAGAGCCCACAATAAAAAAAACTCTCAGTCTTGGGCAAGCATTAGCTGGTGGAAGAAATGGAATTGCAAATCTGGCTCTTGCTGGACAGTACCTAGGGAGACCTCTGAACTTAGCATCTGCTCTGGCTGTTTCTATCCAGATGGACAGCTCTTCTACAGCTCCAGTTTTCCCTGCCAAAACCTGATTTGGCTACCTAGAACCTGCTGGACCCTAATAAAACAGGGCATTGTGTACTGAGGATGCCCCTTGGAATATCCCTGGTTGAAGGGGAAACTCTATCCTGGTTTTAACTCTACTTCTCCAAAGCTGACCTTTGCAGGAAGAACCGCCAAGGAGTTCCTAAGAGGCCGAGATGAAGTTTGGAATTCCTGGGCTAAGTAAACTGTGATCATTACCTTGCCTGCCCTGTTCCTCTCTATGGGAGCTGAGGAGATGGTTCCTCAGACATATCGTGCTATCTGTAGATCCTTGTTAAAAGGCTTCCTGCCAGCCTGGAGAAGAAGAGATGAGTTTTTTCCACCTTCCCCGGGGACAAACAGGAGTCTTCTGCCTTTGCTGTGCCTCTGGCCACCCGATTAGCCCACTCAGTTTTCACAGGCTCTGTCATTGATCACCTGGCTGTGGATCACTGATCTGCTAAATGACGACAAGCCGGTTTAATAAGGGTTTATTTTGAGAGCACCCGGAAAAATGAGAGTCAGGCAGAATGCCCGTGTTGGCAAGCAATTTGCAGAGGGCACAAGATCACAAGGGGAAATGTAACCACCCCTCCCCGCTCTGAGCCCTCTGTATGCGCCAAGGAACAGGCGGGCAAATATCACATTTGGACAGAATTACTCAGATGACTTCTCAGAGATGCTTTAATTCATGTTCCTGCACTGAGCAGAGAACCGGACTCAGGGGCTTCACCCCTTCCCACTTGAAGATTCTATCTTTGCTTTTCAATTATTCATTACTATATCATCAAGTACTAAGGTGCTCATGCATTTAAAAGGGGCAGGTGGGGCCATTTCATTCCTATTCAGGCTGCACCTATTTGCCACCGTTTGTAATGGGAAGAAGGAATAACCTTGAGGAACAGGAGGAAGAGCCGCAACCAAGACAATGGTCTGATAAAAGGAATCTGGGTCCGGGGCAGAAACGTAATGTGAGAAAGCATCTCAGACAGGACCCTCCCTAGTTCTCATGAAGATAATGGGAGGGCGGGGGGAAGCACATTCAGATGTGCAAGACTCTGGGACTTAACCATATAATAAAAGTAGTATTAGCCTGGATGATTTTGGTTTCCTAGTCTGGTCTGCCTTGAAGCGCTGACACCATTTCAGGACCTGCAGCCACAGCCAGGCCCCTGTGCTGGCATCTGGCTGGGCAAAGGCACCACGTCCCTCCCCCTCTCCACTTGGCCCACGGCTTGTTCCCCCAACCACTATTCAACTACAGATTGCCTTGAAACACAGAAGGTCCTACTTAGCTGCCCTAAAAAGACATAAGAACCACCCCTTTTGAAGAAGAATAGACCTCTTTCCCAACAGAGCACTGCATTGCCAGAGAGTTCATCTGCAAGAATGACACGCCACCAGTGAACAAACCCTGGAGAGTAGAGCAGCAACAATTAAATGTAGGAGCCCACCAGTCTCAGGGCTTCCACAGCATTATTAGGGTTTCCCAACCTTGGTGACTTCCAACTGGGTGGATTTTAAATCCCAGAATTCCACAGCCAGCATGGCTGTTGACAGAAATTCTGGGAGTTGAAGTCCACACACTTGGAAGTCACCAAGGTTGGGAAAGGCTTCTGTAAATTATACTGAGGAGACTGGAAAGGCGATAGCTACTGGTGGAACTGGCAGGGCAGAACAGCAGGGAGAAGAAGACAAGGCCCAGGAAGAACTAACAAGATACTCCTAATTCCCTTTGGGGTAGAGTGGATGGACGCTGGGATTGGTTACCAGACTCCAGCCCCAAGGTGAGGAACTTTCACTGTACTCTGGGGCCAGATGTCAACCTGGGGGTGGGCTGCGTGTCCGAGCCTGGCTTTCAGAAGCAAATGAAGGACTTCTGAAATTGCTCCTGCTGTGATGCAGCTAATGTTCCAGTTTTAGCCCACATCACCTCGCAGGGAACGAGGCTGGAAGAGAAGTGTTGCAAAAGGCAAACTGGACTTTAAAAATGGTCCTTGGTTTGCCAAATTGATTTGGGCAGGTGAATTTCTCGACAGAGAAAGAAATAAGGCTGCTTGAGTACCTTTGTGGGAATCTGGCTGGTTTATTTGTTTACAGAGGATTTTTTGACAGGAGAACTTCACATTCCCCATTGAGAAAAGCCTGCCTTGATCTGTTTGTGCTCTGTAGACTCCAAAGCAGAGCCATCATCTTTGTACCCATTACTGCAATGATAAAACTTCTGAATCTCACTCCCTCCCAACCTGCATTTTCAAGCTCCTTGTGCACTTTGCATCACAACCACACCAGTTTTGAGGGACTCGGGCTTTCTAGACCTTTCTCCTTTGGAGAGGACACGCTGGGAGGTAGGAGACAGTCAGGAAGGGAATACAGCAGATGGGCACTCCAACAAAAGATCTTGGTTTTGTGCAAACATCTGCAGTAATAAATTTTAAAAAGCAGGCGGGGGAGAGGGAGAAGCGATGAGGAAAGCCAAAGAAATGCACGCAGATCTAAAAAGGAGCAAGACATTTTGAGGCATGAAAAGGAAACGTGCCTCCCTGCTTTGGAGAAACACGCTTGCAAATTAAGCTGGACTTGTTGAACCATCGCTCCCCCGCCACTCCCTTAAGCTCTTGACCCACATGTCCTTCTGGTCTGGCCATTGCTCCGCTCTCAAGAAAGTCAACTCATTGTGAACTCTGTCTTGCTTCTTCTCTCTGGCCAAAGAGGCATCATTAGATGACCTCAGTAGCAAAGGAAGCTGAGAGAGCCCCGGCAAACATTCACTCGGGTGAGTCCTGGCACCCCGCCTGGGAGAAATGTCCCCGTAGAGGAAAGTTTCCTCAAGCTAGGAGCACCACCTGTAAATCTCCCTGCTGGCAAGATCTCAGATGATGGAGAATTGAGGTTAGGAAGGACTCAATGCAATATTGGGAGGGGAGTTGAGCAAACCACAAAAACACTTCCAAAGTCAGCTTCTCGGAAGCCCCAGGAAAGGGATTTCTTTCTTGGCCAAGACTTTGGGGGACCAGGTGAGGTAACTTTCCACCCAGATGATTTTCACTCCCAGCTCTCTTTCACCACATGCACGCTCACAAAACCTGCCCCTACGGATTCGCCGGTGATGCAGAACTAATAGGAAGACATGAGGGCTATACATTTCCCTCCTGACCCAGCCGGCCCCCCACCCCCTGCTCTCCCTTTTATGCAAAGAAGTCAAATTTCTCATTCTGATGCATTAAGCCAGCTCAGTTAATGAATGGCTAATGCATCTGTGAAGGATGCAAGGATAGGAAACAGCAATGCACAGAGAGGCCGGGCAGGGATCCAGGTTCAGTCATTCCCACCCCCCACCCGCATCGCCCCCTTTGCAGATAAGAAAGGGGAGGTGCCATCCAAGGCGCATTGTTCTAATCGAAAGGGAGGGGGGGACTTGCCCAGCAGATGGCAGGTATAACAAAGCAGCTTGCTGTGGCCAAACCAATTATTTATCTAATTATGATTTACCACTTAACCACATGATCTTTCCGCAGAGTTGTGGGCAATTAAAACCAGGGTGATTATGTGGATTATGTAAATCAGGCTGGAGCTCTAACGAATAAAATTGGAGATTAGACATTCACCCAGGCTTTAGCTGGCACCGGGGAGGAAAAGGAGGAGGGAGGGGGCGGGGGAAGGGGCAGGAAAGAGGAAAGCCAGGGGACCCTGGGGTAGGTGCTCCGAAGGGGCTGGTTCTGTCAAGTGCTTCCTTGAGGGAAGGGCAAGTTCAGGTCAAAATTCCAGGTGGAACGTGCTCTGCGCCTCTTAACAAAGACCCCCGTGCAACGTCGCGAGCCACACGCCTCCGAGGACACAGCAACGGCACCCCTGCCACGGCTACGCTGTCTGACTTGACCCAGGCTTGGAGGTTCAGAGGGACATTAACCCCCAGGAGATCTTTGAGCAGACCACCTGCAGAGTTCAAGGCTACCCGCCCCTCCTTCTCTGACTTGCACATCACTTAGGGGAACATCTCGCAGCCTCCCTCAAGCCACTCTTGCGTTTCCTGGCAAGCCCCACAGAGCCATCAGGAGAGCGTCATGTTGGGGGTGTCTGACCCTCCCTCTGCTTGCCTCTGTGCCTCCCTTTTACTCCATTCTCTGGTTGCTCCACTTGAACCTTCTCCTCTCCTCTGCCAACTAAAGCCTCATCCGGGGTTCCAGCTGTCTGTGAGGGTGTGCACAAAGGTGGGCACACACGTGCAGCACAGATTCTTACATACAGGAGAGCAGGAAGTACCAAGGGCCTGGTGGGAGCATGCCAGCCTGGACTGTGCACCTCCTCACCTGCCCAGCCATGTCTGGCTGGGGACATCAAGGGCAAGAACGGTGAGAATGCCAGATCAGCAGGCTGGGCATCTCGGAGGCATCCCACCGGGGGTGGAGAGGCTGTGCCAGGCAGCAGCCAACCTTTCTGCCTACTGAAAGGCAATCTGGAGCCTGGCTGAAAGAGGCAGAAAAACAGAGGGCAGGTGCACATCTGTACGAGCAAACACACAATGTGCGCAATGATGGGGCTTTGACGAAGGAAGAAGATGGTATCAGCTGCAACTCATCTGCCAGTCGGAGGCAGGGGGTAGCGTTCCTGTTGGCCCAGAAAGTCCTGGACCATCTTGAAATCACTAAGGGGGCCCAAAAGAAATGGGAGATGACATCAGCCCCACGGCAGACATGGAGGCCTTCTTTCCTGCCCCCCCAGCCCTGCCTTCCAGCCTGTTTGGCTGCCCCGGGAGCCTCATTGAAATCCTCGGTCTTCTCCCTGGTGGCCAGCTCCACCAAGCGCTTATTGAGAAGGGTGGGGTGTGTTGTTAATGGCGCCTGGCAGACCGGGCTGCCTGCCTGAGTTGATAGGAGATTTATGTGTCACACGAACCCAGGGAAATATGGGAGTATTAATGATAATGCTTCCTGTCCTCACAAAGGTCAGCAGCAATCTCTATCAATCTCGCCAACGCAGGGTGAAAAGGGTGCTGGGAGGTGCAGGAACGAAACGGCCTGTTAATCGCCTCGTTTGGGGATGGGGAGGGAGGAGCTGGCCAGCCAAGAAATAGCCTCGGCCTTGACCAGGGAAGGGGGCATTCACACCCTCCCGTGCAAAGAGAATCCAAATAGCCTGTTTCGGTACGCGTACAGAGAGGCGTCGAGAAGCGCTCGGAGAAAGACCCCAAGACAAAGCGACATCTCCAAGTCCCCTCGATTGAACGGCAACACTTCCTATTTTGCAGCATGCCCGCCCGAAACAGCCTTGCATTCAGTCCATCAAGCTGTCCCTGGTCAATACTACAGTGCCCACAGTGGCTGGGAATGATGGGAGTTGTATTACAGCCCACTTGAGGAGTCTGGCTCTTCAAACCCTGAAGCGAAGGCATGCCGCGCCCAAACATTGAGGACCATGCAGGTAGAAAGGCAAGACGCAAATTACAGCGGTGGTGGTGATGATGGCGTCTGTCTGTGGAGGTGCCGAGACCTTTCTCTATGCAAAGCAGATGTTTTGCTACCATGCAACAGTCCTTTTCAAGAGGGAAGTGGGGTGCCATGAAGGAATGTAGACTTGGCCTTGGGAAGGGGGAAGGCATGAGCAAAACTTTAAGGGAGGGGCTTTCAGAAAAGATTACTTGGTCTTGAGAAAGAGGAAAGCGTGAGAAAGAAACTCTACGTAGCCCCTTGATTTTCCTTGGTATAAGACGGAGTAGAGAGAAACTCTGTCATGCTTTCTAGGTTCTGCTATTTCATCCTACAGCAATAAATAGCGTTCCTAGAATACTTGCCAGGCCTGTTTCTTGAGCTGACCTGCCTTGCAGGCTGACACATGTACCGACAGGGTAGCCCAAACAGGAAACCGAGTTAAGATCCAGAACGTGCAGGTTGGCTGCCCCTTGGCGTCACCCGCTTCCACCTCACTCTCCAGCAGGAATGTAAAAACAACTTTCCACTTTTGGTTCGAGGGAACTTTGGTTCAACACCGCTTTTCGGGAGAATTAAACCCAGAATCCAGTTGTATATTCAACGCTTGCCTTTGGCTCCCTGTTGCTCAAAGCAGCAGCTCTGTACAGTACTTCTTGAGGCCCAACTAATTTCTGGGGGCTGTTTGCAACTGCTTGGAATAAGATGTCCAAGAGAGCTCATTGCAACGTGAACCACGCCCCGAATCTGCTGAAAGGAGTGAGCTAGGAGGACGAAGGCGATGGGGACAAGGGATCTGCCAGAAAAAAAGGCCCAGATTCCGACCAAAATTCCTCCACTATATTTCCTCACAAGTGTGCTACAGACCGGGCGTGCATGAAACACATCATGCTCACACACAGCCCATCAGTTGCAGCATAATGTATTTTATGAATACGCAGATGGTGTGGTGTAGGCCAGTGGGAAGGTTTTACCTAGGGATAAGAAATTAACTCTGGCAAATAGCAAATTTATTGCATGTATTTTCATTTTCCTAATACCAGCACCATCTGCTAACAATTGCTGCCCCGCATTATGGGGAAATAGTTTTGTGTATTTATACAGGCGCATGTGCAAGCATGTGTTGTTTGCGATTCTCGGAAAACGACATGACTAAGATCTTGCCACATCGATTCAGTACCTTGCATCCAGGTAATCATGCAAATCAGATCACCAGCCTGTCTGGAAAGCACAGCCATCTCCAACCGGGTGCCCTCTGGAGGTGTGGGAACTGGAAGCTGTATTCCCCAAGTAGTCAGAGAATGGCAACTTGGGTGAAGGACGGTCAACAATTTTCCAGGCTCCCTCCCACCCTCATGGAAGGGTTTTTCCATCCCTTCCAATCTGACTCCTTTCCATTAAAAAAAAAAAAAAATGGAAATGCTGTTTACTGAACTCGAGATACTCCACAATACAGAGTCACTGACCTGCTCTGTGGCCAAAGGATTCCTCTGACTTGACATGGCGGCTAGGTTTTGCTGACAACAGCCCTGTTTAGCACCCAGAAAGAATGTTATTACATCTGTAACCTGGTTAATGAAATCTTAGCCTATGCCATGAACTGACTGATCAATTAAATCTGCATACATCTGCATACAAATGAAGCAATCCAATTCTTCTGAAGAAAAGGCATCCTGTTTTTTTCCCCCCTTGGATTTCAAATTATTCATGAGTCTCTGGCAGAAGACGCGGCCTTAAAAGAGGCATTCCGTCCTGAGTATGAGAGAAGTGCAAACGTCTCTTCTAATATGTCCTTTGCCACTGCCACAGGTCTGAGTACCTATCACTTTAAAAAGTGTGGGTGTGTGTCCTCTTCATTATTTAAGTGGCAAAATGCAGCACTTGCAATGCTGTATCTGCTTTCAACAGGGCGCTTGTGAGTTTTTCAGGTCTTCTCTTGCAGTGTACAGTACATTGTGCATGGCTCAGCTGAAGAAGAGGAGGCGCCTAACTCAACTACAGAGTGCAGGTTTTATGCACGGGAGGTTGCAGGTTCAGTCACCAACAACTTTAGGCGACTCAGGAAAACTCCTTTTTGAAACTCTGGTGAGAAGCTGCCAGTCGTTATAAACAATACTGGTTCAGATTACCAACCATCTTTCTGGCATAAACATGCCTTGGGCTTGGAAGCGTAGACTGCGTGGGTCGATTTTCTGGGTCACAGTCTTGCTTTGCAATGAGGTGGCCTTCCACTTTCCAAACCCAAGATGTTTCATTTCTAGGAAGCAATTTTGCAGGTATCAGGAAGAAGCTGGCTCAAATAGTTCAACAAAGAACTTGGATCATTAATCTGAGCCTGTTTCAAGCAGAAAACCCCATATAAAGGGAGGTCCCCTAACCCTTCCGCACTTGATCCCTACTAGTTGCTCCCCTGCTCCACCCAACTGCTTACAAACAGAGATTCTCCAGTAATTTGCGACCACCAAGGATCTACGCCCATCAGTCTGGAATCCTTCTGCTTGCTTCTTGTGAAACAGTAATCTTCAGCAAAGGACTGAGGAGACGTGGAAGCAGATTAATCCCAAGTTTCCTATGGAGGAGAAGTCACTCTTCTCACTCCTTGTCCACACCTGAGATTAAAAGGAGGAGCAGGAAGAAGAGTGGTTTGTTGGCTTGATAAGCGTAGCGTGGGCCTTTCTGCGTCATTATGAAGTCCCCTAGCGCACTGGGCAGCTTCATGGTTGACCTGGCAACTCTTTCTCCATCTTGCTCTACAAGGTGGGGAGCACAGTGGTTGCAGTCACAGCAGATAAAAGTGATGGTCCATCTGAACTCACTTCTAGGTCCCCGGGGCATACAGCCTGCTGCCCTGTGAACGGTTTGGGCCACCATTCCCATAACCTCCTGTTACTCACTCACTCAGCTAATGGTTGCCTCTTCTTCTCTACTTGATTGTCAGTATCAATTAGATGAGATTTTTGTCTGCCACACAGCAGCCCCTTTGTTTTACGTTTTAAGTAAGTTCAACCCATGCCTAGGCAAATAACCCATTGCGATTCTTCTTTGCACATAACAAATTCTGGCTCACAATAGGCATAATTACCCATCCGTGCCAACATATACACACACAAAAATATGAATTTATCTCAGCTCACTGAAATCAACACAGCAAACTTCTTCCTTCCCAACAAAAGCGTTTTGTGTTCCAAAATGCAAGAGCGGAGAAGTCCATCTGACTAGCAGCCGGGGAGCAGCATCAACCAAGCTGCCTTGGTGTGCAAATGATGGCTGGAAGCAAAAGGGGGAGGGGGGGTGCAGAGATGGCTCAGATAGGAGGGCCAGATTTTCTCCCCTCCCTCTCTAAAGCCACGACGATCCAAGAGCTCCGGATGGCCAACAGCGAGCACAAGAGGCTGCCCAAACTCCACAGGCATGAGAATGGAAAAAGCACGAACCCAGTGCTGGGAGCTGGTCCCCCAAAGCAGCTGTGACTCTTGGCCGGGGCTGGGGCCAAGCGTAGCAGGTGGCGGATGGCTTTGCCCACTGGAGAACATGGGGGAAGGAAGCCCTGAGAGAAACTGGTTCTCTCTAGGCAGGAGAGAGGCCCACATCCAGCACAGAGGGTCTGCCAGGAGGAGGAGCAGATCAGTGGGTGGATTTGGGTAGGGGGAGAGTGTGCAGGTCTGCGTGGGGAGCAGCAACAAAAAAGACAGAGGTTGGCTAAGGTTCATCCCTGGAAATGCAAGGAGAAAATCTGTTTTAACCCAGTTCTCTAAAAACCAGGTGGATGTAATTGCCACCAGCTTGCTTGCAATTACTGGAACCTGCAGGAACAATGCATCCGTCGCACGTTCAGGGACGCACCTTCCCCATTCAAATGTTTCTTCTGTCCCCGGACATAACGCAGATTGGAAAAGGTAGCAATGTGTAGAGAGGATCTGGGCGGCAGGGGAAGGATTTTATTTTGAGCACGGCAGTTATTTCAAAAGGATTGCCAGCCCTTCCAGGTAGACAAGGCCAAGACACAGAAGCGTCAGGGGTTCCAGGAATGCTCTTTATCGTGGTAGCATAGAATAATGATGTTGCAAGCCTATCAAGAGTTTCTCTCTGCCTGCTGTTCCACCAGAGAAAATCAGAGCAGGTTCAGGATTATTTTGAGTTTATTTCGCCACTTTCCCGTTTCTCCGGATTTTTCCTCCCTTAATGTTCCATTGCCTTCTTCTCCCAGATCTACCTTCTTTCCTCAGCATGCAATTTCCCAAGGACAACTAGAAGCCCCCGAACGAGGGGCAACAATGGAGCCCCTTCAAGCCCAAATGTAACCTCCGCTCTGACCCAGAACAAACAGGATCAGCCGGGTACGAAACTAGACTGGGGGTTGAATTAGCCACCAGCAAGTAAACAAACCCACACAAAAGATTTGGGCTTTTCACTGAGTGCAATCTGGAGTCAACCTTTTTCTGTCACCAGGGCAACCAAGCCAGCTTCTTGACAGACAGGTAGCTGATCTTGGCACTACATGCGGGAGCAAGCAAGACGCGAACTGCTTGGCATTAGTGCCCGTTGGGCAGCCAGAAATCCAACACATTTATTATGGTAGGTGGACACTCCAGCTCTTTCAGGAAAATGGAGGGCAGAAGGGGTAGGTCCACGGGGTGCCAAACAAGGTCTCTAGGCATCACAATTTGTGCCCACTTCCATGCCACGAGAAAGTCAAATTTACTGCTAGCTTCTCCCATGTGCTGTAACAGTGGAGGAGAAATTAAAGGGGCAAGGAGGCCCCTGCAAGGCAAAAATCCCAAATGGGAGTGATAGAGACGAAGAAACCCATCGAAGTATTTGAGAGGATGGCCCCAAAAGCAGGTCCTGTGAACATCACAGACGTTTAACGGCGCTTTGGTGAGAAAGGAAACTTCTCTATTACAGGCAAATGGGCAACGCAGACATCAGCCAAAGTGAAACAGGTTTAATTGGATGGTTTTCCCCAAATAAAATACCCTAGAAGTTTCTGGTACTCATCATTCACTAATAGCGACTTCATGATCTTTGGTAGAACTGCAGTTCACAGGCAACAGGAAACACAGCAGAGACACACTCTTAAAAGTGGAGCAAGCATAAAAGGAAGTGTATCCCCCAAGTAGCTCAGCAGGGCTGCCTAAGGAAGGTTATGGGTTTGGGGCTCCTTCAATCACTCTCTGGCTGATTCTTGGCTACAGGCCACCAACGGTCCAGGTGCCAGCATTTCAGATGGCTGAGATTTTGCCCTTTGGACGCACAGGCTGAGGGAATGTTAACCCTGGCAGCTGAGCATTTTCAGGTTGGCAAGAAACATGTAAGATGGACTGGTGTGAGTGCCTACAGGAACACCCCTTGAGGTCTCTGGGAGAAGACTGGGTAAAAAATGCACATGGAATAATTGTGGGGCCTGAGAGTGCCAAGTGGGTTGTGTCCATTTATAAAGAAAGGCAGTCACACAATCTGGAACTTGTTAGAATTGCCCCTCTGGTTCAAATGCGATAGAAACAGGATCTCTGGGTATTTTTACTGCTTTGAAATAGCTACACAGCTATAGATCCCACTCGTCACACCAATGTTTCTGATGTGCCAAGCTCCCAATGTCAACAATTTCCAGGAAATTAATAGACATGCAAGTTGGGTATTGTCTACTGCTACTCTAGCAAGTAGGGTATCAAAAAACAAACATATAAATCTATAGCTGGGTACACCAATCTGCAAGTTCTAAACCCATTCTAGAACTCCCCCACCCCCCAATATCACAAGGCCCGATTTATTTACTTGACTCTGCTGGAATGGGACAGCAAAGTATCCTACTTTTCTAGGAACTAGCTGTGATATATACAATACTGTGAAAGGTAATCTGAGAGCTCCTGCAGAAGTTCTTCTTCTTTCCAAGTGGTCTTGTGACAACCAGTTCTGCAGAAGCCACCTTGAGTTTCAAGAGGCTTCCAAGGAATGTCCCTTAAGCCCTGGAGCTGTCATTTAAATCCAAGCAGGGCAAATGTGGCCCTTCCTTCTCCTCCCTGACCTCATCCCCAAGCAAAGAGTTAATGAGATGAATTAAATTTGGCCAGCGGTCCCTTATATTGGTGCCAAAAAATAACCCCCCTTTCACGTGAGTATCATTTCTTCCCATTCGCCTACAGTAATCCTCAGCCTTTAAAGCAAATTATTAAAATTCAACTTATATTTAATCTGCCTTCTGGAATTTAATTGAATTTTTATGCTCAGCAAATGTCACTATTTGCACTGGCTCCAAACAGCTAAATGACAAACTAGCCAACAGATCACACCGGAAGGCCTGCAGAAGGGAGGAAGACGGGAGTGTCAGCAGCACAATGAAAGAGACATGGCAGAGGAGGAGGAGGAGAACCACAGAGTGGGTGTGCTCTGGTCTCCTCAATTAGGCAGTGTCATTTTCTGGGACCCAGGAAGTGTGCCCTCTCTGTTGTGGCACCTGCCTTCTGGAATGAGGCTCCCCCTGAAATCCAGATGGCTCCCACCCTGGTGGTACTCCAGAGAGCCTTGAAGACCTGGGTCTTCACCCAAGCTTTGGACTAGGCTGGCTGGAGCTCCTACTGGGGGCATGATATTGTTTTATGTGTTGACCAGGTTTTCCATCTATTTATTATTTTATGTAGATTGTTATTTTCATATTGCCTGGAACTGTGAGCCACCCAAAGTCCATCGGGAGTCAGGCAGCATCTAAACTGAATAAATAAAACAAAGGGGGGAGTCCCACGTCAAGCTAAGTGGGGTTTGTTTTAATCACAGTTTACAGAATAAAGCACATGCTCAGTGATACAACAGCTTTCCACACCTTGAAAATCTTCCAGATACATAACCTTCAACTCCCAAAATTCTCAGCCACAGCCGAAATGGCTGGAGAATTCTGGGAGTTGACGTTCATGGATCTAGAGGATATCCATGTTGGGGAGATCTGTCACAAATCATTGAGGCAGGATTCATGCAAGACACTAAGCGAAGGCCAAACAAACTGCGCTATCCTTTCCTGATCTATTTGGTTGCCTTCTTGCAAATCTGTGGGATTCTTTCATCATCATCATCATCATCTCCAGATTGTTCCCTTAATGGAAGCCACTAACAGAGACCGTGGAGGACCGAGGGAGGGGAGTCAACAAACAGAGCCTAGGCTCAGCCTTTCCCAACCTGATAATCTCCAGATCTGTTGGCTGAACCCCCACACAACTGTTGTAGACGAACATCACCACCCCACTTTAGACACAGTTGGGACCGAGGAACGTCTGTTGCAGACATCACTGAGGCACACCTGAGAACTTTGGACACACCAGCCCAAATTGCTTATGAGGCATGCTATGGGGTGGGGCTCCACCCTCCCCGGATATTGAGGGGTTATGAAGCTGCACCTTATCTCAAGTTCTTAATGAATATGCTCAACCAAAAAGCACTCGTGTCAGCTCAAGAAGGTCCTCCATAACGCTTGCTATAGGTCCTTCCACTGGGACAGTTTCGCATCCTCAGAAGCCACATGGGAACTGTGAGGCCTGGGTGAGGGCAGAAATCAAAAAAGCCACTGGGTTTGGGATCAGTTTTGAGCTTTGCAAAAAAAAAAAAAGATCTCAGGTTCTTCCTGAGGAGTTGCTTGCAAATCCCCTTTACTAACCCATCCATCACGGGCTGACTTGTAAAGTTGTTAAGCGTTTTTGGACTGATTTTTTAAAAATTACAATAGGACAAATCACGACCCAGGCCAAAATATTAGATTCTCAGTTGGCCTTAGTAAATTTTTTCAATAATCCAAATGATACCTCGAAACATAAAGGGTTGATTCTATCGGTTGCAGCCAGACAGGGAGTAACAAGATCCTGGAAAACAGGAAAGGATTTAACTCTTCCCATAGTGTGGCAAATATGCTGGAAAATTACTCCAATTAGAAACCTTGGCCAAAAAAAGATGGCGATGTCACAATAACACTGAAGATGATTTTTACTTCACCTGGTTTAAACTTATTAATTATATGCAACAAAGGCATGATGACTGCTTAGTAACCAATCCAGCTTCCTAGATAACCTTATTCAATCAGGTTATATGGATTTGGTCTCTATGTCTACATCACTGTATTGTTCACGGTTAATAAATTTAAAAAATCACGGGCCTGGTTTTGGGCACGCAAAGCCAAGACGCCCTGCAGTTTACTTAAGAGACATCCACTGAGATGTAAGGAGGCTGATTCCATGGCCCTTTAACGCTTGGAAGTTGCACTTATGCGGCACAGCTGGTGGCCTGCACAGTTCCAAGAGAAGGTCTCCGTGCAGCCTCGAAGGGTGTCTTTCTTTGTGGCCAGGGAAAAAAGGGAGCCAGTCAACTGCAGCTGGAAGGTGTGAATTTTCTTCTGTCTTCGACCTGCCCCTGAGCTGAACTCTGGCACACACACAGCAAAGGCCCCACGGGGGTGCCACGCCGAGCATCACCTCATGCCCGGCTCTCACATCTCCTGGAAGAAGTCTTCCGCGCTAGATTTGCCCCTTCCAGTCTCGCCTTCCAACCGACCCACCCACGCGACCTGGTTTAGCAATCAGAAGCTAAAATATAATAATAAGATAAAAAGAACGGGGTGCACACACACACACCCCCCTCCCTGAACCTGACGGGGAAGAGTGCTTCTATTTTTCCTGGCCATAACTAACCCTCGCTAGACGAAACAGGTGCAGGCATTCAAATCAGATTTCCCAACGCTGCAAAGGGCAGGCGCTGTCTGGATCCCCAAGGAGCCCATAACGCAACACTTCCTCAGATTACCCACGGCAAAACTATTGTTTGCCTTGAGCAAGGGATGGGAAAGGAAAGGGGCGAGGAGGGTGGAGGAGCCAGTCCTTCCTCCACTCTCTTTCCAAGGCTGCAGCCCCTCGCCGGGGTTCGGATCCCCCCATGACGTCATCCTCTGCGGCTAACGTCTTCTGACACTCAGCCCAAAGGGGAGGAAATGAGGTTAGCAAAAGAATGAATGAGGAGGGGGAAGAGGAATGAGACCGCGAGGTTTGTACAACAAAAGGGGTGTTGGGTCTGTACCCAAGCGCAGGGTCTCCTTCCTCTCCACTTCTGAACGGGCTCGTAAGTTGGCACCAACAAGCTGTTTCTTGGCAGCGTTTGTAGAAGACTAAGATTCCCTGTTTATTATTTCTCTCTTCATGGGAGCCAAGAGGGTTCACGCTAGATGCCGAGGAAGGTGACCCCTTTGGGGTGGTTTTGCTGGAGGTTCAGTTTTGTGGATTCTCTCCTCCGCCCCCCTCCCCCCACATTAATTCTTGGGTAGGCTTCTCATAGGGCATGCCTGCATGCACCTTAGAAAAAATGCGTGTTTGAGGAATGATACACTTTCCCTAATAAACAGTAGGCTTTTGTGCACGTGCCCTCTGAATCAACACATTTTTGTGCACGCTTCAGCCTAAGACATAGGCAGTGGTTGGCTGAGCTGCAAGCTCCATCATGTAGCTCAGAAAACAGAAAATATTTCGGTATGCCGCACACCTGGCGCTCAGAAGCCACCTTTTCTTCAGCAACCTCAGACTGGACTGGGGTAGTAACAAAAGGGGTGAAAGCCACAAGCTTTAATTAAAATGGGTTAACCAGAAAAGGTCCTCCTGATTTTTGCTACCACAGACCAACGTGGCTGTCCTCCAACAATGCCTAGGCTGGACTGGTCACTGAAGGAGACTCCTACGGGGGACTGGGGGGCCAAATTAAAGATCCAGGATGCATCATGTCGATTCCTTTCATGACTGCTGTCTTCCTAATTTAGCAAGCAGCAGCCAATCAGCCCTCTGCCTCCTGAAGTTCAGAAGCAAGTTTTTGGCATTCAGGGCCTGCCTGACGCCAGAGAGGGAGGCTCCATCATGGCTAGCAGCCACAGCTGAAGTCTATACGCCATTTTCCGAAAGAGGATCTGACTCTCTTAGTTCAATACGAAGGATGGTTATTACAACACAGAGCCTTCTCCCCCCGCCCCCCCGGCTTCAGCCCACAGACAACGCAGATGGAGACAGCTGCCAGTGCCCCCATCAGCTGGCACTGCTCAAAAGAGCCCCTAGTCCTTGCCCCATCATTCAGATGAGAAGAAATCCCTTGGGGGAGACAAGAACAGGTGCCTCCCAGCCTTGACTCCTTCCTGCCCTCCCCTCCTGGGATTATCATAAATTAAGGCATAATTATTCGGCATACATTTGCAACCTGAAGATTCCAAAGGCGATCAGCAACCCTTCACAATCCACCAGGAGATAAACATGCAGCCACCCTGGGCCACGTCTCCGCCCCTCCTCCAGAACGGTGGCCAACATTTGACGCCACGTGGTGGCAAATCTGCTGCCCTGCCATTTCTAATTTGGCTCTCTGAAGCAAGAACTCCGCTTTTTCCTCCAGCTGGTTGGAAACTGCAATCGCATCTTGATAGGCCTCTGGGGAGTGTTCCCTCACCCAGGCATGCTTTGGTGAAAGGGGGAGGATGTACTTAGCCTGGCCTGGAACCTGCACAGGTCCCGAGAGACCACACGTTCATGTTGCTCTCAAAGTAGGTGGCTGTGGAAGCCAACTGTTCCCAAGGTGGTGCCCTCCAGACGTGCTGGGTGGTGGAAAGCAACGCTCAACAAAAACAGTCTCTGTGGAAGGTCAAAGGAGGACCTGCGAAAGGTGCAAGATAAAACCAGCAAGCTCTGGCCCCAAGTACGTGTAGACAGAACCCTTGAAAACAACTTCTGCATTGTAGGAACAGGCTGGCTTCAGCCAACTGATTATGGTTTGTCAAATAAGCCAGAGTTGGCAGGGATCCCCCAGCGCTCTGGGCCCAAAACAAATTCCATCTTAGCATTATTTATTCAATGACTTACTGTTGGTTGTACATCACTCAATTGCAAATGTCTCTGAGCAGTTTACATCAAGAAAACCCCCCCACAGAACCAGAATAATCAAAGCATTCTCCCCTAAGGCAACAACACAATGGGGATAGGTCCTCAAATGCTTTCCCAAATACCTGGCTCCTTTTTCAACCCTTCATCTTTCCATACTGGGCAGGCAAATCGGTGGTCCGTTGATGGAGAAGGGGTGAAGGGCCACCCAAAACCACCTTCCAGCCAACACACATCAACCAGCTTTAGCTCAAATCTAGTAGGCTTCACAGTCTTCTTATGAACTTCAAGTGGGCACATTAATCATCATCATCATCATCATCATCATCATCAAATATATATGTGCCAAACACCTCTTAAGAAAAAGTGGTCTTTAGACTTTGGAAGACCAAGGTATACAGCTGTCTACTTTCCAATTTCTAATGTATATAGTCCTGGATTTTTTTCTTAAGCATTTGGATATTTTTCCCTTGTGTTTGAAAGAAGTTGACAACATTGGCAGCTTGCTACATGGTTGTTGTATATACTAGAGCAACAAAAAAATCTAACAATTGTGTACTAGAAAAAATACATCAGTACAACCTGTTTGAAGACCAATTTCAACTTAATCATCACCTTAGCTTCTCCAACCAGCCCAGGGATAAAAGATTAAATGAGATGAGGAACTGGGAGTCCTAGTAACGCCTGAGAAGCTGAGCAACTTATCTAGGACAGGAATAGATGATGAGGTCCTATCTACCACATCAAAGGACCATTTCAGATTCTCACCATAAATTACAAAGGCTGACCAAGGGCTGTCCAATACTCAGACAAACCCAAAGTCATAATTGTAGTTACAAAGATTTTCAATCCGATCAAAATCAGGGTGATCCCCAGCCAATATTTTGATTGACACAACTACTAGTTTCACCGGCAAATGGGACACTGGAGTAGGATCCTTGGAATAAAAAACTCCACATAAATGATACCTGGGCAGTTTCCTATAGTACAGCAGCAATAACAACAATGCAGTGATAATGATGGATGGTCCAGTAAACAATCTGGTTTTCCTTCTTACAATCGAGACGTCCCTGGATGGAAGAAATGCATATTTGGATTAACCATGGCCCACCTGACACTCCTGTCTCCATCCAGCTGCTGGTTAATGCCAACCAAGAACACTGACTTGCCCAGCACTGGGGCAGAGAGCGTATGGCATTGACGTTTTGGGTAGCCCATGCCACTGAACTGGAGAAACTGATGAGAAGGTTATTTACCCCTGCCTACAAAATCTAGGTGGTGAAATCCAGGCAGGACATACCTCAGCAGCTATTCCAGGGGCGTGTCCCACTTTCTAGGTGTCAAACAAACATTGCACACGCACGCACACACCAGTCTACCTGCCTATCTGGTGAGCTGCACGTTGCATGCTGATGAAAGCCTGCAGAAATCTCCCCTCCCACTGGCAGTTCATGGGGAAGAACAACAAGGTAAGAAGAGAACAACTAGGACTTTCTTCCAAGGGAGACCAGGGCGGAACAGAGGTCCTGTGTCTCTCTGGCCTTCTGATGCCCTTGGTCCTGATGAAGAGTACCCAGTGATGTGCGCACAAATCCCAAGCAAGTTCACCATCCCCACTCCACACTCCCATCTCTCAGCTGCAGCCGTGCAGTTGTGTGCACAGCCACCTGGGCACACTAACAGGCATTGCAGCACACACAACGCAGGGCCACAATTCAGGTCAGCAGCCTCCTGAACCAGATGGAAATCTGAGTTTTCCCACCAGGCTTCCTCATCTTTCCCACTGTCAAGGGCAGACGAACTGGACAACTGTCCCACTTTGAAGGCCAGATGCTGGGAAAGAGAAGCACCACCTGTCTGTCCCTGCTGACTTACACAAAACAAACAAACAGCACTGGGACAACAGCAAGCAACCGTTTGTGCTGTCAGCAAGGCACGCTTCCTATTTCGATAGCACCACCACCAAAATCAGCTTCCAAAAGCCACAGGGCATGGCAATGATGCTACAATCGCACTGGAGAGCAAGGCCAAGCATTTGCAGGTTGCCCTTCGGCCCCTGGACTGTCCACCTCTGGTGCACAGCAAGCAGCTTCTCCTACATCCCCGGAGTCAATCGTCCTTTGGGTGCAGCTGGCCCCATTCAGTGACAGCCAAGCCCCCAAAGTTGAGGAACTGCATCTCTGCTCAGCCCCCTGAGAAGAACCCTTAGGGAAATGGGGTTATTTCCTGCCCTCTCCTATTGTGCAGGCAAGGGAGATCTGCCACCCCAGCAACTCGCCCAACGTTGGGCCTCGCAGGGCCAGATGAGCCCTCGTGGCAGTGCCACTCGCCCAACCACCGGGGTCTGTGGCAGTTGGCGGATCTCTTCTTTCCTTAACTGCTCGGAGCCTTGGTGGCACCTCACGATCCGATCAAGAGAAGCCGGCATTCGGGAGGGAGAAGCACCCAGCCTGACCCGCCGGCTGGCCTCCCTCGTACCCAGAGGAGAAGGGAACGCCTGGTGCACTGCCACCTTGTAGAAAAAGCATGGAAGCCCCAGCTTCCTCTCAAGGCAATGGAGCCGATGACCCAGTGAAAACCTTTATGTCTCTCTCTTCTTTCAGTAGCTAAAGGAACAGGTCTCTGAACAATAAGCTGGGTGCCTCCTTTTATATCTCCTCTTCAAGCGAGACAGACACGTTCTGCTCAGAGGCTTTCATCTCTTCATGCCGCCTGCGTGTTAGCGGCTCAGCTGTTCAGACTTTTTTGTGCTGAGTGTATGTCGTGGGGAGGGGAGGACGGGGAGGGGAGAAAGAGATGGTTGTGCTTGATTCTTGCCAATAGGATCTGATTGACTGGCTTTTAATCTCAGGACTTTATCTCCCCGCTGCCAAGTTACGGTGAAGTGGATTCTTAGAAGCCGCAAGCTTGGAGCCGTGGGTGGCTGGGATTCGGTTGTTGCTGGGTTTTTTTCCCCCTTCTCTGAGGGATGTGGGGATTGCTCCTGCAGCCCAAATGCCTTGTGCAATTGAAGGCATCTTACTCCGGCAGCTGCGGTTTTGCAAAACGCTTCAAATTGGGGTGAGAGGTACAAGGAGAGGGACTAAGCTGAGAACATGTGGCCACCTGCTTCCCTGCAGAAAAACTACCACGCCTCCAGGAAACCCACAATTAGCGCATCGGTGTAGTTGTTTGCTCCTGCTGTGGCTCCCTTGGCAACTGGTGTGCAGAGGTATGCCACCCCTGAACACGGAGGCTCCAGCATGGCTGGAGGGGGGCTGGAACCAGAGGTGGAACCGGCTAGGAAGGGAGCTTAGCCAAATGTCTCCTAATAGCCCCTTAATGGCGAATCAGGCTGCCTTGGAGGATGCTGGCTCTGTCACTATGGTGAGAAAGACAAGCTTAGCCATCTATTAAAAGAGAACTTGGCTCCCGGGCCCAGATACTCTCTGGGCCACGCGCTCCCCAAATTTACTGAACAGACGCATCACAATCGGCGACTGTGACACAAGCATAATTCCTCCCTTGGGAAAAGTCAATCCAGAAGGCGCGATCCATAAGCCAGACCTGGACATCTAACACCTGTGCAACCAGTGATCCCAAATGGCTTGTGGATGGAAGTCAACCCAGGTCTTCTTGTGATTGCTGCTCATCACCACCTGTTCAGCTGTTGTTTTAAAAGAGGGCTGGCCAGACACCATGGCAAACAAGTGGGTCCACAGTCTTTGCCACTTCAGAGGTCAGCACTGCCCCTTTCCCCCTCGGCCCAGAATTGTGTTCTCCACCAAAGGACTTATAAATCACCTGTTGCTGGATCCTTGAACTCGAGCACAACCTTGAACTTTCTGCACACGCAGCCTCTGCCTAATCATCGATCTACGCCCCCTCCCTCCCCCGGGTCCCCGTCACTTGATAAGATGATGCTCAGAGGCAAAATTCAGCAATCCTCTAGCAGCTGCCAGGTGCAATTCTAGTACAGTAATTGGTGCCTCAGATGACAAAAAGGTGGGGAGGGAATGCATGGAATTCCTGCAGACTAAAACAAACGCAACCATTAAAAAAAAGAGGGAGAGAGATGGAAATGCAAGAAATACGCTTTCTCTCCCTCTCTCTCTCTCTCTGCAATTAAGCAGTTTTCTGCTGTATAGTGATAATCACCTAATTATACTATTAATGGCAGTTCAACCTGCTCAGAAATAAAAGGACATTCTTCCAGAACAAGACGCCAGCTGTTTGTTACAGATGTCAAACAACTTTAAAGGATTATTATTAAAAAGAAAGGAAGGGGGGGAGGCAGAAACTCACATTTTGAACCTTCAGCCGTACCTCCTCTGGGCTCTGTTAACTTGTCAAAGTGTTCTCAGGCGTGTGCACCCCACGCCGCCGCGGGGAAAGGAAAGGGGACAACTTCTCATGGAAGCAGGGAGAGAACCCTCCAGCATTTTCCTCCAGATTTGGAAAAGGAGGGGGGGGGAGAAAAATGTTGGCTGCACCCTTCATTTCTTTCCAATTAAATAATTCATTAAGGAAGGAGAATGTTGATCCAGCAAAAGAGCAGGCTTGATGACTCAGACGGCACGCCCCGGGTAAACAGAAACTGTAAAAGACATTGTCATCTCCAGCCGCAGCCAAAATTAGAGTGCCCCGGGGCTATTTGTGGTGGGCCTAGGACTGCCGGGCTTCAAGTCTGCACACACATGTTCTAGTTTTGTTCCAGGGCCAGGACCCTGTTTCGACACACAGACCTCTCTGACATTTGAGTGAGGGAAGGGAAGGAGGGCTTGTTCATGCCTGCACGCAGAGAGAGGCGGCGGGAAACCTCCCCTCTTGGATAAGCGATGGCCGGGGTTGAGTTGGAGTGCACCAAAATATAAGGCGAGGGCATCAAGAAGACCAAGGCCCTGTTTTTCCAGCCTTCTGCACAAACAAAAGGACCCACAACTCCATTCTCCCTACAACACCGGGTTGCAAATAGCACAGAACATTTCTCTCTCCTCTGCTAATACATCCCTGGTGCCTTTGTGCCATTCTTAAGAGTCAGAGGGATCTGCCTCCTCCTGCTCTCGGAAAGCACTTCTGTTCTCTGTCACTTGCGTGTCTGCGTGTGCACACACACACACACACACACAGAGCTCACTTGCAAGTCAGCCTAAGCGTCCTTCAGCAGCTTTTTGGAGGTTCAGATACAGGTCTCTCTCCCCTGCTCTCTGATCCTTCTAAATCTGGAGGTAAAACTGGCACCTTTCTGAATGCCAAAGATGTGCTCTGCCCCAGCACCACAGACCTTCCAAAATGCAAATGTGCACTACTCCAGTGTTTCTCAACCTTGGCCACTTTAAGATGGGTGGACTTCAACTCCCAGAATTCTCCTGCCAGAATGCTGCCTGGGGAATTCTGGAAGTTGAAGTCCACCCATCTTAATGTTGCCAAGTTTGAAAAGCACTGAATCAGAGCATCATCTATTAAAAGAAGCTCTAAACCCAAAGGTCCAGCGCCTATAGTAATATTGTTCTTGATGCCTTCAACATTAAAACAATTTTGCCAGGGCCCATGGAAAAGAAAGGTGGTTTTAGTGCTTTCTTCTGCTTTAAGGGATCCGATTCCAAGTGTAATCCTGGTGGGTGACCATTCCAAAGTAGCAGAGGCAGAGGCAGAGGCAGGCGGGGAAAAACCCTTAAGAGTGACTTTTAGTACATGGGAGGACCGCATGACCCTGTCTTGATCATCAGGTCAAGTGGACAAGGACATGATGTCTTTCACATAACTTGGTGTGCCCACAGGCAAGGTGAAAGTAAAGGCTGGTTCTTCTATAATACAAATGGCTTTAGGATCTGACCTCGGCAGCCAGTCTTGGCAGAACAGAACAAGTGAGAAAATTCCAGGAATTTTTCAGGATGACGGAAGAGCAGATAAAATCAACTATGGGAGAGAACGACAAGTGTAATACTGGAGGGATTCTTGTCTCTTGATACCTTACAACTGCCCTCAGAAGCCAGGCAGTGTTTCTCTTCCTATTTCCCAGATGTGGGGAGAGTGTTCCCAATTTCTGCCATGTCTTATTTACAGCCCACTGTGGGACATAAAAGGAAATCCATTCTCTCTCCAGCATTGTTCATATACAGTACAATGATGGTGCCTGCTGCCCTATTTCACAGCAGATGTGCCTGCAATCGTACACCTCATTTATATTGCCCGCATTTATTTATTTCATTTATATCTGGCCCACTTCCAGGGAAGTTCAACTTTTGATCAAAACTTGCAATCCTTGGATGAGGAAAGACCATTAGCTTCAGCGCAGGAACCTAAATTAATATCTTCTCCTTCTAATTCAACCCATTCATCTCTGATCTGAAGACCGAGCATTTCCAAATGCATATCAAACTCTCTAATTATATTTCGGACACATTATACAAAGAACCAGCTCCCTTGAGAAGTCCATATTGCTGGGAAAGGTGAAAGGAAAGAGAAGAGGACAACTAGCAACAAGGTGAACAGACTTGATATAATGGCGATGGGTGCACCGTTGGAAGACCTGAAGGACAAGGTTAGAGACATATGCTCCTGGAGAAGGTTTATCTTTGTGGTCGCTAAGAGTCAATGCTGACTTGATAGCATATAAACAATCAATCAGTGCAAAGACCCAGCTCCCTTGAGAAGTTCATAATATTGGGAAAGGTAGAAGGAAGGGAAGAAGAGGATGACCAGCAGCAAGACAGATGGACTTGATACAACAGCACTGTTAGAAGATCTGAAGGGTCACGTTCAAGGATCTGGGGACAGATCCTGGATAAGGTCTATCTCTGTGGCTGCCAAGATACAACACCAACTTAATATGCCATCAAGACAGTCTTGATTTTTAGCCAACACACAGATACATAATCAATCAATAAAGCTGCGTGTAGAGCTAACAACTGTTCTGCTAGATTCTGGGCAGTACAATGATGTTAGCCTTTGCTTTGTTAGATGTGCATATAAAACCTGGAAAGAAACAGCCTTCAGTCTCCCCTGAATATGCTGGCAAAAGTGGATATTCCTTGGCCCTAAAAACCTACTGCCCATCCCCAACTGATGGGGGACACTGGGAACTGCAGTCCTGACCCATCTAGGAAGGAGGTTGGGGGACTGCTTTGAGACACAGAAGGCCTGGACAATGGCAGATGCCCAAGAAGCCTATAGAGACTGACATTCCTTCTTCTGCAAAGGCGTGCCAAGAAAGACTTCCACCCTTTGCAAGGCTATTGATTTCTTCTTCCTGACCACCAGCAGGTCACAGCCGTCCTTCTGTCCCCTTCCAGCTCTGGGGAATGGGGGGGGGGCACACTTAAGAGACAGAGAGAATAAAAGCGACTTCTTCCCTACCCATCTGCCTCTCGTGGTAATTAGTCCACTGAAGAAGATCCACTGCTTTTTCCCTCCCCTTCTCCCTTCGCTTCTTCCTTTTATGTTTTCCCCTTTTCTTCCTCTCCCCCCCTCCCCTTGTCAAATTATCACAGGGGAAGAAAAGGGGGGGAGAGAGAGAGACCCTCAAAAGTGGTTGACACCGTTGCCATGCCAACGGAATTTAGGACCTGCCGGGAAGGGAAGGATGCGTGTTCAGTGTGGGGTTAATATGGAGCTAATCCTGGGTGAACTGAAGTGGGAGATACAGAACACCTGCCAGAACAAACAAACAAATAAATATATCGAGGGGGCAGCTAAGGGATGCAAAGCAAGATGAAGGGCTGAGGGAGGCCACGTTCCAGTGGCAAAACCTCAGGTGTCCTCGAAAGGGGAAGAACCACATGCATTTCTGGAGAGATAAATGGCCTTGCAATGGACGTTGGCCAAGGGGGGTGCCTTCGCCTTGTCAACCCACTTCCGTTTCCCAGGAAACCCATGTGATGGCTCCCCCTCTGCAGGATCGGGAGGCCACCTCCGACTTTGTGATCCAGCAGGGCGCCTCCAAAACCTTCCCTGGGCCTCTGAGGGAGACAGCTGGACCAGGCTGTTCCGATGGGATTCACGAGCCAAGCAAGTCGCCCCAAAGGGGAGACCTCTGGACTCAGAAGGAGAAGCCATCTTGCACTTACGACCTCTTGTCTACACTTATGGCAACTGGGGCAGGGGGGCACTTCTGCGCTACCGCTTCGGTTGCAGAGGTGGCTCTGTGTTTGTGCGTGCACGTGTGTTACGCCTGCACTTACTGACTCACACTTCCTAGAGCAAAACACCCCGTTCTTCATCTCCTACCCAACCCCACTTTCTTTTCTGCCCAATCTGCTCCCACTAGCAGGGTTACGGGAGGGAGGGAGAAGAGGAGGCGATCACAGCGGCAAGTCAAAGGTTGTGGCCTAGAACAGATCGCAGCCTTGCAGCCAAGCCTGACCCACAGCAAATTCAGAGGACCAGAACAGGCAGCTTTGCTGCCAAATCAAATTATCATCACTCTCCAGCTTGCTGGCAACCTTCTATTCTTCCTCAAGAGAGAAAACTTGCAAGCATTGCCTTTGATCTCCCCAGATAAAGGATCCCCCCCCACACACACAGACTTTCCCAGCTCTCACTCAAGCCTTTAGAACAAATTTGGGTCTCTTTGAAACCAGCCCCAGTCGGCATGCTGATGGCGTTGTTAATGCTCTCTTCCTCACCCCTCTTGTGCGGAATAGAATCTGATTGCAATTTCCTTTTATTAATGACTCACTGCGCTATATGACCTGGAGTGGTTGGGAAGGTAATTTGAGTACAGCCTCCCTGTGCTGGAGAAACAGTTTGGGGGCTGACAACAGCTCACAGATGCATTTCCTTGTCACCTTTCTTCTTCTGCAAAGGGGGGAATTGGCTACGAGAAAAGAAATTGGGGGGGGGGAGGGAGAAGAGAGATGGAAGCGCTTCGATGAAATCGTTCTTCTAAGAGCACAGTTAAAGCAGAAATCTCACCTCCCTCTTCTCTCTCTCCTTCCGCCCTCTCTACTGTCCAAAGCCTCAGATATCCAAATTCCTTCCCCCATAATGCAGAAAGATAGAAGCAGCTTGGAGAGGGGCACCAGTTTCTAACATGCCCCTCCCAAGCAGCCCAGCTTGAAAACGGGCACTGTCATTAAATGACCCTGAAAACAGGTTGCCGTTGGAAGGCTGCCCTACATTGAAGCACCGTTCCCCCATGCTGGACCACTTGACTTCAAAATGCTCAGAGTTATTTTCCAGCAAAACATCAGATGTGTGTGTGGGGGGGGGGGGGGGACCACGACAGACTGCACATGAGGACCTGAGATAGCAGTGTCTGAGAGGGGAGCATGGGAAAGGAACTAAAATTGGGAGAAACACAACATTCAACATATACTCTCACTTCAACAAGCCTCTCTAGATATGGTTTCAACAGAAAGGTGGAATATAAACCTACAGAGGCAACTGATAGAAGGTTAGAGTTTATCAAGAAGTACAATAAAGCAGCTTTCACCAGCTTCTCCAACTGGTGCCCTCCAGATGTTCTGACAAGAACATCCATGGAGCCAACTCTGGTCTTCGCAGGCTTCAATCAAACTTTGAGCTGCAAGTCTGAGGGCAGGAGATCTCCAAGTTCAGGGTCCACATTCATAAGAATACCAACCATCTAAACCTTCTCTATTTTCCAAGGACAGAATAACTATCACCAAATAGTGTTTTTTTTTAATCTTCAGTCTTTTTTAGCTATTGGTAACACACTTCCCCCTGATGGCTCATAACCTAAACCAAAATGTCAGGATGTTCAGCCTTAAGGAAATCTGGTCTTAAGAACAAACCAGAGAGGCAAACAAGTCAAGGAGGAGTTACAGGGTGGGGGCAAACAGGTCTGTGTCAAATTGTACTTACAGGAGCACAAGGAGATATCCCAACCTGGATACCCTCCAGATGTGAGGAATCCACTCCCAGAATGCTCACCAACAGACAGGCTGTAAAGATCCAAACATCTGTAAAGAGCTCAGCTTGTGGGAGCAGATCTGGTCAAGCAGTGAAGGACCTCTCCAAGCCCTACAACCTAAACTTCTGTTAAGCAGGTCCTCTACTGCTGCCCTGCTGTCTACAGCAGAGGAGCTGCTTAACAGAAGTTTAGGTTGAACATCCAAGTGAACTCCATTTCTCTTTCCTGCCCTTGCCAGCCATGACCCATCAGAGCCCTTCAGCACGCAGTAACAACAGGGAGCTCCAGCCAGCCATTTCCAGCATTAGCTCTGCCTTTTAGGTTCAGAAACTGCCCCGAAGGCAAAATGTAAAGAGGTGCCCTGACTGGTCTCACAACCCATTTGTAGTGTGATCAGGAGCCCTCACCCTCGTGACCTGCGGGGGTAATTAAGAGAAGGGAGGAGGCCGTGTGAGACGCCCACGACTGGCGTTGCTAGCTAAACCTCTGAAAAGATGGAGAAAATTACGATGCCCGGTGGCTCTTTCTACAGTGGGAGACATCTCTCACTGTCGCTCCCTCTGCTCTATCCAACCTGGTGAAGGTTGAAATTTCTATTTGTTATGACCCTACCTGTGTGATTAGCATTTCTCGCGTCTTCTGATAGCCTGGAATGGTGCATAATTTTCTTTAATTGCTTTGGACCTCACAGCCTGACACTTTCCCTTCTGCTTCCACCCCGCCTCTCCTCTGGTGCTCCAGAGAAGAAACCAGGCTACGTGATGGATGGAAGGAGGAGGAGGAAAGAAGGAGGAGGAGGAGGGGAGAGAAGAAGGAGAAGAAGAGGAGAAGTAGTAGTCCTGAATTAGGAGGAGTTTGAGTACTTTAGAGTTTCTGGGAAATTCATTAAAATGGTGTCCTTTCTCCATATAGCCTGACCTCTCTCTAGCTTAAGCACTGGCTGGTTTTAACAGGGAAGCAGAAGTCAATGTTCAACAATTACAGTAGAACAGAGAAGTTTCACACAACAATTCCTGCTGGATTGGAGTGTGTGAGTAAAAAAGAAGGATGGAGGGGGTAGCTGGGAGAGCAGCCAGAAAGAAAAAATAACAATTCTCCTTGCATCTGCCCAGGAGCCTCTCCAGAGCCTTCCCCACCTGGTTTTTACAGGACAAAAGCAGGGACAGTCTTCATTGACTTCTGTTTCAGGTGCTGAGAAAGCCAAAAAATGCAGTTCGGGTTCTGTCATCTTCAAAGAGAGGAAAGGGTTTGTCAAGATGAGAGAGAGAAGCAAAAGAGCTATACGTATAACAAACACAGATTTTTCCCTATAATCCAAAAATGTTTTTAAGAGGGACGGGACATATTAGCATCAGACTTCCTCTGCAGTCTAGTTCAAAATAACCTTCTAATCGCTGACGTAGTCGGTCCCCAACAATAAAGGTGCCCCCAACCCTGCTCCCAAACCTGGCACACCCAGTTTGGAAAAAAACAGCTGTTTAGCACATTCAAACCCTACAGAAAGGAAACCTACCGGCTCTCCTACTACTTCAAACATGGTGATTATTATGAAATTGTAACAAGGTCAGGAGAAGGGACAGTGGGCATCGTCCAAGCGTGGAACAGATCCCAGTGGCACAGACAGACCAAAGTTTGGGCCCCTTCGCTTAATATTCAGAAGTTGGGATTATCCATCAAGGCAGAACGGTGGGACTTTGAGACATTTAAAAAATGCTTAGGGTATGGAACTCACTACCACGAGTTACCTGGTCACCACCCACGTGGCTGGCTTTCAAGCAGGGGCACACACCTTCCAAAGAACCACATGGGGCTTTGTGCCCACCACAAAGAGGGAGGGAGAAGCCCATGGAAGGGGTCATTTCAGGGGCTTGAAGGAGAATGGGCAACGCCAGGCTTTGTGGAGCAACGCCAAGGGGCCCCACTCTCCAAGAGGCATGGCCCACACCATTGGGGGGCTGGCAAGTTTTAAGGGACAAAATGAGTGCCTTAGGCCATGGCACAGCTTAGGACACTAATTTTTCTCCTCACTCCCCCAAATAGCCAAGAATTTTGCCCCCACAAAAGGGGTGCTGAGTGCTACAGGTGAAGTCTCTTGGCCCCACTGTTTTAAGCATCTTCAGAGATAATACGCGTAATATTACTTTCAGCATCATAGCCCAATGAACATCAGGAACAGAATACTGGGCCTTTGAACGAATCCAGCCAAGATCCTCTAGTGTCCTTCGTCCTGCTGTGCGTACGGCTATATTACGGTTGACTGTTGGTTCCGGCACCAGTTTTGCATATCGAAAACCCCTTCTCCTCCCCATTGGTCCTTAAAATTATTTAAGCATTCTTTAAAAAAGAAAAGAAAATTAAAAGGAAAAGAATGAGATAGAAAAAGAAGAGAAAATACATAGCAAATACAAAACGCAGCTACTACATGGAAAAGCTCGCCGAGTAATGTAAGACAACATTAAAAGAAAGTACAAACTATTCCACTGGAAAAACCAAATCCTCACTTTTATACTTATATATCCACTTGAACTAAACACATACAAAGATAGTTTCACGACAGTTTAATACTTTAGCACTTTCAGGACTGCTGTATTTATATTTAACTGTTACTAAAATCAAAATTTAGATTAGCCAAGAAATCTAAGTCATAAAAATAAACTATCATAAAATAGGCTGCCCTTTATTTAATGGATCCCCAAAGTGTACAACAGTCTCTTACTGTGATACAAGTGAATTGCAATTCAACAATACCCTTCATACAAGAAGTCTCGCCTACTGTTGGAAAGAACGCAGGGTCGGTGCCCGCATATCTCTTTGGGGACCAGCGGGGGACATACCACTGTTAAAAGTTTCCTCCCTTTCGTAGATGAGTTCGTGTTTATTCCTCCCTTTGGACAGACTCCACATGGCAGTCATGGTAGTTTGGGAGAGACTTTAAGAGAAGTTGGGTTCTAAAACCTCTTGGCCCTTAAGAGCAACTCGTACCTTGACCTGGACAACTAACGAAGCCAGTTTAAAACTGGAGTGGTAGAATTACCGCCCAATTAAAAGGGGTGCAAAGCACATGGCTTAGGAGGATGAATAGCCCCGGCAATACTGCCTCCTCCATTTTTTCCCTCCTTTTTTGCATTTTGGAGGTTTGGGGGGGTTTAAGAGGATAGGTGTCTGAGTCCCTCCTCCCGCCACAAAGAGACCCATGCCCTACAAAACCTGGTTGCAGTCCTTCAGCCAGCTCCTGAATTAACATTTTTGCCAGAGTTCTGCACTAACTGAAGCTTCTGAGTGGTCTTCAAGAGCAGCTCCAAGTAGAATCCACCGTATAGAGTAATCTATACAGAGGCAAGTATAGATTCCTGTCTCAAGCAGCTTGCAGGCACCCAGTGCCACGTAAAGCTTTTGGCTTCAAGTGACAGCACCGCCAACAAAGATGAAGGGGACCCTACAGGAAGCCTTCCTGCTCCTTCAGAACCCTTTGAGCATCCAGCTCCTCTCCCCACGTCTCAGCGGAGTCAGAATTCAAACAAAGGTTCAGTTTCCTGTTCAGAACTTATCCAGCAAACCCAGGCAAGACTTCAGCATCCTCACCATCTCACCTGTCTCAGGTGTCAAGATCAAAACAGAGCTGGATTTCATCAGGATATTGACAAAGCTTTGGGTGTCCTAGTGTGTGACAGGGAGGACATCAATGTTATCACCACACCTGGGACCGAGCAGAAGTCCTCCATGCTATTGACTGAAACTGCTTCTGCACTAAGGGCTGAACCACAGGACCATCATGTCCCTCATACTCAATCCACAGAGACCTCCCAGTCACATTTTGGGGTCAAGGCATCAAGGTTGAGGGGAACTGGCAAGCTGCAGTTTCCCATCAAAGCTGACCAGGTTTGGGAGCCAGGCCTGATCCCAGATTCAGGTAAGCGAGTGACATGAGACCACCTGCTCCATTTCAAGCAGACAGACAGATGGAAGAAGAGCAGTTGCTCTGTCAATGATTGTGGTCCTCATGAAATGGCCCAGCATTAAAAAGCATTACACTATTGGGTCAGACAGCAAGGTGAAGGCAGCAAAAATACGCTGGGGCACAAAAGCAAGGACCTATTACAGTCTGGGCTCCAATAGTGGGTCAAATCAGACCACCCTTTCATACTTTTCTCAACCAAGAAACCTCCACAGAAGTGGGGACTCCATCAGTGGCTGTACTTATTGGCATCAAGCCAGTAGCAAAGTGTGGCAGCTTATCTCTGGAAGGAAAAATGGTGGTGGTGGTGGGGACCTCACAAGTGCCAGGTTCTTCTACTACCTGGGTAAACCTCCAAGACAGACAGGATTTTTATTTATAGGCCTTCTGTGTAGAAGATCACAGCTTTGCTCACACATCATGTAAGATGTAACGTGGCTTAGTGTGCTATACAGACAACCATGGTTTTATTTGCCAGTAAATTATGGTCTGAAACCATGGATTACTAACTTCAATTCCTGTTTAATTCAATCTTTAATAAGGATATATTTCTGTGGCTCATTTTGGCCTCATCTAAGCCTTCCACAATTCCTGACTTGCTTTTGGTTTATTCCATCATGGTTAACACTGGTTTAGCATAAGACACGAGTGCAGTCAATGCAGAAGCACCCTTGATGTCATCTAGAAACTTTCAGTCTTCTCAATTCACCCTCTGCTCTCCTCCAGAATAGCCCTCAACTTGGTGGAGCTGACCCATCCCAGGGCTGAGAAAGAGAACTTCAATGGATGGTGAGAAAGATCAGGTCCCCCAAATCCAATAATAAAATACCATCATGATATTTTGGGTTCCCCATGAAGATACCCAGTTCCAATCAAACCATGCAGCCATCAAGGCTCTTTCTCTCTTGGCCAGCAGGATAGCCCCCTTCCCCCGTGTGAAAGATGCAACTCACAACTTTCTACAACTGCAGGTTGAATAAGCAAACAAGTAAACCACTTTCTAGAGGCTCGTAAGGATCGTGCTATAAACACTCTCAGACTTATGGAAAGGAAAATTAAGTTGCAATTCTTTATACTTTTTTTCTGAGCACAGTCCCAGCTTAAACCTCAGTCAGAGACAACAGCAACAACAACACATACAGCCCAGGTTAGGGATAAGCAAACTGTTATATTCCAGATATTTTGGGCTGAAACACCACAGTTTCTTGCAGGCTTGGGCTTAGAAGAGTTGAAATCCAAATAATCAGTCTTATTGTTTGCAACAACAGCACACTACGGTTGGAGACAAGACATTTAACACTGGGGGGAAAAATAAGCATCATTCAGTAACTATAGGAGTAGCACTACTACAGGACAAAGCACCCATCAGATCGATCTTCCCTAGGGCAAGCCTATAACTGGGAAATCTCTCTCAAGTGAGTTCTGCCAGACGCTGACCCTGCGAATGTTGAGGAACTATGTTAAAAAGATAACCAATTTACACACACTGGGAACTGGGCAAAACTCATTCACTGAAAGGTGGCACACCACACACCACTGATTAGAGTTGGCTTGCTACCACAGATTTCATCACACCCTGCCTTTATAGGACAAACAAGTGCCATGATACTGATCAAGTACATTGGTGGGTGGGAAGGGAGAAGGCCTGCTCCATCAAAGCCATTGACATCTTATCAGCTTGCAGGGAAGCTAGGTCAACGTGGAAGTTGACCTAGATTTGTTCACCTGCGCACTCTGCTGAATCACGAGCACTGCTTGTTCAATTTGCTCCCCCAAAGGTGGCCAAAGTCACCTCCCTTCAGGCAACCTTTGGCAAGCCAAAAATGTTATTACGACATGACTTTAATCAGAACTATGACGGAACTGACTTGAAGAGGCGTAATGGTATGTGGGAAAGACCTTGGGAGACTGGGCATGGAGACACTGCCTAAGGAATGGTCAGATAAGAGGGAGCACAGCCCACAGCTGGATACTGGGCAGGGCTCAGAAGGGGCCCTCCCTAGTTTCTCAGGCTGTAAAGGAGACAGCAGGAGAACTGTATTGTCAGACTTGTGAGATTCTCTCAATACAGCCTTACAATAAAGTAGAATCAGAACATCTGGTCGCGTTTCCTGTCTGATCTACCTGGTAAGGCTGACAAGAAGCCAAAGTGGCACAGTAACAGGGGTCACGTGGTGAACCCCGGGACGAAAAAAGCACCCGAACCCTTAGCGTGCTTCCAAAGTCTTGTTGCTATTTACAAATTCATCGTGGTTGCTCACCCTGTTGGAAACTCTTCCCCAGCCGCAACGTGCTTTACACGGGGAGAAAGAAAAAAAGAAAGAAAAGTTAAATTCTTGGAACCAACTGCCACACGGAAAAGGCACTTCCTGATAGTAAGCCTGCACAATCGGCGGGGTTGAGAAAACCACAGCTGGTGTGAGATGATAGGGGTGGCCAAGGAAGGGGGAAGAGCTCCTTCCCCCCCCCCACACCCCCTGCAAAACCACGGAAAGAGCCACTCAGCAGACAGCCACCAAGGGAGGCTGTTCAGTAATTGCTCTAGGCACTCCTGCTGCACCGGAGTGGATCCATTTGGTAGCCAACTCAAGCAAGGGGAGGCGAGAACATTCTCCAGGTTCACTCCCGCCCCTGTGTTTTGTTCCCCCCAAAGCATCTGTGTTAAAAAGATCCTCTAATCTGCATTAATGGTAGTTGAGACCCAAGCTGTTGGTTCACTTTGGGGAGCAGAAAGGCTCTCCACTGAGTACCAGGGCCAACTCAGAAGAGGAACTATGGTTCAACAGGGACAGCCCCCCCCCCGCCCATTAAGAGGACGTGGGAGGCTGTAGAAGACAGAAAGAAATACAAGCAAACAAGGAGGGGGGGAGCGGCGACAGCAACCATCCAGCCTTCTAACCACTTTGGTTCTTCCTGCTTCACGATCAGAGCTTACTCATCCGTGAAACAATATTAGGCACCAACTGGAAAGTAACTTCACACCATGCTTCTTAATTCACCTTAGATTACTTAAAGTGCTTTTTCTGCTCACGCTCCTGAATAAAACAAGACGCACCACTTAGGGAGCCAAACACGGTGAACAAAGGGAACAAGGGATGTTAGGCGCCCCAAGGGCTGTGTGAACCCCCCAGATGCTCTAATGGCCCAGCGCTTGGAACGGAAGAGGGCTGGGCTGAGGGTCAGCCTTGCAGCCCCTCTGGGGTGGACCTATGGACACCAACCCATCACCTCCGAAGATGACGACCCCACCACACCTCCTCCGATGTACTCCCCCGCTGTGGCACTGGGGCAGGGTTATCTGCCACGTCCATGTTCCTGCCGAGGGGACGGCAAGCGCGAGAACACCTACGTTCTTCCCCAAACCGTCCTTTGCCAAACCCAGAGGAGCAGGCAGCAGGGAGCCGAGGCGCCTAGCTCGAACCCTCTGCCAAGGGCTGCCAGTTTGCAAGCCGCTCTAAGCCCGGCCATCCCACCCCCGTGAGGCTCTCCAACGCTACTCCAGATCAAAACTGGGCTGCACTTCCCAGAAGTAGAGCAGAAAGCATCAACCCCTTACATTCAAGAAAAGTTTCTTTGGGATGACTGACTGAGCCTGCAAAGGATCAGACTGCTGGAAAAATAGAACAGAAAAACTGGGAGGGAGGGAGGGAGGGAGGGAGGGAGGGAGGGAGGAAGGAAGGAATAAAACATCAAGAGCCACCTTACCTGGTAAGTAATAGAGCGGTGGTTTCAGTCCAAACATGGTTTAGGTCACTGACCCAAGGCATCCAGAAGAAAAAATAAACGAAAACCCAAATGCAGCAATCAAAAAAAAAAAAGCAGCTGGAGAATAACAAATAATAATAAATGACTCAGAGGAGTCTGTTTAAAAAGCAAAGCAAAAACAAGCTGCACCTGGATTAAGGGGGAAAAAAATTAAAAAGGGATCACAGCAGATATAAAAAGGGTCTTTTAGTCAATTTTGTGTTAGCGCAACACTCAGTCTCACTTCTGCAAACTGCTCTAGTCAGGCACAGCTTGTCTTCTGGACTTTTCCCTGTTCCCTTCTTTTTTTCTTTTTCTTTCCACCTTCCTCGTTGCCTTTTTCTGAGCCCAGAGAGATGCAAATAGAGAGAAATATGCACGCGCGCGCACACACACACACACACAGACACCGAACACAGAGAAAGGGAAACTAAGGAACAAGCACAGGAAGGCAGAGGAAGGTTGCAGCTTGTTGGGTGTTTTTCCTTTCTTTCCGTGTTCTTTGCTTTCTTTAAGAAAACAAAACAAAACAACAACAACAACAACAACAGAAGAAGAAGAAGAAGAAGGGGAAAAAAAACCCCAGAGAATCTCCTTTAGGGATTACTCATTTGGAGAGGCGCAAGGAAAAAAGCAGCCACCAAGGGGAAGAAAAGGAGATCAGAGCCCCTGTCATGTTACTGGCCTTTCCTCCATTCAGTGTCTTGAATGTCAAGGGTAGGGGGTGTGGAGGGAGGAGGGGGAGAGGGAGTCAATGGGTTTGTTTTCAAAGGGGCTCCATGTTCAGCCTCGGATTAAAAAGGAAAAAGGGGGGTCTCGTCAGAAGCGAAGGCGAGAAAGGAAGCAAACTGGAGTTGGCGCGCTCTCTCTCTCTCTCTCTCTCTCCCTCTCTCTCGTGCGCGCGGTGGTTGTCAAGCAGAAATGAGGCTTTGTTTTAGCATTCGCCTTAGCTACTGGTTTACAAAAGGGAGAAGGGGTGGAGAAAGGGTGGCGGCAGAGGGCGGGCGGTGTGGGAAGGATGCGCGGCACCGAAGGGTCTTCCCGGAGGGTCCTGCGGGAGATCGCCAGGTCCGGAGCGAGCCAGCCCCAGAGGGCAGGGAGGGCCACGGGTCTCCGAGAAGCGAAGCAGGTGGCACCGCTTCCCCAGGGGCTGCCTCGGAGGGTTATATGGCCCCCGCGCTCCGTCCCACCCGCGACTCGGAAAGGAGGAACCGCAGGAGGAGGAGGAGGAGGAGGAGGAGGGAAGAGGAAGCAGGAAGGAGGAAGGCTGGCAGCCGACGCTCCCTCCAGCTCCTCAAGAAGGCACGGCAGGTAGAGCGAGGGAAGAGAATGAAGCGTTGTGGCGGCGGCGGCGGCGGCGGCAGCAGAGCCCCCCCCCCCGATCAATTTTCATGCAAGAATCATTATCGGTAAATTGGAAATCTGGCGAACTGACAGCAAATTTGTCTCTCCTAATGAAAGAGCGAGAGCAGCGAAAGCATCGAGCATCTGTTCTTTGGAAGATGAACCGTCCTGCGCTTTCACGCCGGGGTGGGTCAGCCGGCCTTTTCGCATTCATCTTCTTAATGCTCACGCCAAGGGGGGGGGAGGGTTGGGGGGAAAGGGGAAAAAAGGGGGGGGGAAAGGAAGAAGGAATGTAAAAAATGCCTCTTGAAAAGAAAAAGGGGAGGAAAAAAAACGCTAGGGCGGAAGAGGCAGACGGCGAGGGATCGACAAGCAGATGGCTCTGGCGGAGTTTTTTCACTTCTGGCCTTCCAGGGCAGGAGAAGGAAGAACCGTGGGGGGGTGGGGGGCAAGGCTGGAACTGCAAATAATAGGAAAAGTCTTCCTCCTCCCGCCCACCTTCTTCCTATTCCTCCACCAGGGTGTCGTCCTCCCCCCTCCGGAGCGTCTCTTTTCCGCGGACAGCAGCTGCTGGTCCAGGGGAAAAAAAAGGCAATGCAAATAAATGCCCCCCTTCATGCGGGGCACCCCCTAAACATGCACACGCACAGAAGTTGCTGCCAGTTCTTCATTCAGAGCGGCAAACGAAGAAGAGGGGGACTTGGCTTTTCCCAAGGGACGCCCCTTGCTTTCTCGCTCGCCCGTTGGTTTGGACACCCCAAAAGCAGCAGGACCCCCAGAATCCCTGCCCTGCCAGGGAACAAGAAAGATGGAGCCGTTTCAAAGCAAACCAGTCCCAATTCTTAGCAGCCCGGGCGAAACCAACTCCCTTTCGGACTCAAAGCGACTCTTGCAAACATCTGCTGTTCTCCTCTGGGGTCACACGCCTTCCTCTTAGCTTCCAGTTTTGCAGCACTAGCCGAGAGCCAAAGGCAGATTTTACCCATCCATCTGACTTGGATCTCTCTCCGTCTCTCCCATGTACCTGTTGCCTTGTTGCCCAAGCTGAATTGTTTACTATGGGTTTTAAGGAGAGTCATCGAAGGCCCCCAGGGCCCACTGAAACTCATCTTAAGATGAGCCTACCCAAGACAAAACCGGGCAGGGAGGCTCGGGCACCCAAGGTCATCCAGGCTTCTGATGCCACAGATAACTCTGCTTCTTTTTTGAAGTTTTGTTTGCAAACCAGGAACCTTCAGCATTTAGAGCAGTGTTTCTCAACCTTGGCAACTTGAAGACGTGTGGACTTCAACTCCCAGAATTCCCCAGCCAGCCATGCTGGCTGGGGAATTCTGGGAGTTGAAGTCCACACGTCTTCAAGTCGCCAAGGTTGAGCAACACTGATTTAGAGCCTCTTGGATCAGGCAGGTGGTGGGCCCAGGGAGGAAAGAGAAAGGATATCCTTGAATCTCCAGGCAGAGCCTGTGAAATGGAAAACAGCTTTTTTTCCAAAGTATCTAACCTGCTGTGATGCAATGCATTAAAAATGCATTTGGCATTCAGGGCTGGCTAACTGAATCAGCTCCTCTCCATTTTGGCCGGGTGGAAAAAGATTACAGAACTGGGCAAGAACAAGTTCTAGATCGGACCACCTTAAAAGAGCCACCGCAGACATTAAAAAAGGATTTAAAATCCTTTTTTATTTGTTGGATTGTTGGATTTCTCCCCCTCCCATCTCCCCCACAGTAGGGGACTCTGGGCGACTTACAAAAAGCATTAAAACTATAAATATATATAAAATACATAATACATCTAGAATTAAGAACAATACTAAGTATTTTGAGTATTCAGAAGTATTTTAACTGAACAAAATGTCTTTTTCATTTAGCCCGCAAGCGTAGGACGCCGCACGCGACAAACCCTGGAGCTCCACGGAAGGCTTCAGCCGGTCGCATGAAAAGCTGTGGTGGAGAGGGTTGGTGCACCAGCTAGCATTCACAACCTGCTTGCTCTGGGGACCAAAAAGCACCGTGTTTTCTCTGGTGTGTTGAGTTCTCCCCTCTTAAGCCTGGAGTTCAAGAAGGCGAGCAGTATCTCTGCACTGCAAAGAGAAGCCACATCCTGTGCTGATAATGACCAGCCTTTAGAAAAGCTTTAAAAAGGCAACAGGATAAACTTCAGAGAAGCTTAAATGAAGGCCACAAAGCAAAAACTGCTAAGGAGGGTACGTCTCCAGCTGGCCTACAACCCAACTCCCATGTTCAGAGGGCACTCTGAACTGGAATGAAGCAGGCAACTTTACGGCGTCACCATTCTTGCCACCTGGAAAACTCTCAACCCCTCCAAACCGGAGGGCCATTCAAAAGAGGGGGGGGGGGACAGGAAACCCATTTTTGTAACCAAACAGCAGCCTGAAAGTCGGGAGGGAGGAAATTATGCTGCTTAAGAAGTAGACCTCTGTCCCATCGTAGCCTCTAGTAAACTAGGTTTGCAGGAGTCTACCAAATGTTTTACAGCTCTCGGGAGCAAAAAGAAATTGGAAGAATCCCAGCAGTTAAATTACAAATATCTTTTGTGGAAACGTCCTCTGCAGAGGACAAATGGGAGTAAAGGAGTCCCCCATCCATGCTGATCCAGACTTGCTTACTTTCGGCAGATGAGCAAAAGGCATGCCCAGAGGCTACAGACTGGATGGGAGGAAAGAGGACTTTGATTCTAGCAGAGAAGTCAGAACATTGGTGAGGAGGCCAAAGAAAAATCCATCCGGGCAAGGACTTAAGGACCATCCAGATCAGACCCCAAGAAACTAAGTTGGGTCTGTTTTACTCATGAGTCTCTTAGCATCACATCTAACTTGGACACTTCTGTGTGAGAACTTGCCCTTTCACAAAAAGTTGACCACCAAGCCGCAAGTGCGGCGGCTTGAACTTTCAGGGAAACGTGATGCACGTCCAAAATGAGGCAGCTGAACATCTTGCATCAGTATTTATATTAAGGAAAGAGTTTCTTGTTCTTGCAGAGGCAAGGAAGGGTCATGCCCTTGACAGTAAAAACCAAATTTGAAGGGGTGTCTGAACATGTGAATTTTGTTTTGCCCTATAGTGTTCAATCAGGTGGCACCATCTAGCTGAACTTGGTCAGTCTTGGAAGCTAAGCAGGGTTGTGCACGGCGAGTCTTTGGATGGGACCAGAAACTACAAGGAGGCCTCCCTAAGGCACCAGGAGCTGAGCTTGACATGAGGGAGTCTTTTCCTTAAACAAATAGTGGAACGCATCAACTCCCTTTATCAGATCCCAGGAGAGTTTTACTGGGGGCACCACGATGACTCAGATCTTTCCAGGCTGTCCCTTCAAAACTCATCCCTGGGGTGCTGCCCTTTGGGATTCAGAGAATCCTTAAAATCACACAGAGCAAAAGCACACACACTTCCTTAACGCTCCCTATTTTCACCCCAAGCCCCACAATGCTGGAGTTCCAGGGCAGCCACAGAGAAATGCACATCCTTTGAGGGGAATCTTCCCATGCTTTTCTCTATGTGCCAGCCCTGAGACATGATTCTGGAATGAACAAATGATCTGGAAACTGATGTAGCCTCTAGAACTGGGCAGTGTGTCTAAAATGTGAATGTCTTACGATGAAGGACCGACAGGATCTTCTTCCCGACGCTGAAGACGCTCTCTATGTCTAAACAATGCACTACACTATGCTTGGTCCTTAACTATGACTTGCTGAATAAATCACAATTGGCTAGGCTCACAAAACATGCTCCCCAAAAGCCAGGAAACCACCTTGCTATTTACTGAACCCGGGTACAAACTCAGGCGATGAGCAAGCTTAGCAGTCGAGTCACATCGGATCTTCCAGACAGACATCTACTGGGTTGGCTGGGTTCAAGCCACTGCACTAAGCCACTTACCAGTCCTCCGGTAAGCTAGCAGACTGTTCCAACCAGGCCAATGATGGTTTGTCTAATAAACCACAGTTTGGTACTATGGTTGAAACCTTTCATTGGGCGCTGTCTGGGCATGTTCCTTCCTCTTCAAGGGAACCTTCACTGGAATGTTATCCAGTTCAGAGCCCTTTGCTTCCTCAAGATGATCTCCATCACCAGGAAGAGAAGCTGAATGTTGCCTTCCCCTGGCACTCCCCATTTCACCCACCCACCCAATTGTTCCACCACCAACAGCCACCTCCAGAGCCCTTCCTTCAGCAGCGGATGCCAATCATGCACCCATGCGTCCCCACCCACCTTCCCAATCCCGTGGTGCCTTCAACTGTCATCCTTTTATACGTTTTTAATTCGCCAGGATTACCCTAACAACGGTGGTAATTAATACTAACCCCTCCTCTACCGTATATGCTAATGGCATGAGCCATAAAAATTAATTTGCAAACATGTCATTACACAATAGCTGTACAGCCAATAAACCTGCAATTATAGGCCAATCACTGAACAGGAACAGAGGGAGGGGCTCTCTGCCAATTTGGTCTGGCGCCTTCTTCGTTCTAATTACGTAAAGCTCAAGAGGAGACACACTTCTCTGAGGAGGAGCCGACTGATCTCCAACGTGACTCTTGCTTGGCCTACGTTGGGCAGGGCTCCCGTGCCCATCAGATGACTGAGCTCAGAAGGTCAAGGAAAGATGGGGAAGGGACACTCACCCAGCCCTTCGAGCCAGATTCCTGCAGACAAAACCCTGCTGAGAAGTGCACACTAAGTGCTTTCTCCATTATTCCCAGGAACCGCAACAAACCCAAAGGGGAAAGCACTTTTGCTGCTGGAAAGAACTATGGAAATGCTTACTGCTGGGATGCCCCTTTAATTAATGCCTTTGTTTATCTATTACAAAAGCTTACAAGCTACTTCAGTCATAAGCTGACTCCAAGGGGCTCACCCTCTGGTCCAACAGAACCCAATCTATCACAATATAAGAAGGAACGATTGAGACACATAAATTACTACTTTATGATCAAACACCCTGATTATTAAACACATAAGCATGAAGCTGCTTAAGCCAAGCAAGGAATCTCCTAAGATCCACATTCATCATTCAACTCCCTGGAAGACCAGTGTATCCAAAAGGCCAAACCTGGAAATCACCATTTTGCTACCCCAGAATGCCAAAGCAGGAGGATCCCTAAACTCCTGGACACCTCTACCCCACAAGTAGCAGTGAGGCTTCCTCACGCCCACCTCTTTTCTCCATAGAGTGATCACAGCACTCCCCGAGAGTGCTGCCATCCATGATGCACGCATTAGCACAATGTCCTCAGGGGAGATGCCAATTCCAGGAAAGCAGAGGACAAGAGGTGGCAACTCCTTCGCTTGTTTTTCAGGAATGGCCAGTTTTGCCCCTGCGCTGTGCCAGCTTGGAGCCCTCCCTGCCTCCTTGCTGTATTATTTCACCCAGGCAGGCCTGCCTTCTCCTCCCTTTGCTAACAGGAAAGGGCAGCAGGAAGAAGGTTTAACAGCCACCACACAGAAATGAGTTGGTGGGTGCTCAAGGGATGGAGGGACATCCTTGCTGGAAAGCCCTCTGTGGGATGGATCTGAAGGCCAACCAGAAAACTTCCCTTGCTCTTTCCCCAGTGACCTCTGGACGTATCCCAAATGTACTGGAACGTACTGCAGGTCTCTCTTAATTGGTAGGCTGCAACAAGATGGTGGCTTGCAAGGTACTTTCTAGATAAGAGATCTGGCTTGCCTAAAATAGAGGGAGCCTACTTGGGGTGAAGGTGGACTTTGGTCACACTTGTGACACCCTGGCCAAATGTGCCCAGAGTGAGAGAGATTGCTCCTAGTATTAGCAGGGAAGGCTGCATGTGGCACGGGTATGACTAGGCTTGTAATTTAGTCTCCTCTGTGATTGTCGTTCTTCTTCTGACTCCTGCTTGCAGGCTCCACTCAGTTCACACAGCAAAGCTCGCCGTGCATTGAAGGGCTTATTTTTCAGCTGGCTTGTCACAGAGCCTGACCCTGAATAAGGCTGAAAGGGAGGGACTGGTCCAAGGTCATCTAGCTGGCTTCTGTGGCTGAGGGAGGAGCAGAACCCGGGTTTTCCTACTCCTGGTCCAGCTCCTTCACCATTAGCCATGTTGGTTCTCAACATTTTCTCTGTCTTATTAAAAACATGTAAAAACTCTTTGGACAATCGTGGGAAGCCTAGAGCAGTGTTTCTCAACCTTGGCAACTCTAAGATGTGTGGACTTCAACTCCCAGAATTCCCCAGCCAGCATGGCTGGCTGGGGAATTCTGGGAGTTGAATTCCACACATCTTAGAGTTGCTATGGTTGAGAAATACTGGCCTAGAGATTTGAGAATGAGCAGGAGAGCAATGATCATTGTTGCTATTTTTGTCGATGATGGTGATCATGATGATGATAATAGTCAATCCCTGACATGCATTTAACTGGGTTCCCTGAGCAACAGCCACAAGCACCCATCACTCCACTTCACAATCAGCCAAGAGGAGCATTGGACAGCTTGGTCAAATTCTTGAATGTTTTAGGTAATGATGTAGAATGGGTGGCAACCATCCCACAGAGCTGGAATGGTGGTGTGGTTCAAGTGTTGGACTAGGGACCCTGGAGAACCAGGAACCAATCTGTACCCAACCACAAAATTCACTGGAAGCCTTGGGGGTGATTTCTCATCTTACCTGTCTCAAGAGCTGGTTGGAAGATAAAGCAGGGGGCAAGCGGTCTGTGGCCTTGAGGAAAGGCAGAAGATAAATGTGGTGAATCTCTCCAAAAGTCCACCGAGCCAGAGACCAACAGGACAGGGAGGGACCTGACCTCACGTTTCAGATGTGAAGGCTAGACGTTCTAGTGCACTAAACACAAATGACTTCCCAGCCATTATTTATCAAGTAGACCTCTGCTTGGGATTGTTAGAGTGGGGCAAAAAGATGGGAAGACGACAGAAAATATTTGTGTGACACGCAGAGAGTGGAAGAGACAAGGCAGACATCAACCCAGAGCCACCTCATAAAACGTTTAGGCAACAAGGGGAAAATGCTTCTCACACTAGATAGAATTAATTTACAGGAAGGGGTGGTGACGGCCACAGTCTTACATGGTGTTAAAAGATGAATTCATGAGAGACAACAACCTCTTGCAAGGTCTATGAACTAAGTAGAGCCTCCATGTCCTGCTCTAGATCACCTGCTGGAGAACATCCCAGGCTTCTCTGCTCTTGTTTGTTCGTTTCCTAGAAGTATCTGGCCGGTCATCATGGTAAAGAGACTGGTGGACTAAATGAACATTTTGACCTCAGACAACCAGGTTTCCTTATGCTCCTAGGTTCACAGCCCACTCCTCCCTTCTGTGCTGTAATTAATCACCTTCACCACCACAATAATTACAATATTAACTACCTTTTCCACTCTTCCTGGCAGGGCCCCCAAGCGCCCTCTGGTGTAGAGGATGGTGCCACTGCAGGAGGGAGAGCCAAAGATCTGAGTGCCGCAGGGGAAAACAGGCAGCAGTCTTTCAGATGGCACACACCTTCTTCTGCAGCATCTGCCTGGCACCTCCCTGAACAGCGGGCACCTTCCAGCCCCTCCTTTCTGCCAGAAGGCTCAGAACTCACAAAAGATGCTATGGGGCTCCCTCGGATGATATTTACAACTCTATCTCTTTCCAGCGACTTGTGGCGGCAAAATGAACACTACAGAATAGTGGCAAACACACGGAACAAGTAGCAACATTCCTTCAGCACATCTATGCGCAAAGCAGATGGGATGGAGAAGCAAAACAAACACTCTCTCTTTCTCTCTCTCCCCTCCATCATCAGCTGCCTGAGTTCCTGGAGCTCAGACAAATCCCTTGCTGACCAAGCTGGGCTGGAGTTTCTGCAGAACGAAGCATATCAGGACTCCTATCTGTGGTTATTCAAAGAGCTCAGTGTGACAAAGCTAGGGTAGGCCTTTGTCCAAATCATGGGGAGTCCTCTGGCAGAAATGAGGGTGCAGAGATGGTGACAGAACATGCACGTACAGTGGACAACCATTTCAAAGCCTTTACTGGCTTACCAATGCTAGGTGATGGTGTTGAATACTGTTGTTTTTATGGATGCAACCACAGAGAAAGAAGAAGAAAGCTGGCAGGTAGATGCATTTTTCAAAGTGCGGGGTAGATGAGGACAGGGCAAGTTTATCTGAACCCTCCCCCTTCATCGACCCACCCAGCAGTGCCAAAGAGTGGTGGAACAACCAGGCTTTCATCCTGGATCTGCAGAAAGCAGCTTGGCAAGGCCTATGACAGACTACTCTGCTCTGTTCAACTGGAAGGGAAAAATCTATGAGGAATGGTTGGGGGTGTTGGGTAGGTTTGGCCTGGAGAAGAGAAGGCTGCAGGGAGACACGACAGCGGTCTTTAAATGCCTGCAGGACTGCCACGTAGAAGATGGGGCAGAATTGTTCAGAGTTGTTCCAGAAGAGACGACGAGGAACAATGGGCTTCAATTGCAAGGAAACAGATTTTGGTGGGACATCAGACAAATGTTCAACCACAGAGCAAACTTCCTTGGAAGGTGGTGGACTCTTGCTAGAGCTGTTGAAGCAGAGGTTGGATGGCATCTGTCTGGGATGCTGTAGTAGTGGGTGCCTGCTCTGGATAGAGGGTTGGACTGGATGACCTCTCAGGTCTCTTCCAACCTTTATATTCTAAGTCTTGATCCTTCATCCTTTTCCAGTCCCCACTGCCAATCTTTAGGAAGAGCTGCCCAAGGCTGCCTTCTGTCAATTAAGCCAAGAGGTTTTCAGAATGTTAACCAGCATCGGCCCAACGTCCCTGCTCTACCGTAGCCTCTTTATGAGTTTTCTAACTAATGGCTCAAGTCCCATCTAGAGGAGCTAGTTTTCTACAAGCAAGATTGGGGTGGATGCTGGCCTTCCACAGATGGGCTGAAAAAGCAGAAACAGTAGGAAAGTCCTAAAGTTGAGTTTTTTGAGAAGTGTGGTCTCCACAGTTTTGCAACAGAACACCTGTTAGGCCCTAAGGTGGCCCAGGCATGGGGGAGGGGGTCATGTAATTTATTCACTGGTGGAAGGATAAAATTGGTGGTTGTTAGGCTGTAGTTTGATCATCCCTGCCACTCCCATGATGACAAAACCAGTTTCCCAAAACAGCAAAATAAGCAAAATAGCACATCCCTCATGCAGATGAACTTTGCACTGAAATCTCTCCAGCTATTTCAGAAGTATTTTTCTTCCTGTGAAGCAACTTCTGTTTTTCTACCTTGTTCTCAGGTTGCTTGAGAATTCCTTTCAAATTTCTTTTAGTTGTGTTGCTGAGTTCAGTCTTGGTTGGAGATGGGAAAAAAGGCTCATGGGAGGTCTCTCTATAGGGCTTCCCTCCCAAGAAGTGTGAAAGCTGGGGAAGCTACAGACCACTAGTGTTCCTCAACCTTGACAACTTGAAGATGTGTGGACTTCAACTGCCAGAATTCCCCAGCCAGCATGAAGTTGAAGTCCACACATCTTCAGGTTGTCAAGGTTGAAGAACACTGTGCTAGACAGATCACTGAACAATCGGAACAGGGTACTTGCATACAACCTTAAGTAAGTGCAAGACCCAGTTCTCTTCATGGAAATAAATGTCAGAAAGGAAATTTCTCTTTTGTCAAACTCGTGAGAACCAGCAGGGGAAAAAGTGTACGGAAAATCTTTCCACGCAGCACCACTGCCTGTATCCTGCCATTCGTTAGTTGGAGGTTCACGCCCCTAGTTTCAGCTGATCCAGCAGCCAGGAATTCTGAGAAAATGCAGAATCCCACAAAAAAGGGAGAACCTTTTCCCAAGAGGCTCAGGAGCCAACTCTTCCTAGTGACTTTAAAGATGAATCCAGCTACGCCCGGCAAGGCAGAGGGCACCCTGAAGTTAAACCTGGCCTTGCCTTCTCTGACCAGCCCTGTCCTCCTAGTTTTGGTTCCCTGGAGCAGAGATGAAGTCTCAATTGCTGAAGAAAAGCAGATGCTGCTATTCTAATGCTATTCGAAGCCAAAGGAACATGCCATTCGGAGAGAAAGCGAGGGCTCGCCCACACCCACCCTCCTCCCAAAGTTTTCAGCTCCTGGAAGTCTATAATTTGGAGAGGAGACAGGAGCTTCTCCGCTTCGGCGGACGTCCGGCAGCCGACAAGACGGCGAAGATTCATCAGCCCGCAAGGGAGCAAGACGCCACCTCGCACGTTCATTACACCAAAGACGCTGCGTGAAGATTTCTGTCTGCTGCTGACCTCTGATTAAGTCAAATGAAGACATCTACCAGGACTGCTAAATCCAACTCGAAATGCAGCCAGGCCCGGAATGCGACTGGCAGATCTTCAGCTTGGCCAGGTGTCATCCCATGAGAGGGAGGACCACAAGGGTTATTTATATCAATCAGGCCCGGGGTGGCCCCTGACCCAGCCCGTGAATAAAACACAGCTGTAATTACGAGATGAAGAGACTGAAACAAGGAAGGAGCATGGCTTGTTCATCACCCACGGTTCTCCTCCAGGAACCCCAATCGAGCCTTGTGCCCTGCAAGCTTCACTGTTGAACCCACCATAGGAGAAGTGCACCAAGACCAGCTCCATCCCTCGGCAAACAGAAGCATCTTGGAAAATGCCGATGTTGGGGAGCATCAAGAGGTTAAGGAAAGAGCCCACGAGGGTCCGAGAAGCCCCAAGCCATGCTCAGACACCACTGGCTGGGAAGGTGGTGAAACCAGCGTGTGGTTAATTTCACCCCATGGCGAAATCCTAAAAGGTTCCCCACGCCCCAGGTTTGCATCAGCCTTCATCCTGGTCCCTGAATTGCCTAAACCAATCACGCAGCTCTGTCTTAAAAGCACACTTCAGATGCCTCATTGACAGGAAAAAGATGAAACACTCAGACACTCCAGATAATGCTACAATTTTGAAAAAGAACCCCTCGAGTTCTTTTTTCATGCGTCTGGGAGCGGGAGAGGCAGGCAGAAAGGAAAGAAAATGGTCTGGAGGCTTTGTGCAACTCTTACACGCACAAAAAACTGGACCCATTTGCCAGCTGCTGCAAGAAAGAAAAAGGGGGAAATCGAAGTCATTATCTCCCGGATCAAGAACCACCCCCTGGCTTAATAGCCCGTTGAGCAGCAAGGCGATTCAGGATGGAAGATGCCTCCTTTTCTGCATACAAAAGACGGGTCCATGGGAGATAAACTTTTACCAAGTCACTGAAAAACCGGCTCAGCCCAGCCTTTTTTACACAGATCAGCAGCTGCCAGGGAGCTGGAACCGCGGAATTAAACATGCAGCAGGGAGGGAAGTGCACGGTCCGAGTTGTATACTGCCCACCATTACAGTATATTTTCCAAACTAATCTCCAAGAATGCGTTCTTCCCCCGTCTCTTGTATTTGATGTGGATTCAGAGATTTGAGCTGCAGAATCCTGGAACCGGGAAAGGTCCCAGAACCTGCCTTTGCAACGAGAAATGTCTGCGCTTCTCTCCCTGCAAGCTGTGGCCGATCTGGCCTTTCTCAGCTCCTTGGTGGCCCTCCAAGATGCAATGCAAGCCAACCCTTGGCCTTTGCTGCTTTCAAAAGGTTACATCCTTTGCCTGGACCTCAGCATGGAGTTAATCAGTAGCCCCTACATCTTGGAGACAGGAAGGGGGGAAAACACTTTCTGATCCCCTAAACCATCTTTTTCCTTCCATCTTCTTTTCGGTTACCGTGGAGAACCGATAGTGGGTCCTGTGGAACGATGCCAAGGTGAGTTTCTGGAAGATAGCACCTCGTGCTGTAAGGACTGGGTTCCCTACTTCTGAGAGCAAATAAAACCGCCCTGTTCCAGCACATCTGTCCCTCTAGTTCAGTGTTCCCTCTCATGACTGACAACAAGGTTTGGGGGTTCGGGATTGTATTTGTATCTGGAGTTATGAGGGTTCAACCCAGGAAGCAGAGATTCCGTCTTGTTCCTTCTCAACTCAGAGACATTTCTTAATTTCTCATGCCCTGCTAGCTCTTTTTTTGCAGCCTCATGACTCCCTCCCATTCCCCTTCCCCAGAAAAAAAAACCCAAACTCTAAATAATGCATGGCTGCTAATCTCTAGGCCGAGGAGATTGGCCAGGAGGCAAATGCTCTCCAAGGAGCGCTGATGTAATTGCCACCGGATTAAGAAAACACTGGCTTGCATGCCCTTTACCAGCCTCCCTTGGGGAGGCACACTTCCAGAGGCACCCAGGGTGCAAAAGCAGCTTGGCTGCAATGCCCAATTACAGCCAACGGGTGTGAGTGTGTGTGTGTGAGAAGAGCTTTCAAGACAATGCTGTGCATTTGGGACTGCTACTCCAAGACCCAGCTTCAAAACAACCCCAGGAGCAGGACGTGCCATAAGGAAGGGGCCCTGACTGCTTCAGGGCCCACCAGCCGTGGCTCACATTCGGGGTGCAGTGAAGAAGCGAGACCCTTCCCATTGGCTTCAAGAGACCCATCAAATGAGGGCCCCTGAGGAGGCACATTACTTGCTGAGGGGGGCATATGCCCCTCTGGATCTGCCCATTCATAAGAAACCAACTTATTCTAGATAGGTATGAAGTCTTCCTGGAACTGGGCGGCTTCAACCAATTCAGTAAAACGAATGAACGAATGAATATAGCAATAAATCAGTAAAATGAATACATCGATAAAATGAATGAATCAATAAACAAACAGAAACAGACAGGCCCTGCTTTCATGATCAACTGCTTTTGTGCAACAAGCTGGACCAGACTTAAAACACGGTTGGGAGGGTTGGGCTTAACATGGGTATAGCACATGATGAGCCCAGTGCACCTGCTTAAGGCAGACCGAATAAACCCATCCTTAATAAACCCTTGCATCATTTGCTGTTTTTATTCTCCAGACACCCCCTCCAACTTCCCGCCTCCAAGACTTCAGCCAAACTCTGCCCTTCAGAAATGAACCTCTCCCCCCGCCCGCACCAAACCCCAATCCCTGTAGGGTTGCTCAAATCTGAATTAAAACAGAACTGCACTTTCTGTTCCTGCATTCAGCTATGTGTGCAAGGACACAGACCTATATGTTTGGGGGGGGGGGTGTCTCTCTGCCTCCCCCAATCTCTTTCTATATCATGCTGGTCCCTCTGAGATGCAACAGCTGTGGAACTGGAAGGTGCTACAACTCTGCGGAAGGCCTCAGCAAAGCATGGCCTCCCTGCCAGTATTTCCCAAAGCAAACCCAATAGTGGAAGGGTGAGAACAAGAACGCAAGGGCTTGGAAACACTTTAACCCTGATCCTGACCCACTCTCTGCCCGTGCACTGCCATGACAATGTCTCAGAAACGCCACCGAGCTGGCTGGCCCCAGCCACTGAAGTGACCGGTGTGTGCTAGGCGACATAGCCAATGCCACCCAGGCGGGACCCCCAATCTGGGGTTGCTTTTTTGGGGCAAAGCGGGCACCCTCTTGCCAACCCAGCAAACTGGTCCAATCCTGCTTGGGGGATAAACTAGGCGCTTGCCAGTCGTGAGACTGGTTCATCTATTTCATGAAGCAGCAATAGGGGGGTTCAATTAAGTTGCACGCCAAACCAAGGCACTAAAGGAATGAAAGCCTTTCCAAGTCCTTTTTTAAAGAACCCCAACCTCCAAAGAGATGGCACTCCTGCCAACTGCAAACTTATCTTTGCCCATTGCCTCTTCCTCCCCCACTCCACTTCCCATGTGCCAGGAGGGCGTGAGAGTTGGATGGCAAAACCAGCAGTGCTAGCTCTTCAACATGCTAAATTATTAATCCAAAAGTTGCTACCGAGTTCTGATTTTTAAGGTATGCAATTGTACTAACTGCAATTACGTTTTTTGCCTTGTCTCCACTTCCGGCATTGTCCCGCTGTACCCAATTTTGGGCTGCAAACACATGGCCTGTCATTCAAAAGCTGAGGGTCCACATTCCCACATTACATGAACAGGTATGGCCGTGGCCTTACGGCCTTGACATCCAGGGCAAGGTTTGGCACACTTCAGATTTAAGCCATTGTGTTTAAAACCAGCTTTCCAGATCTCAGTGACATCTTGGGGACATACCGGCCAAGATATTGTGTCTAAATGCTTTGTTCTTTGTCTGCCCAAAAGCAGGATAAACGCTATTAAAAAAATAATATTTAAAAAATAATAACTGTGTGCAATTTAGCCCAGTCCCCTGGGTTACAGAATCGTGTTCCCATTTAACTTCGTTTCCTTTTTAGCACAGATTCCAATCTATTACCAATTGAACCTGCTACTGTGGGCCTTGGCAAACTCACCCCACTCAACATCTGTAAAATCTAAAGCCCATTCAAAAGAATTTACTGACTGCAGGATACACCAAAGAGATCTGGAATAAAGCAGCTTGGCCACAAAAAAAAAAATTAAAAAGAAAAAGGTGAGTCTGCTAGGGGATGGTGATGGACAAGAAGGAAGCATGGTGAGGGATAAGGAATGATGGGAGCTGTAGTCCAACAGGAACCGAGGGCCGAAGCTTCCCTCCTCAGCTTTACATCCCTTTACATCTTCCTGCAAAATCCCAACAAAGCCAGGCTTGAATGGGCCAAGTCCTACATTAAGGGCAAGCCGCAGCTTCCCGGGAAGAGAAAGGCTTTGCAACAGTTGTTTGCAAAGCTGCCAGAGTTTGTGCCAATTAGGGGAGATGGTGCTCTGTCCAATCCAAGTCCCAGAATCCTTTCCCAATCTAGAATAATCTCTCTTGGTAGGTGGGCGGGCCATATGCAGCATGCCACAACCCACCACCCTTCCAGATGGGAGGAAGGGAAGGGAAGGGAAGGGAAGGGAAGGGAGGAAGGAAGATGGATGGATGCTGCAGCCTACTCTTTTCCGCATTCCCAGGATTCTTGATCCTCACCCCAAAACTGCATTTTCTCCAGCCAGGCGAGAAGTAGAAAGAGGATTCTGGAGATGGAGGCACAAACCCCTCGGGAAAACCCATTTCCATCTTCTCCTCCCACCAGACGTTTGACAAAGAAGGCTTGTGGGCTCAGGTTGAAACTAAACCGTTGGTGATGCAACTCCACCAGCCTCATTACAGCAACAGCTGTGGCTTCACTGGCAGAAGCTAGTAAATCATAAGAGTAGGAGAGTGGGCCAAGACGTGTGTTGCAAGGCAAACAAACCCAGCCTTGTTCTGATGCAGCAGTAGAGCTTCGCTGGCTTCCCCACACGGTGAAAGCTTAAGACGGCGCTTCAGAGCTCTAGGAAACGTAGAACAGCTGAGCAGCATCTTCCAGGAGAAGGCCTTCCTCTTAAAGAAAAACCCAGGGGACGTTCAATTTGGCGAGACACATCAAGGCAGCAAGGCTAATTTGGTGGAGAAACCCATGAAAACAACTCTAACATCCAACATAAAGTGAAGCATATTTAGGACCATTGGCTGCCACCAGTCTCAGCACACTCCTGCGAGCTAATTCCAGAACCGCAAAGGCAAAACTTTAATTTATAGAGCTGCAAATAAAGGGACCCTGTTCTTGTTACTGTAGAGAGGAAGAACAAAACCCATTAAAAGGCAGTTTTCTCATCTAACCACGAGTGGGTAAATTGCAAGCTATCTTGCTCCTACTTTAGTATTTCAAAAAAGGCCCATCTACTGAAGTTCTGATCGCTGCAAATTATGAAAACTGAGCTGACGACAGATGGGGGAAAAGGCTGAGGATCATCATCTAACTAGCACATGCAAATGGGCTGCTACTTGTTTTTTGCAGATCGCAGACCTTAACTTCCCTTTGATGCCGATGTGAGGGGTGCGATGCAGATGTGCACAGCTTTCCCTCCCGGTTTTGCAGAAGCACAGCCTCCCAAGTTAAAGTCAAGGGGGGAAAGCTCATTTAGACTGCAAGGTGGGACCAGAAGGTAGAGCTGGGAGCTGGATTTCCAGATGGGAAAACAGCAGCAGAAGAGAACAGTTGCTGCAACATCTGCTCCAAAGCCCCCCTTAAAAATCACCGGCTCCCAGAGATGCTGCAATGGTGAAGCCTAACTCCCAAAACAAAGTTCCCCTGGGGTTTGGGTCTGTACAGTACAACACTCTACCAGGTAGAGCATGCGCAGCGCACAGCGGGCCTTGCACAGGCAGAGGCAATGCCAGGGGCATCCATCTTGACGCAGCGCACAAGGGCCACGTTCCACCAGGATGCCACAAGGAGCACGGGAAAGCAAGCGGGTTGCAACCCGGCGGCTGCACCCAGCGCGTTGGCTTCCTCCTCTCGCCGCTGACAAAAGGGGCTCTATCTGAATAAACGGCCCGGCCACCTTTGCTGAAACAGAAAGCCAAGTTCAGCCAGCTTGCCCCCAAAAATGCTGCTGTTGATGAACAAAAGCATCGACTATCCTGGGCTGCGCACCTCACCGCTGTCGGCAAAACGGTGTTGTTGGGAGCAATTTACCTACAGTCTCTTTTTGCACAATCGAGCAGCTTGTGGCTAAGGCTCTTTGGGGATGTGGGTGGACCAGCTACAGCAGTAACAAGCGCAGCGGGGAAGGGAGACTCCCAGGCCAATTTTTAAAAGACAGGAGCCACGCCACCTTTGCACGGAGGGTCGAGGCCTGGAATTCTCCAATTGTCCGTGGTGGTGTGGCTTCCGGCCAGGCAATGTGCCTCAGCTTCCACCGTCAAGCAACCGGCAGCAGGTGGTGGGGCCTGCCGGCAGCTTTGCCCCCCACCCCACTCCCCCCAGCTCCGGGCTGGGAATCAGGCCTTCTCTGCTGAACAGACAGCTGGGAGGCAGGAAGCTGCGTCTAACTCAGGTTGGGCAACCGGGGTGGGATAAATCTTGCAGCTGTAGGTGTAAGCAGGAAGCCACGGTGGCGTGCAGAAAACCAGATATTCAGGGTGAAGGCCTTGCAAAAACCCTTTCCCCAAGACACTAGCTTTCTCACGTGTGAGGAGTTCCGACCGTCCTGTTCAGCTTTTCCTCCCCGGGTGAGGATGAGGAATGATTAATGGCCACCAGTTTAATGGAGCCAAACTGAGCCACGCACCTGCATTCTGAGGAGCCCCCAGCAATTCAGCCAAAGGCTTCCATCTTCCTCCGAGAGCGGTTTGTGTTTTGGGAGGTGTGTGCTTGTTTCTCTGGAGCCGCACTAAAAGGACAGAGCAGGCACGGCGGGAGTTGCATCCAACACACCCAGAGGGCTGCAGAAAGCTGGTTAAGCTGCTCCGAACTTGGCACCGGGGCCAAAGGAACCCTGCCAGCTCAGCCATGACGGGCAGGTCCCCTGTTTACTATGCCGTGGTGAGTAATTCCTTCCTGTGCACCATTGCCAGAAGCACTTTAAGCTTATAAAACAAACAAGGAAAGGTTTTTAAAATAGCCGTTTTCCCTTGAGTCACCTTTCTAATCTCCTCTCTGTCCAGGAGCTGGTTGCAGGAGCCCTGCTTGAGATGCCAAGGAAGAAAAGGGAGAGGGCAAGAACAGAAAGCGGGAGCTGGCGCCATCCTGCACGCGACGTCCACGAAAGGGTGCTGCCGCCGCTGCCCTCTAATCAAAGCGGGCACCTTTGGAAGGGCCGTGGGAGGGAGCCAAAAGCATCTCAGCTCTGCCTGATGCCAAGACAGTGACTCACAGAGGGCCGAAGCCCCGAGGAAAAATGAAAAAGCCAGCAAACAACAGTGGCCTGAGGCACGTGGCACCCAGATCCAAGAGCAGGAAGAAAGCACGTCGGGGGAGTCTCGAGAAGGCAGCGCCGTCAGAGAGGGGGGTTGAGCGTTGCCTCATCCAGGTAGTTGGGAAAGCGACTCCCCTCTTCCTGGCTCGGAGCAGATTTGCTTCCCACTGGGAAAGGGGCCCGCCAGAAAGATTCCCCATCACCTGAACGCCACGTTCTGTCTTGGAAGCATCAAATTGTTCCACCAAACTCTTTGTGGAGGCTGGGCACCCCCGGAACTACACTGCAGATGCGGAACAAGGATGTCAATTTTTTTCTCGCATCTACAGCTATCCTTTGCCGCTGCAGTTGCACCCCCAAGTTTAGGCCAGGCCAGGCCCCAAATGAAAATGGATTTAATGGGCCAGTAATGGGCATTACATTAATTAAATGACGTTAATATGAGGGATCCCTGGGATTTGATAATGGATGTCTGTCTGTCTGTCTGTCTGTCCATCCTTCCTTCCTTCCCTCCCTCCCTCCCTCCCTTCCTTCCTCTCTCTCATCTTTCCTCCCTCCCTCCATAAATTGAATGTATAAAGCTGCCCAACTCACAATGATTCTGGGCAGTGTACAAATTAAAAATACTCCAATGCAACAAAATAGAGAAAAGAAGACAACGATCTGGGGGCCAACATGTCCAACACCAAGGGACATCGTCCCCTAACCCAATTCCTGGGGAACAAGCCAGGTCTTTTAAAGGGCAGCTGAGCTGAGGCTACTCAGAGAAGCGCTGCGACAGAGAAGGCGTCACCTTCAATCATGTTAGAACATATAATTCGTATGTTCGTATGCAACATTTTTGCAGCGGTTTTGGCCCTCAGAACCCAGGTTGTGCACCCTTGTTCAAAAATGCCTTTCAGATTGTGCAAAATGGATCCAGAAGCTTAAAAATGGTTCTTGATGGGCCACCCACGTCGGGAAATAGTGGGGGCGCTAAGGCAACACCCTTCTGAATTTTTCAGGGAGGGGGGAAACAGGGAAATCACTGGCACTGGCTTGTAATAGCAAAACTCTTACGCAACCGGAGTGCGAGAAAGAAATTCAGCGGACGGACGTGTGAATTAGGATTGCAGGGAGCATCATTTTAAGTCAAACGCTTTTTGGATTATTAAACCAAATTAGGCGTGGTCCTAGCTGGAACACACCAATGGACCCTGATTAGAATCAATTTTTCCCAGCTGTAGCTTCTTAGCTTCTTATTCACTGGAGCTACCTTCCCAACCGGGCGCTCTCCAGATGTGCTGGGAGGATACACCTACAGAACTGGAGGGCACCAGGTTGAAAAGCTGCAGGGAGATTTGATTTGTCCAAAGCCTGGACTAATTTGCTCCCTCCCAGCTAAGAAAACGCCCTCCCTTACACCTCAACAGCCCCAAATCGTCAGACCAACGGCGAATTGAAGCCAATATCTTATTTATCACGTCCTGCGGCCTTTGTCCCTCTGGCCTCTCTGCATCTGGTCTCCCTGGAGTAGCTGCTAATATTTCAAAACCTTTGTCCAAAAGAAGCACCGGATCGACAGTCTCTTGGGATCCATCCTTCTCCCCACCCCACCCCCACCCTCGATTCGCCTGGTTCAGCCAAATACAAACCACAGGAACTGCTTACACCAAGTGGCAACTGAGATAAGGGCTCTCTGCATGGGGCTGATACTTAACCAGGAGGAGGAGGCGGGATTTGGGCAGAAGAAAATAGGGATACCATCTTCCCCAGCGCAGGAAGCCGCTGAACAAGTGAAAGGCCAGCTGCAGGCTGGATCCCAGCCGTGCATCCTCTTTGAGCCCTGATAAATCCTTTTGTGGGGGGTGGAAACGGAGGGTGGTGGGGAGGGAAGCAATCGCGGAGGCTTTTACACCTGCCCGGGCTCTCATCTGCATCTCTTTGCAGCGGGGGCCGAGCCAGCTGTATCTCACTCACTCGGTCCCCAGCACAATGCAGACGCGTGTGCCGCAATGTGTTCTGATGCTCCCTGCGAGCATAAATATAAATATATTCATGTCAGCCTGCCAAGGCCAGAATGAAGGCACGCAGCCTTCGCCAGAGCGATAAAGCTTCCCTACCCAGAAGGGGGTGGAGAAAACAAGGGCAGAAGTGACGAAGTTAATGATGCCCCGGGCCTCGCCAGCACCTTTTCCCTCCGTCGGGGAAACGCGCAGCCTCTGAGAGATGCTCCCGAGTCACCTGGGTTGGTGCCTGGGCGTCTGTCTGCTTCCCGGGGTGCAGACAAACACTCCGCACGCCTGGGCCTCCGAAAAGCCACCAAGCCAACTCAGGCAGGATCCCCCATCCATTGGAGCCTCGACCCCCAAGCACCGACACTCCAACCGGGCCAGCGCTCTGCCTGTGAAGATGCCGGACCTCTACCGACGCCTTGGCAGTCCCAGCCTGCAAAACTCCCCCGTGCAAAAGCGGCCGTTCTCCAGGTTAAAACCATTTCGCGTTGCCGGTCTCCTTTTGCAGCTCAGCGACTTCTATTTTTGATTCTGACCCTTTGCTTCCATTCGAGGGCTGTGTTTTGACTGATGGTTAATTGCACATTCTTTTGTTACTCCTTATGCATTTGCTACCTGCTTTGGGAAAAGAGGCTACTTTTCTGCAAGAGAGAAATGCCCTTAATAACACGCAAATAAACAGCGTGGTGGTAAAATTAACAACGCGGCAGGCAGATTTTCTCAACACTGAGATTCAGCAAGAGAAGAGGGTGAGGGGTGTCGCTTCCACCTGTTGAATTTCCCACCTGTCGCACTTCTGTTGGGAATACCCCTTTAAAAGCCAAGGCCCCTCACATTTCCCAAACTAGCATCCTTCAGGTACTAGGCCACAACTCCCATCCTTCTCAGCCTGCATGGCCAAAGCAGCTCTGGATGATGGAAATTGTAGTCTCAAAGATGCTACGTTGGAGGAAGGCAACTTATAAATTAAAGCGAAGTTTCTCATCCTTCTGTGGAGGAGGAGGGTGATTAAAACACACACGTACACACAAACTGTAGGTTTCAACGTCGGCCAGTTCTTTACCTTGCCGTATTTATTTTCGCTACACAATTAAACTGCTTATCTGTGGCCACCTTCCAACTCCACCGAAGTCACTCCAGAACAGGAGTTTTGCGACGATCCCATGCTTCCTTCTTGGTGGCCCTTGCTTCCTCCAAAACCCAAAAGAGACAGGAAGGAAAACCCTTTGCAAGTTTGCAAGATACTCCAGCAAGAAGCAGCGGGGCTCATGCAGGTGGCTTGCAACAGGTCTGGAAAATGGAGCATCGCATCCGTTTGGGTGTATCAAGCGCAAGAAACTGGGTTTAGCGTGTTGTGTGAACACAGCCCCAGAGAGAACAATGATTGGAAACTGGAAGTTACACACTCCTGTGGGGAACGAGAGGGTGAAAAGATTTACATATTGAGGGGGCAGCAAAACTTTTCTCTGACTGGAATGAACCCAACCCCAATGCCATTCCTGGCCTTCAACGTCTGAAATACCCCCCAAAATAGATCGAAGGGCCTCTGAGCACAGCCTTCTTCCCAACAGTGAGGAAATATGAGGATCTCTTCCCCAAATGAGCAAGAAACAAAAAGAAGTTGTCTTGGATGCGTGGGCAAATCCGCCAGAGGAACTCCCTGCCACAAGACGCAACAACAGCTAGCAAAGTACGAGTCCAACTTCTTGGAAGAGTCCTGAATGAAAAGGCCAACTGTCCTCCCCCTCCTCCCCACTTCAGAATGGGTTCAATGTGTATATCAAGCAGTGTTTCTCAACCTTGGGAACTTTAAGAGGGGTGGACTTCAACTCCCAGAATTCCCCAGCCAATGCTGGCTGGGGAATTCTGGGAGTTGAAGTCCACCCCTCTTAAAGTTCCCAAGGTTGAGAAACACTGATATAAAGGAAACCTTACAGTCCCCACGCTGGAAATGAAAAGCCATCCATCGGCTAATCGCCTCTGCAGGAAAACTGGAGGGGGGGGGGGACCGCTCTGCAAACGCTCCCATTTCTGCACCTATCATTTTTCTTCCGAAAGAGAAACGGAGGGATTAGCATCCTGGGCCTGGGAAGCAGAGAAGGAGCCGCCGGTGCTGAGGAGGGAGGGGGCTTCCGAAAGAGAGGAGCAGGAAAACGGGCGCAGTCCCCGCAGCAGGGCCCCCGTGCAGGGAAGTGAGACGGGGGACCTCACCCACCTCGCTGCCCGCTTCCAGCTCCGAGCCTGGAGCCCCCAAGCAGGGACGTGTCAATCGGGCTCCCTTGACGGCGGCAGAGGCGATGTAATCAGTGTCACGGTGGGTGTGCGCCACGCTTGTTCTGCTAACCTGTGCCAGAATCCCCATGGAGACCGGCTGGCAGGCAGGGGCAGCCTTCAGCGCGCTGGAGATTTAGGGGGGCAGTTGCCACTCTGCTCTCCGGCCCCCAACTCAGCACGCCGCCTGCCAATACCGAGGCTCACTGCTGGGGAAGGTTGGGGGTCTGTTCGTTTTCTTTCCAAAAAGCCAACGCTCGGTCCGCCTTTCGCTCACTTCTGACATTCTCCTGGCCTCTCCAGGCGGAGTTGCAGCCCTCTTTTCAACCCGTCTGTTTGCGGAACAGCTACAGGAGGGCAAACGGGGCAGCCAGAAAGGTTTCAAGCCCATCTGGGCAGCTGACGGAAGAGGGGACCAACAGGAATTTTAATCAGACTGGGATTTCGTTTACAGGTAATCCTCAACTTACGACCATTTGTTTAAAGACTGTTCAAAGTTAACATGGCGCTGAAAAAGTCAATGGGGAACCGCATTATTCACTTAACGACCGGGGGGAAAAAGATCGTAAAATTGGGCATGACTCACTTAACAACCACATCATTTAGTGATAGAAGTTCTGGTCCAATTGTGGTCATAAGTCGAGGACTACTTGTACCTTGGAAAACGATAGGGCAGCACAGACACTTAAAGCTGGAAGGGGAGATGGAGGACTTCCAGTCTAACCCCCTGCTCAGTAGCCTCCGTCAGAACACAGCTAATGAAAGGAAGCCCGCCACCTCCCTTGGTAACGGGCATCGCTGCTGGACGCTCTTACCATTGGGAAGAGTTTTCTAGTGCTCAACCAGAACCAGGAAGTTCTGTGTCCTATATAAGAGGTAGAGTTAGCTCCACAGCTTCTGCGCTGCAAGAATCACATGTGTGCATGCGCACACACGCACACTGGCCCTGGGATTTAAAGGCTCTGCTTTCCATACCGAAGGTCCTGGGGCTGGAATGGGAGATATGCATCTGCAGACATCAATGGTCACCTCCTGACTACGTCCACGACCTTTCCCAGAATAGAAAGCCGCCTTTCCAGTTAAACAAACCGCCTGCACTTGCACAATGCTCTACACCCCAATCAAACACGGTTACGGCTTTCTGCAAGGCATGAACTCAGACATCCAGGTTTGTAACACGGATCGCGTGGCTTAGTGTGTGGTGCAACTCCGCCCATGGTGACTTATTCTGCAAGCCAGGAGCAAGCCAACTAGGGCTTCGTGTAATGTGTGAACCCAGCACATACAGAGCTAGGCAAACCAATCGTTCTAACTCCGCAGAAAAGCTGTGGCCCACATTCAATCCCTCGTGCTTATTCAGTCTCCCAGTGGCATTTTTCTGCTGGGGACAGCACAGAGAAACTGCTGTATCTTCCTGTACAATGGGAACCAGGGGTAGGAGTGACTCTGCAAAGTTGTTAAACAACCCCTGGAAGAACAGCGAGCCAATACGGCCACATTCATTTATGCACGTGGAACAGGGCGGATGTGCCATCTAAGCGATCCATCGGGGCCGCAAATCAGTTGTTTAAAAAAAGAAATTCCTGGACTGCTCACAAATCCTTCAGGCTCACGATGGCCCGTGTGCCGCTATCAAAACTCAGCACCGGGGAGCTGCATTGAAGGCAGCTCCAGCCAGGAAGATGCTTCTCGGAAAATCCTAGCCCAGAAAAATCCATCTTCCCAAAAGACAACTCGTGGACTTTCCAGCCTACCATCGTGCTGTGATCCAGCGGCGTTCTTTGCATTTTCTGCAACTGGTATTCCAGAAGAGGGTTGCTGCCACATTAGTGACTTTAAAGTGTCTTCAAGAGTCATCCAACCAAAACGTGCCAAAATGACAAGAATGCGGACAGGCTTTATCGCACTTGAAACGCTGGGGTGGTGCTAAATTGCCAAGAAAACTGCAGGGACTAGTCCAGGCGGTTGTTAGAAATCCAGGCTGTCTTGCAGGCACAAAACTACATAAATGTGAAGCACACTTTGCCTGGTGCAGAGGAGCAAGTGAAGTTGGCCACCTGTGACCCGCCCTCCAGCAACGGTGCCATTTTCGGGGGAGGACCAGACCCCGCAGGCTGATGAAGAACATCCTACTGGGCAGGGTTTGTTCAGAGGAGGCCTCACCGACAGGTAGCTGAATCCCCTTGGCACAGCCCGCAGACTGGCAAATTAAAACGTAGCCTGTGGGGAAATCAATCCCCTGGCTCCAGGGGACGGGGGGCAGCGAAAGAAACGGAGCCAAGGGATTGATTTCCCCAACAGCTAGACATTCGAACAAACCAAATATGTCACCAAGACAGGCACTCTAAAAGCCACTGCAGGAGATTTATGCTCCAACCAGACTCCGATCCATCAACGGTTCCCTTGGATGCTGACGGGAAAGAGAAAAACCGGCAGGGCTGACCAGCAGCAGTTTAACTCTATTGATTCCTAGCAAATGACATAATGAAATTTGCACACAATTTCTCCATCCTCCTGTCCCAGCAGACAAGAGCGGTTTAGGGCACAGAGGGCATAAGACCCCCGGGCCCACAGATGATCAGAGGGGCGTCCGACTTCAAGCCAGCCTCCGGTGACAGTCAGTGGTATGGCATGTGGTGGGTCTACATGGCTTGTGTGTTTGGCTCCCTTTCTGTCCCCAGCCCCCTCTAAATCATCAGAAGTGTTTGCGGTTGCTGCAAGAGGATTTCTCCGGCCTGCGGTCCCTTGGCTTTCAGGGCCTTACTTTGTACAATCAATATGTCACAAAACAGCAACAACACAAACAATCATGATAATTCGGGCTTTGAGAGCAGAGAGCCACAGGATTAAGCTCCAGTTAAAACAAGAAGAATGCTCTGCTCTGTGGCAGCACCTTGCCAACCATGGCTTGTCTTGGAAAGATAAAGAGGATTGGACCTGGTTAGCCCTGCATGGGAGACCACCAGAAATCCCAAGTTTGGGAAGTTAAAAACTAATTTCAGAGGAAGGCACAGGAAAACCCCTTCTCTAGCATTGCAACAAAACTGTATGAACGAGTCTATAACGTCACTAGCAGCTGACTTGCCCTTGAAAAAACACAATCTTCATGTTTGAAAAGGAATCAAGTGTTGGGCTGGACCAGTCTTTGCCAAGCTGGGCTTCTCCAGGTGTGCGAGGCTGTGATGCCCATAATTTCTGTACAGGAGTACCAAGAGGACCTGGGAGAAAACATGCGGTGACCGTTAGCAAAGCATGAGCTTAGCTCAGGAAAACGGAAAGTGTGAGAAAGAAACTCAAGAGTGCCCCACCTTGACTCTCTTTGGTGTCAGGGGGAGGGAAGGGGAAAAGCTCTCAGGTTTTCAAAATTCTGTTAGAAATATCAATAAACCAGAGCTTTGGTCACTCTTGTGATTCTGTTTCCTTTCTAGAGCCTTTGGCCAACGGACAGATCAAAGGGACATCCACTGGGAGAGCCTTGGAGTGAATACCCAGAGGTGAATTGCAGGCTCCCGGCCTTTTCCCCAACCCCAGAAACAGAGAAAAGGCAAAACAGCCCTACATCCTTTAAACGCAGACAGGAAACAAGGATTCCATTTTTAAGAATCTGGAAGATGGCTTCATCTGCGGAAGTACGAAACGAGGAGCAGCGTCAAGAGGGGGCAAAGGGAGAGAGGACAACAGTGCAGATCAGCAAAAGCCACCGGATCGGAATTAAAACCGCCAGCTCAGCACCGGCGTAAGGAGTCCTGAAACTTCTGCCTAATGAAGGAAATTAAGGGATGGAAAGCCATCCATCTTTTGCCCACAGCTCCTAATTAGAAGGCTGCAGAATTCCCCAACCTGCCTGTTCTCTGTCCGCAGCCGGAGGGGTTATTCACCTGCAGCTAACCCACTGAGCAGCCTCATAGAAGAGACCAGCCTCAAACCCAACCACCTCTCTTCTGACACCCGTAAGGACCTGTCTCCCAGACCCAGGGGTGTCGAATGGCGAGCTCGGTCATCTGCAGACTTCAGCTCAACCCCCACCGTTTCCTCCGGGTGACCCGTCTGCCCGGGTTAGAAATCTAAACATGGCTCCAAACCATTGAGCTTAAAAAGACCAGACTTCAAGAGGCAGGAAATCATAATTTGGGTCATTGTTGTGGGCTGTGTTCCAACAACAGCAGAAGAAAAAGTTTCCAAGAGTCCCCCATTTCCCCCCCTCCAAAGTCCTTATGAGTACAGTATATCCTTGCAGAAGGACAAAGGTCCCTTTGATCAAGGGACGTGTTTTAGAAGAAAAAAGCGTGGGCCATACGAAAGCTAAGAGTCCATTAGTTTTGTACTTAGATGATTTTCTCGCACAGGGTGCAAAATCATCACAGCTTTATTTTACTCATCCCAACATTTTATGCTTGCTCTTCTCCACCATCCCACCCCACCCGTGTGCTCTTTCCTGACAACAGTAACTAATTAGTTTCACACTGTTTTCCTGTTGCAACACCTTAAGCGGAGTTGCAATATCAAACAGAGGTTTCATTAGATTCCAGAAAGGTGGGCAGCAAAAAAGGAGGAGAATCGAGATAGAAAATTTGACCCAAGGGCCTCTCAAGGTCTGGGTCACGTGCTTTACAGGGACACAGAACCGAAAACATCAGGCTGCAAGCGTGCAATCCCTTTTAAATGCTCCTTGGGTTGCAAGCCCCTTGGAAGAGAAGTCCAGCTGGGTGTGTGTGTGTGTGTGTGTGTGTTCTTGCAGAAAGGGGGTTTATTCTGGGCCGAGTTTCCTGATCTTCAGACCAAGATGGAGACAAAACCCTCTTCCAGCCCCAACTATCTTAACCATGTCATTTGTTTGCAGTTTACAGGTTAGGCCCTTGGCTTCCAAAAATGTGTGCAGGAAGATCCTTCTGAAAACCACTGTACAAGTATTGTTCACGACTAATACAGCCAGAAGTTTTCTGGGCCAGCTCAGTCTGGCCCTTGGCTCGGAGGCTGTGTGGCGAGCCACTCTGGGCTGCATGAGGGAAGGAAAGGGAGATAAATAATCCCCAGCAAATTTCATTTCTTGATCATCCCTTTGCTCTCCCTGACCGTCAGACAGGCCCCTTGGAGCTCTGGAAAGAAACCCACAAGCTACTCCTTCGATCAGGCAGAACAGATGACTTTTTGATATGCAGGGGACAATTCTACCTTGGGTGGCCAGTGGTGTGTGTGTGTGCGTGTGTGTGTGTGTGTGTGTGTGTAGGGGGCTTTCTGTAGCCCCAGGAGCATCGCTCTTCTAACTGTAGTACCCATTCAAGCTCCAGCCAACCCCCTGAAGTGACCCCAGGGCTGTGGATACGGCACCCGCTTTGGCGGGCAGGACCCAGGAGCTGGCAAGCAACGAAAAGGGCCAAGGTTGGGCTGGCACGATTTCAAAGCCAGAGTGAACGCGCCCTCCGCCCGGGAGCCAAGAGCAGCAGTTTCTCCAGCCGCGAAGCACCTCCGCAGGAACTTCATCCAAGGTGGGAAAAAGGCCAACCTTCGCAGCCTGCCCAGGCGGGCGCGGGAGCAACGGAGGAGATGGGCGGGAAGGCAGCTTAACTGCCTTGTCAATTTCGGCTCCGGTCTTGATTTCTCAGCTTCGCGCTCAGTCACACAAGCGCTGCTGCTGAGCACAACGTCCAGGCAGCAGAAAAGCCTTAAAGGTAGAGGAAATCTGGGGGAGGGAAGATGGGGGAGACGGAGGAGAGCCAGCCACAAAACAGGGCAATAACAGCCTGGGATCCGGGCGCTGCCAAGCTGTGGGGCTGGGCCCAGGGCAGGCGTCCTCCTGGCTGGCCGTGGCCATCCAGCTCTCCCAGGCCCCAAGGAGGCCTAAGACTGGCCCCCTCCCCACCCATAACCCGCCCCCCCCAGAAGCCAGCTACTCTACATGCCTCCCTGTGCATTGATTAACAACTCGAGTCGTCTCTGTCTCAGCCAGGCTGCCCAGGGAAGAACCAAGTGATTTATTTTAGCCAATTACTGGTACACTGTCCCCCATTCCCCAGGACTGCATTTAATTGATTGAAACCTATTGAAAACAAATTAAGCAGCCACCAGATGCAAAGATCTGTTTATTGCTTTTTCTCCACAAAGAGCTTTCTCCATGCATGCGTCTCTGTGTGTGCGCACGTGTGTGTGTGTGCGTGCGCGTTGAGAGCCATATGAGGAACAACATGCATTCAGAAAATGTGAGAGAGGAGAAGGAGAAGGAGAAGGAGAAGGAGAAGGAGGAGAAGGAGAAGGAGAAGGAGAAAGGGACATCTCTGGAAATTGAGCTGCATCAGCAAGAGCGAGTGAGGCCCCCTGCCAAACGCCGGGCAAGGACAGGACCCCCCAGGACCCCTCATTCACCCCTTGCTCAGAGGGCAAGCCCAGCTCCCTCCTCCCCCACCCCAGCAAATCAGACAGATTAAATCCCCCAAGCAGAACATGCCACGCCATCCACAGAGAGCGGGTTTAGAGCAAAGGTGGGAAAAACAGAGATTTGACGAGGGATGCTCATCCAACAAGTCCTCCCAAGTTCTGCCTTCTACTGCAGAAGCCCCTTTTGTTCCACAAACATCCCCCAGGACAGACTATCGACCAGGTATGTCCCCTAAGCCCCTTCTTGTGGCCCCCAGAGGGGTGGTGCTGAAAACTAGCAGTGAAATTGCTTGAAAACCAGAGAAAACTGACACCACCCTGTTGCATGATGACAATACGACCAACACCAAGGGTGCTTCCACCACCACGACATTACCAAGAAGCTGGAAGGGAAGAGGGAGAAAGCTTGACCTCCCGGCTTTATTTTCCAAATTTGGGGCACGCAGAGTGTGGAGTCAGCTGCCAAGCCCTGCTCTTCCCTCCCTGCCCCCTCCCCAACCCCGTTCGCTTCTCCTTAATGGGACGGGACCTACGCTAGAGCTTGCTAAAGCTGTAATTATAAATAATTGAGTGTGCAAGAGGAATTCAGTCTGCAACGGGTGGGGAGGGTGGAAAATGCACTTGGCGATCTGCCACATGACTGACAACGGAAAAGGAGGCTGGGGTGTGCAAGGAAGAGGAAGGAAAGAAAAGCCAGGCTCCATCCGCAGATCTCCCAGGGTCTCGGCCAAAAGTGGACACCTCCCCCGCCCCAGCTATAATTCCTTGGAGGCTGCATTCTCTTCCAATGGGCTTCTCTGCAACGTTGTATGAGTATTTCTGGGCCTCTGGTTCTTTTCTGCAATGGTGGAGGGGGCATTCTGCCACCCAAATAAAATTCACGGCAAACTCGCTTCACCTTTCATAATAGGGGTACTCCTGCGCGTTGCTGGAAAGAGCAAGTACCTAGCTGAAAGTGCATATCCAGACCAGTGCTGGCCTGCTAAGGCAGATCATTTCTTCTACCCAAGCTGGTGGTATCATCCAACGGCTAGAAGAACAGCCCAATCCTGGAATCCTACAGCTGAAATGCAGCTGTGAGACCTTCTCTTCAGTACAGGAATCCAAATGGAAGTGTCTCAAACACCCAGCGAGGGAGGTACCTGCTTGGTTCCTGGTTCAGCCATCAAATTGTTCTTACCATGCAGAAGGTTTTCCTAAAGTTCAGCTGGAATCTTAGAAAGACATGATTCCACCACCCTTGGAAGACAGGAAGCAGGTCGTTTTCTTCTTCTGAGAGACCCTTCAGAGTCAGCCTATCCCCCTGTAGCTCAGAGATCTCAACCAGCTCAAATGCTCTGACCCACATACTGTCCCCAAGTCCACGGAGGCACTGCCACAGCTGCTGAGTCCAAGGAATAAAGCTGGGGAGGCAGAGGAACACCAGGCTCCTTGGTTGTAAACAGAGAACGTCCATGCAGCAGTAGATTATGACTCCAAGCAGTTCCGTTCCTGCAGCCAATTCTCACTTGCTCCAGTTACGGGAGATGGCAGAGCCTTCCCTAGGTAAATTTCTGCCTGACAGCAGCGAAACGCTGGAACAACTTCTAAGACCACCTTGAATGCATTAGGCTTTGTACCTAATGCTGGCTGTGATGACCCAAATGTCTTGACCTCGGCAAGGATCATGATGGTCCTTCGCTGCTCCACACCCACACCTATTATGGATGCCCAGCAGACTTGGAAAGAGCAGGACCTTGGCCAACTTGTTGTATCCTGATTCTGTTTGCAATGCCCCTAGACTGTCTGACTGTGCGCCACATGCTTACACTGTTGACCCTGGCACAGGACGAGGCTGCATGTGAAAATCCCAGGCTTCAAGGACAGCCATGTTCTGGAGAAAAAGAGAGAAGAAGGATGGGAAGCAACCAGAGGAGGCAGCCTTCACCTTTATCCTTCAGGAATTTTTGTCCTGATGTTCCTGACCCCTCCTTCCTTTCACAGCGCTTGACACGCTGTGGCTTATGGGAATCTCATGGCAGCAGCCCACGGAGCAAACCTGGACGAGCATCAACGTGGCCATACAGACACAGCTCATCAGCTGTAACCGTGGCACGCAGCTCAATCCAAATTGATTTACGGAAGCTTGAAGTGGATACAAATGTAATTAAGGGTTTTTTATTCGGCATAGGGTGCTCTATAAGATGATTCAGCCATTGCTGGACAGGACCCTGGCGTTATTAGCACTCAGGGGTCCCCCCTCTTGCCCAGGAAGACAACAACCAGGCCAGCAAGTGCCCCCAAAGCATGAGAGACACATCCGCCAACGATGCCAAAGACCTGAACAAGGATTCCTCCACCTTTCGGTCTTCAGTGCAAGCCAGAATCTCTCTGGGGAGGGCCCCAAATCTCCCCAACCGCACTCCTACTGCAAGTATTTTATGGGCCTTTGTTTCACAAGGCAGGGTTGCGCAACTTCCTGCTATGGCCCAAACTGAGAAACCTCTAAGCCACTAGCGTGAGTAGAAGGATGAGGAGGATGGGATTCGGCCCTGCACGCTCGTTCTCTGCCCCGATGCATCTGGCCAGTCTCTGGCACGTTTTGCTGCCTGCCCCCTTATTTCTTCCACTTTGGGGGCCTCTGCTCTTTCCTGCTCGCCAGCTTCTGGAGCTTCTGCTCCTTTCCGGGTCAAAACACCGCCTGCTGCCCAGAGCACCCAACCGCAATAAACGAGGGTCATTAGCCACCCAGCCATGCAGTGTCAGCCCGAAGCCATGAGCAATAAACTAGACCAAGATACGCTACAGTGGAACTTGGTGCCTGGTGATGGCACGTCTGTCATTCTCTTGGCAGTGCCACGGAAGCCTTCGTCCAGAATCTTCCTGTTGTTTCTCGGCCCCCAAAGCACCTGCCGCTCTTCCGCTCGAGTCCCGGTGACATTCTCAAGTGTCTGTGGTGCAAAAAGGGTCATCTGCTCTCCACGCACACAACAAAGAGGAAGCCCGAGGATTCTCACACCACTTCAAAACCGAAAGCCCTTCTCTTTCCACGAAGCCTCGCAAGGCTGGCGCCCGGGGGGAGAAAAGGCAGAGCGAGTGGAATAAGAAAGAGAAATTACGCTTTGCCACAATGACTCACGAGCCTGTTGAGTGAGCCAATCTTGCTGTCTGTTCCTGCTCTCTTGGAAAGCAGGGCCGAGTCTGCAAAGCAGGCGCTTCTGGTCTGCAGAAAGCAGCTAGAAAATCCACCACAGTTGCCTGTCCTGCTCTTCCACTCTCTCTCTTTGACCCTGAGCAAGAGTCTCCATGACTCTTACGATGCTGTGTTGTTATTCAGCGTCCATCAGTGAATATTTACCAGGCAGGAGGCGCAGGGAGGAGAACTACTTTGGGATCATCCCAGAAGGAAGGGCACGAAATGACGATCTTACATTACAGGAAGGAAGGCTCTGGTTTTGAATGTTAGGAAAATCTTCGGAAGGTTGAGCAGTTCAACAGTTGTCGAGCTATGGAGCTGCTCTGCCTTCCCCAACTTGGATGCTCCAGACTGGGGATTTAAATTCCCTAGAATGCTCTCTTCCCAAAAGCAGCAGCCATGCTGACTGGGGAATTCTGGGAGTTCGAGTCCACACATCTTCAAGCTGCCAAGGTTGAGAAACCTTGGTCTCATCATTAGGGCAGGGAGGGGATGAAGGGGGAATTATCTTCACCTTCAGTCCTCTGCAGCGGCCTTTCCCCAGTTCACACCGTCAGGGATGGAGCAGGATTGCCCGGGTAAATCTCGTTGTGTTCTTGCTACAAGAAGAACCCCATCCATGAGCAAAAATTTGGACTTAACTTGCAGAGTGCCCCTGTAAGCCTCATTCTGGGGCCGATGCCTTGACGCCAGCTAGGAAGAGCAATGCTTTCCCCTCCCTCAGCCTTCCTGCCAAACACGTGGAGAAAACTGGCAGAGCCACGGAGACCAGTGCCTCTCCTGTGGCAACAGCTCAAAGCCCATTACACTGAGTGCCGAAGCGTTGCCCGTTGTTCGTCAATTATTCAGACAATAATTGCACCCTTATTTAAAGTCTAGCCTCGTGTCCGCTGCATGCCAGGCTGCCAAGCGCCACATTGATAGGCTTACCCTGCAGACAGGCACGCTCCCCACCGCCCGCCCCACCACCGGAACTTAAACGCATCTATAGACGCATCTGGTGTATTCGTTAAGCCGGCACGTCCGGGGGCTGCATGTACTCAGGTGTGAAGTTGGAGAGGCTGCAATTAAACACTCTTGCTGCTTCTTGTAGTCCCAGTCATTTAATCCCAACCTGATCTTTAAAGGCTCAGGGATCAGTGGAGGATCAGTTGAACACAAGAACACAAAGAGGAAGAAGTAAGTGATGGGGGGGAGGGTCCTTTTTTGCCATGGGTTCCCCTGCCTCTAAACCTGGCCACAGCAGCACCTGATTGGGTACAAGTGACAGAGGAACACATGAATAGGACAGTTGAGGTCAATTGTCCTAAACATCTTCACTTACAGAGTCCCCACTCAACCTTGGCTAGTGTCTGAACTTCAACTCCCAGAATGCTGGCTGGGGAATTTTGGGAGCTGAAGTCCAGGCATCTTAAAGTTGCCAAGGTTGAGAAACACTGCACTATGGTTTTGCAGAACTCCTACCAGTTAAATCAGTCCACTTCACTGGGCATCTTCTACAAGGTAGGACAGAAAACACCAACCAGCTTCCGTAGGATTCTGAGCACAGGTCCCACCACCTCTCCCCACCAACCTCACAGGAAGGGCTTGAGAACTTCAAAACATAACCAATCTTCCCTAACTAAGTCCTCTCCCAAAGGGTTGGATGACAACTCCCAACACCCCCAACCCAACACAGCCAGAAGCCTAATTGTAATACAATCAGAGAACATAATATGTTCTCACTCGAGACACAAATGACCAGGCTCAAGTGGTCATTTGGAGCCATTAGGCAAAGATCTAGCTTTCTGGAAAAGGCTCTAACGCTGGGAAAAGTAGAAGGAAAGAGAGGAAGAGGACGACCAGCAGCAAGGTGGATGGATTCAGTTACAGTGGCGATGGGTGCTCTGTTGGAAGACCTAAAGGACCAGGTTGGGGCCAGATCATTATGGAATAAATCTATCTATATGGTTGCTAAGAGTTGACACTGACTTGGTGACTCATTATCCATTAATCCATTTATCTTCTACATTAAAAAAAAGTCCAAATTATTAATAAGCTCATGCCTAAGATGAACAGCACTAGGGATACATATGCCTGTCCAAACACAACATGTGTCAACCAATAACTTGCTTTCATTTCCCACCAAACATACTTTCTGTGGAAAAACTGAACCCTGCCTAGCTTTGGTGCCTGTGAAAGTGTGGAGGTTATTCACAGATTACTACCTACCCTACACAGGGTAACCTACAGCATCATAAAATTAAGGATTTGGAAGATATCTTGGAAATCTAGTCCAACACCCAAACTTCACACTTGTTTGCATAATTGCTTTGTGTAGAATTACAAGCAAGGACAAGAAACAGCGCTCACCCAGACTTTTTCTGCTATATTACCTCTGTGAATACACAAAACTGCATTCACACGGACAGTTAATTTGCAAGAACTTATGTTCCCCAATCTTAGCTAAAAACAAGAGTTGACTTCTCTATAAGTGAAAGACGCATGCAGATCCACAAAAATGGTTTGCTTACACAAGCAAATAAGATCCCTCTTCCCACTTCTCTTCTATTTTAGTGAGAAACCTTCATGAATCCAAGGCTGGAGCAAGTTAAAAATCAGCCTTGCCTTTAAGCTGTTTTCTTATCAGAATTGCTGGATAATGGTCTCGGTTACTCCAAAGAGTTGGCAGCACCCACCAAACTAAAGCTTGGAGTCTCCTCATTGTGGACAAACAGCAGAAAATCTCCAGTCTTTATCTGAGCTGCTAAATTCAGCCACTCAAGACCATCCATTTCAGATTCTCCTGTCTGGTTATTATGGCCCTGCACTTTATCTCTGAGCATGGTAGCCCTAGGAGGAAATCAGCCATTCTTGTAACCCATTTTAATGGAAAGAAAAGAGGAGGCAGAAGGAGAAACATCTTGAATAAAGAAGAAGGAATAAAATTAACCCACCCACCCTTGCCACCCATACACCATCCTGAGCTCTGAGAAATGGACCACAGATACAATAAATATATTTATCTCTCCCAATTCCAAATTATTCCCCTAAACCATCAAGTAAGAGCACTGGGTCAACTGCAAGGTGGCCAAGGTAAGTGATGTTTTTTCCAAGAGGATAAATAAGGGCCTTCTGCTGATGGTCCCCTGGAGAATTATGGAGTGGGTCAGCAGGCAGCCAAGTAAGAAACGATGGAAAACTTCTTGGTGGTGGCATCTGCATCACTGAAGCTTTGTCTACTGGTTTCTGGAGAAAAGGTGGCACAGCTCACCTAATTGGAGGGAAGGCAAAAGGAAGGTGAATTGGTGCCAGGGGAAGAACCCATAGCATCATCTTATAGTCTAAATCTGTTCAGTTTTGCTATGAGGAATTTGGTGATACTGACTGTTGGTATATAATGTGACTCCAGAGAAATTATCAGAGATGAATAAAGGTGCTTCTAATCAATGCTGGAAAGGTGGAAAACATGAAGAGACATTTTATCATGCATGGTGGACTTGCGAAAAAGTAAAAAAAAATATTGGATATAAATACATATAGTGATACAAAGAATTTTAAAGACCAATATTCAGATGAAACCAGAACTTTTCTTATTGGGACTTATGGATTACCAACTGAATAAGACTTATGGAAGATTGATTTTGCATATGGCAACTGCAGCGAGACTATTATATGCACAAAGATGGAAAAATACTGAAATACCCACAACGGAGGAAGGGATTGGGAAGATGGTAGAACTTGTGGAAATGGTAAAATTGGCCTGTTTGATCAGGGATAAGACAACAAGTATTTTTATTAGAGATTGGAAACCTCTTATGGATTTTTTGCTGAAAATGGGAAAAAAATGAATTGGTGATTTATGGATTTGCTGATTAAAAAGGGGTGACTATGGGAAAAAGAGAATACTGTAATGATGTAATTTGAATGAGGGAGGAGAGAGGATAAGTTTGTTTGTAACCGCTGTAAAGAAGATCGGAAGTCGCTTCTTTATATCACTTTTCTTTCTACCTGCCGTCTCTTTTCTATTTCCTGTTTTATTTTTTATTTCTCTTTCTTTCTTAATTCCACTCTATATAATTTCATGTTTATCTTTTATTTAGGTGAACATCTTTAATAAAAATTATATTAAAAAAAAAGAATTTGGTGATAGTGGAGGAAAGGGGATCATCCTGCCCCGTGTCACCAAAATTTGCTTTTTCTGCCTAGCAGGAAAGGGAGGAGGTGTCTGGTCTCCAAATGCTGGTCTCCATAATGAAGCAAGGTCTTATAGACAACGTCCAGGATCTCTCCAGGAGCTGACCTTGACTAGAAGGAGTTTTTACCTTTAATTTTAGGCTAGAAAAGGGTAAACAAAGCCCCTGGAAAGCATCTTCTGACAACCATCCTCTCCTGCCTCTCAAGCAAGGCCTTTATTTTATGTCTTGCCTGCACCCTGAAGAGGAAGAAAAAATTATAAATGGATGAAGAGGAGAGATGGGACACCTTACAGCAGGGAGAGGCTCCTGACTCTGTTCCCTGGAAGGGCAAGGAGGGCCGAGGAAGCAACTGTCACCCACAGGTCAGTTCATTCATCAGGGACATATAATTCCAAGCCCAAATATATCATCAGCAGGTCACACTAGAGCTGGCACCCAGGGACTCAGCGTGGCGCCCCTTCTAAAGAAACAGCTAAATCAAAAACATCTGGATAGCTAAAAGGCTGAATGTATTAATGCGGAGACTTAGAAGCCCAGCACCACCAGATTATCTCCTACCAGGTCAGAAGATCAAGCATGAATAAGACACCATTTGTGGCTGAATGGCCATGAGTCTCTGGAACACACTCCTTCCTAAGGAGAGTTATTAGGGGACCACCCCCCTCCCCAAACGCATAACTGTCAACCCATAATGCTTTTGCTCAATCTTGGAATTGTAGACAAGAATTGGGTGGGTGGTGGGTGGGGGAGAACTTTTTTTCCTGGCTGGAACAAATAGACCCCCCCCAATATTCACATCTTCCCCCATTGCCTGAATTCTTCCAGACACCCCCAAAACAAAGCTTTCAGGGACGGGAGGGGGTGGAGTGGCTTGGAGTATTTCCTTTGTTCACTTGCTTTGGGGTGCGTTTAGCCTGAATAAAGATGTCTCCTCCTACACACCAAGGAGGAAGTTTAGAAACTTGACTTTTGAGAGGTCGCACAGCAAGGGTTCAGGAACTATGGACTTGCCCAACCTAGACCAGACATGGGAGATACTACAGTGCCACGCAACAAAGGTGGTAATCGAGTATGGATCCGGATCCAGACCATTCCAACCTGGGAACTGGTGTTTTTGCTAGCTGGCTATCAGCCTCAGTTAAGATGGGATATTTTATTAGATTCCAAAGCCAGGGGCTAGACCAACTTTGTTATTTGCGGAGAGATACAAAGGTGAAGACCTGGAATTTGACACTCCCGTGCCCCCCATGAGTTTATGGGAACCGGCAGGTATTAAAATGATTTAGAAGGGCTAGCAGCTTCCTGGAAATCTAAATAGCCCCCTTCCCGTTCCAGACGAGACATCCATCTATACTCTGCAATTAAGGCTTAGTGACCAGTTCATGCTCCAGGCCAGATAACTACTATGGCCTTTGACCCCTGCCCTTTTCCAATGCTAACTCTACAGGTCACTCTGGGACTCATAAACATGCGAAGCACACTCATAACCATCAAGGTGGACCAAGTCCCTAGGAGAGATCTTCTCCTTGAGACCAAGGAAGAGGGTTGTTCTTCAACTATTTAGTCATCTGACTCTACTACAATCTAGCTTTGCTTTTGTCTTCATTGCCCAGTGGGATATGGAAAAATTTAAAGGCAAAGGCCAAGGAAGTCACAGCAAGACGAGGGAAACACAGTTGGGTCCCATGTCCTGTAATAACAAATGTCAACGCAATATTGATTTAACAAGAATTGTGTGCTACTGAGTTAAACACAAAGCATCTGGGAAGAACTAATCAGCAAGTAGGCTGATGGAGGCGTTGCACGTCATGCGTTCTCAACCCAGGAAAAAGAGAAGCAGTTTGTAGAGCTGATATAGCCTCCTGGCCAAGAGGCATGACCACTGATGCTATCTAATCCTGTCCTTCCTGCTTGCTTATCCATAACCTAAAGAGTATTTCAAACAAATCAAAGTCACTAAGTGTGTTGACCTTCAACTGAGAATGGAGGACCTCAGTTTGGAGAAGCTCACATGAGCTCACCAGTCTAAACTTGTACAAAATCGCGTCCATTCTTGGGACACTAGTCAAATCACCACCAGGTCTTGTGAGTAAAGACCGGAGAATGCCATACCAGCATCTTGCTCAGAGGGTGTGCAGACCACAAAACATCTGACAGGCATCCAGTTATTTATTTCAATCTACATTTTCCACTTTGCTAGGTAACATGAAGGCAAGACCAAGGGTGCAGCTTAATGAAGGCTTGGTGACCACCTGTCCGGGCCTGCATGGTTCTCCTCATGCCACTGGTTGACTTTCTGTGATGTCACAGACTACAACCACTGAACCATCCAGTGCGAAACCAGCAGCAATGGAATAATGCTAATCTGCAAGTTCTGCAAGTGAAAAAACAAAAACAAAGTGAATGGAGGAAAAACAAATAAGTAAAAAAGGGTGGGAATGTTTGATAAGAAAAAGAGAGTCTTAGAAGCTCCATTGCTGGAGACTTCAAGAACACATCCATGCTTTTTTCTTGAAAGCAATAAAAAAGTGTTTCTGGTGGAACGTTGTTTCAGGTTGCCTTTCTCACAAACCTGAGGGTCCTGGAGTCATCTTAGCTTTTCACAATCAGCCAAGACTAGCTAGGTGCTGTTCTCTGATGAAAGCAAAGATTCCCTCAAGCTGAATTCAACCCCTGGTGATTTCACAGATACATTCATATAGTCTTCAAGCAATAAGGAGATCGTTTGCCACTACTTCTTCTAGCATTTCCTAGCAGTCTCCCATCCAAGTACTAACCAGGCCTGACCCTGCTTAGGTTTCTGAAGCTAACCAACGCAGAGGGGAGATGAAGATTGGAAGGAAAAGAGGCAGAGGATCAAATGTTTCCCTCTGGCATTAAGATAGCGCTAATGAAGCCAGATGTTGAATACTCTACATTGCTGCTCTTCAGGTAAGGGTTAGCAGAGAAAAAAGGCTCAGAAGAAGCAGGGAGCTTTGAAGACCATGCAGTGCTTGGCTACTTTTAATTGAACTCTGAATGTGCATATTCACAAGTATCACCTAACCCTGCTTAGCATTTGCTTTGCTTCCATCGTCCTAAACTTTCATGGTCCATCTCTGCAAATCTGCAGGTTGCTTGTCCTATTTGGATCATGTTGAGTTCTAAGATGTTTGTGGCCTAGTTTCCAAGTAGTCCCTCGTTATGAAAGCCACCATCCTATCCACCAAGGCTTCAGAAACAGTCAATGTGTTTTCTAACAAAGAGTCCTCCAGAAGCTTCGGGACCACAACTCACAGGATTCCCAGCCAAAAAGAGAATTATAGAGCTGCTCTTCCCATGCTTGGAGGGTGCTAGCTTTGGGAACACTTGCATGGAAAAAGAACTTGCAAAAGAACAAGCAGGGGGAATTGAAGGAGGAGTGACTCAGAGGCCCCGAGGAGAGAAAGCAAGAAATGGTCAAAGGTTAGTTGGGGGGAGCCCCTTTGCAAGCCCAGAGGACAACACCCTCTAAACCAGGGTTTCTCCACCTTAGCAATTGTAAGATGGGTGGACCAACTCCCATGCTGATTGGGGCATTCTGGGAGTTGAAGTCCACCCATCTTAAAGTTGCTAAGGTTGAGAAACCCTGCTCTAAACTACAGGATTAACAAATGCTGTGAAACTGGAGCACACGTTCTTGCCTCTAGAAAGATGCTGACCCTGGTCAACACACGCTGAAATTAGTGTACACCATAATAAATTCCTGTTCCTAAGCATTATCTGGAGAGGTTGCATTCTTTCTCTCTCTCTCTCTCTCTTTCTTTTCTGTCCCCCGCCACCGGTCTTCCGCCCCCGCCACCCGGCTTAGGATGCTCTGCTTTTTCCCTCCGATGCCGGGCATGAAAGGGCAGGGGGGAAATCCACTTACTGTTTCAAACTGACACCCAGATCTTGGTTCACAGTCCTCCAGCGGGCTCAGCACTCTCCAAGGCCGTTTGCAGGAGAGCACGTCACCATCTTCCTTCCGGGAGCCACCGCCACCGCCACCCCCCAGCCCTTGCCCGGGACAACAGGTCCCAGATGCCCCGTGCCTTAAGCCTCCTCCAAGAGGCCTAATGCAAAATTAAACCCTGACATCACCCTGGTAATGGAGAAGCCCAGCACATGATAATGTTCCCTTATGAAGTCAGGCGGCTTGCAGAGGCACGGGCTTGGGATGGGGGAGAGGCGGAGAGAAAGAGGGGGCACTGGGCTTCCAGACCCCCACCCCTTTTCCTGGGAAGGCTGCTGTCTAAGCCGAAAGCGGGATTCTCCCTCCTCTTTCTGGACTGGGTGTTGAGCTGTGTGCGCGCGCACACACACACACACACACACAAGCTCAGATTACAACCAGCTCCGGATGCGTCTGCCCGACCAGGGATCTGCCTGACCTCTGCCTGCTAATCCTCCCCAGGGGAGGGAACTCTGATGCCATTAGAGCTTAGCGGGCACCTTTTGGCCTTCTCTGCAGGAGAGGGGCACAGCGTGCCCTCTGCCGATTAGCCTGAAGCCCCTCTAATAAGCAGCCCCCTCCCCAGCCACCCACTGGCTTTGTTCGTCAGAGGACCAAGCTGCAGAACTGCTTCATCTCCCGGGGAAGAGCATTCTCGGAGCTGGCAACGGCCTCTCTCCATCCGCCTTTTCAGGGAGGCAGATGGATGCTTAGCAGCCCCCTCGGTCCGCCCAAGTGCTCCACATGCCCCCAGCCCCATTGCCCTAGACACTAGAACCCTTAAACTTCTCTCCCCCTTGGAAGAGGTCCCCACCCCATTAAAAAGAAGCCACCAGCAACGACTCACAAAGGAAGGCACGGAGGCTACTAGGAAGCTGAGAAAAAGCGGGGGGGGGGGGGAGGAAGAAGGAGGCCCAGCTGCTGAAGGTAGGCCCAGGGGAGTAAAGGGTTTTGCAACTTGGATCAACTCAGAATCCATTCTCATGCAATGAGCTTTATTCTCCGCCCAAAGCCTCCTTCGTCACCAAAGGGGACAGCCCCTAGTTGACCTTGCAAAGCTAAGCTGGCCCAGACCTGGCTAGTCTTTGGATAGGAAACCACCCAGAAGTCTTAGGGTTGCAGACTAGACTAGGAAGTTAAAAAAACATCCCAAAAGAACCATTTCTGCTTTGCAACCAGGAAAACAGGAGACATGTCCAGACAGTTTCCAGCCCATCTCCGCGTTTCCCTTGTAGGGCTTCTTTCTGTCTTCCAGATTTCTGGCAACATGCTACGTGGTCTTTTCCGCCGTGGCACCTCCTTATGAAACTGTCTCCCATCTCGTCCAAGCCAGGACTGAACGCCGATGTGTTTTACGTGCCTTTGAAAACATAGCCCGTTATGTGCAATCCCCTGGCTGTGATGAATTCTGAATGGATTCCTAAAATTCTGCTTCTCTCTGGTTTGCATTATGTTCCTATGGCGTGATAAACTTTAAAATAGGTTGTGATGTCTAAACGCTACAGCAGAAGAAGAGCGGGGGGCGGGGGGTTATCCTTTGGTTCGGGTGGGGGCAGGAATGCCCTATTCTTCTACTGCTACTATGGAAAGAGGAGCGCAATTTCTTAGGGCGTTTTTGCTTAACATCATGGATTGGAAGGGTTGGGAGAGATCTAATTCAACTAGTCCACCCTCTGCCCAGGGCAGGAATCCGCTACTCCAGCTTAATATTCTGGTTCCTGGTGTTTTAGACTGGACCCCCTTTCTAGACACACAGAGGTATTTCTCGCTCCCCACCGACCAACCACGAAATTCCTGCATTTCTTATCTGAATTTCGAAGATGTATAGATTCTTTTGGCCTATCGAGGGCTCAGTTCCATGTTTTCTGCCAAGGGGCCATCGTGCTGTGTTCCAACTATACAACTTTCAGCATCGCACCACGTGAACCTGTTAAGGACACGCACCGCCAACCTCTCCTAGGCCTTGGCACCGAATTGGGCAGGTAGATGGCGAAACCTCTTTTGGTGGCTCATAGAATCCCCTCTGACTAATACAGCTGGAAACGGAAGAACTTTTAAGCTGGGAATCAGATGAATAGGACCAAAACTAGGCAGAGCATCTGAAAAACACCTTTGAGGGATCCTTGAGGGATGTGACCCTGCGGGATGTGACCCTTGAGGGATGTGACCCTGCCCGCTTTGCAGCCCTCGACCTCTCCCCTAGTGTTCAGTGCACCCCCTTGGCCATTACAAGATTGCTCCATCTTTAACAGCACAGCGGATAGCTAAGCCCATTTTCTTCAAACGTCTGATCCTGCAGAAGAAGAATTCATGTATCTCGAAAAGCTGCTGGCCCCCCTTGGCATATTAAAAAATGTCGGGGATCATCTGCCATCCAACAGTCGATTTCTTTCTCCACTAACAGCCTCTCCTCCTTTTCTCTGCACAAAGAAGGAAGGGAAAGAACAAGAACCAAGCGGGCCAACTTTCCAGCTCCCGTTAGCTATCAAATAACTTTGCATTTAAAACCGTTCTCTCTCATTCTCCCCCTGCCCTCTTTGCAAAAGAACAAAGGCCAAGGGATTAAAAGTGAATCCCGATGGGGTCAGAAAGTCATCACCCATTGGGACCTTCTTCTTTTCAGGAAATGGTTGGACAGGTAGAGTTTCATTAGTGTGCAATGAATAGAGCAGTGTTTTTCAACCTTGGTAACTTTAAGATGGGTGGACTTCAACTTCCAGAGTTCCCCAGCCAGCCATGCTGGCTGGGGAATTCTGGGAGTTGAAGTCCACCCATCTTAAAGTTACCAAGGTTGAAAAACATTGGAATGGAGTGACTTGCTATAAAGATTTACCCCGTCTTCCTAAATGCAAATCAGGCCAGACCGTTCTAATTTGGGTGACCTGAACACACTCCGTCCCCCTCTTTCCTGCTCCCATCACACATCATTCACTCACACGCCCACGCCTTCCTGCCACTTTCTAACTCTGCTTCTGACTTGGGGTGGGTAGAACCCAAGAGCCCCCAAGAGACTGCCTAGAGCACGCCACGCCACGCTGTACGGGAGAAAAGCAAAGCGCCCAAGGAATTCATCTGTGGGAAAAAGCTAGAAAAGGTCTTGCATGATGCCTACTGGCAAAACCTTCCAAATGCCTCTTTGAAAAAGGAAGGGTGGTTGAAGCACCAGGCCCCTCTGTATGCGACCCCGAGCTGTGGGAAGAGGGTTGCAATTATTCAGAAAGGCACGCTGGGCGAGGGCCTTTCCACCCTACTAATGAAAGACTTTCAAAAATCAGAGCAGCATCAACACCTGGACTTTCCCATAATGCAGCCATTTCCTCCCCAGGAAAATCTCCTGGCAGCAGAGAAGACAGTTCTGTGGCCACCTGGAGGGGCCACCGCACTTCCAAATCCAGCCCTGAGGCCGTGGTCCAAGGGAGTCCAAGGGGCTGCCTTGGGGCTCCACCCATGCCAGACGCCAGATGCCCACCTAGCCAAGGAAGAGAACTTTCACTCACTCAGGCTCTGAAGCAAAGAGGACCAGGTCTTCATCCCCAACATGATGGCCTGTCAGCTGAGCCACGATGTGAGCGGGGGTGCCTGGCCGCCAGGCTCCCCCCAGCCTCGGCTCTCTTGCAGAGGGCGCCCCTTGAAGACAGCAGGGCCCCCACCCCGGGGCCACCTCCAAGCAGCTGTTCCCGGGAATGCTCACCCCAGGCGGGGAGCCCACTGAAGCTCAGGCAGAGCCGGGGCCCCCATCCATCGTCTTCCCACTTGCAAGCACGCCTCTCTCCCCCGTGCTCGGGGGCCTGTCCTGAGTTGAAAGAGCTCTTGCTCTCCCCCCACCCGCCAACGGCTGGTTTGCTCGCCAGCCAGCCAGCCAGCCAGCCTCTGCCTCCGCCTCCTCCGTGCCTCGCACTTGATAGCAACCTTGTCAAGACTGCTGAGTTGTAGCTGACCCCTCACCCGCAGCTGCTAATTAAGGTTCCTCCGTGACAGTTCAAGTGCGCTTCGCCTCGAGTTTGCAGCACCAAAGCCTCTAATTGGAGGAGATTTTTCATTTCTCAATAGCTCTGGATTCCTCCTCTTCTCGCCCGCCTTCCCCTTTTTGATGGCTATTCCAGGGCCCGGGCAAACATTGCATTTCCTCTTTGTGTTTACCTCTTTGCAAACACTGCGTTTCCTCTTTGTCTTCACCTCTGGGAAAGAGAGCGGCAAAAGGAAGGTGGGACGAGAGGATGGGCAGGGGACGGAAATGGGCGTCTGGGCATGAAAAGAAGGAATGGGGAGGAGGGAAAGGGCCCCTGAGCTTTCGATGCTCTCATTGGGGCCCACATGCCTAGGATTTTGGAGGGTCTCATCATCCTCAACATCTGCCAAATGCGTGACTGTTTCTTCATATTTGCTTCAAACATACATACATACATATATATATATTTATATATTTAAAGTGTGTTCAAATCTATGGGAACAAAGGTCCCAGGATTAAGACAAGGTACTTTTTTGCTAACTAAAAACTGGATTTTCCTAAGATGCACTGAAGAAAATTGTGACTTAAATCATACGCAGAGTGCTTTCTTTCTCCTGGAGGGCCACATAGGATGGGAATGGGTTTCAGGAAGCCGCGAGCCCTCTGCGGAACCCTATTCTTTCACTTAAATTATAGAGTGATATCTGAAAAATGCAGTCCTCTAAGTAAGATACAAATTGGAGGCATTGCCCTTTCTGTTTTTATTTTTTAAGTATGTTTTTCACTGTCTTTCAGCTTTTTTATACCCATACTTTCAGTGCTGGTCTACCAAGCCAACCTCCAATGCTGTTTTCCCCAGCCTGGAGCCCTTCAGGAGTGCTGAGGACACAGTTTCCAGAACATCCCACCCTGCAAGGCCAAAGGGATTCTGGGGACTGGATGCTAGCTTGGAATTCTGGGAGATACAGCCCTAATAAATCTGAAAGTAACTAAGTTGGTTGAAGGATCTACTCTTTTCAATCGCTTTCTACCCTTCTTTAACCAGGAAAGGCATCAAAGACAAGGAAGAGCCTGGAAAGAAGTCTAGGAGAAACATCTTCCTAATTGACAAGAACGGCAACCCCAAAAAGAAGTCCAATTCTGGTGAACGTTTAAGAGGAACTTCCAACACTTCTCTTCTACTGAAGAGTGGTATGGAACTAGGGGGACATATGAAAGAAACAGATGATCTCTAGACTAAATGTGAGTTAGCTAGGAAGAGAAATGCAAGTTGATACAGTTGGGTGGACAATCCAAGAGACAAATTCTCTTCCCTCCTAAGTGACCTTCATTCCCTTTATCTTCCTGCCCATTGTTCTCACTTTGGCACAACGTTGGGCAGGTCCAATTGCTCACATTCCATGGCCAAGCCTTCCTCAGCTGGGTGCCCATCTGACAAGTGGGCCCATCTCCCAGAATGTCTCCACCAGCATGGCCATTGCTGGGAATTCTGAGAGTTGAAGTTCACAGAGCGGAGGAGTGTCCTGCTTGGGGAAGATAGTCCTTTAAAGACCTAGGTTCCTAAGTTTGCCTTCAGGCACTCTCTCACAGAGCTAAGTCACCCCAGAGCAAATGGGGACAAGATTCTTTCACAACTATGAATTTTGGATTAGTTCTACTGAGTGCAGGATAGCATCCTTGCACTTTTTAGTTAGTAAGGCGCCAAGGGCTGCATGTGAATCTCTCACCGGCCATTTGCAGCCTCCTTACCTTCCCACATCTCCATTCCATCACAAGGCAAGGTGGTTGGAGGAAGCCCTTCCATACAGCCTTTTCAGAACCAGAGCATTAAGGGGAAGTCCTGCTCTTTAGAAATCGCTGAAGAACGTCTGTCTCTTTTGGCCTGGCAGTCTTGGGACAAATCAGCCATCCCGTTTGCCCACAGATTTGGTGTAGAGTTTCGAAAGGCTGCTGCAGTTTAACTTCAACTGCCGTTTGCACAACGGTTGCGAAGCAGAGTAAGTCCCAGGTGAAGAGTTCAACAAAGCAAGAGTGCATGACTGTGCCATTCCCCTGTGCTTTGTCCTCACCTCCTCTGGTTCCATCTCTCCTCTGTTTCTGGCCAGAGCCTGACAGATCTATCGGGATCAGAGATGTTTTATCAGGGAGAGGATGGGGAGAAATGGGAAGAGAGATAGGGAGACCCACTGCGCTGACCCCATAATCTGTCCGAGGTGAAACAGAAGAAGGCTTGTCTCATCCTCAGGAGTCAGAGGTCAGCCGTTTCTCCTCCAACATGGCCACATTCCTGGAATTCATGCCTGGCCAAGCAGCTGCTGTCAAAAGGCCCGGCCCCTCTTCTCACCCTGGAGGGGACAATGGAGCAGGTGGTGCATGTGGTCTGGGGGAAAAGGCTGCACTGGAAACACATGTGCACGTTTGCACATGTACCAACCAGAGAAACAGGTCTGGAGAAGTTAAACTCTCCTACAAAAGTTTATCCCCAAATAGATCTTCCAAAAGCCACAGGAAAAGCATCTCAAGGTTCCTCACTGTTTAAAAATAGGTTATGTCAGATGGAAGACCCACAAGGAATCATTCACACATCCCTGCGCCCAAGCCGGACCTCTTTCCTGCAGTAAATCTCCAGCTCTTTATGTCAAAGCCCCACCTTCTCTAGCACGTAAAGCAGGCATCTCTGGGAGGACATCTGAATGTTGAGACGGCGTTGTAAGCACTCTCACAAAATGGCCACCGGGGCCATCTCCATTCACTACCTAACAGCCATGGGGAACAAAGACCCTTAAAAACAGGGATTGAGCGGGATGCGACCCGTCCCTGCTTCTAGTCCCGATCCAAGGTGGGCGTACTTTCAAACAAAGTCCTGGGGCTTATAGCTACCCGTTGTTTTCATTTCTCAAGAAAACTTTGGAGGCCTATTTGGGATCTAGAGGCATTCTTGAAAATGCAGAAAAATGCTGGAATCTGGGCACTGCTCTACAGTAAATGAGAATTAAAATCAATCAATCTATCTATCTGTCTATCTGTCTATCTGTCTATCTGTCTATCTATCTATCTATCTATCTATCTATCTATCAAGCTTGGTGGGGCAGAAGGTGTAGTGGGCATCAAAGCAGGGGTCTCTGAGCACACTGGTGCCCCAACTGCCACACTGAGAAACCCAGAAGGAATTTGCAGGAATCTGACCTCAATTAGAGCATGAAGTTAAAATGCCCAGGATGTGGCGACTGGTATATGAGACTCCAGTCCTTTTAAAAATGCTGAATGTGATATTCCATATCCTCTCCTGGATGCAGAAACTTTTTCCATATTAAAATACCCCTGCTGCTTTCCTTTAGCCATGCTTTCGAGCTTTCAAATGCTACTGAAAATAAAATTAAAAAAAAAAAAGCAGGAAAGGGCATCGCAGGCCTCGGGGAAGACTTGGTCTCCTTGCAAGCGCTGTAGACATATGGGTTAAACTTGTCCCTCCCGGTGCCTCATCTTTGGGGTTACATAAGCCCCACAGGGAGACATGGAGCATCAAAGGGGCTTTAATTCTGTGTGTCTGCAGAAAAAAAGTGCTCTAACTCGTTCTATATCCTGAATTCTACTTCTCTTTCCAGCCTCACGGAATCATTAATTCACTTAAGTATCTCCCTTTCCAGAAAAGAAATAATTTGGATGGGTGACATTCACTCCCTGCCTCCCCACCACACATTTGGTGATAGCTCATTTCTGATCAAGGTCTACCGAAGCACCTTTCTCATTTTTCTTCAGACATCAAAATCATCTTTCAAGGAAGAGGGGAGGAATCTGGAAGGAGGAAAAACTTAAAAATCCTGCAAAAGGTGCATTGCAAATCAGGACCACCCAGTGCATGCAGAGGCTGGGCAAGAAATCTGGAGATGTCCTTCCAGCACCTTCTCGCACAGATACAGGGCACTTAGGAACAGGCCTCTCCTCTTATTCCTCTCCATCCATAGTTCCAAAATGGTTTTGCTATCCCTTACCCAGCACATCTGCCAAAAAAAGGCTGAGTTCAAAGACCTCCCGTGACCGTGACCCACCAACGTGCACACGCTCCAAGCCAAGGGCAAAACGGCTCTTGCTTATGAATATTCTTCTTTCGAGTGGCGAAAACAAACCCTACTCTGCCCCTGGAACGCCAATTCATCAGGCGGGATTCATGGGACCTGCCTAACACACTCCAACCCATCCAACTGGAGTCCGGAGGAGATGGGGGATCCCGCGCCAGCCTTCTCGCTTGAAACAACAGCAGGAGCTTAACCAAAGTCACTGGACCAGAGATGGGCTCACCGCCAGAGTTTCGTTCCCACAGCCTCCCGGGTGGTATGACTGCTCCTCGAAGAATGGGAGTTTGGCAATTGAGGATACGTGCTGAGTGTCAGCAACGCAAAGGGTAGAATCAGAAGGGTTGCAACGTCCTGCCCGCTTCCATCAGATAAGACGGGGTGCAACTCAATGGGGGGGGGGGAGAAATAAGGACTGCATTGGGTCCCTTCATCAGTGTAAACTGCTGTTCCCCAAGTCGAGTATCTTCATTCCACATCCTGGAACAGATTTAGACCCTTTCTAGCTTCCTTTCATCCCTGCAACCCCCACCCTTGTTTCATGTGTGTGTGTGTTATTTTTTTTCTGGGGGGGCGGAGAGCCTTTTGCTGCCTTAGAGCACTAGAGAGATGCCTGAATGCTAATTCCAGCTCTTAGCAACCTCTTGAGAAATGGAATTTAAACAGCTCCTCCTCTTGTCTGCAGCTCTGCAGGGCAGGAAAGGGTGGGGTGGGGGTGGTACATAATATTAGATACATGGGCAGAGAGTCTTGGGCACACTACCAAAGGTGGCATGCAGATGGACCTCTGGCATGGCCCAATGAGAGAGAGACAGAGAGAGAGAGATTGAGGGTGAATGAAGATCTCATTTTAATGGACCATTTGTGGGAAATTTCTGTTACTCCTGAATGTCTATCCAATATTACAGTATTTTACACCAGTTACATAACGAACGTATTATAGAAATCATGCAAATTGCTGCAGATGTTGTAAATCTGAATGTAATTGCTTCATCTGGATTGCTTTGAATGCAATCAACTTAGCCATTGTTTCCACAAATGTAAAGGCAGTAATGTGACTGCTAAATCACATCAGGTCTGCTAAATGGGGGTCCGTTAAATCAAGATTTCACTGTGTTAACAATGACTAACTGACATGAGGCCTATACTGTCTTCAAAAATGACATTTTACCTCATTGGGGCATGCTCAGGTCTATGAACACCCTCTCCCTCTTACTGGATAAAAGTCATGGTTTGTGTGACTGTGGGTGTGAATCTGGCTACATTCACACAAAGCGTTCGGCCAGTAAGCCAGGCTTTTCAAACCTCAATGGTTGAGTTTCTGTCTAACCCAAAGGCAAGTAGGCTACACTGTTGTGATGCAACATGCAAACGGCTGCCTTTGCCTTCACTCACCCCCACCAACTGAAGGGCAAAGAGCTGAGGAAACAGGACGTATTTCAAGGGTAGGCCAAGAGACTTTAGTTTGATCTCCACAGCTGAAATGACTCCTCTGCATCAGGATGTCTTCTCACCCTCTTTAGATCAATATTGGCTGGAAGTCAAGCCAGGAGGAGCAGAAGCTAAGAAAGCATGGGAATGATTGCTAGGCAACTGCCAACAAGGAAAAGACATGAAGAAGTTGCTAAGGAATCAATTATTACCCCATATTCCACCAATCTGGAAGCCAGAGGGGGTTTGGGGCTGGGAAGGAGAAGAGCAGTCCTCCTGAGAATGGGAGAGAAAGGGAAGTGAAGACGGACATCAACCATCGAGGCTGGCATCTTTCTCAGTATCAATCCCACCTCAAGATGGTCCTCTACAGCCCTAATGCATGCTCTTCTGTCCCACACTTCTGCCCTAGCTTCAAGCTGCATCTCTCAGACACGTTCCATCTGGATTTCCTGTCTTATTAGTGTGGGCCACCCATGCAGTGAAGAACCATCATCAAGTACAACAAGCTCATTTATGGCTCCAGCTTGTCCACAAACAAGATGCAGGAGGTTACACGGACCGGTCTGCTCCCTTTATTCAGAACAAAGAGGAAGGTGGTAGAAAATGGGCAGGTCCTCAACCTAGACAGCAGCTCACCATTTTTCAGGGGGATCAGAGCCTCAAGACTTTTGGGAAAGGTCTGTACCTCAGCAAGAAGCAGTGATAGAACAAACTATCCCAAGATTTAGAGATACCAGCCCAAGAAAAAGAACTGTCCCCATCTTGTTTTCTGCAGTTTCATTTTTCTGCATCTGCAGCTTAAGAAGAGATCATAGAGCAGGTGAACGAGGAAGGCCAATACCAGGGAGCTGTGGTTGTTGATGGACTTACAAGCTCTCCTGGCTTTCTTTGGGCAAAACACTTCATGTCCTAGAAGCTGGGCGGGTGGGGGTGGGGGCTAGGCAGCCAGGATTCTCTCCCACCCTCAAGGGGAAGCATTTGAGCCTTGCTCCATTGTTAATCCTCATCTTCCTCTCCCCAACAGAAGTGACATTTCCAGGGAAGACAGACAGGAGCCTGGCTAACATACTTCCAATTCAGCAAAGTTTGAAAAGGGGAGGTACTACATCAAAGGAACCAGCTGTTTCCACTTCTGGGCCAATTAAAAAAAAAAAGGCAAAGGGACACCCTTCTCCAAAGTAGAGGTTCAGCCTTCTTCTCCCTTCTTGAGTATCTGCCCCCAAGACAATCGAAGGGCCAAAAGCCGCTCCTAGCTTCCAAACGCTCCCGATGTTTATCTTTGCCTCTTTCAGCAAGGAAGCTAAATAAATAAATAACAAAGGAGAGGCCATCAAACACTGTCAAATTACGCATGCAAGGAGTTAGACGGCTTGACTGTTTCACGACATAATTGTTTTAATTGCAAACCCACATAACAACCAGGGATGCAGACGGTGGCTCTTGAAGGATCTGATTCTTCCCCATTGCACTCTCCCCCCCCCCCCTTCGATTACACCCTCACTAATCTCTCATGTGGCTTTGTGGGAAGGAGCACGCCTTTTCAATCAGACCAAATGCAGAAATGCATTTGCACGATCAGTCACTGATCGGCTCCTGGGAAGGCAAGGCTTGATGGCGTTCATCTCCTGATCCCTCAAAACCAGTGCTGATAAGCCAAGATTTGCTTAAGCACGCTGGACAGACAATAGCCCACAGGCCTGTGTTCACGCATTCAGCTATAATGTTCTGGTACTGGGCAATGTGTGAAACCAACATGTGACTTGGACGATGAACCACGACTAGGCACGATATGGGATCTGAGGCGCGGGGTCTGCAGAGAGGGATTGTCAAGACCCCTCGGGTATTAGCAGCCACAGCCTGCCAAAAGCTGCTCCGTCTTATTTGTGTCTCTTCCAGCTTCGCAGCCTGTTGAGCTTTTAAGATGAAAGAGATTGAGTGGAGGGTTGAGGGAAAGGGGAGGCAGAAACACGTCTCTCCCCAGCTCCTAACTCTTCCATTCAGTGTCTGTGAAAGGAAGATGAGAAATTGGCTTCCTGACCCCAAACCCAAGTTTGTCACTGAACTCCTCTGCAGACTTGGCCATCCAGCAAGGGCACCCCTATTAGCAGCAGCTGTTCTTGGGCTTGGAGGGATGGGGTTGGGGCAAAAAGGATTGCCATGGAAGGAAAAGAAAATGGCCTGAATGTGGAAGAAACACGGCTGGGCCAAAGCTTTCTGAAACCATTTTCTGACAAGGAACCAGGCCTGCAACTCTTCCAAGTTTTCAAGGAACAGAACCTCTGCGAAGGGATGGCCTAGCTCTCCCTAAAGTCAGGGCCAGCCTTCCTCATCCCAGATGGGTTGGGGTACTCCCAGAATTCCCCCCAAAGCAGCTGTGAGTTCTGGGAATCGTCCCACCTATCTAGAGGGCCCCAGACGGGGGAGGCTCCTCTATTTCAACTGAAAGCATCGCCAGGCGAAGAGAGAGGAAGTTGCTCGTATCCAGCCAGACCCTGGTCTGTCGCACCCAGGACCTTGGGCAGAAGAGATGCTCCTCAGGACCTGCTGAAGATCAGAGTTGGGGTCTCCCTGCAGGCCTGTATACAAGGTGCTGGAGAAGGATGGTGGATAAGGGCCAGAGCCCCTGTCCAGGTGGTGGCCCTCCAGAGTGGCCAGCCACTGTGTCATACGGAGCATGGGATCTGATGGAACTTGGCCTGACTCATCCTCCTTCCTGCTTGTAAGAGGGGATTGACTAACCCTTCAATCACCCACCTAAACAGACCTGACCCAAAAGATTCAACCCGGGAAAATTCTAGCCTTTTCAGGCTTTTAGCGCTGGGTGGTTTAATCCAAACAATAAAAGCATCATTCGCCACTGCTGACCTCCGCACTCCGGCTCCCGTAAATGTCTTGCAGGGACAAGAATTTGCCGAGATCAACAGAAGGGGAGGCGCCACCCTGCCCTCTCTTTCCCAGCCTGGCATTTAACAAGACTTGGCAAGGAGCAGCCTTTCAAAAGGGAGAAAGGAGAACCAGGGTCCCCGCCCCACCGCCTTTCCAAGCTCCTGGCTGCCCTCCTCCCTCTGCATCTCAGAGCAGGTCCCCACAGGGCGAACACGCTGCTGAAATACAAAGGAAACCGCCATCCATTTCATCAGCAATTTTCTCTTCTTTTATTGACAAACAGGCTGCTCCTTGCAGGTGACGCTCGGGAAGGCCAGCGCAGGCGCCCTGGAAGCCATGGGGGTGGCAGGGAAGCGGGGACCCTCGGCCCGCACTCAGGCCAGCGGGCTCTTCCCTTCCCACTCAGAGGCTGCTCCCTTCAGGAGAAGAAACAACCGCAGGGCAGCACAAAGGGATGGAGGGGTCTGGTTTAGACAAGCAGGGTCCCTGGTTGGCTGTGGAGAAATCACATTTCTTCAGCCTCAGTTTGCTGTCTGTAAATTGGACTGGGTGAAAGAAAAGAAACATGATATTCGGAAAGGTGAGGAGGAGGAGGAGAGGAGGAGGAGGAGAAGGAGAGGAGGAGGAGAAGGAGAGGAGGAGATTTTTTTTCATAAAGAAGAAGAGGATAGAGAAGGAGAAAGAGAAGAAGGAAGGGAATGAGCTAGCTAGCTGAAGAGGGGTAATGACCCCCTTGGCCAAGCCACAGAGAAGACAAGCATTTAGTCCTTCTATGAAAAGCAAGACCGGGCCCACAGAGTCTTGGTCTGTCAGATCTGGGGAGCACAAAACCAAATACAATAAAAGGCACCCAGCAGATCACACGGGCTTCTCCTACCGCAGCCTTCCTTAACCTGGGTACCTAATTCCCAGAAAGCTCAGGTAGGGACCCATGCTGGCTGGGGAATCCTGGGAGTTGAAATCCACACACCGGGTGGACCCCCGTCTTTGGGCGTGCAGGGGAAGGAAGTAGATTGAAGCATCTTTTGCGGGCGAGACCCAAGTTAATAATGGGCCTGGGTCCTTCCCCCACCCTCCATCTGAAGGGGGGGGAGAAGAATCGAAAGGGGTAGATGTGGACTCCCCTCCCGTCCTCGTCTGCACTCCAGGGGTCCCTCGGTCTTATCAACAGCTTGCCCCACCTTTGCTTCCCACCCACCCCGGTTGCTGGCATCCAGCAAGGGGTGTGTGTGTGCGCGTCTGTGTATGTGTGTGTGTCGAGTTCCTCCAGCAGGCTGCAGCCCGGGGGCCCCCAGGGCTGGCTCCCCCCCCCGCCTCCGTGCTCGCTTTCGGAGGAGCGCCATGCTCCAGGGGGACCCACCGCCCTCCCGCGGTGGCTCCCCCCTCCCCGGAGGAGCGCTGCTCCAGCAGCTCCTCCAAACAAAAGGGACGGCGCGTGCATCTCGCGGCGCCCAGCGCAGCCCAGGCAGCCTGTGGTTAGCGCCGTGCCAAACCCAAAGTGGCTGCGCCAATCACAGCAATCCAATAAAAGTGCTACTTGTCTATTTATCATCCGCGGGCTTTTTATCGCAGCGGCAGATGGCTGCTACCTTTAGAAAGCACGGCGGCCTGCTGGCATTGGCGTTCCTCTCGCTTGCTTCTGCCCCCCCCCTTTGCAGAAACAGCTGAGCTTGCCAGAGATGGCCCCCGGCACCTGCGAGGAGGAGGAGGAGAGCCAGCTGACCGCTCCACCAGGCCTGGGCCGGGCAGGCCCCGCCGATGGGGAGGAGGGGAGGAGACAGGGGGCGACCTGCCCAGCCGCCCTCGTTTGGGGGCGGCTGTGCAAAGGCCGAGGCCCCCCATAGCGGGGGGGCCCTGAACCTGGCAGCACTCCAGCACACCTCAGGGCAACGGGGCTGCCAGCGAGCGCTCAATGGAGGGAGATGGCAAAAACCGGGCTCCAAACCGCCCCCTCCTCCCACTCCTGGCAGGCCAGCCGCAGCCACGGCTGGAACATCTGTTTCCAGGCCTTAAATTGCCCCGAACGGGAAGGAATCTGTTCCAGAGCACGGCCTGGCAAGGCGTTCTGAGAAGCCGGGCCAAAAGGTGACCCACGGAGGGAGGGGGCAAAGTCGGAAAAGGCGAAGGGGGGGAGCAAGAGAGGAGGAGAGATGCCGGGGGCCTTTTGGGAGGGATGGAGAACAGAACAGCCCCTGAGCAGCCAGCGGGGCAAGAGGGCGGCCCTTTTCTCCGCAGCAGCCCCCCCCCTTGGGAACAGCCTGCCTCCCCCCCAACCAGGTTAATATGACCCCACCCTTTTATTTTCCAGAAAAAAGGAAACAACAGTCCTCTGCAAGGGGACCTTGGGATAGAAGACCTTATCGAATGACCACAACCTTTTTTATCTTTATGGTTTGATTTATCCTTGGCTGTTTTTACAGTCAGCTGATTTCTTTCTTTCTTTCTTTCTTTTTTAAGCTTCGCCTATCTTAGGAAGCTGCCTGGCTTACTAAGGTACGCAGATAAAAGCCATCAGTTGGGAATCCTGATCGCCACGTGATGAGCAACAGGTCAGAAAGGGGGGAGGCCGTCAAGGACGAGAAGATGATCGATATCAAGAAAAGAAAATGAAAAAACAGAAAGAGCTGAACGCATCTTTGTAAATAAAACAGGCAGAGGTGCTCATGCATAATGCTTCAATACACCTGCCTGGGAATTGTAAGAGATGCATTCCCTACACATCTGGAAAACAGCAGCGCAGTTAGCACAGCTGTACAACTGTTCTAGGCCAACAGCCACTTTTTTTGCAGGTAACTGACTTCCCCGTCCGCACTTCCCCCTTTGCTCGCAGCCGTGCTTCCCAAGCGACTGCCGCGGGTGCCTCTGTTTGCTCTGCACGAGGAGGGGCAGACCGCCGGCCAGCCTGCGACCTGGCCCAGCTCTCCAGCTGAGCGGGGAGGGCAGCTGCTTGCAGTGGAAGGCTTTGGGGGGGCAGACCATTCAGTGCACGGCTGCCCCCTAGCAAGAAGACTCAGGGAGTCCCTATCCCCCCAAGAAGGACTGATGCACCTGAAATGTGCATGGAGGCTAAGGAAGCAAAGGAAACCCGGTCACCGTTCCAGCTGCAGATTAAAGTCGACCCCCCCTTGTTTTTTCTCCCTCCCCTTCTCTCTTGCTCCCTTTCTCTCTTCCCCACTTTCCGCCCCGCCCTCAAGACTCCCTCGGAACAAAATGTACGCTCTGCACCTCTAGGAGCCCACCGCCATCTGTGCACAAGTGAGCCAAGGCGCTCGAGAGGCAGATCGCTCTGTCCCGGGCAGATGGCGTGACGGGGAAGGCCTGTCCTGCGCCCCCCCCCCCCGCATCCATGTGCCTAGCAGCCTGATGGAAGGCGTGTCGCTTGGGGTCTTCACCGCCTCTGACCTCCCCCTCCCCTCCTCCCCAGGCCGTCCATTATCCGCCCTGCCCAGCAAATAACCTCCCCACCTCATTATCCCAGATGCCAACAAAGCACCCCCCGTGACTTTTGAACCGCTGTGACCCCTGCTGCCCCCTGCCCCTGACTTCCAACCTGGGGGAGGGGATCCTCCTTTTCAGAAACAGGAAGGGGAGCAATCAATCACACTGACCGTGACAACCCCAGCTGGAGGGGTGGGACGACCGTCCCCTCGTCTGGCACTAAATAGAATCATCTCCTGCCTTTCGGGTTTCTTTTTCTTTCTTTTTGCTCAGAGACATGGGGGGGAGGGAGAGACCTGGTAAATTAGCACAAGCAGACACGACCGGCACAATTATTTTTGCACACATTTTTCCCACACTGTGACCTGTGACAATTAATCAATCGGTTGACTGACTGCATTTAAATATATTGGATCTCCCCAAAATTTAATCTCTGCAAATGCAGGGAGCCCCACTGACTCGGCGAGGCTATTTCTGAGCAGACCCACCGCTTTTGGAGACTATCAGAAGCAGGACCAGATAAATTAAGAGCAGAAATGGCTGGTACCCCTAGGAGCACAGAGGGGCTAGCAGATACTGCCCCTCCTTCTGTTTTTCCCCAAGTAATCAGCCCATTAACAGAGAGCCTTGCTGCTGGTTTTCCCTTGTTAACAGAAAGGAAAAGGGCCTACTCTTGAGTAGGAGCGATGAGGCTTTCTCCCCCCCCGCCCCCCTGCAGAGCACGTTCAAGACCGCTGGTTTCCCAGGGCCACTGAGAGCGTTCAGCAAATTGATTCGCTTGTACTGAACATCCTGGTGTGTTTGCAGGTGAATGAAACGGTGCCCTGATGCACGCAGTTCACAACTGGATCGCCCGTGATGTCTTCGAGGCCAAAAAAATTATTCCTGCAGTTCAATCCATGAAAGAACAGTAGCAAAAGAAAGATTTTCTCTGGGTTCTGCCTGATGATGCCGGAGTAAAACACACAACGCGCACACATAGGTATCGGCAAATGCGTGTCTGTGTTTCCCATTATTCCTAAGTGGGATAATACAGACATAGTGCCACCACAGGAATGCTAAACTATCCAAAATTGCTCCTTTTCATCTTTTTTGTTTTCTTTTTTTGGTCTTGCAAGAAAGCTGCTGCATCTTTGCACCAGTCTGTACAGACACAGCATTAGGAAGCCACGAAGCAAAGGATTCAACACCGTCTTGGATTAATCACCGACTCCCAATCGAGAAGATTCACGGGAAATTGGGCTTTAGCAAGCATTAGCCACGCAGATGGGCAAATCAGTTCTGATTTGATTCTGACAACTAAATCGATTCGAATAATCAACCCAATTTGACTCGGTCGTCCATTCGAGTCTCCAAATCCTACCCCGTTTGATTTAACCTAAAAAAAGATGAGCCCAAATTAGACATGCTCAGTCTGACAAATAAAATCAATCTGTCAATTCGATGGGTTGAATCAATTTGATGCTCCAGATCAGTCCAAGTGGGTTTAGAGCAAAGGAACGGGAACCGCCACTGGCTTTCACTGATTCTAGTTCCTGCACCTTTTCCTATCCATCCTCCTTCAATTCCTTTCAAAGAAAGAGAGGTTTTGCTAAAATTCTCCCGGGCGGACTGCGGTGGTCCTGAGCTTCCTTCTGTGACAAGGGGGCCAAGGAGCATGTGCGAATGTCCCATCCATCATTCTCTCTTTCTTTCCCCCACAGTCCGCGGCCTCTATGATTCCCGCATTTCCATTAAATCCCAAGAGAAACCATTAAGACAGAACGTCTCCCAAAGCTTTTTCAAGAGTGAAAACATGGGCCTCCAGAAATGGAACGACGCATAAAGGAAAATCCACCGTAGGAGCGCCTTCTACCACTTTCCCCAATAAACAAAGCTCAAAAAACCGGCAAGAGAAACTTTCGAGCCAGAGCGAACCCTGGCTGGGGCTGCCTGGGGTTAGTTTCACTATCCAGACAGGGAAGGGACTGGATAGTGAAGCCATAGAAAGTTTTGGGGTAGAATTGGAGGATGTTCATCTGGGGCCCCTTAATCCGCATTCCTTTCCCGTAAAAGGAGCCAGAAATGGGGGAGAGGAAACAGAAACCGGGAGAAGATGCTCTGATCAGCCTCCTGTTTCTTAGGCCAGCACCCCACTGTTGGAAGCCTCCTTGTAGGAGCATCGGGGCCTTCTTGGACCCACACAGAGCTGTCCGTTGCCTTCTGCTGAGCTCGATCTCTCCCCTTCTCAAGGTTTTTGGGCTGGGTAGCCACATCTCCCCAAAGACCCTCCCGATGCTTGAAGGGGGGCAAGAAGCCCACCCCAAGCCAGCCAGGAGAGGCAGCGCCTGGCAGGGAGGCCCTGGCCTCCTAATGGGAAATTTCATGGCTGCGCTATCGCCAAGACAGAGGCGTGTGACAAAGCCATCTGCTCTGGAGCCAGAAGTCACCCGCGCCCCCAGCCGGCGTCGGAGAGCCCGCTGCACTGCAACAACCTGCGCTTTGAAGAAAAGACTGTTGGCAGAAGCAGCTGTCACCCCCTCCCAGGACAACGGGGAGGGAACCAGGCTGTTTTTCTGTGGCTACAAAGAAGACCCCCAAATTCTTCCATTGCAAGTCACCTGCCCTGCGAACCCCCCTTTGGGGAATGCATCCAGAAGCACAAGTTGTTTCCAGCCCTCGCAGGATCTGTGCCAGGGCCTTAAGTCACCTCCTTCCATCACGGTGAAGTGGGATCTATCCCCCAACTTTCCATTCTGGAAACCAGCAGGCAGGACCCACCGACTCGCAAGTGGCCTTCAAGTTTACTTCCCACAACCCGCAGGGCAGACCTCTGCAAGTTGGTGCCTGGGGAGCAACAAAGGGGCGCCCGGAAAAGCAGAGGGAGTTCTTTTGGCTACGTGGTGCTTGGCTACAGCTAATGCCAAGAAGCGAGTCAGCCTCCAGAACTGGAAGGGCGAAGCGGAAAAGCAGGGCCGCGTGCACGACCCAAACCACCGAGCGGTGCACAATCCCTGCCAACACCTCTGGTGCCCATTATGTCGCGGCACAAAGAGGAGGACTCTGAAAAGGCAAGTGGGCCTGTCATTAGAGAGAGATGCTCTTAAAAGGTGTGAAAATCTCTGTGTTCCAGCAGGGCCATTTAAGGAGCTCTTGGTCTCCAATCAACCCTCCCTTTTCAGAGCGAGTCTCCGATTATTCTCTCTCCTAGATGGCAGCAAGCCACCCCCCCACCCCGCCCCCCTGCACCTTCTGCAAAGGCTTTTGTACGTTTGGGTGTTTGCCCAACCAGATGAGAAACCCTCGCTTCCTCTCTCTGCCCCTGGATTTGCCAAAAAAGATTCACCCTTCCTGTCCCTGCTCCGGCCCCGGGTTCCATCCCACTTCCCTGAGCCCCCACAGGAAAATTAAGGCACCTTTCCTGGGTTGAAGCCCCCTTCCTGCCAGGAGGGTGCAGGGGCTAACTAGGGGGTGCTCTGGACTCATTAAAATGTGTCCTGCCTGTCTTTGGGCGCAACCTGGGTGAAATTGCTGAGCTCTGTATCAGAAGGGAATTCGTGTCTTTCCCAGAAAAACTCACCCCGTCCTTGTTGCAAGAAAAGGAGGGGGGCCAGGCTGGGGGGCCCTCCAGGAACAGAGGGGAGGTGTTACCTCAGCCCCAGCTCCCCACTCCTGCCAAGCCAGCTCCCACCTTCCGTTCCCTGCGACGCGGCGGCCCTCCTGACAACTGCCACCACTCATTAATCTTGACGAGTTTTCTGCTGAATATTGTTCCACGGGCTTTCAAACTGTTCACTAATTGCAATTAATCACTTACTGAAACAGATGTCAGGAACAATGGAATTTGGAAATCGGGAGCCTTGATAAAGCCGTCAGGAGGAGAAGGGGCCTGGGTGCGTGGCTCCCCGCACCAGAAAAAGGGCGCCGGTCGCAACCTTCTCCCCCTCCCCGCTCGGCCAGAGGACTCACCTCCTCGCCACTTGCAAAGACCGTCGGCAGCCCACCCTGGAGCAAAGCGTGGGGAAAGCCAGAGTAACGAAGCGAAGTGTCTCCTTGGCGAAGATGCAAGCTCCGTAGAGACACCCGTGCACAGCCACTGCTACAAGGTCTGCACCCCGTAGGAAGCCATCTGACATTTTTGTGTCCAGCTTACTTCGAAACAAGTCTCTGCTTCACACGTTTTAGCCCAGCAGCATCCAGAGAACCAGCCCCCTGAGGGTTTCTGGCCCACGATGGGCCAGAGGAAAAGTCCTGAATTACTTCTACCCTCCCCAAGTAACTTTACTGGAGCAAAGTCTGGAACTGGCAAGGCGCAAAGGAGAAGCGAGAAGTGCCTTTCTCCCTGCCAACCCTCACCCCCCCGTGCCTTTTACCCTCCCGTTTCCATCACTCCCCAGCCAACCACCAGCCACACGGCTAGATAGTGGCGACTGAAGTCCAGGTTGTGCAGAGGGCACTGAGTTGGAGATGCACACTGAGGGGCAACAGGGCCCAGGATGGCTGTGTGAATGCTGCAGGCTAATCGGGGCCTTGGAAAGCACGGGGAATACCGGCCCAGGACGTGCTAGGTCTTGGATTCTATATACCACAACAATCCCACCTGAACAGTGGCAAAAACCACCTCTCAGTCTCAGCAGGCAACAGCACCTGGCTGACTTGGGGTGGCCCTGGAATTGATATGTGGATAGGAGACCACCAGGGGATCCCAGACTCTCAGCTAGACCAGGCAGTCCACAGGAAAAAAAGGCAGTGCCAATCCCCTCCTGCATTATTGCCAGGAAAACTGCAATGGATGTGTCAGCGCTCCGACCTTGCTTATTTCTTCTTAACCCAGAGATAGTCAGTCTCCTGCTGGAGTTCCCCCGCACAGCTAAGCACCAGCGCTGCCAGCACAGAGACAGCAACCTCCCACTGGTTATGCGCACACACAGCCTTTCCTGAAGGCTCCATGAGACAAACAGAAGCTTTAAAGCCCAGCACCCTTTGTTCAAAACTCACCAGAGCACCAGCAGGACATTTGGGGTCAATGCCACCCACGCCAGGCCAAGAAGAGAGGTGGAAATGTGGTGGGCTCCCCAATCAAGCTCTTGGTGGAGGAAGTCAAGCCAAAAGAGTTAAGCAACAGCCCCCAAATCTGCTGTTAACCAGAATCCTCTTCAAAGACACCTCCTTCCCGGATGGCTCAGTGCATTTATAGCCCTTTCCTACTTCATCTTGGAAGAGCTGTATTCCTGGGGCTGCCAAGAGGGCATCACATAGGTGGGCAGACTAAGATTTCTGGTTTGTTTTTCCTGGCTTGGAGAAGTTCTTAGAAGGTTTTAAGCCTGATCAAGCACTCAGACGTTGTGTCTTTCTTCCACCCCAAAAGAGTGAGATCGCCCTGGCACTTCCTAGAATTTTGTTGCTGAGATTGGTCAGGGTGGTGGTATCCCAAGCGGTTGGTCTTAAGGTGACAACCCAGCGGGGGACAAAGGATAAGAGAGGGATGGTTGCCAGTTACTCAAGACTCAACCTCTCTCTCCCTCCCGCCCTCCACAGCCCCTTGACTCATGTCTGATTATCTTGGCTTCAACCATCACAACCACCTTGAGTTAAGATGGCCTACTCCTTTAAACACTTAGTCAGCAGGACTCTTGCACACATCTCCTCTCTCCATGAAACACACCAGCAGGAGAACCGCACACTACCAACTCCAACAAATTATCCAAATTTACATGCTGCCCCCTGGCGCTCATGACAGGACATGGACATCATGAGATTTCCATGCTGAAACCAAGCTTGCAACCAGCCATGAGAGAAGAGCTTCCTGTCCTCATTCACCCAGAAAGAAGCCATGAGGGAGGTTTTTGGTGTTGACCATGGCTTGTTCAACCCACCAAAGTTAAGCCAAGTACAGCTTAGTGCAGTGTTTCTCAACCTCAGCAACTTTAAGATGCGTGGACTTCAACTCCCAGAATTCCCCAGCCAGCCATGCTGGCTGGGGAATTCTGGGAGTTGAAGTCCACGCATCTTAAAGTTGCTGAGGTTGAGAAATGCTGGCTTAGAGTCTTTGGGTCCTTTCAGATGAGCACTTGCGACGTCGTGAAGTCTACACCTCCTTTGTAACATGATTGTCCCCAACACATTCTCTATGTCTCCGCCGTGGTGTAAAAACCAACTTGGCTCGACCTCACCCCAAAGATCCACACACCTTCTTTTACCAATAGGAAGGGGAAGAAGAGAAAGGAAAAGAGCAGAGAAATCAAAATATTGGTCCGTGCAGCTCCCTGGAGAATGAAGCCCAGTCCAACATCTGCAGCTAAAAAGTTTCCCTGAAGTTAGAGAGGGAGGTGTCCAAGTCCTGGACCTGGTTCTCCCGGATGCTTCTCCCAATCAGACAATCATCGCCCTCCCGGGTTCAAGGGTGGGCTGCAGTGCAACTCCCAACAGGCCAAACCATACCTGACCTTCTTCAAATAATGCAGCTGAGATAACTCTGGTGTGATCCAACTGGTAAAGCCCTTTTCAAGGCTTTCATCCTACAAACTAGGCACGAATAGAAGATTAAAAAACCAAGTTTTCCCCCAAGTTGGACTCCAGGGGAATTCACAGACATAACCACTTTGTTTTTGGGGAAAACCATTTCATTACTTGTCATAGTGTTCTTCCTGGGGTGTTTTTCCAACTTCCCCGTCTAGCCTGTGACCCTGGGATTTCCTGCCTAACCAGGTCCAATCCGTCTTAGCTTTCTGAGATAAACTAAGGTTGGCTACGTGCTACTTAAATAAAGATTACCTGTTCCCCAAACGGAGTGGCCCCAGACGCTCGGTCACGCTAACTCCTGTACAACCGGCTGTAAATGCTTCCCGCTGAAGCCCCACGGCTGGAATCTGGAGGTCATCAGAAAAGGTTTGGAGAAGCCGCAGAGCAGCTAACAGATCCCGAATGCCCACGTTGTTTTGTTTTTTTGCTAAACTTAACCTATATTACTGGGGAACTGGAGAAAGGGAGCAGCACGCCAAACTTATTGCTGATGCCTCGAAATTGGAGTATTTTTTCAGCAATGCAGCAGAAAATGAAAGCCCAGGCAGCTGGCAAGTTGGATCCGTATTTTGGAAGGTCACTTTCGAATCCAGGCTGCAGCCTGTGTCTCTCCAGGCTGTGGAGGAAAGAGACCTTATATACCCGCCCCCCACCGCCAAGACGTCTTTGCATAAATATTCTGTCCCCCTCGCATTCCATATGCATGACTGGGTGGGGTGATGATTTTTTCAATGACGGCGGTGGCAAGTGACAGATGCGCGGCACTCGAAAGAAACACAACCGGTGCTCTTCCCGGTTCCACTCCAGTAGAGAAATGATAGCCGGATACGGGCGGGAGCATCTGGCGGCTTGCACAAGGCGTGTGGAACCAGGCAGTCTGTTAGTGTGCAGGAAGGGGAGATGAGAGATTCTCGGGGACAAATGAAGCAGGTGCTCGCACAGAGCCTGTTCGAGAATAATTATACGGAGGCTGCCTTGGCACGTTCCAGAAAAGATCTGGGAATTGGCAGGGGGGGCGCGAGAAGAAAGGAACAGAAAGGGGAAGCTGGACTCCAGAGACCCTCTCGTACCCTTGGAGTCGTGTAGGGTCAGGGCCCTAAAGACTTGGGTCCTGCAAAATAAAAAAAGGGAAACCTTCATGGTGGTGCAACCCTGTGCTTCTGATCGCAGGCGTGGTCAATTACGGGGCTTCGGGGCTGTGGCATTACCACCGTCCTCCAAGAATGCTTAAAAGGAGAACAATTCCCGGGCATTGAGAAATGTCATGCCGCCCTGCCTATCGAAAGAATTGGCTGGCAACACGCGCGTCCTCCGCTTATGGAACTGACCCATTTTCTGCATTCACGCGACAGCCTGAGTCATAAACTAACAGGCCAGGCTGAAGCCCCACGGCATGTGAAGCCCTCCTCCCGAGCACCCAGGGTTAAAGATTGGTTCATCTCAAACAAGAGTTAGATGTTGTTACTGCTGCTGCTCCGAGGCGGAGGATGGGGCTACGCCTGACTTGGTGAAAACGTGGCTATGCGCTCCAACCAGCTGCCCTGCAGAAATCCGAACCGTATTTTCTCCAGCCTCCTCAAGGCCGAGCACCAGGAAGCAGCGCACCTCCGCTGCCCTCCAGCGACCCAGTTAGGGCCCCACGGCTTGCTGGGGCTGAAGACAAATGATTCCCTCCCCCCTTCTCTAACACCCCTCGGTTGGTTTCCCTCCGGATACACAGGACCCCAAATTATGGGCAATGGGCTCTATTCCCCACAGCTGGAGGGAAAAAGTGGAGTGGAGGTTTTGCCTCTCTAATTTTGTTCCAAAAGTTTCTAGCCCTCATGGCTGCAGGGAAAGAGACATGCGTACAGATTTTTTTTTTTTTTTAAAGCAATAATACTTTCTCTGGTCAAAGGCCACCTATCTGGACAGACGCAACTCCCAGAACAGCACACCTGTTTCCATAAACCTGAGGCACCCGGAGACATGCATCTTGGCCCCCCGCCTCCCTGTCCGAAAAGGCCGGTGCAAACGCGTTCAAATGATACGGAACTTCTGTCGCACGTCTCCCACAGCCCCAAACCTGATTTCAACGGGAGCGCCGATGCCTTGCTCTGACACCTCGCCTGGAGCAATCCAGCCAGATGGCACTTAGCCGGGGCCCCAAAGTTCGCACACTTCAGAACAGCCAGCCTGGCCAACACCTGTTCGCTAACACCTGACAGATGTCCAGGGAAGGGAGATGGGCGCTTCGTTTGCTTTGTTTCTGCAACGCCCAGCCGGGCCCCATATTTGCACTGGATTTGCAAGCCCCCGATAAGGCCCAGCATGCGGCTGACACGGGTGGGGCAAGCGCCCATCCGGGTGAATGATTAGCCGGGTACATGCAAATCCTTTCTAGGTGGGACGCCAGTGAAGGGCGCAACTCTAGAGAGATGAGCAGGCCTCTTCCTGGTGCAAAAGCCCCCCCTCCCCTGTTTATTTAGCTGCTTTGAGAATCACCCCCCCCACACACACACACAAAATCAGCCTTTTACTGTGAAGCAACAGGAGAAGCCTTCCTACTCGGAAGGAAAAACACACGCCTGACAGCTTCCCAGGCACAATCATCTTTTATTCATACCAGTCAAATAAACTGCATTACCTCGGAAACAAAGGCATTTAACCCGGGTTACCTGGGGCTGGGAGGCGGTGGCATCAGGCGCAGAAAGGAGTAGAAAAGGCCAAAGGCGGGGAAGGACACACTCCCGCAGCACCACAAGGCCCTCAGACCGGGGAGGGAGAAAGGAGACGGCTTTTGCAGTTCGAATTTTAAGGTTCAGCTGTTCGGGTTCAGCTGCCTGGTTTCTGTGCTTTGCCAGGCATGGCTGTCTGAGTCAATTCACATTTTGCACCAAGCCACAACCCACAGTGGGCCAACCACAGTAGCTGTGCTCATGCAACATCTTAAACCTCCATCAAGCCAACCCCAGTGCAGCAGTGTGTCCGGGCCTTGATCCTGGGCTCGTCACGTTCTGAACTGGGACTGTGTGCCGCCTTGGGCCACATCCACGGGGTGGCCTTACAACCTGAACTAATAACAGCAACTATTACTGTACTGCTGTATCTACTGTGGGTTTTCCAAAAAAACAACACTTTGCTGGGCAAATGTTATAACTGATGACATTACCTGGATAATTCCTTGGATAATTTCCAAACAACAATCTAAGATGCGATTCTTTGGGTTGTTCTTTGTACTGTGCTCCTTGATGTAACAACAACACCATCGAACAACATCTGCCTATCCCAGGTCCTTGGGAAAGACTGATAGGTGGATAAAAATGCCAAATCCAGGCTAAACATCTGGCTGACTGTGCGACCAACCATGATATCTTAATTCAGCTATAGTTTTCCCTTCTGCAATTTACAAAGTCTACAAATGCAAGCAAGGCCCCCCCACTCACACACTTCACAACTCTACTGCCTTCACAAACTGATGTGCAAAGTACACGTGGCGGAGCATGGCCGATCCTGAATCACCGCTGGATTCAAAACCAGGAATGGGTGCCTTGAGGAAGAGTTTGCCCAGACCTCTCCAGGGACAAGACTTGGAACCGGACCTCACCCTGGATGTGGAAAGAAGACACCATCGGAAGGAAGGAAGGAGGGAGGGAGGGAGGCAGGCAGGCAGAGAGGGAGGGAGGGAGGCAGGCAGGCAGAGAGGGAGGGAGGGAGAAGGGAGGGAGGGAGGGAGAAGGAAGGGAGGCAGGCAGGCAGGTAGGCAGGGAGGGAGGCAGATAGGGAGGGAGAAGGAAGGAAGGGAGGGAGGGAGGGAGGCAGGCAGGCAGGCAGGCAGATAGGGAGGGAGGGAGAAGAAAGGGAGGCAGGCAGGCAGGCAGGCAGGCAGGCAGGCAGTTAGGGAGGGGGAGGGAGGGAGAAGGAAGGAAGGGAGGCAGGCAGGCAGATAGGGAGGGAGGGAGGCAGGCAGGCAGAGAGGGAGGGAGGGAGAAGGAAGGAAGGGAGGGAGGCAGGCAGGGGATGAGGAGGAGGGGAAGGGAGGAAGGGAGATGTTGTGTCGATACGCCCTCCCTCTGAACGGGGTCAGCAAGGCCTCCGGCCTCCTCACCCCACCTCCCAGGTTCATCCTCACTGCCTCCCAAGGCACAGCAACAAGGCACGCAGCAGCTGTTTGCTGATTATTCTCTTCTGCCCTGAGCAGGAGTCAAGCAAGACGGTGTAATGGCTGCATCAGAAGGCTCATTATGGAGTGCTACCTAAGAGACCGTGCAGCCGGAGTTGCTGCCAAGAAGCAGGTGGGCTCCCAGACCTGTTTCCCTCCTTCCTTCCTCCCTCCCTTCCTCTCTCCCTCCCACTTCCCCACCTTGCTCCTCTGGCTGCGCCCTCAACCCTCCTCTCCTAGAGCAGTCTTATATTCAGGAGCATCTTCACCCTAGGGAAAGAAGAGGACCAGGGTTTAGCAGCTCCAGCATCCAGGCAGTCCCTGGGAGCATCCAATGAAGTGGGCATCAACGGCCCCAGAAGACAGTGACCTACAGCAGCCTGGTTGGGGGTTACGTGCCTTGCAGAGGCAATGTGGGGTCCTAATTTGGCTGCCACGGTAAGGGTGACAAGCTCTCGTTGTCCTCGTTGCCAACAGAGACGGCGCTGGATCTAGGAGAACATCTAAGCTACGGACATGTTCTGCAAGGGCAGCAGATTTCCAAAGTCCCAGTCTAGATCCCCTCATTAGCCCATCTGCAACCTTCCAAGTCTCCAGCATGCCAACTTCTCCCAAGCCTTGGGTGAGGGTGGCTGAGGCCCTTGCTGGGCTCCGTGTGGGTGCGGTTGCCAGCTCCACCATCTGTTGTTGTCCTTTACTCTTTTATTCTTTTACAATTACTGTATTCTCCTTTTACGTTTTATTGTACACCACCCACAGTCGGTTGGAGTCGGGCGGTGTCTAAATCCAATACATTAAAATCAAATCAAGCTTCTATGGAGTCTTTTTCCCTCCCCAATTCTAGATGCATGTTCCACAGGGGGGAGCCTCCTGAGGAGGTTCAAAGGGGATGGGGGAGCATGACAAGACCGTTTTGCAAATGCAAAATTCCTCACAGCCAGGGGAATTCACTGGAGTGAAGTGTCCAATTCTTTCCGTGGTACTTTCGATCCATACCGGAGTTCATGGAAGAAGAGTGATGCCTCAATGGCTCTTCCATGGCCATAATAATGGGTCCGTCCAGGGTGTGGGGGCATGCGGGGGCTCCTTGTGAAAAAGCCGCAACTGTTCTGCTCTCCGAGTGACTTTAAAAAGTTCTCGCTGCTTCCCGACATGACACCAGCCAGCGCATTACAAAAGAGGTTCATATTTAATAATGCAATTTATATTCTCTTCTCCACATAAACTATTGTAAAGGCACACTAATGTAAAAATACATCTGACTTGTCAATAGTTTATCTTCTGGATCTGCATCTAAATGCCTGGACAGTCTTGACTTATGGCCGCTCCAATGTCTAATGAATAAAAAGGTGCAAATTATAGGCCCGGCTTTAATGCCCATCATAAAATTAGATGATAGTTGCAAAAAATGCATTCTCCAGCCCACAGTACAACAACAGTCAGCCATAAATACATGGTATTTAATGTATTCCAGCACAGGGTGAAGCTAGGAAAGAGTGTGCTGTCGCACAGCCCTTCAGTGGATCTGCCACCAGCTCAATGAAGTGATAACCGATCCATCATGTGAATTTATATCCACTGTCTGATCACAAAGTCGTGGCCTCAATGCTCTAAACAGCCTTGACGCTTCCAGCTTCTCCGCACGCCAGTAAACCTGTCAAATTTGAAGTAAGCACCTTCAGGAGCACAACTAACCCAGATCATTCTCCTCCCTTCCAACTGGGTTTGCATACATCCATGAAGCCCTTCTTTGCTTAACCGTGGTTTCATCAATAAACCACAATGACACTGGCCCTACCCAGCAGCAGCCCTTTTCCCATCCCTCCTGGCCTCCATGGACTTTGGAGAAGCAGGACAGGTAGATGCCTTTGATGTCTTTGGACTCTGGTGTTGGAGAAGATCCTGAGAAGACCGTGGAGAGCCAAGAAAACAAGCCGATAGATCATCAAACAAATCAACCCAGAGTTCTCTCTCAAGGCACAAATGACCAGGCTCAAATGATCCTACTTCGGACACATGATGTGAAGACCCAGCTCTCTGGAGAAGGCCCCAATGCTGGGAAAGGTGGAAGGAAAGAGAAGGAGAGGATGACCAGCAGCAAGGTGGAGGGACTCAGTTACAGTGGTGATGGACGCACCGTTGGGAGACCTGAAAGACCAGGTTATCTATCTATGTGGTTGCTAGGAGTCGAAAACGACTTGATGGCACAAAATCAGTCGATAACCAATCCTGGCCTCTGATGCTGCTTCAGAGGGTTCCCTTCCGCATGCAGAATCCAGAGCCTTCTGCTGAGCATTGGATTCTGAAACCCAACCCAAGGTCTCACGCCAGGCAGAGAACTTAACCGTGTAGGACACATGATCTCAGTTCTTGCCCAAGGACAGAAACTGCGTCTGCCGAGTCCACCCGGAGTGTACGGGTGGAGGAGAGCTCAGCTCCACCCTGCACAGAACCCAGCCCTCTCCGGCCAGGGTCAACGCATCAGGTCGGCGTCCCCCGGTGCTAGAAGACGCAAAACCACAGACCAACCGTGCAGTCCGTGTCAAATGGTTCAATTTTCCATTAGCTGTTACCGCCCAGGATTACTTAAACCCCATTCCGAGGCTGTGCCGAGGCTGCAGAGGAGGAACCGCAAATTAAAAACAGCTCCTGGGGACAACCCAAAATAGATGGCTCAAACAGAAACCACCTCAAGACAGATGCACAGGCTTGATTCAGGCAGGAAGTGTGTTGGGGGGGATGAAAAGCTTTGGAGGAGAAGGCGAGCGTTGGTGAGGTCTGCTCTGCGAAGTGCCAAGCGAGCTAGACCCGATTTTCTTCTCTGCACAGATCAAAGCACAGGAGGGAGGAAAGGGGGCCAAGATGAACTGCAGAGTCCTACAAAGCTACCTGAAGAGCTATGGGGAAAACAAAAACAGCATCGGTCCATCCATCCATCCATTACTGGTATCTGATTGCAAACCTGAGACATGACTAAATTAGATAATAAGTTGACCTAATCCTTATTAACCCATCCAGAACTAACTTCTGGGAGGAATTAATTGCAAAAAGCTATAACTGCACACACACGCAGCAAAACATTAGCAAACCTATTTTAATTTAATCCAGGTTTGTGCTGCTTTCTTTCCATAGCAGCCTACAAAGATTAAAAGCCTTAAAAAAATCGAAAGAGGTCTCCTGGGGTCCCCCCTTCCTTCTGCATTTGAGGACACCGGGACCCCTCCCTGAGCAGCCACTGTATATCCTGCCCACCAGTTCAGGCCTGTCCCTATAAATAATGTAGAATGTTTTTATTTACCGACAGGTTGTAAAAGTATCACGGAGAGAATAATGTGAAATCAGGGGACGGTGAATAATTCATCAGCCTTCAAACTCCCCTCGCTTCACCTCTCTGTTGCCTTTTCAACAGGATACCACCTTACGCCCCATCTTTTAATAAAACCAAGACTAACAACTTAGAGCTAATCCTCTTTAAACGGGGACATTTATGAGTTACAGAAAGAAGGGGTAGAATTAAATGCAAGTCCCCACTGTGGTCGGGTCAAGCATCTGCAGAAATCCCCAGGAACGCGTGGTGTCGCAGACGCACGGAGTGCAGAAAACGGGCGAGCCTTCGTGGCTTCTGCCCAACTCCAGCTGCCCCAAGGTTGAGAAGCAGGGGGGGAAATGGGCCATTTTGTGAAAAGCCTCATAGCAGGAATGTGTCAGAGAAGGGTTTAAGCACACGAACCCTGAAAAGCTGCACACCCACGCCCACACACACACACACCTGGTTTCCATGAAGCTCAACCACAGAAATCTTCATTAGGTAGCAAAACGTAACCCAGGCCTCTTGTCTCTATCAAACCCCCTTCCGAGGTGGCCCTGAAAGGCACAGGCACGCCAACACCCAAGGTGGTTCAGCCCACCGCTGACCCGCAGATCCTACATTCTGTCTGCAACTGTGGGAGATGTGGGACAGCGGTCCAGCAGGGGCAATTCTGTTCCAGACTGAATACAGTGAACAGAAACTGCAACCAAAGAATAAAGACCTAGATAAAAAGAGCAGGTTTCCTGGAATATAAAATGGAGACTTTGGGGGGGCCGGGGGGATTCCCAGACAGTTCCTCTCCTGGGCCATAACTTCTGCTTTAACTGAGAAGGAGAAGCCTTAGAAGACGATTTTATATACCTTCCCCTTTGTTGTTTGTACCCCCCCCCCTTTTTTCCTTATTTTAAGGAGTTCTGAAGAATTCCCATCCGATCTGTGGGCAGGGCTACAACCCTGTGCCTCTCGATTGCTGGAAGCAGGTCCTTGTCTTCTCCCCCCGTGCTACAGATTGCAAGACCCTCTGTCTTCTTCTCTTCTTCTTTGTTCAAGCCCCTGCTGCGAATTCTGGATTCTGCCTCTCCAACAGGCTCGGAAGCAGAATGCAAAAATGAGCACAAAACCCTCTAAGGAAGAAAGTCCGCTCGAATCCCTGCCCTGGGATGGCCCAAACCCTAGCAGGAGCTGTGCATTCAGCAGACGCTAACAGGTTAAGAACCCCGAGATTGGCGCAGCCCAAGGGGCTTTCAGTTGCATGCAAGGGGCAGCTCCTTCTGTTGGAAATGAATTTTAGATTTCACATCTGTCCTCCCTCCTATTTATTGAAAGAGGCAGGCCAAAGCCTGCTTTTTTGCACTCTGGGAAAAGCCAGCAGAAACGCTGCCCATCTGTAGCTGGGAGCTGGTCCATCACGTGGCTGCTGCAGTTTGCTGCTCTGTGCTCTAAAAGCCCTCCAGATGTGTCAGCCGTTGCCCCCACCATCCGCCGCCGTGCCTGCATCAGCATTTAAATCGCAAGAGGACCCCCGCTTCCATTTGTTCAGACTTCTCCGGGGGATGACAAATGGAAGGGGGAGCGGGGGGAAAAAGACGTTTCAGGCTGTGGAGACGGCTCACATGTGCCTGCCTGCATCAGGGTGTGCACGCGCACACACACCACTTGTCAGACACGCGCAGGTATTGGCTCTGTGTCTTTGGAGAGCGCTGCAAATCCCAGGGAAAAGGAAGAAAAGATACTAGTCGTCTTTCCATGGGGCAGAGGGGAAAAAAGAGTGCTGACCCGGGAGAGCCCTGCTGCCAGAGGGGCCTTGATGTCCGATGCCAGAGATGGCTCATTAACGGCAGCTGGCAGATCACCAGGAAGATAGTAATGCCAGGGTTTTCAGAGGATGCTATACTTGGGTACAACTTGGTCCTGGGTTCCAGTCCATCTTGGCCCCTGAAATGGACCACGCAAGAAACCAGGGGAAGGCAGCTGCCTGGTGGCACTGCGGCTAGCAAGAACGTTAGACGGCTCAAAGAAGTGAGCCAAGCCACATTCTAAAAAGAAAGGCAAATGAATGAATTCAGTAAATCCAAATCTGAGCTTCTTCTGCCTCCCACAAAGGTCTCTGGGAAAGGTCAGACGCTGCATTTCCTGCAGCCCCGCGACCATCGGGTCGAAGACGAGCTGAGATTCCCTCAAGCCGTCCCTCATCCGTGCCAGAGGACTGCGAGACATCCTCACCACCCTTCTCAACCCGAGCGCGCTCCAAATGACTTCAGCTTCCAGAATTCTCAGCTGGAGAAACGGCCAGCTGTCCAACACGGTCAGCAAACCCTGCAGAGGAGAAGCGCCAGCGTCGGTTGAGCTGGGTCTCAGGCATACATCAACTGGGCAAGGACATCCAGACGGCCAAACCTAGCCGGGGGGACTCTACCCCGAGCCCAAAGCCACAGAGGCCTGGCAAAGGGGGCAAACGGAAGCACCTGAAACTCGTCCCTCTCTCAGAACCATGTCACCTCCCCGGAGGTGGCTTGGATGTGCACAAAAGCTGCAAATACTTTCCACGTCATACGCTAAAAGCCAGTCCCCAGCTGGCACAATTATTTGATAATTCTCCCTTAACACCCATCAAATTAAAGCCATGTCCAAGGTCTGCCTGAAGTGGCTTTGCTAGGTATGAAACTTTAATGAGATTTAATGGGTCTGCCCTACATTCTCCGAGCGCTCGGGCCAACGTTTATGAACGTTTAATTTCCCAGGACTTGACCTCCTTTCTCTTTTTCCGCTTGGTCTCTGATCCCTTCCTCTCCCCCTTCCTCCCCCGCTAGGTCTTTTTTGCACACGGACTCTCTCTCTCTCCACTTTCCCCTTTGCACACAAGCACACAGATGGTTTATGTTAACACTCGAAGCTCTACCACCCTTCGCCCGCCCAGCCCCGCCACTTGTCAAAGGCGATTGAAGAGATCCTTCGCAGGCCCTCTCCGATACCCATCTTCCTGCACTCAGAGAGAGGCTGGACAGCATACAGCTAGTCCAGGCTCTCTCTGATAGTATCGGGGGGGGGGGGTGTGAAAAGGGGGGCTGGCTGCTCCATGCCAAAGCAGCCGTTTGCTCCTTGTCTCCACCACGGCAGGAAAAGAGGCTTTGCCCCCCCAAGCTGCAGACGTGGTCCCCGTCTGGCTTCATAGAAAAGGAGATGCCCGACCTTTGCAAAAAGCTCCAAAACGTTGGATTTCCGTCCCAAACTCAGGCCTAAGAGCACACACAAGAGTCGGTGCCCATCCTACAAGATGCACGGTCAAGCTTAGCCTGGCTGCAGATGCTCCCAGCTCTAGCAAAGGCAAAAGGTTAATTATTGTCCAAGGACCGGTGAGGGTTGGGAGAGGACTTACTGGCCTCCCATCCAAGTCTGTTTGCCTTCTGGCCGAGCCGCCCTCTCACAGGGTCTGATCCCTTCCTCTTCCCTGTTTTCATGAGAAAAAAAAAAAGACAGCTAAGGGCCCTCTGTGGAAATCTGCAGTGACCACGAAAGCCCCCCACCTGGGGGAACCCACGAGAGCACCCAGCCTCTCCCCTCGCCCACACCCCGCTCACAGCTTTGCCCTCCGTAATGCCCTTGGGAGCAACCTCGACCCTTGCAGGTGCCCCTTCGAGGTGGGAAGGCCTTCAGGTCTGTAGGCACCCAAGCATACCTTCCTGTGCTTTGCAGAGCGCGAGTTCATGCACCACATGCCCGTTAGGAGACGAGCATGAAGCTCGACATGCACAGAGGAGGGCAAGAAACCGTCTCTGATCTTGTGCGATTACGGCTGGGCACTCGGGACCCCTTCAGCTTGGTTGTCCTGCCGTGTGGGACCATCGTGTGGCTTCTCCAGTTCAGTGTGCTTTGGGAATTCAGCCAGTTGCACTAGACCCAATGGGCGAAGCAGCAATCAGGAGCTTCAGGAGATGAGTCAACCCAGCCTTTATCTATTTCTCCTCTTCCCACAGGAATGGCCCAGCAGCACTCAAGCTGACCCACGGAAGAGCGAGATTTCTAACCACATCCCTCCACGCTGGGTGACCCCGCAGCCTCGTCGTACCTCTCCACAGGGAATGCTGGGAGCCAACGTGGCGGATCACCCAGCAGCTGCCGTCGAACAAGCACAGCCAAGGCACGCTGCTGCGTTTGATTATGGCCTTACATGACCCTTACATGAACCTCGTGGAGATGCACTGAATCTAGGAGCTTGAGGCCAGAACGCAAAGCCATCTGACCCTATATGGCCAACAATGACTGGCAGCAACTCTCAAGGATTCAGGCCAGAGTTTCTCCTATCTTCTACAGAGGTGTCTGGGGGTGAACTGGAATTTCCTGCAAGGGCAGAAACATGGGAAGCTGTGACATTGTGCTATTGAGCTCCTGACAACCCTGACTGGCAGCAGCTCTTGAGTGTTTCAGAATAAAGATGGGGGGGCATTGAAGGGGGGAGGCAGCCCTCTCTGGATAGGCCTGGAATCAAAACATCAGACATGCAATGGAAGGTAGGGGGTGGCTTTGCACCAACTATCCCTTGACCCATATAAGCCAGTATTGCCGACACTGTTTGGCAGCCGCTCTCCAGCTGTTTTTCCAGCCCTGTAGGACACTGAACCTGGGGCTTCTTCATGCAAAGGACACCAGCACTTTCTCTACTCGAAGCCAGGGAAAACAGCCTCCCCTCTTCCACAAATTCAAATTATTCTACCCAGCACTCCTCCTCTGCAGCTTTTTTGGCCAGAAATGAGAAACGAAAGGGGCCAGCAAGGGAGGGGGGACCCTTATCAGTATCCTCCGGAGAGCGAAGGAGGCAGATCTGAGCCAGGGGAGGAATAAAGCAAGTGGGAGGGAGGAGAGAGAAAGGGGGAGAGGGAGGGAAGGAAGGAAGGAGAAAGGGGGAGGGAGGGAGAGAGAAAGAGAAAAAGAGAGAGAGGGAAAGAGAGAAAGAAAGGGAGGAAGAGAGGCAGGCAGGCACAGCGTCAGGGGCTCACTTATCATTCTGGCTGCGTCCTGCATCTTGAAAGCGCAGACACAAGAATGTAATGTCATAACATTCGCGGTTCAGCGACCTCTGCGTGGCCAGGCGTCTTCGCAAACCGTCAGAGGAGTCGGAGGTAAACATCTCGGCTCGGGCTGAGCAGGGAGTGCAGGCGCAGATAAGCCGAGGGGAAGGGAAGAAACGGCCTTGGCACCCAGCGCCGGAGGGGGCCCGCGTGCGTCTGTGTGTGCTGTGTGTCTGTGTGTGTGCGTATTTCTCCCCTGGCCGTAAATCCGAGGCTTGGAGGGAAGCAAAGGGGGTTGGAGGAAGGCCAGGATAAAAAATGACCTGATCAACAGCCAGACACCTTTATTGTTCTGAAACGTCTCCCTGCCAAGTTATGAATCTGTGGTCTGACCCTGGGGCTGCCGACTTGTTCTGAGGCAGAAGCAAAGACAGCGCGCTGAGCGGAGAGCGGGCCAGGCTGCGCCGTGCGGGCCTCTGCAGCCCACGCTAAACGCCCCCAGCAGAAAGCTGCCTGGCCAGCCTACCCAGGGAGTCCTCACCCCGCCAGCCTGCTGGCTGCAAGGCACACGAGACTGCACCGAGGACGCAAGACCGCCCATCCATCCCTCTGGGATGGGCACCCCTCTTTCTGCAGCACAGCACAAATGGGTTCAGCAGGAGACAGATTCTCAACTGCGATGCTCACATACATACAGGCAGTCCCCGCTTAACGACCATTCGTTTAGCGACCAAAGTTATGACGGCACTGAAAAAAGCTACTTAAGACCGGTCCTCGCACTTACGGTCATCACAGCACCCCTGCAGTCACATGATTGCGATCCGGGCGCTTGGCAACCGGCTCACACTTACGACGGTTGCAGTGTCCTGGGGCACGGGATCGTCATTTGCAACCTTCCCAGCCGGCTTCCGGCAAGCAAACTCAGTGGGGAACCACGTGATTCGCTTAACGACTGCCACAAAAAATGTCATAAAATTGGCCACAATTTTATGCCCAACAACAAATTTTCCAGTCCCTGTTGTGGTCCTTAAGCAAGGACTACCTGTATTGGGGCTGCAACCATGGCCACTGTAAGCAGCCCCAGGAAATACAATCTGAACAAGGCCCGCTTTTTGACTTCCTGCTGCTAGAAAGACTTCTTCCTGCTGCGTTCTGCTCCATGGTTCCCCTGGGCCTTGCAGGGCTTCGCTTTCAGCCTGCAAAGATGCCCCCCGCCCAACCTTGCAAGCTCCAAGGTGCCTTCTGAGGAACGGTAGCAAACGCTGCGCAGCCTTCTTCTCTCCTCGCCTTCTACTTTGTCTCGCCGCCAAGATGTGATTCACGTGGCACCCCTCACTAAGCCGCTAGCATCCACGTTGATCAGCAACACAGGTTTAAAAAACAAACCAGCATGGAAACCTACGGAAAGCAGCACGGAGGGGAGGCCAGAATCGGCATTTCCTCGCCCAGAGAAGCCACATAGGGAGAAGGGAATTCTTTTGCCAAGGCCCTACAGCTGAAAAGGCGCCCTCGTTCTGCATCTACCCAACTCGGCTCCAAACAATTCGACCGCCATAATTTGACGGGGGGAAAAGCATTAGTGGAACTCTGCCAAGGCTAGGAATTATGGGAGTTGAAGTCCAAGATATCCGGAGGAAATCAAGTCTGGAGGGCTGAGCTACGCCTTTAACACAGGCCTCCCCAGTCCCGGGCTTTGATCCCCTCCGGCCCGCTCTAATGCTCATGAGGACTAGCCCCCTCCTCGTTTTTCACCGGCTGAGAAACGGCTGTGGTTACGGGATGCTGCTCGAGACAAATTCCAGAGGGAGAGAAGGGCACACCTCTCGGGGCTGGGGTCCTTAGCACCTCGAAGCTCCCCCACCCCAAAGTGTGGGCAGGCGGTCTGTTCCAGTCCTGTAGCGCAGCAATGCTCCAGCAGGGGGTGCTCGAGAGCTATTCCCAAATTACTGGGTGCAAAAGGCTTTTGAAATTCATGGGGGGGGGGGGACAGCAAGCCCCGCCCTTCAAACCCATCTTTTCATCTGGCCAACACTGTTCATTAGAACAAAGCCACAGGAGGAGCAAAGATCGCCCTAATTCTTCCTTACATCCTGGGTCGACACTTCATGCTCAACTTGATATTGGATTAACCCATTTTCTGGGGCTGCAGGATACAATGAACCATCGACCGATGGAAGGGGGATGGGGGCAAACCACACATTAAGCTACCAAACAACCTAAAATTAAAACCAGCCGGGCTTCAGGCATGCACTATTAGCGGCTAGAACTTTACCTGGGGAAACATCTGAAGCTAACCATCAGACTGCTTTAGACGAAGTTATTCTCAGAAATATTAACACCGTCCCTGCAAAGTGGGACTGAGATATGAACTTCTCTGCTCTCCATTCTTAGGGCTCATCTCATGCAGGGGAGCTTCTGGCTCAACACAGAACTGAAAAAACAAGGGTGAGCTCCCATGATTTGTACCGAAACATCCTGGAAAGCATCCATTCCCAGGTCCAGTTTCTACATTCTCCACAACCAAACTCTAAAAATCACACTTTGAAACAAAGAAAAAAAGTTCTGCAAGTCAGAGAGAGGATGACAAAAAGGGAATTGAGGAGTACAGGTAGTCCTCAACTTACAACCATTCATTTAATGACCGTTCAAAGTTACAACGGCACTGAAAAAAGTGACTTACAACTGGTCCTCGCGCTTACGACCATCACACCATCCCGCCGTCACATGATCAAAATTTGGACTCTTGGCAACTGGCATGTATTTTACGATGGTTGCAGCATCCCGGGGTCATGTGATTGCCATTTGTGACCTCCACAGGGGGCTTCCAATAAGCAAAGTCAATGGGGAAAACTGAAATTGCTTAACAATCGAAGCAAAAAAGGTTGTAAAATCGGGCATGACTTAACAACTGCGTAGCTTAGCAACAGAAGTTCTGGTCCCAATTGTGGTCATAAGTTGAGGACTACCTGTAGCACTCTCATCCCTCAAGGAATTCTTAACGTATGCTTTTTAGCTACAAGCTGAGTTGTCACTGACGTTCTGCAGGGTGTAATTTTAGTCTCCAGGTATGAACTGACACCAGCAGCCAAAAAGTGGCAAAAATGCACATATTTAAAAAGCTGCTTGATGCACAAGTTGGAACTGCACATTCCAGATGGCGGTGAGCCATTCTGCTGGCTAATTGGCTCACATTTTAGTCTCTTGTGTGAAATCGACCACTGTGATTTATAAGCAGCAATGTGGGGCTTCATGGAGACCAGTGTTTCTCAACCTTGGCAACTTTCAGAGGGGTGGACTTCAACTCCCAGCTGGCTGGGGAATGCTGGGAGTTGAAGTCCACCCCTTTGAAAGTTGCCAAGGTTGAGAAACACTGATGTAGACAAACGCAGTCAATGATGGCTTAGCCAATAAACCCAAGTTAAGCTAACCATGGCTTAATCTCGTTTCCTTCTAGTTCCCCACTTCCCCCTCAAAGAAGGCCCAAGCTATCAGCAGAACCAAGCCTGACCCCAGACGGGCGCAGCTGGAAGGACTTTGAACGAAATCCCTGGCCGAGTCCCTGGGGCACCGGAGGGACTGCCCACTTTCCTGGAAATTTTCCGAGGCAGCTTGTGGTCAGAAGAGGCAAGGAAAGCAAGAATCTGCTATTCTCAATTAGCCCTTGGCTGGACAGGATGACCAACAGCTCAAGAGGGACAGGCGCGTGTTCTCGCCCTTCCCACACTGGTGCCCGCCTTGGTACACCCACCCTCCCTCGCTTGCAGGACCAATGCAAGCCTGGTTGGCCCCACGTCTTGCCTGTGGGTCTGCCAGGCAGGAGGAGGAGATGTGATGGGGGGGGAGATGCAACCGCCCAGTCACAAGGCCGGCACGGGGCCCTGTCCAGCAGAGCCCGCTCAGCCCAGTTGGACTGCAGCCCAGCTTCAGAGCTCAGAGAGAGATTACCGACAGCAAGATAGCCAAGGGCTTGGAAGGGGGGAACCCTCCAGGAACCAGAAAGTGGGGAGAGGAAGTGAGCCACCCCCAGGGCCACTGAAGGGGCAACCTGAGTGCCCCACCTCAGTAAGCCCAGATCTCCTTAGATGCCGCCTTGAACGTTCACCCAAAATATCGTTTGGCCCAAAAGCAAAAAGTGAAACAAAGCAACAACTCCAGAATAAGGGTTCTGGGTTTTTTTCCCCCCTTTTGTAAACTCCTGCCTTCAGTGTAAGTTTTCCACCAAAATGCGAAACCATGGAAAAAGCAGAACAAGGCAGATCTAAGGGATCGTCTCAAAACGAACCAGCAAAGCAACAAAAGGTGGCAAGATTTTTAAAAGGCGGCAGAGGAACGACAACGGAAAGGTCTGTGGACACGTTCTGCAGAAATAAACACGGATGACGTCCCCTAGTCAGGCAAGGAACTGTCTGCAAGCGAACCGCCAAGCTCAGAGAGCAGCAAGGACTCCGCAACTCGACCCGGAGCTACAGAGGCTCTCTCCTCTTGCAATAAACTCTTGAAACTTGCAGGCCCGTCAGCACGGAAAACCGGCTGGCAGAAACCCCAGCCAGTTCCCGAGGAGGCAGGCCAGGAAGGAGGGGGGACAACACTGCTTGGGAGACAGGCGGGCCTGCCTTGGGAAGCATTGCAGATCGGGGAGTGCCACCCCTAAGAAGGCCCTGTCACGGGCTGGTGGGCTTGCAGATCCCGAGCGAGCGGGCACCTGGATAAGGTGTCGGTGCACAATCGGGGAAAGCCAGGCTCACGTCCGTCCTCGACCACGGGGGACTGGCCCCGGCAATCCCCCTCTGCAACCCACCTGCCAGGGTTGGAAGCTCCTGGACGGAAGGAGGGACAGAAGTCTAATGAAGAAGCACGTTCATTTATTTCACGATTTGTCCCAAAGGTTGACGTGGCCACCTGTCTTATGCAACAGGACCCTGGGCATCTAACAACACCTATGTAAAGAAATAGAGCCCCCCTCCCCCCGCCAGCCAAATGGGTAACCTTTACCCAAATATGGGGGAAGATCTGCCCTGCGCCACCCAGATCTCTTCCCTCTTCTGCACACCAGCACAAAACCCAAACTTCAAGGTCTGAAGCAGAGCCCAGATCACCCAGAGGTTTCTCCCAGCTGCTGTGAGATGGGGAGGTTTCCCAGGGGGGCGATACGAGTGAATGGCAGCGGGCAGAGGCCAGCTCCTTTTAATGCAACAACGCTCCCCTCTTTGGAGGCAACCCCATTTGTTTTAAAGACATAAACACCGCAGGTGGTAGAGAAAGGGGATGTTCTTCCTCAGCCCAGCACCCTCCAGTTGCACCGGGCTTCAGCTGCCCTACTTCTCCCCTTTCCTACAGGACACTGGAAGCGGCGGATGGAAGGAGCCAGCTGAGGGCACCACTTCCATGGGGATCCCAGGGCTCCTGGTCAGCCTCTGCTCACCAAGAAGCAGCAAGCGCAAGAGTTCTTCACCACCCCTTTAATGCAATGCCAGCATGGGCACTACCCTGGATCGCCTGATGCCCTGCAAACAGAGTCGTAGGCGTGAATTAACGTGCGCTGAGTTCCAGAGTGGGCTGCCCTCGCTCCCTGGGTCAGACCTGCCAAGGCTCTTGCAAACCGAGCCCACGAGGGCCACACTCTCCTGCAGAGAACCGGGGGGAGCACCCCAGCACCCCGTTTCCTCCCTACCCTACCCACAAATCTATGGCTAGGACCGAAGGATCCTAAAAGTGTGGGGACGTCATCCAGCCCTGTCGCTGGCGAGAGAGGAGATTTCACAACGGAGGCTTTGGGGTTGAAAATGGCCACACGCCAAGGACAAAACAGAGGTTGCCTGGCTGCTGGATCTCTGCTTGCCACACCAGGCTGGCACCTGGCCATCTTGGCACAGAGAGCAGATATCAAAGCAGCTGGCGGGGGCTGGCAGAGGGGGTCGCCGGTGCCCTCCCACAAGCCAGGAGGAGCCTGGCACAAGGACCCTAGTTGTTGCTGCGGCAGCTTGAGGACGTGTGACGCCAGGCTCGCTCTCCAAAACACCTGCTAAGGTCGCGGCGCCCCAGGGCAACTGTTCCCGGCAAGGAAAGAGGGCAGGAGGTGGGAGGGGAGGCGGCCACGGGCCTCGCAAGAAGACGCCCGCCCGCCCGCCCGCCCCTTGGCAGCACAGCGCAGCCGGCCGCTGGAGCTGCAGCTGCCTGGAGCAGGTGACAGACCAAGCGGAGCTGCCTTGATGAACAGGAAGCAGCCAGCCCGCCGGGCCCGAAGGAGTCTGGCGTCGCTGCAAAAGAGCCAGCATGCCCCCCACTGCAACGGGGAGGAGGCAGCACCACCCTGGAGCTTTCTGCAATTAAAAGCAAAGGGCGAGCCACCCTCCGCCGGGCAGGCGCTCTCCCGACACAAGGAGATGCCATGCTCAGCATCTTCCGAATCCGGCGTGCGAGGGTGGTTCCACGTGAAAGGGGACGGAAGGAGGGGAGGGGAGGGGAGGGGAGGGGAGGGGAGGGGAGGAGGCAGGGGCAGCCACAGGAGAGGGTCAAGGCGAAAGCAAGCAAGGGGGTCCTTCGGAAGGGGGTCTCCCCACTCAAAGGGTGAGGGAGCTTCGAGTTTGAAAAGTGAAATTAAAGACCTGTTTCCGCCCCTCCTGGACTGCTAAACACGCTGCCCGGGATGACTCCGTGGATGGCCCACGAGCCCCACAATCGCTTTGCAGGAGGAACTGCAGCCGCGTTTGTTCTTGAAGGCGGCAAACACAGCCGCAGGTTCACACGGCACACTAAGCCGCAGCAGACCGAACAGGGCATAGTGGCTCGTTCCACACGTAACCCACCCACCCTGGTTTACAAACCACGGTGGTGGAGTTCCCACGCTGCATTTAGACCAGAAGTACAAGGTGCAAAGCAGGGCACAGCCGGGTCTTCCCTCGCAGGCCGGGCATGATGGGAGTTGCAGTCCAACACCTCTGGAAAGGAGAGCTATTGTAGAGAAAGCTGGTCTTAGGAGCTACTACAAGCCCCAGCAATGTCCCCGCAGTCAGCCCACCAGGCACTCCTTCACCCCTTCTCCAGGGGACGTGCCACACACACACGCACACAGCCTGCCTTTGTTGACTTAAGCGCCCATTTGCTCAGCTTTTACAACTGTCTTTCAGAATGTTAATTTTTTACTAAGTCTGCAAATACTGAACAAATGTGCCTGCACAGGCCACCTGAGTTGAAACGGAGACTTTCTGCCCCCTCCCCTCACCCAGGTTGGCAAGGAGAGGCGAGCACAGCTGGGGTTAGCCTCCTGATGGCCCAGGACTGCATCTCCCAGAATTCCCAACCTGCATGGCCCATGGAATTCTGGGAACTGCAAGTCTCAGGATCTCTGCAAAGCTCCAAAGGGTGTGTGTGTGTAAAACAGGGTTTACTTTTTACTTTCTTACTCTGACAGAGACTGAAAAAGGACAGACTCCTCCCTTCAGTTGCACACTTCGGAGCCCCAGATCTTAAAAAACGACGCCAGCAACAGACTCCATTATCCTGGTCCACCTCACGTTCATCCGAACACGAATCATTCAGCAATCTTTTCCCATGCTAGCAAACATCTAAAGCACTGTCTGTCAACCTTGGCATCTTTAAGATGCGTGGACTTCAACTCCCAGAACTCCCTAGCCAACAAAGGAATTCTGGGAGTTGAAGTCCACACATCTTAAAGTTGCCAAGGTTGAAAATCACTGATCTAAAGGGAGCCTTCAGCCCACCTTCAGAAACCATTTCATGTCTCTCGAGAACTGTGAGCCCAGGCCTGACATGTGAATCCCATGACGAGAGGTACGGTTGGCACCACCAACCTATCTGTAGCAGCACTACCCTATGAAATTTGCATGGTATCCTCTACTGCCCTCCTTTCTTCTTTTAACCTCATATTGCCTCTGACATTACTGTTTTTTTCTTACAAATTTGTTTTGCATTTATTTCGTTTCACTCCTTGTTTTCTCTTTGTGACAAATCTTGCAACAAGCTAGAAAGGCACAATAAGGTATTTATAAATTAAGCAACCATTAAATAAGGCCTACTGAATTTTTTTGGGGGGGGGGCAGAGAATTGCTGTGATAAAAATGAACGTCCTGCCTAGAATGATGTTTTTGTTCCAGACAATACTGATGTAACAGTGGCAAAAGGATGTATCTAAATTTGTGCGGCTGGGGAAAAAAACACGAGTTAAATACAAGGTGTTACAAGATGCAAAGGAAAGAGGAAGATTGGGTTTACTTGATTTTGCTGCTTGCTGTTTGGTCTGGATGAAAGAGTGGATGTTGCTGAGAAACAGAAGGCTTTTGGAGTTAGAAGGACGCGACCTGAGATTTGGGTGGCATGGATGTTTGTGGTACGATAAAGTCAAGGTTAATGTGGATTTTAAAAATCACTATGTTAGATGTGCCCTGTTGAGACTATGGAACAGATACGAATCCAGGTTGCACCCGAAAACACCTTTGTGGCTCTCAGCACAAGCAGCATTTTATAGGCAAGGAATAATAGGCGAACACAAATGGCTGACTTATCATGAGATACCAGAAGAACTGGTGGCAGAGGGACAGAGGTGCCAACGGTTTTCTTATTTACAGTTATCAGAATGATTTGAAGCAGACAAAAGAGTTGATGGTTTGGAACATGGTAAGACTGAGTTTGAAATGGAATGACGTATACACGATGAACATGTAGTTGCTAAAATGCAAAAATGTCTATTGATTTTTCTCTTTTTTTGGGCCATAAAGAGGGACATCATATGGGTCAACGTGGCTATGTGAGTTTCAGATGCCCGGGACTCCTGGACATGCCAGGAATTGCCAACTGACAGGACAGAAGGCAGTCCTAGGAGTGGACGCTAAAGGTGAGTTCTACCTCCAGGTATTCAAAAGATGCAAACTTAGTTCTGAAAATGGGGGTGTTTGCTGGCTTGTTTCTTGCACGGAAACCTAAAAGCCACCTGGAGGCAATCATTCTATTTGGCCAATTGCAGGTCCCCCCACCCCAATTTGCAAGCTTTCAAGGTTCCCAGGACTCTTCGCCAGGTCGGCCGTCCACATCACTCAGGTGGGGGTGACCTGATGCTTCGGCAGCCACGTTTGCCAACTGGGTGGCACTGCTGGAGGGCGGGCGAGAAAGGATCCCCCCCCCCCCAGCGGCCAATCTCCGAGAGCTGAAACTCTCCCGCCCTCCTCAATGGGGCAAAGAGACTCTTCAAGGGCTGGAGGATAACAGATTGCATCAACAGGCCCAGAGCGTGCTGTTTGCACAAGCGAAGGCCTTGATGGGTTTATGATACTCCCTAGAGAACAATAGCTAAAGAGGCACTGCAAAGAAAGCATATGTGCAAGAACACACTTCCTCTTCCCCGGCAGGCTTAGCTCACACCCCTGCGCTGTTTACTTGTTCCAACCTGCCTGCTCAAACCCTCCTCTCTTCTTAAAGGTAAACAGCTCAGCTCCTGATAACAACATAGCCCCAGCAGTGCCACAACAGTTCACAACAGCTGCCGCCTTCGGTGCTTCTGGCTTCCCCACCTAGCCTGCGACGAATGGTCTCCCATCTAAGGACTGACCCCATCGGATCCTGCTTAGCTTTTAAGTCTTAGCCCGAGGGCTAGACGAGCCCTGCTGGAAATCTAGGAAGATCTCTCCACCCCGGCAGAACCTAAGAAAGCAGAAATTATCTGGCGCAGAAGTTCCTACACCTTCACCCTTCCACCGAGGGCAACTCCCCTTGAATCCACAGCGCTTCTAAGCCATCAATTAGAGGCACGCAGTTAACACTGAATCTGGCCCACGACTCTTGCGGCCCAATTAAACTCTGAGTTCCCAAACAAAGAAGCCAACTACGAGCAACGGCACCCTCTGGGCGTGATCTTCCGAGGGACACGGCTCCAGTGCCAAGGATGCTATCGAACCCAGAGGCTCGCTTAAAACTGAACCCACGCTGTTCATTGCCATCCTCAACCTGAAAACAGCACCTCCTTTCTGATGACAGGACCAATTCACTGCACTGCCAATTTAAAGGTGCCCTACAAAGGAAGCACCGCTCAGAGACACACGGGATCCAGATTCCTAGGATGGCCAGATTCTTGCAGCGTGGGGTGCTTGTGAAGTTTCCAAAAAGCTGCTAAACCTCATGGCCTCTGTCTGCAACCTACGCCCCCAGAAGCTGCAGAAAATAAATGCACAACACACACACACACACACACACACACCCGGCCTCCACCTCTGAGTCATTAGTGGGGGACTCGGTCATCTTGCAGAGCTAGGGTGAAGAAGTCCTGGGCTGGGGAGATTAGCAAGAGGGCTGTGTGTGGGCGTCTGGGAATGGACAGACAAAGGAACAAGGAAGATTGCTCTCCGCAAGGTCACCAGGCCTGAAAGGAAGATAACAAACAGGGAAGGAGGAGGACAGGCAGGGGGGAGAGCTTAAAGGGCCATGGGGGCTAATGCAAGAGAAAGCTCTTTGCTGGGGGAAGGGAGGGCAAGGGAAGGAGGCGGCCCAGGGAGATGCTCCGATCCTTGCCCACTGCTCTGGGTCAGAACCAGACGATTCCCCTTCCTTTCGAGGCCTAGCCGGGGGAAGGGGCTCACTGCCCACAAAACCGGAAAACACAGAGGTAGAAAAACGCCAGGATGGAGAGAAGGAATTCCAGGGGGCAGAAAAGTCGGATGCCCAAGCTTGGATACAGGCACGCTGGAACAGCCTGCATCTGGGCGAGGGTTAGGGTTGCCCGCTTCTCAACACCCTGGCTCTCTGGCTCAGCCCCTGAGCATTAAGCGCATCAAGGCATCCGTGGGGGATGTTCTCGCTCACCATACCGTGAGCTCACCAGTCACGTAAGGCAGCATCTGCAGGGCAGTTAAAATAATCAGGCTCCCGGCCAGAGATGGAACAAGGCCTGATCAGCAGCAAAGGAGAGGTCACACCTCCGGGGAATCCAGATCAACAGATCGTCCAGGTGACCAGAAAGGTCCTTTTCTTGCGCCCCAGTGAAGAAACCGTCTGAGCTCGGAGAAGGGAGTTTCCTGGGCTCCAGAGGAGCAAACCCAATGGGGAAGGGAAGCGTGAAAACTCACTTTCCAGAACATGCACCTTCCCAGCACCAAATCGTGTGTCTTTCTGCTGCTTCTCCTAAGCAGCTTTCTAGGACACATCCAGCTGGCACGTCTCCACCCAGCAGCCCCACGCAGACCTGCAACGGGCAGAGGCCCACGCTTGCACGAGGAGGGGCGGAGTGCAAACCGTGCCGAGCGCTGGAGTTGGGGGACCCTCCTGCAGCAAACCTGCAAGGCACCTCTCTCCTCCTCCACCCGAGGAGGTGGTGAAGAAGTCACTTGCCCCAGGAGGCCATCAACCACAGAACGGCAATGCCCTGGGCAGGCTTGCTTGCTGTTAGCCCAGTTGGCTGCAATGAAGGAAGGCTGTGAGCAGCAGGCAGGAGATGTCAGCTACCACCCTGAAGGACCCTTCTCCACCCTACCTCCTCTGCAGCCCGAGACTCAGCACCAGCAGCTTATGGGGGGAGAGGGCCTCCTGGAGCCGTACCGATGCAACAAGTACCCCTGTGCTCCTCGGATGGGGGAAATTAGCCTCCTTCTCCGCCGTTTGAGACATCACCATCCATGAGCCTCGCTGGAAATGCAATCTCTCCCATCCCAGGCCTTGGGAGAGACTCACGCATCCCTACAGCCTGATCGCGCTGGTGCTAAGAGACCGTGGTAGAGCAGTAAAGAGGATTTACGGTTAAATGCAAGGGGCCTTAGCAGCCATAATTTCTCCTCCTCTTGACTTAAATGGATTTTGAACTTCAGAAGGGAGAGGCAGCTGCACACCGGGAGACAGATGCCTGGTGAATAGAGGAGGTCAACGGTGTTCTGCAAAGAAAGGAAGCTTTTCCCGCAAGAAGGCAGGAAGAGGCGGCTATTCCGCCCAGGAAGATGCCAGGGAACCCGCAGGAGACTGACGGCAGCCAAACCTGGACAGAGTCTGGATCAGCGCGAAGCTCACCTCCTTCTGAAAAGGATCCCAGCCACAGAGCTGCACCCAACACTTGGGCGCGACCAAAAACATGACCCAGTTTTGCACCCGTACTCCAGAGGCTGAGAAAGGTAAATTCCAGGGTGGAGAGGCCAAATTGCAACTTTGCACCACTGCCTTTTCACACTTCCCGGGCGTGGGTGAGGTCTGGCAGATGCAGGGGGAAGATGTGTGTTGAGGTTACTCCTAAATTAGAAGAACTCCCTGCTCTAAACTCTGTGTGTTTCAGCCTCTTTCTTCCTTTTCTTTTCTTTCACACCCACCCACTCAAGGCTCATGAACTTCTCCTAATGTTCACCAACAAGTCACATCAGACACACGTGCGTCATTCGCAGCCACAGAAACACACTTGGGCCATTTTCACCCTAGTGACTTCACAGCATCTCCACAGCGTCACCCAGCCCTCGCTGAACAGCTGCAAAGCCCATTCATCCGCATCGCCGCTATGCTGGCCCAAGGACGGTGGGTGGACTCTAGAAGACCCTGGAGCAGAGCGTGAAGATGGAGCATGACTCGGCCATTGGACAAGGCCACAGGTATATCTACTTCCAGGCCTCAAGAAGGGCGAAAGGGCTGGGAGGAAGTGTCCCTCCACTTTTTTTCACAAACTCACGCAGCCAACTGGCTCCCACCGGACGCACGGCGATGACCACACTGAATTCTCAGTAAGCAGGAATAGCGCCCAGAATAAATCAGCAAAGCCTTTACACTTCCCAGACTGTCCGCAAATGAAATATCCACTCTATTTGGGGCCACAGACCCCTCCTTTGCAGGGTCTGGGAAGAAATCCGCAACCTGTTGTCGCTACAAGAGGTGTGAGGGTGGCCCGGCTCACGTGGCTCAGTGATATCCCCTCTTCCGGCCACGCAACCAGTTCCCTAGAGCTGGAGCTGCCAAAGGGATAAGGTGGGGCTGGCAGAAAGGGAGAGAGGGCCCTTTGGCTGTATAATGGGTGAATTGGCACACTTCCTCTGTGTCCTGGTTAGCCTGGCTCAAGAGGAAGGGGCTGGATTTGCACCCATGCTAAGCTTCGTTACTTCCAATGTTGCTCTGCTGAGGCTTTCTGGGGGGCTCCCCCACTGCCCAAGCATAGCCTCTTTATAGTGCTGTGAATCTGCAAATTCAGAGGAGGAGTTAACCCTGCAACTGGATTCCCCTTGTCATGAGAACGCAGCTGTTCTGGCTCAGAGTTGCGGCGTTCATCCCTCCAGAGAGGCGAGTTCTTTCATTCAGCCCCGTTTCTACATCTCTCCTGCCTCCCCTCCCATCCTCGCCCTTTGTGTTCCCTTGCGGTCAGCGAAAATTGCCAAAGGGCTTGCTTTTGTGCCCCCCTCACCTCCTCCTCCAAAATCAGAAAGCCCCCGCCTCTGCCTGAAGCAGGAGTCTGCAGAGCTCTGGAAGAAGAGGGGGGGTCCAGCTGGGTCTTCCCACCCAGAACACAAGAGGGGCTGCGGCAGCCTCTCCCCCAAGCGCCAACGCTCTCCATCCCTGCCTCGCAGAAACGTCTTAATCAAGGGGCTGTTAATAAAACAAACATCACAGCTTGCCAAGAACGTGGCCCGCCTTTGCCACTTGCGACGGGTGGCCAGTGTTCTGGGTCCCGCCGGGGGGGGGGGGAGGTTGAGGGGGACGGAGGCCGTCCGTCCCAGGGCCCTACTCCTCAAATTCAGCATAAAAAGGAAACCCTCACCCAATCTGGGGAGTGTAATCTTGGTTCAGCTATCAGCCCAAGGCTGCAAAGGGCAGAGCAAAAAAAAAAAAACACGCCCTCCTTTTGGGAAAGACTTTTTCCAGCAAGAACCCCCCTCTTCCCACAAGCAGGCAGTGGGCAGAGCACCACCGGAGGGACTGGGGCCAGCCCCTTTCCCTCCTCCCCAGGGCTGGGGGAGGATTCTTAAGAGCATGCCAGAAATTCTGTTGGGACAAGCCACAAAAATTCCTTCTCCCAGTTCAGTGGCCTCCGTGTTCTTGCCCAGGTCTCTCGCTCCGCTTGGAATTACGCCGGGCAATTACGAGCACGCCTGTCCCTACAAAGGAGCAGCCTCATCAGCTGCCTGCACAACCTGTAACCTTAGAAATGATGGAACCGCACATCCCCGGGCCTTTATCAAAGACGCAGTTTGATTTGCAGCCAGCGTGTGTGTGTGTGTGTGTGCACACACAGGCAGGAACAAAGGCCCACAGAACTCCGGCACATGCGTTGCACGCACGCAGAAGCCCAGAGGGACACCGTCAAAGCGTCTCTTTAAGGTCTGTACAGCTTAGCATTCTGACATGCGTCAACCTGGTATAGACACCATTGTTTGTTTCAATGATGGCTCGCTGAATAATATAAAACTAGCAGGGTTTACGGAATGCGCTCAACTATAAACCACGATTTAACGTTTGCAACCTCTGAACGTCGGCGTTGCAAGCCCAGCTTTCTACCCTTCGCGCGAATCCTTTTGAGGGAGTCTGGCAGCGGCACCTCTCCTGACTAACCCATTTTCTCCAAAGACTGGTTTACGGCTACCCTGGGAGAAACCCAGCTCTCCTCTTGCAACTCACTCCGGAGACCCCATTGACAGAGCCAGAAAACGCAGCGCGGGCAGGATGAGGACAGGCACCTGGCCCGGCCACCATTGGGCCAGGTTTACAAGCCAGGCCAGGTCCCTCACCCTCCCCTAATTCTTCCTTCAAACCAAACCAGAGAGGGGAAGGGGGGCTGCAAACGGCACAAAGGCAGATGGCTGTTTCCAACCCTTGGCCAGACTGTGGCCCTTTGCAGTCACAGAGCTCAGGGCACGGCTATCTAACTGTGTGTGCAAAGGCCGGGCATCTTCCCTCCTGTCCCTTTTTGCACTGGGACTTTTTCAGCCTGCTTGTCTCCCAGCCCAGCCCAGCCCAGCCCAGCCCAGCCCAGCCCAGCCCAGCCCAGCCAGCCTCCCAGTTGGCGCGAGGCCCTAAACAAGCTCCATCTGCAAAGCCAACTCGGTCCTGGGCGTCCTGTCTGCAATTTCCTGCCAACGAATCAGAGTTCCTCTTGTTCTTCTTTGTCCAGGACGGCTTGGTCCTGCTTCCCTACGTTTTGGCCAGTTCTGCTGCACGCGGTTTCTGGATACCTCTTGGCTCCCCCCCCTCCCCCCTTCACTACCCACATCAAGAGCCTTGTTGGCTCGGCACCGCTGCCAACCTGGATCCTGTGCAACTCCCCCACATCTGCACCCTGGAAAGATTTTACCCGTGGGGTTGCTCTGACAAGAGGCAGATCCTCTAGGTTCCCACCAAAAGGGCATGCCAAACGCAGCGCTCACCCTTTTGATCTGCCCAGCCAAGGTGCCCGCTCTGGAGGGCCTTGCAGTTTTCCCTCGCTGTCCTGAAAAGCTTCTAGATTCAAGTTCACCTCTTATTTATCTTCACTCTCCGCCCCCCCCCCCCCCCGGTAATGTTTTTAAAGGGATGAGAGGCTGCACGCTGGGTAAAAACCTTGCTCTGTGCAGCACTCCCGACAGCGTCTCTTCTGTAATTGCGGATCAGGGAGCAGCATCAACAGTCTTGGCAACTGGGGGCAACTCCCAGCATAGCTGTGCCTGAGCGCAATGCTGCGTACGTGATTTTGCACAATGCAAAACCTGGACCTCAGGGGAGAACAGATGCTTTGCAGGCCAGGTTCCCAATCCCCGCTCACTCCAAGTTGCACTTTTCCATTGCTTTTATTGTTGTGGTTGTTATAATTATTTATTTACATTGCCCACTCCCACAGACTCTGGGTGGCTCACAAATACAAACCCCAAACAATAGAAACCGTTAAGGAACCCGGGAGGTTTTACCGCACGGTTGGGAACTATCCTGGCCAGCAACCTGATTCCAGATAGGCTTGCACATCACCCTATTCCCAGCCAACCAGCCTCCCGGTTGCCCAGCAGGATGTGAACCGAGACCCAGCACTACCTCCTCAATGACCCAGCCAGGAGTTCCTGCCGGCTTCCAGCCCCACCCTGGGAGCTGGGCCGTGCGCCTTTCCAGGGCCGCCCCCTCTCTGACTCAGCGAAGCCCATAAATCGAGCTGAAAGAAGTCACGTTTGGGCCCGTCCCATTATTGCAATGGGGCCAGGGAAAACGCAGACAGGGTGCCCTGCAAAGCAAGAGGAAATCCAGGGGCTTCCAAGCAGGTCCCCTGGCCTGGAAAATGGGAAACGCTCCTTTTGACTCGGCCTCTGAGCTTCAACTGGAAACCGCTGGAGCGTCGGCGATTCAATTCCACCAGAAACATCACCGCACGCCACCCGTACTCTGAAGACACAGATTTCTTTATTTTGATGACTTAGAGAACCACCCATCTCACATGCCCACACGTCCTGAGAACTGGCAGCAGAAGGCAAGGGAGTCATGTCCTGCATATTCTGGCTAGGTACACCCATTGCATTAAGCCATAAATCATGGTTTGCTAACCACATGACAACATTCCAATACCACGCTGAGCTGGAGTCCAAGAAACGGGGTGTGGAACTAGCCACTTGGACTCCCCTAATCCAAAGACTGTGTAGACACAACTCTCACAATTCAGGCACAGGGGAGAAGTTGTACGTCTTCATTTTTAACCACGGCTTGTGGACAAAGCCACAACCGGCTGGGTTTGCAACCGCAAGTAATCCATAAGCTATGTTTTACAATCCACCGGAGTTGGATTATTAACCAAGTCTGTTATACCCAAGGCTACCTGATCATGGCTACGCTCCTGCCATCTTCAAAAGTAATCCTCTATGCCAAGCTGACGATTCTTCTTCACAACATCAAAGCCATCTGGAAGTCAAATGTAGGGGCTAGCAATGTTATCTTGGTTTCTACAGGACACCTAAGCCTGTTTGACTGTCAGCCCGTTGAGGTAGGAAACAGGCCACAATTAATAGCCAAACTCTATTTTATTGATACAGGCCAGCGTTTCTCAACCTCGGTGACTTAAAGATGTGTGGACTTCAACTCCCAGAATTTTGGGAGTTGAAATCCACACATCTTTAAGTCACCGAGGTTGAGAAAAACTGCAATGGAGAGTGATTGGCAATCAGTGGGCATAGGCTGCTAAGGCTACACATGGCTGTAGCGATGCCCCCTCCTAGCCATCTTTAAGACACCCCTTCCGTCCCGTAAAGCTTTTTCCTCTTCCCGATCCAGTTATGAAGTTTAGTAGTACAAGGAATAAATTACATTATGACATTAAACTATGAAAGAAATTACGGAACGGGGCTCAGCACTTCAGTCTATCCATCAGTAGGGTAACTCTCTAAATACAAAACAAAACGGGATCTGATTTTGGGGGGGGGAGAGCTAGGAAAAGAATGGCTGCTTTCAAAATTGGGTTGGATCGGGCCCGGGGTGGCGGAGGAAAAAAATCCTGGAAAATTCCCTGTGGAGATGAGGGTTGGGAAATGACTCAGAAGCTCGCTACCTGCCCTTTTGAAGCATTGCCTCCTGGTCACCTGACCCACAGCTGAGAATACACGGCTAGCCCTGGGCTTCCCAGTGCACACCAGCGTGCGCGCGCGCGCACACACACACACAACGTGCGCTGATTGCCCAGAAGAAAACAATGCTGCTGATAAAGGGGCTGAAAAGCATTGAACGGAACAGCTCTGCAGCTTTCCTCTCCTTTTATACCTTCGTGCTGGCTGTTTAGGGTTCATTTATTTCCTTTTGAACACAGATGTACGGGAGGATGTTCTTTTAAACCTGCTTTGATGGCTGGTGTCCTTGCTCGCGTTGTAAACCCCCTTGGACAGGCTTTGAAGGGAAGAGGTAAAGGAAGGAAAACTACCTAGGAATACTCCTCTCCAACCATTCCCCCCCCATCTGCCATTTAAAATCCGCTGAAGGACGCCTCCAAAAATGGAAGCCACTTTAAACTGGTTTCCAGAAAACGCTCACCTACACGTGTCAAGGTAATGAGACTATTATCTCCGGCTGTCCAATGCCAGCAAGGCTGATGCCAAGACCAACCCTCCCTGATATGATTATTTCGCATAGCTTAGAAGCAACGTCGAGACGATGTCAAGCGGGCCCTGAAAAGACACGTGGAGGGAAAGGCTGCGCCAGGCAAGCGCATTCAAGGTGGGGAGGGGGTATTTCTCCCCCCCCCCCGTCAGAAGCCCCAGCAAGAGAAACAGGACGCGGCGGCGGCGGCGGCGGCGACGCCACGCTTCGAGACATCCTGTGGCAGGGAATTCCCCGGGGAGCAGGCGCGCCGGCAGTCCCCTCGGGACGCCTTTCCAGGGCCGGCGCGGGTGGGCGGGTGGACGCGCGCCGGGGACGGGGAGGGCGGCCTCCCGCACCGCCCCCGCGCAGAAAGCGCCCCCGAGGGGGCTGTTCCGCGGCAAGCCCCCGGCCCCGCCGGCGCCCGACCCCAACCAGGGCGCCCCAAGCCGCGGAGCTCTCCAAAAGCGGCGGCCGCCGGCTTTCCCCTCCGCTGGGAAGGCGGCCAGCTTCCCCGGCTGCTTTCCAACCCGCCCACGCCGGGCTCGGGAAAGCGAGCGCCTCTGAGCACGTACAGAGATCCCCTCCGGGTGACGTCACCCTCCCCTGCCCCTCCCGCTCCCCGCCCGTCTCGGGGAAGCCGCTCCCGGCCCGCCGGACTTGGCCGGCGCCGCGAGCGCCGAGCATCCTCGCCGCGGCGGGGCATTCCCGGGCGGGCGCGGGCGCGGGCGCGGGCGCGGGCGGCGGCCCTCACTCACCGAGGCTGGGGGGCCGGGCGGCCCAGCGGGGGCTCCTCCGCTCCTCCATGGCCGGCGCAGCGGCGCGGGGGCGCCGGCGCAACTTTCCCGGGCGCGCACCGGGCGGAGCAGCAGGGCGCGCGGCAGCCCCTGGCCTCGGCTGCCTTGCCCGCCGCCTCGCTCGCTGGCTGGCTGGCTCGCTGGCGGCCCTGCCCCACTTCCTGCTTCTGGCGCTTCTCTTCCCCCGCCCGCCGCGGGGCCCGGCCCGAGCCAGCCCAGCTGCTCCTGTTCCACCAGGAGCCGCCGCCGCCGCCGCCGCCGAGTGACTCACCGGCTCCAACCGGGCCGCGGACGCCTCCCCGCCTCCCGCCCCGGGAAAAGCCGGGCACGTGCGGGTGGGGGGGGGAGCCGGGCGAGCCCCCAGCGGGGGGTGAGCCCTGGGCAGGCAGCCCCGGACGCGCAGCGGGGTCCCCTTCGCCAGGGCCCACGCGCACAGAGGGGGCGCCCGGCCGGGCAGACTGGCAGACGCCGGCCCGCCCTTGGCAGAAGCGGTCGGACGGAGCCCTCTGCGCCCGCTCAGAAAGCTCTCGCCTCCTTCCCGAGGCAGCCTTCAGCCGGGCACGCCGGGCGATGATTGGCCCGGCTCCAGCTATGCCCGCCAGCCGTGGCGCATCCCCGAAAAAATGGGATTTCCTTAGGTCGGCGCCTGGAGCACGGGCCACAAGGGGCGGCTGGGGCGTCCCTTGGAGACGCGGGGGCCCTTGGCTGCCTCGCTCCCACCTCCTCGGCTGCGGGTTCAAGCGGCAGACCTCGCTGAGCAGCTTCACGGGTGGCTCGAAGCCGCTCTTTGCAGAACCACGATCTGCTCAGCAAGCCACGCCGTGCTAAAGCCTAAACCAGGGTTTCTCAACCTTGTCAACTTTTAAGAGGGGGGGCTTCCACTCCCAGAATTCCCCAGCCAGCTGGTTTACAACCCACCAACAACTGGGTTGACAGTAAGTGGCCAAACCCCAGAGGGAACACAGCTGAGTGTGCGGGTGAAGCCAGCAAGCAAATTACAACTGTAGGATGAGAGGCATTTCCTGGACCCCCCCCCCCCCTCTAAGAAGAACGGCTCTGGGCCGAACTCTTGAGCTTGGAAGCTCCCCCAAAGTCGACATCAGAACCCCCTGCGGGGTCTGGATCTTTGGGCAAAATTTGGAATTTTTAACATGGCCTTAGGAAAGCCTTATAAACCGCCCGGAGGGGCCGCTGGAAGCCGTTCGAGGAAATTTCAACAATGACGGACTTTAGCCAGGACTCAGATCAGCACAGCAGCAGGGTGTCCACACAGATAAGCAGACCTGGTTGGGGGGGGGCGGGCAGGCGGGGGGGGGCCAACTTTGCATTTTGGCAAACTTTGCTGGATTATTTACTCAGGGCACGGACCTGCCATCTGCTGGAGAACTCGAAAACTGCAACGCCTCTCGGGACTTGGAGAAAGATCAAAAGGATTTGTTTGCACACTGGAGGGGTCAGGCCAGCCGCAAAGGTCTCTGTCACTTGGAAAAACTCCCCCCCCCACCCCAAGGGTGCTGGTATTCCCCAGTTCTTGTGGGAAAATGCTCAGGAAAACACACAGGGGAAGATAAAATAAATAAAATAAAATAAAAAAGAGAACAAAGCAAAAGGAAACTCAAGATGCCACATGGAAAAAATTGATCCAGCTTCCTTGGCAAAATGAGAGCACTGTCCACATTTGCTCTGGATAGCTGTAGTTCTGCAAAGTTTAAGATCTCTGGAGATAAAAACTGAAGTTTAAAATGACATGGTGCCCAACCATGCGGGCACATGTTCATTCACTTTTTTTAGCAGTCCCCGCACCGCAACGTTTGCAGCTGCATCGTACGCAGCCGAACTGCAGAGCAAAGAGTTTTGCGGCACCTTAAAATACCAATTTCACATGCTGGGAACCTCCTAAGGCAAAGGCAGGAATGGAAGTGATTGCCCGGATTCCCAGCGGAGCATCTGAGATCTGTTTCAGAAGTCAGCAGCTTCGTTTCAGCCCGGACAGAGTGGTGGGGGAGGCGGGGTCCAAACATTCAGAGGCAGCAGCGTTCACACGGCGCAGGCCAGCCGCGGTCCGGCCAGCTGCACTGCAGCCTAACGGGCTGTGCAAAATCAGCTCCGTGGCTGGCTGCGTGGCGTGAACTCAGGAAACGGGGCTAGCCGAGAAAACCGGGGTGAAGGTCACTCTGGGAGAGCCTGTTATGGGAAGGCAGCAACAGACTTCTTACTCCTGAAGGGGAAAAAGGGAAAAAAGATACTCTTTGGAAAAGTGCCTGCTGGAATGCGTTAGCTGGTCTTGAACTTCCGGCAGAACTCTGCAGTTTCTGCTGCAACGGGCCAGCGCAGAAGCTCCCCCGGGAACACACCGCCCATCTGTGTCTCCCTCCGAGGATTATGGATGCTTCTAGACAACTATTTTGTTGTGCAATGGCATAGCTTCATTCACAGGATTTTAAGGGGGTGAGAGATCCAAAGGAGTCTTCCCCTTGCAGATTTCCGGGGCCATCCCGTCCTCTCTTCCAACATTTCTCCACAAAGGGTGGGGGTGGGGGGCAGAAGGCTGTTTCATTGCTAGCCCCTGTGCCTGTATTAAACGGATGCGATCTCCCACACCCGCGTGGTTCAGTGTAAAACAGGCACCGGCTAATACCTTCTGTAGGTTTGTTCCCTGAGCTCCATTTCCCAGGGACAAAACTCTCCCGGGATGGCAAGGCAGCCTCTGGGCCCGGATGCGAACCCACTCTCTGTCCTTGTCCTTGGGTGACTGACTCAGAGTGCCCATCTCAAGAGCCGGCACAAGCCTGCAGCCCTTTCAATTCTTTTGTGCCGCAGTTTGGGGGTTGTCATTGTGAATCCGGAGAAGCAAAAAGTGCCCTTATCAGCACTTCTCACCAGATACTCAGAAGCGCTTTTATCTCCCTGCCTTCCCCCATCTAAAGCAAGCCAATATCGACTGTGGTAGCTTCACTGAGCTGCAGATGCTTGGTGGCATTAGCGGGAATAAGCCAACCAGGGGCATCAAGAAAGTTTTCTGAAGCAAAACACATTCGCGTGTGCACAGAACTGATCTGTTCTTGCCTTCTGGAGGCAGGGATCAAGCCCTGTAACTCACAGCCCTCGGTCTGGGAAAGATAGGACCTGAAGTCCGTAAACAGGGGAGGATCTGTTTAGAAAAGCCACGCTATTTCTCTGTGACTTGCTTATTCCCTGCGGCAAATGGCAAGGTCTTCCAGACGCCAACGTCGAGGGAGGCAGGGCTGGGCAAACCATCCTTCATCTTCCTCTCACCTCCTCTGCATGCAATCTGTTCCTCCCCGAATGCTGACGGAGACCCTGACACTAAGGCTCTTTCCTCCCCACCCTTCCCAGCAGATGACGGGCACCCTCCATTAGTGTCGCCTCTCTTAAGCAACTCCAGTCATTAATGCAGAGAAGTTCCCCGCTGGAGCTGCACTCCCGGCTAGCTAGCAGTAAATCACTCCGAGTCCCTTCGCAGCCTCTCCAACCCTTGATTCAAGACAGCCATCAAATATTTTGCCTCGGCTCCCAGGGAGAGGGCTCCAGATAGCAGAGGAGACAGGGCATTTGTCCAGCACCCACCCTGGGGTCCTCCAGTTGGGCTGGAGCTGCAGCTCCTAGAATTAGCCAGGAGGGAATTCTGGCCCTGCCCAACCACACCTCTGGGGAGGACCAGGTTGGAGATGGCTGATCTAGCTGTATCCCAAGTTCCAGAGGAAAGGATGAGAGATCGGGGAACAATGCAAAACATCCCAGATTCACCTCCAGGGGAGTCTCAAAAGTGCACAGCAGACTTCTTGCTTGAGGCCAGTTCTGCTGCCTCAGAGCGAAGGCAATGCAGGCTTTGCGGTACGGTGTATTTGTGCAATTTCAGAAGATGGTATTGCTCTGCGGCTCTGCTCCCCCAGCTCGAAGCATTTCTCTGCTCGCTTGATTAGATGCGCCGAGTGACTGAAGCGGGCTGCAGCTCGCAACAGCGGAGACCTTTTAATGAAACGTTCGTGCTGAAAGGGGGCTACCAGGCCCTTCCCGGTTTTCAGATCAAGAGACCAATTCTTGCTTCCTCCAATTTTGTCAAGCCTCCCAGAGAAAGCTGGTGTGTGTGTGTGTGTCTGTGTGCATGTTTGTGTGCGCGTGTGTGTATGTGTGTAAGAAGGTCTGCAGCACCTGAGCCAGGAGAATGCCCCAGAGATGGAATTCAGCCAAGCCCAACTCTGGATCATCAAAAGTTTCTCAACCTTTTCTGAGCCAGTAGCAAGTCGCTGGTCGCACGAGAAAGAAGCAGGAGGCTGTTGGATACCCGGGGTTCTGCCCCGTTCTAGAAAAACCCTTCCAAGAGGGCAATGCGCGAAGAAGAAAGGCCACGCATTTTTAACCACCACGATGAGAAGGCAGGTTTGGTGGCCCCCACCACCGCTGGCCCCTTTTAGCTATCTCTTCCCATCCTAGTGCTTCCACGCTCACACGGGCTGGGCCAAAGTTCCCATCGTCCCCAGCCAGCATCACCCCGTGCAAGATTGGGAGTTGTGCTTCAAGCGCCTGGAGGGCATCGAGTTGAAGGAGGAGGATTTAGACAACCGGGGCCCTCCTTGGAGTGAAAAGGATGCTTAACTATCACACCATCTTCACATCTTCCTTACAAAAACGCAGAAGGACCAGACATCATACTGTCAGCCACTGAGGAACGGCTCCAGATTAAACCATTCACATCCCCCGAGGGTGAAAACAGTCCTTCACACTTGCCCCTTTTACTTCTCCCCGCCATCAGAAGCAAGGCACCCCCCCTTCGCCCAGACTGGACGCTGGCCCACCTCTGCATGGCATGCCCTGGGCAAGATGTGTTCTCTCACCTTGCGTATCTCCTCGCTGGCGCACAAGCACATACACCGATGCGGATGCGCTCACCCGCACGCACCCCCAGGTGTAACAATAAACACAGCACTTACTTGTGGCTGGTGGAGCTGCTCCCTCCACATTCAAAGCTGCCCTGTAATTCAGCGTGGCTCCGTTCCCCGCAGCTGTGCCCTCTGCGGTGCCTGGAGGACGCTGGGCAGTCTCGTCTGCCGCAGGTTTTGCAGCAGATGCCTCTGAAGGCAAAGGTGATGCCTAGAGCAAAAGAAGGGAGAAAGGGGTCAGCGGGCACAATCTGGACCTTGGAGGTCAAGCGCTGCACCTGAGTCCTCTGAAAAGAAAGAGAAGATGATTTTTTCCTGCGGGTGGAAGTGGGAACCGAAAGAAGCCGCTGGCTAACCCAGAAGTTGAGGCTCCTTCCAGCAACTCTCTGACAATGGCCAGAGGCATACATCCCACGAATCCTGGTTGCTTAACCATCGTTCGTTGAAGCAGCTGTAGCTGTCCAGGGTGACAAGTCCTGCTAAACCAAAGCTAAGCCAGCCACACGTGAACCAGGCCCAGGAAGGTTCTTAGGGCTGCGCAGACGGCATGGAGAACTTCAACCAGACCACATCTCTAAGCAAAATCTTTGGTAAGACACCATGGTTTTTTGCAACGTGGGGCCTGTTGCATTTTGGAGGCACGTGACATGGAATCAGCCTGGAACCCCCAGCGTGGTCAAAGCGGAGAACTGGGAGCATTTGCAGCGTGGGATTAGCAGGCCCATCTAAGAAGTTAAAATGTGTCTGCAGAGACTTTTCACAGCTATCAACAAATTCCTTCTTTCCAATGGGCAGTCCACAGTGAGACCTCTCTGGAACCCTCCCCAAAGACCCCTTTTCAAATGGAAAAAAGCAAGACTCAGAAAGGAGGCAAAACCTGTGGGCAACCAGTCCCAAGGTGGGATTCTTCTGAGACATCCAACTCTTGATGGAAGATGCCCAACCCCTCCCAGCTTAGACCTCTGCAGACAGGAGCACCTTGGAACCGCATCACCTATTTGGTGAGAACTCCAAGTCCTGTCCCACATCCCTTCCAGGATCAAAGAGACAAGGTGTTCCAGGCCAGATGAGCACAACAAACAAAGGTGTGGTGTTCCCAGCTAGTCCTTGCTTCACCTTTCAAAACCACCTTGAGTTTGACACAGGTGTCCTTTCATTCTTTCCATCAGGAGTTTGGTTGTGTGGGTGGGTATGTACGCACATGTGTGAGTGAATCGGTTAAAACTCCACACAAGTATGGGAAACTGGACATACTTACTTTATTAATAAGTATCAATAAGTACTGGACTGGGTGGCTAGATTATATCATCATCGTCGTCATTGTCATCTTAATAAATCTTTAGATTTATATCCTACCTTTCCTTTAGCCAGTGCTTTTCAACCTTGGGAACTTTAAGATGTGTGGATTTCGACTCCCAGAATTCCCCAGCCAGCATGCTGGCTGGGGATTCTGGGAGTCGAAGTCCACCCAACTCAAAGTGGCCAAGGTTGGACAACCCTGCTCTAGACACTCTTCTTCCTATTGCTACTTATAACAAGCACCCTGTGAAAAAGCCACTGGCTGAAGCCATCACAGCTAGGAGTGGACCTGAACATGGTCTTCCCCAAGTTAGCTTCCTGTGGCTTCCAGCTTTCATTTTTTAACAGGAAAAAACAACCAGCCTTCTCAATCCAAGTTTTTCAGAGAAAGGCTTTACAGCGGAGGGCAAAACTTCACCTTCGGAGGATTACTGCTCCTCCGGCCCCTTCTGTGTCCTTGTCTCAATTACGCAGATTAAATCATGCAAATTTGTGCACATGGACTTAATTAGCCTGGCTTATCCCAGTCAAAGAATGCCTCTCTTTTCTTTGACCCCAAATCCTACAAAATCCGGCATTGTCATTATTGTTGTTGTGATTCTTCCACCGGCTTGCACAAGGCCCTGATTTTCATAGTAAACAGGTGTGCCTCCCCAAAGAAACAAACACGTTCCTCCTCCCCAGCCTCTCGCCCTGCAGACTCAGGGCCTTTTCCAAAAGGGAATCCAAAAATAACACGCAGGGCGAGCTTTCCTATATAAGGCAGGACCTGGACGCAAAAGCCGTGAGTTGTGGGGTGAGAAGGGAAGCAGGAGGAGATGAAAGGGGAGCTCCCTGTCTCTCCCGGGGCATTTTGATTTACGACGGCACAGCCCTTAGGTTGATAAATAGAAAGGATTTTTTTAAATGGCTCATCCAATTTTTTTTAAGGATTAGTCCTCTAAAACCGGAGCAGCTAAACAAGACGAATGGCTTGCACAAACACTGCCGCAAAGCTCTTAGGTTCAATGAGGCAGGCATACGAGCAACAGCATATAAATCTACCATTTGTTTCCTGGAATGGCTTAATTTATGGGGGCCACACGGTAATGCCTCGTGTACGCGGCTAGCACCAACCCCCGGAATGGCACAGCCGACTCCCAGCAAGCGGGGCGGCTCCTGGGGTGGCCTCAGAGACAAACAGGGGCTCCGCTGTCGAGGAGAGGAAGAGGCGAAGCGAGGGCCCAGGAGTGCCCTGGAGGTCCACCGCGGGGGCCCTTCCGAGCTGGCTTCGCTCTTGCGCAGCCCTTGGAAGACCATGATGCTGCTCTCCCACGGGTCCAATTTCTACCTGCCCACCTTCCCTTCCTTGGAAAGCAAGTGGCAAGAAGGCATTTATTTACATCTCGCCTTCCTTTGTCCAGAAAAGCACATGCGTTCCCAGAGATGTCATTATCCACTCGCTGGTTGGTCCCACTCAGGGGTCTAAACAGCTAACGAAAAATAAAACTTCACTGCAGCAAATGTGCAGGATCTGAGGCTGAAAAGGATCTTAGGGAGGGAGAGCGGGCCATCTGAAATGTTTGGGTTGCCAGGGGCTTCTTCCTTCCCGAATTAATCCACAATTTGTGAGCCAACTGCAGAGCCTGGCTCCCAACTGCAGGAGTCACAAAAGACGCCTAACCAGGATAAGCACGCATTAGCAGGTGGCAGAAATTCAACGGGTGAAGGATATTGTGGGAACCTAGTCTCTAACAACCTGAAAAACAGACCCCCCCCCCCAAATGGTGGGAGGGAGGAATAGAAAAATATGATGTGCGTGATATGGCCTCATTCCTCTTCTGTTGTTACAAGACCTTCACATCACTGCTTGACTCACTGTGCCCCCCCCCAATCAATTGTTCCTCCTTTCACATAGTTATCCCCGCGCAAGTAAGGAGAGAGTTCAGGACCCCTTTGCTGCTCACTCTGAAGGGAAACACTCAATGCACCATCCTAGGGTTGCTTAATTCAGGAAGCAACCACAGGCCTCCCTGGGGAGGGCAAGTGACATCACAGGCATCATGACCTCATTGTTCAAATGACACAAACGATATAATCTGCATCAGCTTCAGGCAGGCCTAACATTGCCTTTTCTAACTGGCTGTCCATCTTCAGGAGAAGAGAAGGTCCTCCTCCTTTCAGCGGACAGCTCTCCTCCAACCTCCAGAAGGGCTGTCACATTTTGCCCCACTGCCACTATTTGCGACTCCTTGGCTAAGGTTTAATCCAGGTACACAGCTGGAAAATCCAGACCTTAATTCTCTTTCTTCCTATATGCCGAAGGATCTTTGGCCATTGAAGGTCAATAAAGAGGAGGGCGTTGATGGTGGTGGCTTCTGCTGGATGCCTCCGAAAGCAATTGCTCAACCGATTGAGCAAAACACCTCTTTGGGCCAACGCTGTAAACAGCTTCACGGGACGCCTTCACAAGTGGAGCAGAACAGAATCCAGGTCAGCAAAAAGGAAGGGGGGTGCTGCAGTGCCAGGGATCAATCCCCCCCTTAAAAACAGGACAATCGAACTCATCTACCAGGAAACCCCTGCCTCATCTTTGTTTGAAGGAAGCAAAACAAAGTAAACAAAAGTCTCTAGTCCTGAAGATTTGGAAGTTGAAAACAGGCTTTCTGGGGAGGGGGGCAATTTCTGGCCAAGCCTCAGACCCCGAAGAGGGCCCCCTCCCCCTCCCCAGAGAATCAGCGACTTCAGATCTGCAGAACCAGCGTCTTCCCTCGGTGTGCGATCCAACTGGTTCCGGGGCAGAATTCACTCATCCCTCCCCATCTTCGCCTCTCTTTCAAGTGGCAATAAAAAGCTTTGCCCGCTGGAGAGGTGTTGGGAGGTCATTTAAGGTAAACTTTGGGAGAGACGGAGCTGGTAAGAAATGAGTCATTTGCCATTTATTCCTTGAGTTGAGTGGGAAGGAAGGAATAGACCTCCAGATGGTTCACTGCCCGTTTCCTTACGGCCTATGCAACTGGAGCGCAAATTCCCAACCTTTGCAGGAAGGCAAGTCCGAGATCTTTTTTGGGGGTGGGGGGGGGGTTACAAAGGTATCGCAGGGCCAAGAGAGCAAGCTTCATACCGGAGAGGTGAACCGTGCTCCAACACGCGCCAGCCTGCAAATCTTGTAATTAGAATGTTCACAGCCGTGAGGCTACAAACTCCCAGGTTCAAAGTGGGTGGCTTGTTTTCTTTTAAGCATCTCTTTTTTAAAAAAATAAAATAAAAGCAAGGGAAGGAACGGAAGGCCTTGAGCACCGTATGGTTTGAAGAGTTCCTACAAGGGGCTGAATTTCTGTTGGAAACTCGCCCACTAAGACTCCCAGGCTACAGTCGCTCATCCCAGGCTTGTTCTGCCCACCCTGGTTTGCAGAATAGGGCACGGGGGGTTCATCCGCTGGGCTGAGCTACATACTGGCTTACAGAACCACACATGGCTGAGTTCACCACCACACACTCATCCCACATCATGGCTTTGGGCAACGGGAGAAGCATTCATGACTGGAGATTGGTAGAGCAAGCAGGTTCTTTGAGAAAATCTCCAGATGTCCATGCGCTGAAGCAATGTCCCTCCAAACACTAGTCTTCTCTTCATGCCACAGAATCATAGAATGGAGGGTACCTTGAAGATCTTCTAGTCTACCTCTCTGCCCAGCACAGGGATCCACCACTTCAGTATCCTGGTCAGAGGGCCATCCAGACAACGTTCAAACACTTCCAGCAAAGGACAATCCACCATTCCCCCCCCCCAAAAAAAACTCTTCTACAGGTTTCACCATTAGATAATTTTTCTTGATGTCCAACTGGACTTAGGGTGCCTGCCCTACAGACTTTCTGGACCAGGTTAGCTAAGAGGGGAAAGATGGCTCTTTTCCCCAATTGTTCTCTTGGTGGTGATTTGATCTCTGCTACCTTTGATTCTGGCCAACCTAGGATTATTTAATTCCAAAGACACAATCCGTACATGGTGCTAAGCCATAACATGGCTTGCTTTTAGCTTAGTGAGGTGTTTCTCAACCTTAGCAACTTGAAGATGGGTGGACTTCAACTCCCAGAATTCTGGGAGCTGAAGTCCACCCATCTTAAAGCTGCCATGGTTGAGAAACACTGGCTTAGCGTGATAAGTGAACCAAAGCCCAACAATTACAACAGATCCTGGTTTAGTGCCAGGTGTAAATCCAGCCCAACTCTGCCTCCTATCTTGTAACCCTAGCAGGGCAAAGCGATGAGGCTGATCTGCTTGGAAAATTTGGCAGCGTAGAGGAGATGTGATGTATGGGTGGTGGGTAGTGTGGTTCTTTCGCGCACCACACACTGCCTGACTGTGGCTTGTCTTTCCTCAACCAGAGAAGGCTCATATCTGCATCTACCACTTGGGCAACACCATCCGGGGTCCTCTGCTTTTTAAGAGACATAGCTTAATGTCCCACATCCCCCCGCCCCATAAAAAACTTGCACGTCGCCTGCTGGAAACCCATCTCAGTTTTCACTTCAGGCAAGAATCCATTCCGGCTTTTAATTTATGCCCTCCTTTCGGAAGGCAGCCAATCTGTTGGCTAAGATCTGGGAAGAGCAACGCGCTTCTCTCTTCCGCCTCCAGACAAAATGCTGGAAAACACAGGAGTGGATTTAAAAAAAAAAAAGAAAACTTTTTTTTTTTTTTTTTTTGCACCACCAGTAATCAAACCAGTTTTAGCAAGCCCCAGGCTGAGGATTTCAGAAAGGGGGGAAAAAAAACTGCTTCTGAATACAGCCCGTTCCGCCTCCATCAGACCATGCAAATACAGCTGTGTGGTCTCAGCCCTGCTAACTAGGGAAGCTGCGTTAGATGCAGTACAGACGTGATAATGGCTCATGTTTAGGAGACATCATGTTTTCAGACTGAACACAGGAAAGGCCCTCAATACCCTGCGGAGGGCAATGCCGGGGGGGGGGGGAGAGGAGGGGAGGAGGAGGAGGAAGAAAGAAAGCACAGCTGCCCAAGTGTAGCACCGACTGCTACTCCTGGTTACCACTGCAAGCAGGCCCTCTTGGATGGCAGAATGACCAGCAATGCCACGGAATATTCAAAAGCACTCAAACTGCTCAAAGAGAAGGCAGAAGGAACATCTCAACAAAGGAAGAGTTGTTGGCCATTAAAGCAGCTTCTATGGATAACTGGATTATGGCGATGTTGGGGGCAGGCACCTTCGGAAGACCTGAAGGGCTGGGTTGGGGACAGATCATCCTGGAGAAGGTCTATCCATGTGGCCGCGAAGAGTCAACGCTGACTTCGTGGCCCATCCTCCTCATGAACAGCCACATCGTCATCTATGGGATAATTAGGCAGGCTTGCTGACAGAAGGCGCTGCATTCTAGTAAGTGGAAAGAGGCCCAAGAAGCAAAGGACGGGAAGTCAACCCCAAATCAGGACGACGGTAAAAACCAGAGGAATTGAAAACCAAACAGCTGAGAAAACAGCAGAGCACAGAGGTGTTTCGAGAGCGTGTAGAAGTTCCTAACTCATTTCCCCAAGGCAAACGGTTCAGACGGTTGCGTGTCATGTCCTCTGGCCTCTCAAGGACCCTCTTAGGATCCCCTCAGCTCAGCTTTGTATTTTTTCTGGCAAGCAAGCACATTTCCCAGCAAAACACCAAGATGCAGGTACATCTTGCTGCACGTGGAGCATCCTCAGAAATCAGGAGGACACTAGAACCTCGTACTGTGCGTTTGCGGCGTGCCACCATCCCCTTCATTTATTTATTTTAATTAAAAGCATGTCTTAAAAACTATCATCCAGGTGCTGGAAAGGACGTGGAAGCAACACTGTCTCTGCTCTGGGAAGCAAGTAGAGCGTCATTGCTGTAGGATGGGAGGAAATTAGGGCACACCATGTGTCTGAGCAAAAACTTGGAATGAGTTCCCTGCAAGGCTTCTGCAACAAATTTGGGTAGGCGATGCTCCTAAATGTTCTTGAGCTACAGATAAGCCTTCCCCGACCTGGTGTCCTCCAGATTGGTTGGACTTCCACTCACATCTCTCTACCCAGCATGGACCATGCAAGTCAAGGACAGTAAGAATCACAGAATCAGAGGGTTGGAGGGGACCTTGGAGGTGTTCTAGTCCAACCCCCTGCCCAAGGCAGGAGTCCTCATACCACCTCGGACAAATGGTTGTCCACTCGTTTCTTGAAAAGCTCCAGCGACGGAGCACCCACAACTCCAGGAGGCAAGCTGTTCCACTTCTTAATAATTCTCATTGTCAGGAAATTCCTCCTTATTTCCAGGTTGGATCTCCCTCTGACAAGCTTCCACCCATTCCTTCTTGTCCTACCTTCAGGTGCCAAGGAGGATAAATCGACACCCTCTTCCCTGGGGCAGCCCTTCAAGCATTGGAAGACTGCTATCGTGTCTCCCCTCAGTCTTCAACCCACCTGGAGAGGACCAAGTCAGGGAAGGTTGGTCTAGACAACCCCTTCCTGCAAGAAGGAAGATTTATCCCAGCTCCATGATGCTGTGAAGGCAGACAGGTCAGAGGTTGATCAAACACTCAACCCGCCCTGCTCCCTGGATGGCTTTCTTTGGTAGCATCCAGACTGGCACTTTCTCACCTCACCATTGCAGCTAGGCATGCACTCTGCAACACAGCTTCTACCCTTTGCTCCCCCAATGATGCGAAGCCATGGATTCTCCAACAGAAGGGCAAAGGCCTTCAAAGGTGCCAGGCTGCCAGGGGATGGTGGACAACAGGAACTCACAAGGAAAAATCTCCCCTCCAAGTCAATGGGACCCATCCTCCCCCTTTGGAGAACACAAAGGCAAAATTTGGGGCAGGAAAAAGAACCAAATGCCTCTTTTCTTTCTTGTTTTCTCTCTCTTCCTCCTCCATTCCCTCCTCCTCTTCTTGCTATCTGTCAGAAAATCATCCCCACTGCACAGATAAGAAATAAATGATGCCAAGGAGCCATCTGTTTGCAAATGCAAACTATCTGCTCAATTAAGAGAAATCTGTCCAGCCAGATAAAGCATCTCGCATCCCCTCCTGGAAGCCAAGGGCTTCCAACCATGTCCTCTAAATCTCATCGCCAATCAAAGCCCATCAGAGTGATGAGGGTGCTAACGTGTTACCTTGCGCCCCCCCCCCCGGCACTTCGGGAAAGGAGCGTGCCCATCTCTGGACTCACACGTGAAAAGGAGGGTGGCAATTACGAGCACCGATTCTTTCCAGCACCCAAGTCCAGCTGAGGCTTGCTGTCCCCGGTGAAGGGAAGGAGAGAACCCCTGAGGTTGCTGTGATCCTTGCAATCGTGCCCCGCGGCAATTCCCTCTTCTTCCCACCCAGGCACTGGAACCCAGAATGATTATCCATATCTAAGAACGCTAGGACTGATTGCTGCAGATTCAGCAGGCAGAGGTCACCATCAGCAGATGGTATATATAGTCCCTCACTAGTCTACGCGTCAAAACAACCAAAGGATTATTTTAGTGAGCAAGTTTGGCGGTGTTGCTATGATCCCCGAGAGACTGAGTTGTCAGCCACACTGGTCGTGATCCAGGCAGCGCGTTACTTGAGAGCCGGCCAACCTACTGACCTTCCTGATCCCTGCTTTCAGGAAATATGTCAGCCTCCTTCTGGAGAACTGGAGATATGATGACTTACTTTAATTCTCAAAAGGAAGGGGAAGGAGGAAGGGAGAAAGGCACACCCACATGGAGGAGCTTTTAATCAACAGAAGGGCAGCCGGGTAACTGGAAGGAGCACCAGGGACATGGCTCTAGAAAAACAATCTGCAGATTAAGAAAGGCTGCCTCAAAATGGTCCCAGGTGGGAGGGGCAGGCTCCCCCCAAAAAGCAAAGAGAGACCCCATCAAATGTCAATGGTTGTAACTTGAGAATGAAGGACCAGCTGCTTGGTGTGAGAAGGGGAGCAAACACAAACCCACAGAATCACAGAGTTGGAAGGGAACTCAGAGGTATCAAATCCACCCCATTGCTAAAGATAGACTCAGAAGATGGGAAGGGACTATCGGGGTCTTCAATGCCCTGCCCAGGGCAGGAATTCTCAGACCATTCTAGGCAAAGGGCGTCCAGCTTGCCTGAAACGTCCAGTGATAGAGCCTCCATGCTTCCAGGAGGCAGACCATTCCGCACCTTCCTCACTCTCACAGTCAGGAAATTCCTTCTGATTTCAAGTTTGATTCTCTCTCTCTCTAATACTTCCTCCCATGGGTTCTTGTCCTATCCATAGGCACTAGGGAGAATAAATCCACACCATCTTCCCTGCAACAGGGAATTCAACTGAGTGAGAATGGACAGAAGAACATTGCAGGCCACTATTTTTGGTATGGCCCCGATGGAGTCAACCGCCTTGAGATGACAACAGGCTGTGATGGGCTTCAGAAGGAGGCAGACTACTTCATGGCCTGCCTGGGGCTACTGCTCAGAATGGCTACAGTTTGCCACCATAGCCAGAGGTTGCTGGAGAACACCAAGAAAAGGATGCTCAGGAGCTCATGCCCCTCTCCTGAAGCTTCTCGGAAGCACTGGCCCCCCAGCATGGCTCCAAAAATGCTAAGTTGGCTTACAAGAATTTCAACCATTCCAGCGCAGCCCTTGTTACATTTGTATGACTTATTACTGACCTGCGCGAGAATTAAGCAGCTGAGTTTTCCCACTATAGCCAGCTTTACATACCAAATTCAGCCATCCACACTTTTTCCTCTACCCCCCCCCTTTCCTTTTTGAAGCACATGCACGGCCTTGCCTTTCTCTAAAGCATAAGCAACTCAACGTTGTGGTTTGCACGTCACCCAAGGCCATGACGTCACTTGTTGGATTCCAGATCAGAATTTTATGGAAACCCACCATTCTGATCTATAGGATTTCAAGAGTAGCCTAGGCCTGTCCAACTGGGACTTATTCAGCAAATGCACTGAAGCAAACCATGGCTTAGTGCGAGGTGCCAACTCATTCAAATATAGCGCAATCAGGAGAAGGCGCATGACTTCTGTTGGGCAGAAGGGAAAAGCCACTTGCTCTGAGCTGCAAGGAATGTTAAAGGCACAAAGAGCAGGAGCAGCTGTCAGCCTTTCAAGGTAGGCCAGGTCAGAAACAGACACCACAAGAATACTGGAACTCCATAATTGAAGAGTAACTCACGTAGTCCTTGCTTAACAACCACAGTAGAGACCAGAAAATTGGTTGTTCGGTTGGACAGTCATTAAGAGAGTCATCATGTGACTGGACCCAATTTTATGACTGTTTTTATGATGGTCATTAAGCGAGTCCAGCTTCCCCAATGGACTTTTTTTGCCAGAATTCGCTTAACAACCACATGATTCGCTTAATAACCATCGTAAAAAAGGTTGCCAATCATGATCACATGACTGTGGGAGAGTTGCGACAGTTGTAAGTATGAGTACAGGTTGTAAAGCACTTTTTCCAAGGTTGTCGTAACTTTGAACAGTCATTAAAATGAACGGTTGTTAAGCGAGGACTACCTGTAACAGAATCTTGAAAGTCTGAGAGAGTTTTTCTCTGCCTCCTCTTGGGTGCAAGAGGATCAGGGCGGGGTGATCTTGAGTTTGTTTCTCACCCCCTCCTCTTTCTCAGGGCTGAGCTGATGGTTACACAACTGCTGTCACATTCCTTCAAGGTTATCTCCATACTCCTCTACATTGAGACACCAGCCTGTGGCCATGCTTTCATGCAAGTGAACAGGTTGGGTCAATTCCTCCAAATCATGTGGCTTGCCCTCAGCAGGCTGATCCTTCATACCTTGCTGGTTTGAGCATGAATCGGATCTTCTGGGCCTCTGGGTGAGCATAACCCAAGAAGAGTTACGTTTGCCCGAGAGGCACCACTTGGGGCTTCCAAGAGACCTCTACGCAGCTCCCTTCCTCAAGCCTTCCTCTCCTAGGGCAGCTCTGTGAATTCCAGGGTGTGCCACGGGGCAGCTGTGGGAGAGAGGAACACGACTCATCTTGCCTCGAGAGGCCAGGAGAAAAAGCAAGCCGCCCACGCACCGCGGTGCCTTTCAACTGATTCCAGGCCATGGGATCCTCCACACTGCCAGATCTCCCAGCCTGGGCCAACCGGAGGTGTTCTCAGGAGAGGTGGCAAATCCTGGCTTGCCAAGAAGATGAATCTGCCTAAAAAGGATTAAATCCTGCCAGGGCTCCAGAACAGCATTCAAACGGACCTAAAACACAACCAAGGGCAGAGCTCCCAGAACAGGAACCGCAAGGACGCTGGGGGACATCTACAAACCAGCTCTGCCCTGCCCAGGTGCTCCCAACCACCTTGGCTCTTACGAAAGGCTCCTGGAAAGAGACGTTCCGGGCAAAGCACAGGAGCTGATTCTTTCAAAGGGGGAGACTCTTCTCTCCAGCAGCGGTTCCTGCAAGCAAGACCCATCGCTTAATCCAGCACAAGGAAAGCTGCTATTCCCGGGCCGGGCCCAATTTGGCCCGCGGTAAATCTGTGCTTTCTTTTTAGCCGTCCCTGCACCCTGCCTTTTCTCCTGAGAGCTCAGCGCAGGTTACCGGGGGGCTCCCCCTCCCTGGTCCCCCCAACCGTCCACCTGCGAGGTCGGCTGTCCAAAGGGCCACCTCTTCTCAGAGGGCAGAGGGAAACATCCGAGCACTTTCTGACTCTTACCAAGGAGAAGCCAGCCTTATCAGAAAAGATTCTAGCCTGGATGATGAGACGGAAAGCACATCTTCGAGTGATCCTTCCTCACCCCAAATGTAAACCTCTGGATTACCAAATTCCCGTTACACTGCGCCACGGAGACAGCCTGGGATGAGCAACGGGTGCAAACGGGCAAGGGGGCACTCTCTGCATAGGTCATCCAACTGCAACTGGCAAGAGGTGAGGAGCAGAGCACCCAAGGGCCACTTTTTAGCCCTTTCTAAACCGCAAGCTTTTGTAGTCTTTCTCTGCCATCAGAGCAGAGTCTAAAATGGGCAAGTTGCTACGTTTAGTGCCCCCTGCTGGTCCTGATACTAGCTACAGCCTGACTCAACCCAGATCAACTTGCACGCAAGAAGTATTTTTCTACTTTCAAAACATGCTTCCATTCAATAAGTTCTCGGTGCAGTTTACCTGGAGAGATTCAAATTGAGAACATCAGCAAACAAAACAAATCCGAACCAAACTAGACCAGTGTTGCTCCACCTTGGCAACTTTAAGAGCTGTGGACTTCAATGCCCAGAATTCCTCAGCCATCATCACCATCATCATCATCATCTTTAGATTTATATCCTGCCTTTCTGCTAGGCAAGTATTTGACAACCTTGGCCACTTTAAGAGGTATGGACTTCAACTCCCAGAATTCCCCATCCAGCATGCTGGATGGGGAATTCTGGGAGTTGAAGTCCACACCTCTTAAAGTGGCCAAGGCTGAAAAGCAGATTATGATACAAATAAGTGCCTGGCAGAGCAGCAACTGTGTTTCTATGGTCTGGCACTCAAGGCATCAGAGATGACGCCAACGTAACCTCCCTTTAGAGGCTGCCCCGCTGCCAAACACCACCTGCTTTGGGCCCTCACCAGCTGAGGTTTGATCAGGAAAGGCAAATCCTTCAAATATCTGGATCCCAACTGCTTCTGGATTTAGAACTTACAATCAGCTCAGAGTTGTGAGTCGGAGGCTTCAGACTGGCACAATGTGTTAGAAAAGGAGGTTCTGTTCTTTTTTCTGACCTCATGACTTGCCCCAGCTGAAGTGTTCAGACATTCTGCAAGAGCAGATCCATCCATCAAGCTAAATGAACCACTTCTAGAGAAGAATCACAGGGAGGGGAGGGGAGGGGAAGGAGGGAGGGAGGGAGGGAGGAAGGAAGGAAATGAGAGAGACAGAAAGATGAAGGGAAGAGGGAGGGGAGAGAAGGAAGGAAGGAAGGAAGGAAATGAGAGAGACAGAAAGATGAAGGGAAGAGGGAGGGAGGGAGGGAGGGAGGGAGGGAGGAAGGAAGGAAGGAAGGAAGGAAATGAGAGAGACAGAAAGATGAAGGGAAGAGGGAGGGAAGAGAAGGAAGGAAGGAAGGAAGGAAGGAAGGAAGGAAGGAAGGAAGGAAGGAAGGCAGGCAGGCAGGCAGGCAGGCAGGCAGGCAGGCAGGCAGGCAGGCAGGCAGGCAGGCAGGCAAGTTTCCAATCCAGGAGCAGAACTGTTGCCGCCGGTCACCCACCCGAGGGCTTGCATTCTGAGCCCGCTCCGTTTCAGACAAGGGAAGCTGCCATTAAACAGCACATCTTACCCCTCTGCCCTCTTTTCTGACCCTGATGAAATGAGTGTAATATATTTCACATTGCTGGAAATGTGCTGCACCCTCCCAGAGGGCAGGAAACAATCCAGAGCCGTTGCTCATTTGCACCAATGCAAATGCATTTAAAACACATCCAAATTAATACCTGCCGGTGGGGGTGGAACTGGGGGGGGGGGGGAGAGGGAAAGAGAACAGGAACAGCCCAGTAAGCAGCAAGAAGAAACTTGGCCAGTGGCGGGCTTTCCTCGCTTCGCTTTTGAAAATAATCCACTTCCTCCCCCACCATCGCTTGCTCTCGAATACGTTCCTCTCCCGAACGAAAGGGGCGTCTTTCTCCGTGCCTCCCTGTGCGCTGGAGAAACAGCACCCAAAATCCTGGGAGGGCTGACTTAGAGCAGCTGGGGAAAGCAGGGGGCATTTTCTCCCCTCATGCTCCGCCTCTCGGTTGGCAGCTGCCAAGCCCTTATTCAGGCTGGGCCTTCTGGGCACACGCACGCCACCTCTCCCCGCTCAGTGGACTCGCCGGCCTGCCTGGGGCTGGGCACGGCACTGCCCTTCAACGGGACGGCTTGGGGCCGCCCCTGCTGATCTCAGCTGCCGCCGTGCATCTGAGCCACCCCCTCCGGGCACGCGGGGCCCTCGTTCGCGGGGCCTCTAGATTTCAGACGCCCAGCCTGACCAGCTTTGCCTCCTGCTTGTGCAGAAGTATGCGGTGACACCTTGGGTGGTTTGAAAGGCTCCCCAGGGGCAATTCTAGCTTCTGGGCCTCCCGCTGGGTTGAAACCAAAGGGGCTGCCCGCTCTGGATTCGAGCAAACCGCTGTTGAACCCTTGGCCCTGGTTTTGCACCCGGGAACAGATGGTTGCAGCAACAAAGGAGGATACGGGCAAGAATAACACCCTGGCTCCCCGTGAGGTCTGCCCCTCTGGCCTGCCACCCCTGAACCTGTCCCAGGTGATTCCTTTACTCCACAGATGGCCTCAACTCCAGAGGGCATTCCCAACCAGAACCCAACCTCACGAAAACCCCACTAACCCAACAGACATCCAGAAAGCCCTCGGCTGAAACTGGCTTCCACCGAACTGTTTCAAAAGCCAGTTCGAACAGAGGTGGGTCACATTTTCAAAGAACCAGGATTTATTTTCATGTGTGCGGTCCGCACCTTCGGCTCCTGTTGCTGTCCCCCGAGATCATTTAGCTCAGTGTTTCTCAACCTGGGCAACTTGAAGATGCCTGGACTTCACCTTCCAGAATTCCCCAGCCAACATGCTTACCAGATCGCCTGCCTTGTCTAGCCTAAGCTGGGATAGTACATGGATGGGAGACCACCAGGAGGTCCCAGGCTTTAAGATACATTGGGGAACTGCTCCCATGCTGTTGCCAAGCAAACCACATGGAGTTTATGGATTGATCAGGCGTTGAGCTTGACTCAGTGGTGTCTTCTCCCCTTCCCCAACTGCAGAGCAAGTTTATCCACTAGCTGCACTTGCTAAAGATTCAGTGCCCTGTGGTCAAGAGCCAAGAGATTTGAGGAAAATTACACCACCATGCACATCAGCAGAAAAAGGCCAGGATTCTCCCATTTCCTTGCACTTCCTTGAAGCAGATGATGCACCCATCACATCGCCCCGATCCTCTATGACTCCCCCACCCCACCTTCTTCTCTATTTAAGGTCAGGGGATCTGGTTTCAGCAGATGGAGAGCAAGGTGTGGCTTGGATGAGGACAGCCTCTCCCACCCCACCGAATCCCTCCCTCCCTCCCTCTTTCTCCTTCCTTCCTTCCTTCCTTCCTTCCTTCCTTCCTTCCTTCCTTCCTTCCTTCCTTCCTTCCTTCCTTCCTTCCCTCCCTCCCTCCCTCCCTCCCTCCCTCCCTCCTTCCTTCCTTCCTTCCCTCCCTCTTTCTTCTCCTTCCCTCTTTCTCTCTCCTTCCTTCCTTCCTTCCGCACAGCAGTTGGAGGGGGAAGGGGAGGGGTGGGCACTGTTTTTCTGCTTTTTACAAGGGGGACCTTGCAGACAGATCGGGGTCAGGGGGGAGAGCAGCAGTAAGTGGCTTATGGCTGTGGGGAAGGGGCCGAAGCCACAGCCTGGGGATTAACAAAGACGTCTTCTGTTCTCCAGCGGGTCATGTGGAAAGGCCCGGCCAGCCCCGTCACTTGGCGAGCAAAGCCATCGTTTCTTCCAGAGCAAGGCGGGGAGGGGGTCTCAGGCGAGGGGGCTGGGCAGCATAAAAGCAGGAGGGGGGTCGCGGGGAAAGGGGACGCTGGCTGCCACCAAGCTGGCAAGTTCTGCGTTGCCCACAATTCAGCCAAGAGAATTGAGAAAAGGACAAAGCTGGAGTCACAAAGGGGTTTACAGGGGCCAGTGACCTGTCTCAAGGCCAAGGGAGCTGCACAAGCCGAGGGGAGGAGGAAGAACCAGGCCCGAGAGCGGATTCCCCACCTGCTCCTTCCTCACAACTTGGTCTCGGGAAAACACGCTTGCATCACCAGACAAAGGGAAGACGCGGTGGCCCTGAACCCCTGCTTCGTGCCACAATGACTGAAGTTGAAGCAAATACCAGTCTGGGGTTCTGCCCCCTTTGCAATAATGCCATGTGGCTTCTCACCCGTTAAAGAGGACCAGCACCTTCCTGGCTCTAGAAACGGTGCTAATCCCAAAGCCCAGACTTCAAACGCAAGCCCACCGGCTTCCCCAGCGGAAGTTTAGTTTGAGATCCCAGACACTTTGCCTTTGCCACGAGGTCATGAATGCCCTGCCCATTTCACCAGTGTCCCCATCCATCCCCACGCCCAGACCAAGTTTTCTCTGTTTTAACCCTCCCACTGAAGCTGCAGAGAGGAGGGAGGTGATTATGGAATAGACAGCAATTCCCAAAGCTCTCCTTCCCCCCTCATTCCTCCTCCTCCTCCTCGCTGGGTGATGAAGACGGAACAGCAGATGAAGGGCACGGATCCCTTCCTGCCCAGAATGCAAAACCACAGGGTGTTCCCATGCTTGGAAGGGGATGGTGGAAGACAGATGCACACCTCTCCTCCTTGACAAGCCAGGCTTAAATGAAACCAGATGTAATGGTCTGTGGGAACGACCTTGGGAGACAGGAGGAAGAGCCACAGACTGGACAACAGTGATGTAAAAGATATCTCAGCCCACAGAAGGAGAAGGGGCATGGGAAGCCCCTCCCTAGTTTTCACAGGGACCCTCCCTAGTTTTCCAGAGAGTAAGAGGAAAGGAGGGGGAGAACAAATACTTTCAGTCTTGCAAAATACTGTTCATGTCACCTTACAATAAAGACAGAGCTTGAACTCCTGGTTGTGCTTCTTGTCTGGACTACCTCGAAGGGCTGACACCAGGAGGGCATCTCTCGGGAGGGGACCCAGGGAGGGGGAAACAAAGGCAGATTTGGGAGGGGGAGCTGTTTTAAGAAGAAGACAGTTCTGGCTCAGAGTTGGCCACCTTCCAAGGCAGTCTTCAATTCCCTGGACTTCCCACCTTCCCTCCCAGAGACCAGGTCCCACCATGGATTTTTTAAATACCTATTTTGGGGTGGCGTTGGAAGGAGAAACGTTTCCAGTTGCTGAGGAAGCAGAGGTGGTATTCAGACAATGTGATTAACATTGTTAATGAATTCATCCATGTTCTGGCTTTGCACCACACAGTCAACCGCTCCCCGACCTAAGCTTAACCACCATAGAATGCAGGTGTGAGTCTTGTAACAGACTTGGTTAACCCAGCGTTTCTCAACCTCGGCCACTTGAAGATGGGTGGACTTCAACTCCCAGAATTCCCCAGCCAGCAGCTGGGGAATTCTGGGAGTTGAAGTCCACCCATCTTCAAGTGGCCGAGGTTGAGAAACACTGAGCTCATCCATTTTGAGACAAGTTAAACAGAAAGAGGTTCTCAAACTTTGCAGTAGTGAGACCACCTCTGTAAATAAAATGAATGCTCTCCTGGGGGGCAGGGCGAGAACGGGCAAGCCATAAATCTACCCCTTTTTATCATTTCATCTACGCATCACAGGGCCTCTCAAACTTTGCAGCACCTCAGCGGCTAACAGGGGCTCGGGCAGGCCCAGCGAGAAGCAACACCACTGCGCGTGCTTTGATGGCCCTTCGCCTCTGCCTGTGCAGGCTAAAACAAAAGAAAAATTCCCCCGCCATCTCTGACCCCCTCCAAAGGTGTCCTGACCCACAGTTTGAGAACCTCTGGGGTCAGGAGTTTCAAACATCGGAAGAGCCATGAAGCCAAGGACCTCTGGGTCACGCTGTGGCAAATTCATGATGTTGAGGCTGTAATTGCACCGGGAAAGCAACAACCTGGCACCCTGCACCACCGATACAACAAAAAGCCAAATGAAAGAATTCAGCAGAGGGGAATCTAACCGCAACAGCATACTCCTGAGTGATCTCATCTGGGCTTGGAAGCTAAGCTGGGTCAGGTCAGGTTAGAACCTGGATGGGAGATGCTCCAAGAATCCCAGGGCTGTCGGCTTGTGGGCATTTATTTATTATACTATAGTTAGTCAGCCAATTTATATGGCTGCCCATCTCCCGGAAGAAGGCAATGGCACGCCAATTCCAAAATCTTCTCAAGGAAACCAGGAGTTAAGTTTGACTCTGAGTGTCTACCTTTAGGATAAATCGCTGAGCCTTGAACGCCACATGTGAAAGGTGCGCGCTCGGCCAGTGGACTGCTGCGTGGCAGCCATTGCTATGCACGAGCAGCAGCTGCTGGGGCACCCCAAGGGACCCGGGCTGGCTCTCTGGCATCCCGTGCTGCAGCCAGTGAGCCGGCAAGGGGGATCGTGACCGCCGGAGAAAGCGCATCTCCTGCAAATTGGGCTGACGGGAAATTTGTCAGTGCACGGGTCTGCATGACAACAGTCTCCGCAGCACCAGATAACACCCCCCCCCGTAGCGGGGGGAGCTACCCTGCCAAGTCAGAGTGGATTAAATTAATTCTGATTAATTGGGGGTCCTGGAGAGCAGAACGGCAAAGTGGGAGATCCACAGGAGACTTCCTGGGTCAGGCAACGGGATCCTACAGGCTCTGCCAGATCCCCAGGAACCCCCCCTTCCCCCCCCCTTGCTCCGCAGGTCTCCGCTGGCCTGCTCAAACCGCGACATACAGACCACAGTGGCAGAGTTCACCCAGCGCGCTGCCCGAAAGCAAACCGACGGTTTTACAGTTTAGCTAGTTGCGTAAGTCCCATCATTGTGGTACGTAAACTACGCTTTATGGCTTATTGTGTGGGAGAGCCCAGCCAACTGTGGTTGATGCAATAAATCACGCGGGGACAAACCATGGCTTGGCTGATGTTGGAAAGGTCTATTTCCCAGATGTCGGCGATGGCTGCCAGAACTGTGCAGGGGTTTCCTTAAATGATGTCTCTTTTTCACACAGGGAGATACTGCGCAAGCTGCTCAGTAAGGTTTCGCATTCTGTCCATGGCTTAGTACTACAAGGAGACCTCAGGACAGTGCTGAAAAAGTAACTTTATGACCAGTCCTTGCACTCACGACCACTGCAGCATCCTGTGGTCACACGATTGCCATTTGCGCGCTTCACAGCCAGATTCCAACAAGCGGTCAATGGAGAAGCCGGCAGTAAAGTCACAAGTCATGATCACGTGATGTCTCGCTTAATGACCACAGTGGAAGTGAGATCCTAAGTCTGTCATGGTCACATGGTGTCTCACTTAATGACTGTGTCGCTTAGCAACAAAGCTGCTGGTCCCAACTGTGGTCACTAAGTGAGGACTACCTGTATGGGTGAAACAGTGGATGACATAAATAGGGCAAGGGACCCGGCTGCTCTTGTCACATTTTCCCAAAGGGCTTTAAGATGCTAGCTGGGGAATTCTGGGAGTTGAAGTCTGCACATCTTCAAGTTGCCAAGGCTGAGAAACCCTGATCTAGAACATGATGTTCTGGTAGGTGAGCCCAGCCTCCTCCATGCTTATAGGGTGCAGGGAGGGAAAGGATCTCATGCCAGGAGGGGGCACCCAGGAAGCCCAAGGTAGACTTTCCTTTTGGGAAAAGGAGATCAGCCTTGAACAAGCCTTCTTGCCTACGTCAGCCCAGCCTGTCCATTCACCACGGCTGGATTCACCCTGACCGGCGTGGCCCTCAGGCTGGGCGAACGCAACGCCACGGCAGCGTCTCATCCCAGGCAGCTCGGAAACCCTTGAACGTACGGCCCTGATCCCCCAACGTGCTGAAATACAAGCCATCCAGCTGCACGGTCAGCCTCCTCCAAGCGTTGGGGGAACCCAGCTGTTCTCCGCCGCAGTTTGGAGAACGGCCCGTTTGAATGCCCACAGGGTACAGGAGTTATGTTAAGCGAGCCACGGGTCTCAGATACCAAATGAGCGGTATAAAATGCTCTGTTGTTGTTGGGTTTTTTTTGGAAAAACAGACATGAAAATGAGGTGCAGAAGGAACTGCAGTTTTAAGCCTAGATGCGCTCACATGCCCCATGCGCTTAGGGAGAGGAAGTGGCTTTAAAGCAGGCAGAGGAGAAAGGGTGAATCGCAGCGCCCTTGCCAGACTTCCTTGCAACTGGAGACACCTCCCCAGGCTGCTTTTCATTAAAAACAAAACACGCTCAGTCACTGGCGCATGTACACACACAGACACACACACACACACCCCCAACACACATGCCACCCCCTTGCCATCTTCCATTCCTGTTTGGCAGAGGCCGACCCTTAAGCTTCCGTTTTTTAATCTGCTTTACAAGCAGCCCACAGCCGCCGCTGCGTGAACCGCGGAGCACATTTCTGCAAAGCCAATAAAGAGGCCGGGGAACCAGGCGGGTGAGCAGGAGGAGTCGCAGGAAATGTGTGAGATGCAAAGATGAAACCAGACCCCGCTGGTCTTAGCAACCTGACAGGAAACCCCATTACTTGCACACTCCATTAAGTGCTTAAAAGCCATGTGAACAGGACACACTGAACCTGCTGCAAGGGACAATCCCGTCTTCCGGGAGGGAGGGAGGCTGGGGAGCTGATAAAGCCATGCAGGATGGGGTGGGGTGGGGTGGGGTGGGGGTGGGGGTGGGGGGAGGGGGAGGGGGAGGGAAAGGCGGGGGAGGCACACAAATTTTCTTTAACAAGCAGCAAATCTGGAAAGGGTTCTCTGCAAACTGACACACTGAGATGCAGGAAAGGTTGGGGTTTCTTGGCCCCTCCAATCTTAATACGTAAGAGTCATGGAGTCCTGATGTTGGAAGGAGTCACCAAGACCCTGGGAGACATCTCTCTGCTCGGAGCAGGAATCCAAGCCCTAACTCCAAATCCCCCCCCCCCCCCCGATGCAAAAGGCTGTTGCTGTCTTCCAAGAGGCGTTTCCAACTCTAGCTTTTCAGCCTTGGGGGCACCTGGTGGTCTTCTAGCCAAGTATTAAGCACGTCTGACCCTGCTAAGCCAAGCTCAGTAGATGCAGCCTCTGCTGGGGACCTTCTCATCCTGTGGCCAATAATATGGGAACGTGGCAAGCAATCTTACGAGGCTTAGAGTTTGTCCTCCTGCTCCTGTGCTGTCTTCAAGGTCTTTGGAAGAGCCTTCTCCTCTCCCCTGACCACTGATCCTTTGAACCAGAGACTGAAACCATGGCTTTTCTCCAGTAGGGATAAACCAACAGTTTTGTTCGCTCTTGCACTGCCCCCTGGTGGCATTGGGGAAGAGCCACATTCAATTAGGCCAGAAGTGGGTTTCTGCCCCCCCACCCCATTTTGCACCCCTGAGAGCACTCCTAGATTGCACCTTCAAAGTACAGGCCACAGAAACAACACACCATTTTGCATTTATCTCTTGCAACCCAGACAACAGGAAAACCAAAGGCCCAGAGCCTGCATCACCCCTTCACAGGGCGGACAACCCTCGGCTCTCTAAGGGGGTCACAATAATCATGGGGAAAAAAGGAGGGCAAAGACGGCTGCCCACTGCTCAGCTCAGCTGTGGCAGAGGAGACCTCATGAGCCATCCACTCCCAGTCCCCAAACTGCACAGGGCTCAGCTGGTCCCCCCTCCTTTCAAAGGCGCCTGGCTTCAGAGGGGCCCCTTCCAGAACGACTGGCACCCCCTCCTCAGAGCCAGTCTGCTGAGAAGAGGGCAAGGCCCCCGGAATGGGCCCAAAGTCCCGAAGCTGCCAACCTTGCAGGAGCTGACCCATGGAGAGCCCCCCCCCCCGTCTGCAGAAGGCCAGCTTCCTCCAGCTGGACTGAGCCAAACAGCTGGCAGCATTTAGGACTAGCTCCTGAACCCAGGCCAGGAAAAGCCCTGGGGAGTTCCCCTTCCTCCACCCCCAGCAAGACGGTGCCAGAACTGTGGTACGACCAGACAGCGCGGAACAGGGACCGTCAGTGGGCACAGGAGGATGGGCACAGCCACCCCCAAGAGCGGAAAGGCATTAGGTGCTGGCAACCTCGCGCGCCAAGCCGGGGAGCAAACCCAGCTGCTTACCCCTCCCAGCTGCTTCTCCTGCGCCTGCTCGTCACCTCCAGCCCCCCACATGTGTGCGCACAGGGGCAACTGCAGGTGTGACCCACGCCACTCTCAGAGCTCACTTGACGCTGCAGCTGGAGCGTCTTCTGAAAGCGCAGTTGAAAAGTCCCGGTTGCGACAGGCTGAAGGTGAAGCCCCAAAGCCATGAATCAGTTTCGACATGACATTTTCCAGTGTTATTTTGGATGCACGGGGGTGTATTTTCAGCTTGCTTTCAGCCCTGTAACTTGAAACTTGGACCTAACAACTATATTACTATTAATCATTTCTATAAAGTATTTCGTGTTGCAATGTGTGGACCTCCCTTAGTGTGACTTATAAGCATCAAAACCAAAGACAACAAATAAAAATGAAAAAAATAAATAAATGTGGTGCAAATGTTAAAAAGCCAACAGTAAAAGAAAGAAATACATCAACGAGGAAACAGCTGGCATGTGAGGAAGGTCCTACCCTGGTATGCTAACTATGCCCACTGAGGATGCATTCTCCCTACAGAGATGGCTTTTGCCTTAAGTAACACCCTTCAGGCCCAACTTTGGTCAAGGTGGCTGGAATTTGGGGAACTGAAGTCCAGCACACCTGAAGGGGAAGGTACTTTTTATTCCCTGATCATGAAGTTTCTCTAACTCAGTGTTTCTCAACCTCAACAACTTTAAGATGCGTGGACTTCAGCTGGCTGGGGGATTCTGGGAGTTGAAGTCCACACTGGCCAGGGAATTCTGGGAGCTGAAGTCCATACATCTTAAAATAGCTGAGGTTGAGAAACACTGCTCTAACCAAATTTGTTAGATAGGTGTGTTATGGGAACGTGGAGAAGACACTTCCAGGCCACGGAACTTCTTCACCTCCCATGTATTTTACACGGACCATCTAGGCTAGACAACACAATTTTGTTTCTGCTCTCAGCCAACCCCAAAACTTACACGAAACCAGCCGGGATAGAGCCAGCCTCTGTGTTTTCAAAGCTTGGGAGAGCACAAGCCTCTTCTCTGCCCTGGAATGCGAAATTGACCTGAGCATGGATGAACTGACCATCCAACACACAGTCTCCTCCTCAAGACTCTTCAAATTGCAGTTCCCAGCTGAAAAACCTGGACTAATGTTAGGACTTTCTTGCCTATCCTCTGTCTCCTTTTTGCCACCTCTTGCCTGATTAAAGGTTACGGGGAACCCAAGAGCTGGCATTTGACGTTGCCCCACCGTGGCTCTTGACTAAGACAAGTTGAGGGCATGGTTTGATCATGGGTGCACAGGAGGCAGGGGTGAAATTCCTATCACCCTGCCTTGTCTCCATGGAACCTTCTGCCATGACCTCACCTCCCTGCATCTCCTTTCAGATACAACCCATTGGTTCCAACGGTTTGGCCAAAGTGTTGGCCCAAAGGTCCTTCAGCTGGCAGAACAGACCAGATGCAGGGCTGGGGAGGGGTGGGGTGGAATCAAGAGCTTGCTAAACGACTGGTTTTGGCCTCAGAAAGCTGGAAAGGTTGGTAAGCTAAGCCAAGACCACAAGTCTCCCACTTGCTTCCTCAAGGAAGAGTAGGGAGACCCTTCTGAGCTCAGGCAATGCTCCCTTGGAGGAGGCGGCAAACAACAGACCCACTGCCTCCCTGCCATGTTAGTCCATCATGGGCTCTAACAGTCTGGGTCATTGACGGTCTAAGAAACCCGGTTACCCAAGGGTAGACAGCACTTCCCATAATCTGGCCAAGATCCAAATCCTGTCCCTTTTTGCAAAGCCACTTTCAGCACCAGGAGACTTTCCTCTCAGCTAAGGAAGCATCCGTGAACCAAGGTGGTAGACTTCTGAGTTTCCTCTTCCCCAAATATTTCTCCTTCAACTTCCATGGCTGGCACTGTCATGCTTGGCATCATGTCTCTGGCATTCTCCCAGCCCCACCTCTGCCCTGTTGGGGAGCTAACCCACCCCCCAAAGGGAACTGGATACAACTGGGTCAAGCAAATCTACCAGTGATGCTTTTAATGAAACCTTCGGATTCACTGATAGTGGCAACCGCAGTTCAGAAGAATCTTTTCTGACCCGAATTTTAAGAGGGATTCATCACCAACATCAGCACAATGGAACCTCCACATGACAGCACACTATACGTCCAGCTTCCAGACACAGCTAAATACAAGTGAGGGAGGCCTGGCACCATTTTCAAACATCTGAGCAGCCTCTTCCCACGTTTTCAAGAGGTGCTGACTACAAGCCCCATCATCCCCACCCAGCACACCATACACATCTGAAGAGGACCCAGTTGGGGGAAGGGGCACTCAAAAGGATTCATCAGGAAGAGGATGGTCTTACCCCTCCACACGCCCCGATCTTCCTCGGTTCTAATGGGAGTCACCTGCAGCCACCAAGTGGGGGTGGAAGTCCATGTCACCTAGACGGCACCCACATCAAGAGGAAGGTGGGACATCACCCCCTTTAATGGCTTGGTCTCCAATTCTCTGACACCAGTGTGCCTTCACACAACACACAATTAATTTAGAAGGAGACGGTATACTGGGAAATAGCAGCAGGTGAAGAACTACGTCCTCACCTGTTCTGCTGGTGACAGGTGTCCCGGGAGACCAACTGAACTCTTGGGGACCCAGGATGATGGACGAAGTCAGGGTCCAAAGACCCATCCACCTGGAACAATCAAACCTGCAGAGGCTGAGTCCAGAAAGCAGATGTTTTCCAGCCTGACTTTATCCATCTCCATCATGGTTAAGGTCAGTTTTTTACAAAAAGCTTACAATGACCCTGTAGTACTGAGTGTTTCTCAAGCTTGGCAACTTTAAGATGTGTGGACTTCAACTCCCATGCGGGCTGGGGAAGTCTGGGCGTCGAAGTCCCTACTTCTTAAAGCCTGCTGGCTGGGGAATTCTGGGAGCTGAAGTCCACTTAAAGTTGCCACTTAAGTGTCAGAGAAGCAGTCTACAGGAAGTCTCCAGACTGCTTGCTCCCCCTTCGCTTTGTCAAAAGGCAAAGCAAACCAGAATTTGCATTCCCACAATAGAGCTTGTGGACCCACATGGCATCTTCAGGTATCTTGGTCAAGGTGCTGATGGAAAGGCTGGAGTGTTGATCTTCTGCATCCGACAGTTTACTTTCACCCAGCTTTCTCTCCAGCATTAATACTGTGTACCCCGTGGCAGCGCGATCCACAACAGAGTGTTTTAGTACAGTGGCAATTCCATTCACACACACAACCAGGAGAGGAGCAGATCCTCATGGCCAGCCATGCTACTTGGAGCTCTCTTAATAGCCACAGAAACCACAGGGGGAATCTCGCCATCAATCTCTGTGAGATCCGATTCTCACAATGTTCACGTCAAAGAATAAACCTCTGGCAAAGACACACACACACACACACACACACACACACACAGACTCACAGAAGCAACCATGAAGCTCAACTGCACCTGTATGTATATCTTTCTTTCCAAAAACACATCAGTTGGCAAGCAGGTTCGTAAAACACTCGAATAAACGCTTGTAGTAAGCTTCTCAAGCCAGCCCAACACGAACTCCGAAAAAGGGCACGTTCTTGAATGCACACAGGCATCAAAGTGGGGAAAATCCTACCCTGCAGGAAAGAACTGCCCCCCAACCTTCTACCCCACATTTACAGGAAAAGATTTGATTTCTGCCAACCCGGATGACGCTGCCCCCTCAACTTAAAAGATTCAAAACTTCGCCAATTTTAACAGGGAAAGGTAGAATTTCATTGCCCTTCTTCCCCGCCCCCTAAAAAACCCACTTCTCCATCACAAGCAAGCAGGTGCAGTCTGTAAACTCAGCTTAGCCCAAACTTTTTCCAACCCTGGAATTCCCCCTTCCGGGTAAAAAAAACCCCAGACAAATAATTTTGCTCCAACACCAAGCTACCAAAATATATTACAAATAGGAAATTGGGAAAGCCTGGAACCTAAGCAACAAGTTTTAAAGTGTGGGGGGGGGGAGAAGCTGGCCTTATAACTACTGCCCTGCCTAAAAGAGAGATACAGACGCAGCCCCCCCAGTCCAAGAATTTTGGACTTCTCTTCCATCTATCCGGCTCGGTGCGCGAAGCCTTTAACAAAAGCTGCAGTTTCTGAAGAAGGTGGCAAAGGCCCCTATTCCCCCAAACCCCCCCCCCCCCGCAAATCAAGGGAGGGCAAGCCCTGGACAATGAAAGACACCAAAGTCTATGTTGCACGTACCTTAGAAACAGAGAAGGACGCAGCCAAACCGCCACTCTCTCCTGGAGTGAACTGCTGACAGATTGGGGAGGGGGAGAATCACGAAGGGGAGGGAGGGGGAGGAAAGAGAGTGGGGGGATCTCTCTGAATCCCCCTTCCCAATCTGGAGGTGATGGGAGCGCAGGAGGAAGGGAGGAAGGAAGGATGGAGAAAGGGGAACCCTACAGATCCCAGCTGGCAGAAAAACCACACAATGATCAAAGGGGGGGAGGAGTTGGGGAAGGGGGGGACAGGACCGAAAGGGAATTTCCTGCAATTGCCTCGTGTTTGGGGGGGGAGATGCACAGGAGGAGGCGGATTTCTGCGCGAGAAGCGAATCAGAAGAGGCAGAGCCTTGACACAACAAAGAGACAAACACCGCAAGAGCAGCATACGGTGGCGGTGGCGGGGCAGGCAGAGCCTGTAAATTAAACATAAAGGGGACATTAGATAATTAATGAGTGCCCGCCCGCCCGCCTGCAACGCCGCCCCTGGGGCAGAGCCAGCCACTGCTGGCACAAGAGGCGGGGGGGGTGGGGAGGCAGCCCGCACCGCCGAACCAATGGGGCTGCAAGGAGGCACCTCCCAGCACAAGGGAAAGTCACCGGGGAGGCTGAGAAGCAAACCACCTGTAAGTCTGAGTGGCACTGCCCCGCTCCGAGGACACCAGCTGCTGTGGCTGGCATCTGCTGGGTTTCTCTCGAGAAAGAGGATTAGCGAAGGGGTGTCAGACCCGACTCCGGATCAGCCCTTGGATTTGGAAGCTGGGAAGAAAGCCGGGCTGGCCGAACCAGATTAACACCCGTCCCAAGGGTGCCACCCCTCCACCCACGGGGCCAAGTGCTAAACGCTTCAATGCTGCTGCCCAGAATGCCAAGAGAGGTTGGTTAGGGTGGTGCGATGGACTCTGAGTCCAACCACCCAGCAGAGCCAGAACATCACTCAGATTCAGTTCCGAGATCCGAGTCCCTTCCGGCCGAATCTGTGGGTTGGGCCCCATTCGACCGGAATCACGCCGGGCCTTTAAAAAGCTTGCATCGACGCACTGAGGGCCACCAAATTCATCTGAATAGGCGCCGAAGGGTTCCCGCTGAAAATCGAATCCACCCGTCCGTTCCATTCCTGGAATCCAGTCCAAGCTCCAAATTGATCCAGATCGATCTGAAACATCCAATATTCTCCCAGGCCGAGAGGCAAATCTGGAAATCTGCTTGGATCCAGTGCAGGCAGAAACCCGCAAAAAGAAATGCTGCCCACATAATTCTGCGATCGCATTACCTAAACAGGAGTCAGAAGGAGCTTGGTAGGGCCTTTTCAGACTAACAGATTTGATTAAAAGCAGAAGCAAATGTCTGAAAAGGGTTACCAAGCTCCTTCTGATTTTTGGCTACCAGGGATTAAAACAGCTCCCCTCAGACCAGGATTACATAAACAGGATGGTCCTGCAAAGGCCAACTTTTAAAAGAGAAGTTTCTGGACCTTATGAACACAAAGACACGTACGTGAATACGATGGATGCGAGCAAGCATTTTGAAATCTCAAAATCCCAGTCAAATCACACCGTGTTGGAATAAATAAGGTTGGGATGATAACATGCGCAAGAATGGATGTGCGACTTTGCTACCCAGCAAAGTCTGGGAGAGTTATATATACGGTAAATACAGGAGTATAGGAGTAGGAGCATTCACAAGTAAGTAACCAGATAATGGATTTTAGACAGGAAGCTTCACTCTCAGAGGAAGAGGTGAAAAGGTGCCAGGCGAGACGGCAACCCACTGCATATTGCAATTTTGCACACTGCTTGTGAACGTGGCCTAGAGGCACTTTCACTGCTGTCCCAAATGATGGCATTTCTCACAGGAAATCACTTTTTTTCATCGTTTCAAGGGGCAATGGCAAGGTTCCAAAAACAGCCTGACCTCTGGCAGAGTCCAAATCACCCACCTAGAAAGGATGCCCGCTGTAGGCTGGAGAAATGGGAAGAGGTCCTTCCCTCCTCCAGCCCACGGCAGATGCTCTCCAAAACCCAAGCTGGAGGGCAGGAGGGCAGGCACATGGAAGCTTTCCCTCCACGGTGGGGCAGAAGACGGGATCGCCCATCCCTCTTTGCTGCATCTGCTGGAATCTGGGCAAAAGCAAGAGTCACACCCAAACCCCTTTGGTGCATCTGCTCCCTCCTGCCCAGATGTTTGAGAGGGTGCAAGAATGCCCACAACACATCATGGCTCTGCACCCTTTCAGGCATGCTAAAATCCAAGCCCCTTCACAACCTGGCAGGAATCTGGCCAGCGCAGCTACTGAAGTCAAGTCAACCCCCGTGCCCCTTGTCCTGGCCCCAAACGGCAACAGATGGACCAAGGCACCGTCTACCAAAACTGGCCCCTCTTGAGAGAATCACAGCTTGAGCTGGCCAATGCAAAAGTCTTCGGGCTACTCTCTCCTTTCCTGGCATGGCTTTGCCCCAATGCCTGGCACACTGGGTTTGCCCTGCAGCTTTGTACACACACAACCACCCCATTGCTATCTATGCAACAAAGAGGCAGGATTCTTATGGGCGATCTCTCCATCTCTCTCGCTGTCTCCCTCTGAAACATCTTGTTTTCTCCCTGTTCCTTATCTGGTGGTCTGCAAACAAGCAGATGCCAGAAGGAACCTGATCAGGATCCAGACAGGCAGAAAGGGGCGGGGGGGGGGGGGAAGGCGCACAAAACCTATTCCCCCCTTCACACACACACAGCACCTTTTGAAATGCAAAGTGTGTTTGTCCTGCCTGGTTCAATTCAAGCCTCCTTCACCCTTTGAGTCACATCCAGGCGCACAAAGGCGAAGGCGAGGAGGGGGCTCGGGGTGGGCCAACACGCTCCAACCAGCCCACCCGCCCGCCCTGGCTCTAGCCTGCACATTGTCCTATGCCGAACAAATGCACGTATTAATCTCTGTCCCAAATGCAGGCCCCAGTGCAAACACAGGAGTGAAGGGGCTGTGTGTGTGTCCGCACACACACGCGCATTAATTGTCTCTTGAGCATCCAATGACAGCCGGGGTGAGTCACAGAGCAGATGCATAGCACAAGAGTTCAAGAG